>OY987332.1:85467772-86667772 GCA_963920685.1 Polydrusus tereticollis
GCTTTCGATGCTCGAATGACTCTGCTAATGAAGCACCACTGTTTAAATATTTTTTAAATACTAGAACCATTTCGCCTAAGTTCTAGTCTAATTACAACTTCTTCACCTCTAAAATTAACCGGCCTCGAATCTTGATCCAATAGGGTGAGGGAAATATTGTAAATGCTCGTTTCTCTTACCGGTAGAAAAATTAAATTTCTTGGCTCGATATTTATACTGAAGCCTGGATCGACTGTTGGAGAGAATTCGTATAAGGTATGTGAAGGATTATTTGTATAATACGAGCCGGAAATAATATTGCACTCTATGCGTATAGTAACAACTTGTATTATTTCTACAGGTAGATCTGATTCATGCACAACACCTGCTGTTAGTTTACGTTGAGAAAAACCTAATAATCTTGCTATACTATCTTCTGGCTGAAAATTTAGGTCGTATTGGCTTCTCAACTCGCACCTTAGCGTATTATTATTAGGTTTCAACGAAAAGACGTGATTGCGCTCGTCTAAAGTAGCGTGTGAATCAAGAATGCGATTCTGAACAAACGTTTCGATATCCTGCAGTTCGTACGACCCCGTAGGTATCTCCAATATCTTTTCCACGTTATTTTCAGTATAGTAAATCTTGTTTTTTCCTGATTCAATGTTTGGAATAGTATTCCAAGTATTCAGCGATATAAGTGCAAGAGAGTATTCGTAGTTTGGGTCAAGTTCTATTGGAGGAACAAAGTGTGCTTCAAGCTGGTGAGAACGACCTTTTAGCGTAAACGTCTGAGACATGACTGTTGTAAGGGACTTTGAATGATATGTTTTATAGAGATTTATTGTAGAGAAAAGCCAATGCTAGATGTCCACAATTGGATGATCCAAAGTCCTGATACTGATCGTAATTAAAGCAAATTTTACAATTTTTCATATATTTTATAAATTCCTTGGGTGGTTTCAAATTGCCAAAACTATCGAAATAAACAACTTTATCACCGCGTTTCTTATAAGCTACCCAATGTGTTCCGAATCCGACGTTTCGATCTAAATTGACAACACCACACTCAGTATGGTTAGGTGATTTTGGAAGAGTATCTCGCATAAAGACCCCCCTAAAGTTGGGTATCTTTAATTGAGATGTATAGTTTTTGATGTCTTCATCGGTTAACGGGCGTTTGGGCAGCTTCAGTGGTAGTTTTTTGGCATTTTTCTTAGATATAATCCATACCCTGATTTATACTTCTTTAAATATAGACCGCTACCCTTTTTCCCTAAAGCAATGGCTTCCATCGTTTCATTGTGGCGTTTAGCTTCTTGTAGCTTGTCTCTCCCACTTTGAACATCATTGACGGTTTTTGCAATACCGGCCACCCCGCCGCTGAGAGCACCCAAAGCACTAAGCCCGGCAAATATTGGTATCAAAGGAAGGATCCCGCCAGTCTTCGGGAGTGGTATAACCCTCGGTATACTAATTTTTCTACGTCCACCGGCTTTCTTTATCGACATGCGTGCTGCTTTTAGTAAGTTACTCAAGGTCTTTTTCTTGGTTATATCACCAGCGCCGTGTTTACTAAGCTTATTCACAATCGAAGTCAAGCTTTTGCACCCCGCCCCCAACTTACGTTTAACCTTCATAGCGTTAGTAACTAGCCAAGCTGATGTTTTTTCGCGAAAACTGGAGTC
This sequence comes from Polydrusus tereticollis, assembly GCA_963920685.1. Taxonomy (NCBI): domain Eukaryota; kingdom Metazoa; phylum Arthropoda; class Insecta; order Coleoptera; family Curculionidae; genus Polydrusus; species Polydrusus tereticollis. The sequence continues at coordinate 85,469,440 of OY987332.1, forward strand.
GTTGGCTTTCACGCGCTCCCACGCTCTATTTTCAAGTATTTTATCTGCCTGATGTCTTTGTTTCAAGTCTTGAGACTGAGAGTATGCAATGTCGTGATCTCGACAAAAACTGTCCAATTTATTTTTTGGGGGATCACCTCGAGCTAAACGTTCTTTTAAGCGAGTGCCGGGACCACAATATGAATAACCAGGTAAATGAAGTTCAAACGGAAGTCGATTTATGGTACTATTTAAGACACCTGCACCCTGCAACGTTGTCATTACAAATAAAGTTCTTGAAGAGAAAAGAGTGTATTTATAGTAATGCGGAAGCAGAAACAAAAACATCACCTAAATATTCAAAATTTCGATATGCCCAAACAGAAACAAACAAACAAACACGGGCAGCTTTTTCCAAACACCATTAGGGCGTTAATATGTGGACCGAGTAATTGTGGAAAAACCAATGTAATGATTAGTCTATTAACTGACGCCAATGGTTTAAAATTTCAAAATGTGTACGTTTATTCGAAATCTTTACAACAGGAAAAATATGATTTCCTCCGAGAAACATTGAAGCATTGTCGTTTGGGGTATTTCACATATGGTGAGAATGATGATGTAATAGACCCGTCAACTGCTCAACCCGACTCTGTATTCATCTTTGACGATGTGGCTTGCGAGAAACAGGATAAAATTAGAAATTATTTTTGTATGGGCCGTCATAATGATATCGACTCATTCTATCTCTCGCAAACATATTCAAAAGTACCCAAACAGTTGATTCGCGATAATGCCAACGTGTTAGTTTTGTTTAAACAAGACGAGCTAAACTTGAAACATATTTATAGCGATCATGTAAACACGGACATGTCTTTCGATTCGTTTAAACGCATTTGCTCTGAATGTTGGAATGATAAATATGGGTTTTTAGTCATGGTTAAAGACAGCGACATTAATAAAGGCAGATATCGTAGTAAATTCGATACCTATATAATACTATAACGTCATCATATGTAGTTAGTATCACCGTCATCATTGTAAAGTATAGACCATTTAGTCGCAATGTCTCGACAATTTAACAGCTATGATAAGAATGTTAAACGTCGCATAATTGATGCCTCTAATACAATAAGAAGGAAATACTTGGCTTTAAAGCTGGAAAGAAACGAAGAAGATGCTGCGCTTAACAAGTTTTTAACACCAGTTACTACCCCGCTAAATATGCTTGTACCGCTTATGGAAAAGAGAGCCAAGAAGCCAAAGATTAAAACTGAACCGACAGAGACGATTGTAAAAACAAAACCAGAAGAAGTTCAATTTTTGCCCAGAGAAGCGGAAGTTAGGTATGGAGATTTGGTTGATAATGAGGAAATCGAGGATGATGTGTTTGAAGAGAATACCCCACAAGATTTAAAGGAGGTATTTGAAACTACTATGAGAACGAATCCGGCAATTTTCGAGGAATTTACCAATCAATATCCTCCAATTTCTCACGAATATTTAAAAATGTATTGGACAAGTTCCCCTGATTTGGATGACTCACAAGGTCTAACATACAATTTTGAAAATGGTAAATGGACAATGGGTTCTCTGTCGGTGGACTTTTTGCAAAATGGAGACATTAAAGTAGGCGATGTCGCTTATCCAGGAAGTCAGGGTCTATATGAGTTATTGTTTTTAAAGAATCCCATCAATCGTAAGAAAGATGATGATGTGCATTATAAAGACATATTAGTGCGCACTAATGCATATAGGCGGTTAAGTAATGGTCAACTAAAAGGTAGCAAATCGGAAAAATATAAAAATATTATTAGACCGCTACTAACATCTTCAACACGAGGATCAACATCCTTGTTGCAATCATCAGCATCTTCTCATGCTAGAAATCTTAGAAGTTCTTCGAACAAAACACCGCCTATTAGTAGAATGCCTGTAACAAGATCTAAACTGAAATCTGGGAATGCATTAATGGAGTACAACGAAAGACCAAAGGAATTTGTATATTACGACGATGTAAATGAGCTAGTTGAGCGAATGAAGAAGCTTGAGGCCTCCGAACATGTTGGTAATAATAATAATTGGAACGAGATTCAGAATATTTTACAGGAATTGCAGAGACTTGGAATTATTGAATTCTATAAATAAACATGTAATTCCTTAAAAGCATCATTAAAGTATTAATCATGAATAAGTTTGGACGTTCTTTACCTTCCCCCTACAGGGTTCCGAGAGTTTTACCAGCACCCACCATACTTTCCTTCACTAGGGATGGTGATTACAATTTTAGGGAACATAAGCTTTGTAACGTCAGTCCCCCAACAGATGATACAGATGGTGTTAATAAAAAATTTTTAGATGATGCAATTTCTGTTATTTACATGAAAATTATTGCTTCTTCAAACGAGTGTGTTAAGCTGGTTAACGATACTACCAATAGCATCGAAGGTCGCATGAAGGCTGTATCTGCAGAATTACGCGATTTAAATGATCGTTTGTTAAAGTCTTCTACCAGTATTTCAAGAATAACAAGAGATATTTCAACAATTAATGATCGTTTTAATGCAATTGATGTTAAATTGAAATTAGTTGACAATTACCAGCAAGAAGCCATGAAAATAGTGCAACCAGAGTTCGATAAACTCGAGGACCTCTTACATAGTTACATGCATGTAAAAATCGAAAATTCTTTTGCACCTTTAGCTGCAGACTTGAAGAAACTTGATGAAAAAGTAACTAAATTAGCAGATACAGTTGATAGGGGTATATAAATTGCCTAACATGTTTCAAATATTTCACTTTATTAACAAAATGCCCAAGGGTATCATCACTAAGGCGCGAGAACAGGTTGTTAAAGAGTTACACGCCCCAGCTCGTTCGAAATTTAAACGTCGTAGATTTATCCAATATGGTTTAGATGATACATTTGCATCCGATCTTGCGCAACTCGATCAATATGCGCGCGAAAATAGGGGGTATAAATACATACTTGTTGTTATCGATTCGTTTTCGAAATTTCTCTGGGCAAGACCCATAAAGACGAAAACTGCTCAAGAAGTAACCAAAGCGATGGAAAATATTTTTATACACTCCAAGCGAATCCCGAAAAAGTTAGTTACAGATAATGGAAAGGAGTACTACAATACAAGTTTTCAAAATCTTATGAAGACGCATAAAATACATCATTATAGCACTTTCAGTATCTTGAAGGCTTCAATTGCGGAGCGAGTAATTCGAACAATTAAAGAAAAGCTTTTTAGATTGTTTACTTTAAATGGAAATCATCGATGGATTGATTTGTTGGAGGAAATCGTGAATACATACAATGCTACTAAACATCACACGATTGGCATGAAGCCGTCGGATGTTAATAAGAGTAACGCGGATAAGTTATTAAACTCTGTATATACACATCTAAAGGTTGTGGGGAAACGAAAATTTGAGGTTGGGGACATTGTTCGTATAAGTAAATCCAAGCATGTCTTTGAAAAGGGTTATGTACCTAATTGGACAACCGAGCTTTTCAAAATTTCCAAGGTTAATATAACAAATCCTACAACCTATATATTGGAGGATATGCAGGGACGACCAATCAGTGGAGGATTTTATGAAGCGGAATTACAGAAAACTAAACAGCCCGATGTATTTCTTATTGAAAGAATTATACGGAAAAAGGGGAAGAAAATGTTTGTCAAGTGGCTTGGCTTTGATAATTCACACAACAGCTGGGTGGACATGATAAAAGATGTTGTTTAGTTTGCTAGAATTGAGTGTTATGCAGACTCATTTGGATAAATACGTCATATTTCGTAATAATCAGCTAGTATTATAGTATAAGATATACTGCAAACAGTGCCGCTGTGAGGTGATTAAAGGTCATAATCGTACAACGAAACATAAGGAAAACTGTGGGGAGATTGTAGGCTCTGGTATGAAACTTATTCAAACAGCTTTTAAGAATAGAGTGAATACCTATCACATATCGACAAATAATAATTTGACTGATGTTAAACTGTTCCTGAAAGACTTGAAACATAAGGTTCTAACGGTGTTAGCGGAGCAGTTGAGTCTTTATCGAGTTATATCAATGAATATGGAACTTTATGGTGTCTACAACCATCAACGCAGGAACAAGAAATTAAATCATTTAATTCGAGATACAGCGTGATTCATCCAGGTACTAAGTTAGACCATGTGTTTGAACTATATAAAAATAACCTACTTAAAAAAGCTTTAGAATTTACCGAGATGGGTAGCGGGTGGGCCTTGTCGCAACTTTTATTCCTAGAACTTAGTATTAATAAATATTCAGGAGTGGGGTAGTCAGAGTGTAGTCGATAATTTGCTTGGATGGTTTCAGTACTTATTTAGTCATGGGTGAATACGTTGTTGAAGAAGATTCAAGAAGTTTGTCTCCTTGGAGATATCTTGATAGCATGATATTAAGAAGTAGAGAAGACATTAAGAATGAGAAAAAGCTGTTGAACGAGGTACATTATTCCGCTGGAAATTATAAGATAATCGTTGGCCTTAGTGTAGCTAGAGGAATGGTGCCGAGTGTGAAGTTAGTAAATACTGTTTTAAATTTACCTGAGGAAAAAGTTGCAGCATCACTAGCCAATTTCGAGTGGCATGAGTTTCTCGAAATCGCGTCCAAAATGGTTGAAGATGATACATTATTAAGAATTGATTCTGAAACTGAAAATTTTACAGTGTCGTCCGTTACATTGTTGAGTGAAAAAATAATAAATCTTGTGTGTAATAATACAACGTTATGTTTCTGTTCTCATGACATAACCTCATTTGTTAGTATAAGTCACATTATTAATTATAGATTGAACCTGATAAAAAATTTAGATTTTATGGCATTTTATGATAACTTTTTAAATTATATGAACATTAATGAAGACATCCAAGGAAACTTTTTTAAAATTATTAAAAATATTTGTAGTTTAAACATGTCTGAACAAGCTATTTACATGTTGGAACTAATACACTTTAATCCCAAGAAGGTACTAGATGACTTTGATAGAATACAAATGTGTAATATTTGATGATAATAAATGTATATTAACCCGTTTTATTGGTTTTATTTTATAGTGTTCTTACAACACTTTAGATAGCAACATCTCCTAAAATGTGTGGAGATGATGGTTATAGTTTGCTTCGTAATTTTGAAGATAGGCTAATTACGTTCGCTAATTGGCCTAGCAAGCTCAATCCTGAAGAGTTGGCAAGTGCGGGGTTTTATTACACTGAGAGATTGGATATTGTCAGGTGTTCATTTTGTCATTGTGAGTTTGATGGTTGGTATGTGGGAGATGATCCTTTGAAGGATCATTATAAGAATGTCAAGCATTGTGAGCTAGCTAAAGTCTTATGGAGATGCCGCCAATTGAGAAAAAATAAACCGATAAAGTGTACAAAAGAGAAGAAAAACAAGAGTTTCTCATATACCGACGCCATTTGTATGCTAGCAATATTTATAATTTTTATGAGCGTCTGGTACCAATCTCGTGAAGTAATAAAGGTTTTAGGGAATGGAGTTTAGATCATTCTACCTACAGTCATGGCGGCGTTAAGTTCATCCTATATTCTCTTGACTGCCTTAGTGCAAAATGTGTTTTACGTTTACGCTCCGTATAATGTATTGAATGCATCGGTAATGTTGGGAACTCCACCCTTTTCTGCAAACAACACATGGCTTCAAATGACATATGAACAAATTGATAATAGACATAGACTCCTGCCGTTAGGGCATTAGCTATATCAACTTTGGCCCTATTGGCCCGATCAACCCGGTTCTTTTTTTAAACGACTCATGACATCACCCTAAACATGTGACATACATCAGCTGTCGATTTTGACATTTGACAGGTGACATCTGACAGGTGACAGTTCTTAATTGACAGGTGACAGGTGTCGTTTTCGGGTCACGCGCAAGAACCCATTTCATAGACCCCATTCTGTCTCAAGTTATCACGGATTTGGTTTACATTTGTTATTGGGCTAGATCGTTTCTTTGGTATTTCTTTCATTCTTGGTCGTTCCTTTGCAAATCTAACATCTAACGCATCATTCGCTCCATTATTTTCTTGTTCTACAAAGTTTGCCCCTTTTTTCAGTTCTGGATCTACTTGTTCTGTTATAACTTTATTGTTTTTGAAACTTGTCTTAGAAGGTAAGGTTCCGGTTTTTTTATTTTTGAAAGTTGTTGTAAGCCTATTTTTTCTTTTTTCATACTTAGCAAAGCTGACTTCATCAGATTCACTAGACTCGGCTTCCTCTTCTTGAAGTACATACTCCTCCTCACTGCTAGAATCATTGTCAATACTGTTTATGTCGACATCCAGTTCGGTGACTTGATTGTCTACTTCGTTTGTTTTAATATCATTTAAATTCAAAATTTTCTTTCCAGAACCATGGTCGTCATTTGCCACTAATTCAGCATTTTCAACAAGTGTCCCTTTATCTTCAAAATTATGAATTTCACTAAGTGTACTGGATTTATCAGTTTTTAAGTCACCCTTTAAAGTACTGACTATTTTGTCAGCATACTCCAGCAGCTCATCATCGTTATTAAAATTTATTAATTCGTCAATAATGTGTTCATTGCTATTTTTTTCTGAAGTTGCCATATGAATCATCTTTAAGGTTCTATTTTTGAATTTGGACACCTCCATGTTACTGAAATAGGAAATATAACATTATGAATTTGGCCAAATTAAAAAAAATTAAGTGGCCTAAGCCTCATAAAATATTTTCATTTTTTGATAATATAAGGCCCAACCCTCACCCACTAGAAGTCAAAAGGGCCTAAGCCTCATAACCTATAAAACGGCTTCGAACTTAAGAACTTCTTTAAAATATGAAAATATTTCTTTGGGATTAAGTTGCACTAACTACAAAATACGATATTAAACATTAAACTTACCTCTACATTCAAAACTTTATTTGATATAGCACTATTTCTTCTATTTGTAACAGAATATTAATAAAACGTCGGTTAAACTTTGTATCGCCACAGCTGGAATGCCAGCGATAAACTAGACGATGTTGCCATATTTACAAACATGGTCATTTTACCAGTAAAATGGTATTTGAATAGACAGTAAAGATTTTGTGTCTTAGGGCATTTTGATGTTGTTAATAATGAGAAATCCGTTGGATAGGTCCTTTTTTGCTAGATTTTTTCTTAAAACAGGTGACTCGAACATACTTTATTTAATTTGAATTGTAGGAAAATATCAAGGCAGATTATTGTGCTTATTCTTTCGTTTAGAGGCTTAGGGCCACTTGAAACTAATAAAGTTTAATTTATAAAATATAAAAATAAAATAAAACAAATTTCTAAAAATCGTAGGTTAGGGCCTTCTGCCGTTTAACCATCGATATCCTTACATGAAGGAAAACGATTTGTGACTATTGAAATAAGTTACAATAATATCACATAACATAGACACTCCTGAGCTTAATAAACTAGGTACTTATACAAAAAACATAAAAATATTGTTATTTGTTAAAAAATGTAGGGTATAAGTTCTGTTATTAATTTCTTATAAGTTTATTTTTGATATCTCTTAAATCAGTTACCATCTGTTCGGCTGCGTTCCCTATCGTCTGCAAAATATGCAAGTTTTTTTCATAATATTCTTGTTTGTTCTTGGAGTTTGCAAGCATGATTTCAATTTTTTTTTGTCTGTAAGCTTTCTCTGACTCTACATTACTTTCATTTATTCTTAAAAATCTTTCGTTGCTCCTTAACGCCTCTTGCAGCCTTGTTGTCTTGGTTAATCTCTTTGTTCCACTTGCAGGTGTTTTTATTATTGATTCTTTTGCTTTGCGTGTGGGTGTGTAAGGGTTTTGAACAGATAACCCCTCGAATGAGCCCGTTGGCAGACAGTAGTCATGTACATTATTATTCTCAGTTTCAGTTAATGTATTTTCCACTTCTCTCTGTAACAAACATGTAAAATTATTTATGGTGGATTTTTAGGCCTTAGCTTTGACCCACGTAAAATATTGTTCCTGGAAAAAGTACACCATACAACATTAAGTATTTAAAAACCTTAATGCTTACCGTAGCAACAATAATCTCATCATCATGTAGAACAGTTTCGGAAAAAAAGCTGTCATCGTTGGGCAAGTCATCATCGAACTGAAATTTTACCATGGACTCTGAAATTTCTTGATTTCCACTAACAGCCACCTGTGTAATAATTGCTAGAAGTTTGTCATCGTGACTAGAAGGAGGTAATGGTGGTTGCGGGGGGCCTCCTCCAGTTTTCCTTACATAAGTTTTTTGCTCTGCAAACTTTGCTTTTGTGTTTTTTTTCAAATCTACCCAAGTCTAAAACAGTGTACATAAATGAGACACATATTCAATTATTTATACATGAAATTTTTAATGCCACATGCTAATGTTAAACCTTTATTTTTAAGTTTAATACTTTACCTTTCGCCTTGTTTCCAGTCCTTTGCTGGTCCATCCGGAAAACTGTTCAAAATGTTTGTAAGCTCACCCCAATTTGCCTGCATTTTCTCTTTGGTGTTACTAGGTGTAAATTTGCCAGTATACATGTCTATTCAAAGATATGAACTCAATCAAAGTTTCTTTTTGTTTTTGCGTAATCGGATTACTTTTAAACTTTTTGTTTAATTCCATTATTTATTTCCTATTCTACTACTAGACTACTACTACTATTTTTGGTTGAATTAAATTAAAATAGTTTAATTAGGTTATATTTATTTAAAAAAAAAACAGCTGATAAAGACAGAAGAATAGGTACCTTTACACTTACGTTCTTTCGTGTGGGATTGGCGCGCCCCATTCCAATCACGCGTATTTTCACGCGACCAAGAGTGTCGCGTCTTAAATATATGTTGCGAAAAATTGCAACGCTTTTATCACACAGTTTAAGCCTGTGCCGTAAAACATAGACGATAAACCCGCTAATGTAAATTGAAAAGTGTCAAGTTTCGCGCGTGATAGTCGTGACTCGTGGAATATTGAAATTTTCAACAGTTTTAAAGAGAGTTTTGTTCTAAAATGGATAAAATAATTAAAAAACGAAAATTAAAAGTGGCTTTGTGCTTGACTGTGTATCTGAAAATTTCGATTAAGAGACAGAGAAAGTGTTGGGTAAAAACATGGTTGGAAAACCGCAACAGATTTGGACATTTACCTCTAATACATGAGTTGCGTGATAATAATCCCTTGGATTTCAAAAACTATCTGAGAATGGATTCCGAATCATTTCGCATTTTGTTGGATTTGGTTTCTCCAATCATTTCTAAACAAGATACAAAAATGCGCGAAAGCATAAGTGCTGAGGAAAGGCTAACAACTACACTAAGATACTTAGCTATAGGTCGTTCGTTTGAAGACTTAAAATTTTCAACTGGAATATCGGCACCATCTTTATGTAAAATTATACCTGAGACATGTAAAGCCATATACGAAGTTTTAAGAAAAACATTTTTAAAAGTACCTAAGACTTATTAAATTACTTTATTAAAAAATAAACTTAAACATTTTTCTAATAACACAACCTGAACATCTCATACTTGAAACAAATAAATGAAAAAAAAAACATTAGCGAAGAATATTAAAATCATCGGTAGCCTGTTCATAGTAAGAAGTTAAACCTAAAGGTTGTAATGTTTGTGATGTTTGTCCTTGCTGAGAAGAATCTGACGAAGTAGCAGTATATGGACTAAGCGGTGAAAAGAGTGGAGGTGGAGGTGGTGATGGTGATTGATATATTATATTTGTTGTATTTGTTAAATTTTTTAATAATCCTGGATTCACAATTCGATTTATCAGCATATCTGCATAAATAGCCTGTGTTGAGTCCATCCTTTTAATTTTTTTTGCCCACGACATTGCGGCTGCATCAAATTCGTCAATTGACTCATTGTTTCCAAGCTGATCTTTGCAAAAGTTCATGAAGTCCATCTGTGTTGTATTTTGCTTAGAAATCTTACTTCTTTTATTTGAGATAGATATACTTGTTGGAAGGTGATGAGATGTTGAAGGTTTTGATAACACATCTGCAGATTTCTAAAAGAAATAAAATATTTTTATAATTTTAGTTCTCATCTACGCAGCAGGATTGGCTTGAAGTAGCGGCTGGTTTTAAAAAGAAATGGCAATTTATAAATTGTGGAGGAGCCCTGGATGACAAGCATATACGTATTGTACCTCCTTCTCGCTCAGGAGCACAATATTATAATTATAAGAATTTTTATAGTATTGTTCTGATGGCACTCGTCAATTCTAACTATGAGTTTATTTTTGTCGATGTAGGAACAAATGGAAGATTATCGGATGGAGGAGTAATTGAAAGCACCGAATTTTATCATAAATTAGTAAATGGTAAGTTATTGGTATTTGCGTAAACGTACTATAACTTTATCGTTTTAGGTCAGCTACATTTACCCAATAATACTAAAACAGACAGTAATGTTAACTTTGTATTTTTGGACGATGAACCATTTTCTTTAAAGGAAATTTTTTTTAAAACCATATCCCCAAAGAGATCTTTCGTATAGTAAAAGAATTTTCAACTATAGATTATCACGTGCCAGAAATGTTTCAGAAAATGCATTTGGTCTAATTGCTGCACGATTTAGAATTCTTCATACGCCAATACATATGATGTACCCGGAAAATATAAGCTACGTTGTACTGGCTATTTGTGCTCTTCACAATTTTCTTAGAAAGCGCGATACTTTATACACAACTTCAACATCAATCGATCGAGAAAATCTAGTAACCAAAGAATGGCAGATGGGTGACTGGCGAAAAGATGCGGTTGAAATGACAAACTTAGCAAGTTCTAAAAAAAATATAGCTACCATAGCTGCTAAAACGAATCGAGATAATTATAGAAATTACTTTAATTCAATTGGAAAAGTTGATTGGCAGGATGAAATGTTAGCCAAAGGAAAAGCTTAAATTGCAAATTGTTTTTGTTTTTAATAAATACTTAAAATAATTACCTGTTTATTATTGTCTTCTCTACTATTATCCTCAGTTTCTTCTATAATATCAAATTCTTGTGATATTTTTTGCATAGAATAATTAGAATTTTCTGTGTCTTCTTCTTCTTCTTCAATGTTAGATATATTTGGTGTTGGTAGTTCCTGGTCAACAGTAAATTGAAGTAAGTCGAAGTACCACAATGTTGGAGTATAAATTTCATCAGAACCAGCTCCTCGTCGTTTTGAGTCTTCAATCTTTTTCATTTCCTTGCGGAAAGAACCACGAAAACTTTGATTTTTTTTAACGGCATAATCCCTGTTTGCTTCTAAATTTGTTTGTTTACAAAATTCGACTAATGCATCGTACGCAGAATTTTTTAAATTTCTATTTGTGTACTCACGGGATTTAATTTTCCATAAAAATGGATAAGATTTATACAATTCAAGAAAATTTGTTACAATTTCTTTCGACCAATATCGTGAATCTGCCATAATTATTATTACCTATTTGATATAAAATTGTACAAATAGAACCGCGCGAAAGCAGAAACTAACAAACTTTTGTAACTGCGCGAAAATCGCGGGAGAAGAAGTGTGCGGCATTTAACACGTCTAAAACCCGAGCGATTATTTGCATTTACATTAACACGCTTTCGCGCGTAATTGGAACGGGGCGCGCCAATCCCACACGAAAGAACGTAAGTGTAAGGCCCACTTGTACAATCCTAGTTCACCGCGTGTTCAAGCTGATTTATGGTTCAACGTGAAAAATGAGTTGTACAATGGTAGTTTTGCTGTGAACTCAGTTTCTTGACCAAGCTCAACTTAAACGCCCAACGATGGCCGTTCAAATCGAGTTCAATGTTATTTTAACCTTACTTTTTGCATAATATACCGGATACTGTCACAACTACTGTTTTACTTAGATATACAAATTGATTAGAAAGTAAATTATAGGTACCTATCGAGTTTCTGTTATAAATAGAAATGGATCCTTTAAATGAACAAAATCTAGATGAATTTCAACTCACTGATGACGAAGATTTTTTGGAGCTAATTGACCATGTACTACATTCTAGAGCTCCGCAAGTCTATAGGAATAGACCAAATCATTTTGAAAATTGGAATGACCAAGAATTTAAAGCGCGATTTAGGTTGGAAAAGGAAGTTGTTAGATTTGTAACGGAACAAATTTCCAATGAAATTTCATCTGCTACAGATAGGTGAGCGAGTTATGAATTTCACATTCTACTTTTGACTAGGGATTTATTTTAGGAATCATGCAGTTACCCCTGCCGAAATGGTATGTACAACACTACGTTTTCTAGCTACGGGAAGTTTTTTGCAAGTTGTTGGTGATTTTGGGGGTATAAATCAGTCAACGGCCAGTAGAAAGATACACAAAGTTCTTAGGGCAATTGCTGGCTTAAGCAGAGATTTTATAAAAATGCCAAGAGATGAAAATGAAATAAATAGTGTAAGACAAGGTTTTTTTTAATATAGCCAGGTTACCAAGATGTATGTGTGCTTTGGACTGCACCCATGTTAAGATACAGTCACCCGGCGGGCCAAATGCTGAAATGTATAGAAATCGAAAAGGTTTTTTTCTTTTAATATTCAAGCAATTTGCAATGCCAATTTACAATTTCAAGATGTTGTGTGCCGATGGCCAGGTTCATCCCATGATGCTAATATTTTTCGTTATAGCAGGATAAGAAATTACTTTAAAAATAGAGTGTACAATGATTGTCTTCTTGTTGCTGATAGTGGTTACGCCATAAAACCATATGTAATTACACCTCTTTTAAATCCTCAAACACCGGCAGAACATTTATTTAATGAATCGCAAATACGTACCAGAAATCCAATAGAGAGGACTTTTGGGGTATTGAAAAGACGGTTTCCAATACTTTCTCTAGGAATTAGGCTTAAAACAGAAAAGGTTGAAGCAGTTGTTATAGCCTCAGTAGTTCTACATAATATTGCTGTGTCTATGGGATATGCAGAACCTCCAGAAATAAATGAAGAAATAAGGGCGGCAATAGAAATGACAAATAATATAAACAATAATGCAGGTATTCAGTTGCAGGAAGGTGTTAATAACAGTGTTCGCTATGCTTTAATTTACAGTTACTTCCAAAATTTGTTATAAGATAATTTTATATACCTACATTGTAACCTAAACTGATAAAAATGAGGCTGCTACTTGTAAACTTCTTTTATTAACAGAATTTCCATAAATTATTTTTTGTTTATTTAAATTTTAAAATGGAATGGAATAATAAAATTACAATTTTTCAATACCCATTCTTTAGCTTGCTTATATTGTTAGCAAAATTATCTCTTTTTAATATGACATTTACTTGCAAAGTCATAATGGTTTTTTTTTATTTCACAACAAATTGATTTTGAGCAAAGAGCAAGTTTTGCAAATAATGGGCTAAAAAGTAAGTAATGTTATATCCTTAGTTTAATCTCTCATAATTTGTTATACCTACAATAAATGAAATTATTTAAAGTGTTTATTGTTATTCATACTATATTCTTATTTGCATACCCGTTACCCGTCAAAAATTAAGTGACACCTTAGTGCAGCTATAAAAACTATTTAAATTTTCTAATGTCCTTTAATAAATCATATGAGTGTGAGGAAAATAATATATTCATTGTTAAAAATAAAATGTCAGATTTTGGTAATATATTTCTTGTCACTATCTAAAAATTGGACACAACATTTATATTATTTTTGTCTCTTCCCATTTCTAGTAGCCTCATTTTCATTTCATGTTCTTCCGTGAGAAATTTTATTCGTAGTTGAGACTCTTGTTTTTCAATAGCCATTTGCTGCTCATGTTTTTCATTCATCTGTTTAATAGTTAGTAAATGCTTTTCTAAAAACATTTTTCCTTGGATATCTGTTAAATTGGATTTATTCATTGCTCACTCTTCTAATTTTGCTCCTAGTCCTTTAGATTTTCTTTGGATTATTGATGTATTTTCTAAAAACCAAATTATTACCTATAGTATATCAGCTTTTACATTCCAACAACTGGAAATATATCAAATTTAAATTATACGAGCCATATTTTTAAAAGCTTATCTATAAACTTAGTCATATAAACTTAAGTTTTCATGACGATTGATGAATAAAGCAAATTTAAATTTTGAGTACACCTACTTCCTTAAAACCTTTGTCCCCATAGAATCACTCACCTTTATAATCAGAATTCCGTAAAGGATGTGACAATGGCTTTTTTAGCATATCAGGAGTATATGTTGCCCAATCATTGGAAACATGGGAAAGTTCATCTGTAATAAAAATTACTATTGCCTACATAATAATATGTAGTATTAATAAAATCCATAGGGATTTTTAAAAACCAGAAGTATTATTTAACTCTTAACAAAAATATGTTTTATATTTACCATTTCAGAAAATAAACTGTCAAGAATGAAAATTGACTGGTAATAGTTTCTAGGCTACATTTTTTTAAAATGAAATCTTCGACTATGTTGCAGGCACATAATATAAACTACAGATTTTTAAAACTGTTTAAAAAGGCAAATTACCGGTGTTAGGAGCAAGAGAGCTATGTTCCTCAACTGATATGCTACCGTCAGCTCTAACGTGACCTAGAATTTTATGGTTTCGTGGGGTTCCAGGATAGTATAATTTTGACGAAGAAATAATGTCTTCATTTAGAGACAAGCAGACATCATCATCATACTGCAGTATAATAGTTTCTAAAAAAATTAAGACTGTAAAAAAATATTAATGTATGAAGTATAACTACAAACCTGCAGCAGCATCACTGTCAAATTCAGATGTAAGTCCTGTAAGTTGTGTGCCCAGAATTTCATGGAGACTACTATCAGTGTCAGTTATCATTATATCTTTTGATGGGCCACCACCTGTTCCACAAATATATTTTTTATTGTCTGCAAATTTTTGTTTGCTTCGTTTTTTAATGTTTTCATATTTATTTTTTTAAAATTTGATGACTTCGATAAGCATCCCCAGAAATACTGTTGAATTCTTCCCCTATTTTTATCCATGCTTGGGCTTTAATTTTATTGCTGTTTGTATCTGATTTTTTTTATTCTACTTGGTGTTTGTATTTTTTTACTAGGTTTATTAAAATATTTTCTTCTTTTACGGAAAAATTACTTGCTCTTGAAAATTTTTTCTCCATAGTTATGAGTTTCTCCGTTTTAAAAAACAATTTCGCTTTTATGAACCCACAAATAACAGAAACGGATCTGTAATCTGTGTATGAACCATCAAAATACAATCTCACTAATTTCAGAAAAAACAATATAAAAAACTGGGTTATGGTGATAACTGAAAGAATCTCTTCCTATAATGCAAATGGCTTTAAAAATCACAGATCAAGCGAACTTGTTGTTCTTTTTGGCGGTACAACCCGTAATTTTTTGAACTAAGATCAACATTGATCTACGGTTCAGAAAAACTTATGGTGAACGACGACTTGTACAACTGGGCCTAAAGGTACCTAAATGTCAAAGAATGCTGGTTCCTAATTGGCCCATAATTTTGGCAACAGCGCCGGCGGTTCCCCTATTTCTTGTTCCTTTCTTTTTGTTCAAGAATAGGTATAAACTACCTTATGCCCGTATGGTCTTGTAAACGCGTTTAAGTAAACCAGTTTAAATATTTAAACCAGATTAATTTTCATTACTATGCACCGTCCCTCGTTTAGTTAAACCAGAACTACATCTTGGCAACCAGTTTAAATATTTAAACCAGATTAATTTTCATTACTATGCACCGTCCCTCGTTTAGTTAAACCAGATCTACATCTTGGCAACATCGCAAACGTATGATATTCTGTCCTTTTTGTTGGGGGCATTGCTTGTCAATGTGTCATGTGTCCAAAAGTCAAATAATTTATTGTTATTTTGTTTATTAAAATTTGTTATATTCAGCTTATTTATATCGCTGTCGTGTTATTAGTAAAGTAAGTACAGTTTCAGTTTAGTTTAACATTCTTGTGCGGCGTTTTTTTTCGTCTCTACTAAATATAACAAATATTTTAGAATGGAGGAAAAAAAGAACCTGAAGAGGTCCCCAAATTTTGGACCAGAAGATAAAGCGACTTTGATTGAGATAATAACAGACAAATACGCCGTCATCCTCGAAAACAAACGGACAGATCAGACTACCCTTCAGGAAAAGATAGCAGCATAGAAAAATATTGAAAATGATTTTAACTCGGTGTCACCTTCAGCATGCTTCAGAGAGTGGGAAGTGTTAAGAAGGTATTATGAGAACCAAAAAAAAAGTGGGGGTGGCCCCGAAGTCGTAATAAAAAAGGTGTTACAGTTTGAAAATTGCATTTTATAAGTTTGATTATCTCTGTTAAGTTTTCGGTTTTAAATTGTTAAAATACACATGTAGACTCTCACCTTAAACAGTAATTGTTAATTAAGTTACCTGTAATAGCCCAACATTTTCATTATGTTTAGTTTCAAACCTTGGTTGTTGTTTTTATTTCAGGAATGTTTTGTATCTTGTACGACATAGCTAAATGGATTGATTTCTTCTGTTCATCGTTTAATACTAGTTGCAGATAGGTTTGATTTCAAATCTTTCTTGTAGTTAATTGGTAATTGGTAATTTATAACTATTTAACCTAGTATAGAAGTTGTAGGTTAATCATCTCGAATGTCGTAAATCAGCTGTGTTTTAAGAAAATCGATAATAGGTCAGTGTCAGACTGACAGTTTCTGTGCGTTTTCACAGCGACTTCTGGTTAATTTTTGCTTGGTCGCGTGGGTAGACTTTGATCGCCATTAGTTTTCTGTGTTGTTGAAAGAGCTTAGTTTACGTAGATAGGGTGACTAAGTTTTGTGATTGTTTTGTTTCGGTAACTATGTACGTTGGAGAAAAATAAGAAGCGTCCCTTTCGACCATGGACACTGGAAGTTAGAGCACGTTTGTGGAAGTAGCTCCCCAAGTTTAGTTTTTTTTGGGCCATGCAGGCTAATGTAGTGCCGTTATAGCATCCTCAAATGCTGTTATATATATATAAATAAAAAAATAATAAGGGAAATAGAAAAGGCGTCACTTGTAATATATTTATAAAAGAAGAGAAAGAGAAAAAAAGAGGATCCTAACTTTTTATAATTAAAAAAATTAAACCTTTCTTCCCTTATATATATTCATCATATGCCACGTTGCTGCAGTTGTAAGGTATTTGAGCTGGGTCGTGGGATTTTTTTTTTTTTTTTTTAAAGGCATATTCTGTCTATTAGCTCTTATTAAGGGAAAAGAATCAAATACTATTTTTGGGCGCCAGTTTGCACTAGTGGCAAACAGAAAAGAAAGGAAAAGCAATCACAACTACAAAAATCAACAACAAGAAATTTATTTAAGTAAGTAGGTATTCAGAAATAAGTTTGACAGTCAAGGAAATATTAGCATCATTTCAAATTATACGTTAATTAGTTATTAGCTAATCAATTAATCACTTAAAGTAAAATAAGTTAATCACTGAATAAATATAAATGCAATAAAAGATTAAAAGCTACCAAAGATTATAATTTATTAAGGTTAGATAAGCTAATTAATGATTAGATAAAATAAGGTCAGTGACCTAGATATAAATTACACCTAAAATTAATTAAATGTGGGCCTACAACCCAAATTACAATTTATTAAGATTGGATAAGGGTAATTATGAATAAAAAATAAGTTAAGGTCAGTGACCTAGATATAATTGCACCAAAAATTAATTATTAAATGTGGGCCTTCAACCCAAATTACAGTTTATTAAGATTGGATAAGGGTAATTATGAATAAAAAATAAGTTAAGGTCAGTGACCTAGATATTATTGCACCAAAAATTAATTAAATGTGGGCCTTTAACCCAAATTACAATTTATTAAGATTGGATAAGGGTAATTATGAATAAAAAATAAGTTAAGGTCAGTGACCTAGATATAAATTACACCTAAAATTAATTAAATGTGGGCCTACAACCCAAATTAGAGGTAATAAATACGATATAGTGCCACATTAATAGCGGAACACTCCAAATAACTATATTTTTGACTAAGTCACACCTAGTCGGCTACGAATAACTTTCAATACTGCCCTAAATATTAGATATTTTGCAAGGTTGAAGCAAGTTTACTTAAAGTAAAGTACTTATCTTTACACTGGTTTTGATGTAGCGCCCCTCGATAACAGTTCCACGTCTCAAATCTGGTCATACCATCCCCAACTAACACGTGTTGGTCATAGACGTTTCCTTGTTCAGGTGCAGCTGCCTCGGGTGTTCAATGCCTGGACTCGGTACCTCTCCTCAAGAAAACTGTACTCCTACGGTAGCAATTCCAACTTGGCTAGCAACCATTTGATGCTCAATTGAATATCAACGTGAAAATTTGAAATCAAGTTCACTGGGAACTCTTGAAACAACGTAGTTTGTGGCTTCCTCAGCTTAACGATTTCTTCTTTGTTTCTAGCAGTGAGCTCTTATGGGACCCCAAAATCCAGCACTATGCTGATGCTATTCACAAATATTAAAATCGCTTTGCTGCGAATCAGTTGGCCAAAGAAGAGCAGGAGAAAGAGAGCTTTTTCACCGTCGCTTGTGATTTTATAGATTCGGTTTCAAAAAAAATCGACCAACTCGAAAAAAAACCCAAAAAAACTATTTAAGAACTGAAAAAAAGGTCCATGATCCAAGAAACGACTAGCCTTAAACTCGTCAACGTAGTTCTTAGCTAAATCGGAATGTCACTAATGTCGAACAAAACAACTCTAGTATCTTTCCAAGTAAATTTAAATGTAAAGTTCATGCATGCCCGATTCTGCGGATCCAAAATCGTTCCTGGCCAGTGATTGGTTTTATTGCAGCTGATTAAATTATTTAATATTATTTATTATTTTAGTTAAAATTGTAACATTTACAAAATGTAATGTTACAAATACCCCCTTCCAAAGACAAAAAAAAAAAAAAACTGATAACCTCTACCTTGCAAAATCTCTGAAAACTTACATAAAAGTACTTAGCTAATAGCGACAACTATAAGTGAGTACAAAAACTACAAAGTTCATACTTAAGTTACAACGTCTTAATTACTAAGCATGTTACATAGTAACACATAAATTGGTTTTGATACTTCCTATTCTAAACTTACTAACTAATGGATACAATTATCTATTCAGAAGGTGAACAGTCAGAGTTCCCCATCCGAATCATTGCAATCCAGGGAGTGTTTGAGATCTTTAATATGATAACGTCCTAGATTTTTACCATTTTCATCCAGAAGTTCATATATAAGAGGAGATATTTTTCTTTTGACTTTACATCGAATATACTTTGGCGCTAATTTAGACAAAAATTGTTTAGAGGCGTCAGATAAAATAAAGTTTCTCTTATAAAGTATATCTCCTTCATCAAATTCTAAAGTTCTTTTCCTAAAGTTATAATATTTTTTATTACGTTTATGTGACAACATAATTCTTTTCGAAACTTGTTCATAGATTTCAGGGAGTTTACCTAATTCATTAACAAAATCTGAGCGATCTCTAAATTGATAAGGAGAGCAATACTTATTGTCAAATAGTCCGTAGTAATCCCCCGAAAGTGGTAGATTTCGACCAAAATTTAAGAAAGCAGGGGAGAACCCAGTTACGTCATTAGTAGCGGTACACATAGCGTGCGCAATTTGTGGTATAAATTGGTCCCAACAAGTTTGGTCTTGATCTTTAATGTAAGATTTTAGTGCAGTCTTAACGACACGGTTATAACGTTCACAAAAATTACTCTGCGGATGGTATCTTGCATTGTACCAAATATTTTTAACTTTATAGTTATGTAATAAATTTTTAAATTGCTTAGAAACAAATTGGGTACCATTATCACACACACATGTCATAGGGACACCAAAAGACAAAAATACATTATTCTCAACAAATTTGCATATTTCTTTAGTGGATGCCTGTCTCAGTCGGTGAATAAAAGTATACTTCGTAAACCAGTCAACGACAACCAATAGATATCGATTTCCGAGCTTTGATCGAGGATATGGACCCATTATGTCTAAAGAAATCAATTGAAAAGGTATCTCTATTTTCTTTGGAACACCCATGATACCAATACGACCCAGCTGTGAAGCCTTTTGTTCATTACACGTTCTACATTTACCTACATATTTTTTAACATCTGCCCTAATGCCTGGCCAATAATACTGTTCAAGGATTCTAGATAAAGTTTTCTTGACACCAAAATGTGACGCTAGAGGAGAATCATGATTTTGTTTCAAAATTTGAGAACGATCCGGTTTGGGAATTATTAGTTTCCAATCTTTGATATTAGTTTGAATATTATGATTGGACTCAATATATTTATACAATTTGTCACCTTGAATATGCCATAGAGGAAATTTATCTGGATTGGTCTTAACATTGGTAATCATTTTGCTAAACCACTTATCATTAGGTAAGATATTTATAGAGGAAACTTGAGTGCTTCGGCTCAGGGAATCAGCCACTACATTATTTTTACCTTTAACGTGAAATATTTCATAATCAAATTGTGATAAGAATACAGCCCAGCGAGCTAATTTGCCAGTGGGATTTTGCATTCTATTTAGCCATAATAGGGAAAAATGATCAGTCAAAATTTTAAATTTACTACCCTCTATATAAGATCTAAAATTATTTATAGCGAAAATGATGGCGTAAGCCTCACGCTCCGTTACGGTCCAGTTACGTTCGGTTTTAGACAATGTTTTCTATGCATAACTAATAACCCTTTCTTCATCGCCCTCACCCTGTAATAATACAGCCGCTACAGAAACATTGCTGGCATCAGATTGAATGATAAATTGTTTTGAAAAATCTGGGTTCGTCAGTACTGGTGTAGAAATTAAATGTTGCTTAAGCTTTTGAAACGATTGCTCCGCTTCTTCATTCCACTTAATCCCTTGTCTTTTTACTCGGCCCTTAGTTAATTCATTGAGAGGTACTATTAGCTCTGAAAATCCCTTAATAAATCGCCTATACCACCCTGCCATACCTACGAATCTTTTTATTTCCGTTACATTCGTGGGCACTGGATAATTTACAATTGCGGAAACTCGTTCTGAGTTTGCATGAAGCCCTGACCTATCTACAACATAGCCTAAAAATTCTAAACCTGGCTTACAAAATTTACACTTTTCAATATTTATCGTCAGATTTGCTGACTTTAAGGTTTTATAAACTTGTTCTAAGGTCTCCAGATGTCCTTCGAAGGTGGAGTTAACGACTACGAGATCGTCAAGGTAAACGAAAATGTTCTGTTCTAAGGAAGGGTCAAAAAGTCGGTCCATCAACCTCTGCAAGGTTTGTGCTGAGTTACAAAGGCCAAAAGGCATGCGCACAAATTCAAAATGACCACGATTGATAACACTAAAAGCCGTTTTTTCGTAAGAACCTTCGTCAAGTTTAACTTGTCAAAAGGCATGTTTAAGATCAATGGATGACAAAAATTGTGCGTCTCGCAATTTATCAAGAATTCGCGTTAAATTTGGTAATGGATATCTATCCTTAACAGTTATGAGATTTAAAGGACGCCCATCATAGCATACTCGATACACGCCATTTGACTTAGGCACTAAGAGAACGTTGGCACAATAAGGGCTCCGCGAATTCCTTATCACCCCCAGCTCTAGCATACGATCAATTTCAGCGTTCATATGTTTTTGCATGTAGGGACTCAGCAAAAATGGTCTTTTTCAAAATGGTTCAGCGCAGGTTGTCTCTATCTTATGTGTAATTAAGTCAGTACAGCCCAGTTTCTCTGATACTAATTCTTGAAATAAGTTACTTACTTTAGATAAGCAATTTTTTTGAATAGGGTTCAAGTCACTTTCATTAAGTATTGAAGGATGGTGGTTTTGTTTATTTGGGAAAATATCAGTGTCATCTGTTTCTATAGAAGCCTTTCCCACAGTATTCACCCCAAGAGGAATTAAATTGTCAACCAGAAGGCTATCATTCAAAATCTCACTAATGTCTTCAAAGAAATTTTCTTGTTCTAATATTTCACAGAGATTTGGTTTCTCTGGTTCAAGAGCAGTTAAGAGACTATCACTTGGGATATGAGTTGACAGGTAAATCGATTTTGTTAAGGTTATTATTTACATTTTCATTTATTTTCTGACTAGTTATATTAGAAGCTTGTCGATTCAGGATATTTAACTTGAAATTGGGAAAATCAGATACTTGGACCTGTCTACTGGTGGATTCACCTTGACATAATGTGTTCTGGTTTACACTATACGAATTTGTCATAAAATCAAGTTTTAGGTCAAATTGTTTACAAAAATCAACTCCTAGGATCAGATTATGTCGTATACTGGGTACAATAAGGAAACAGATATTTTTAGTGACTTTATCTAAAGTGATAGGCAAAGTAACTTGCCCAATTACCTGCTGAGAAACACCATCTGCTGTGGTAACGTTAGAATCAGAGTTATACTTGATATCAACGTTATGATTTAAAATCAGTAAATAACCACCCCGACCCAAAATACTAGACATAGCTCCAGTGTCAAGGAGTGCCAACAATTCTTTATCATTAAAATTAATAGAAACATATGGTCTATGATCAGGCTTAAGGATTACCAAAAGTGGTGATAACTGGTTTTGATTATAAAAATTTTTTACAAAATTAAGCCAATCAACCCATTTGTTTTGTTTTGAAAAGTTATTACTTGGTATTGCATTTTTAAATTTAAGTTCACTGGTTTTATAATAAAATGCCCTATAGTTCTGACCAGTCACAAAACCTAGGCTACGTCGTTTTTTGATTTAGTGTTACAATTTGGACATTTTGGCTTGATGGTGTTCTGTTTACCACACCCATAGCAAAATCTAGTTTTAGGCTTATCGCATCTAGTATATATATGTTGATTTGAACCACAGTTCCAGCATTTATTATTTAGTGCACCGACCTCGATATTATCGTTAGCATGCAAATTATTATTATCAAGAGAATCTGTAATTCCTGCAATTCCTACATTACGACTACGGTTACCCTGGCAAGGTAAATTAGGTGAAAAAGTTCGAGGTCGCGAACTAGTGCCTTGAAAGTGATCTGATTGGTACTTGGTTTTCTCAATCATCCTACACATATATTTAAGCTCTTCAATATTAGCAGGGAAACTTAAAGTTAAATGTTGTTGAAAATAGGGTTGTAAATTTCTTTGAATGATACTCAGTTGTTCCTGTTCACTGACTGGTCTTGAAAAACGTTTAAATAAAGTTTGCATTACTGCAATAAACATAGCAGGTCTCTCATTTATACCCTGAGTTCTAGAGCGAACTTCGTCCCATAAATTGGATTCAAAATTGATAGGCAGAAAGTTTATTTTTAATTGACACACCAGATCATTCCAAGTAAAAAGTTGGTGGCGGATGCTCCGGTACCACACAAGGACATCATCTTCAAAGAACTCATGTGCAAAATTAATTAACAAGTCTTTATTTATATTATAAGATAGAGTAAATTCATCTATTTTTTCCAGAAAACTCAAAACGTTATGATTTTTCCCATTAAATTTCAAATTACTTTTTTGAATTTGACTTATTTTTGAAAAGAAACTTGGGTCAGCCCCGGAGTTAAAAGGATTAGATCGAGTCTGATGGTTTGGTGAACCTATCTGACATGCATTTTGCCTACCATTAAAACTAGGTGTATTTGGATTATAATTCCTATTATCTTGATATGGCTGTCTAGCCCCAAAATTATTAGAATTCGTATTAATATTATCCTGACAAAAATTCATATTTTGATTTCCCTGAAAACGCTCAAAACTATACGATGGAGGTAAATTGGTTGAGGTTACTCTATTTTCAAAAAGATTATTTGACTGAAAATTATCGACAGGTCGTTCAAATCTTTGCTGAGATGACTCTAATGCATAATTTTGAGGAAAACTTTGATTGTTCGCCATGCCTTCACCTCTAAGATGATTAGTTGCATAATTAAACCCGCTTGATTGTACGTCATGACAGGTCAGTGGAGGCATTGACATAACTGAAATATTCTGCGCATTAGTTGGAGTTCTAAGATTGTTAACTACACTTGATATCTGAGGCATTGGTATGCTCTCGGTAACAATTTGGATATTTTCTAGATTGGATTGTCTTTGGCCACCCAAGGAAGTAGTTCTATTAAAGACATGATTTCGAGACAAGTTTGCAGCGTCATCTGCAGGGCCATTATTACTATTTATTATTTCGGACACAGGGGTATTTAATAACCGCGCACTGCGTGAGGAACGCAACCCACTAAATACTCGGTAAGGTACAGATTTTGATGGTCTGGTATTAGAATGAACTATAGTGCTTGTTTGAATTTTTGTGCTTGGTTGAACTATGGAATCGATACTCTCATCCTCATCAGAGTCTGATGTATCTGATCCAATTGATAAAATTTCGCTATTAAAAGAGACCGCCTTGCGAGCTGGTTCACTCTGCACACGTTTTGTAGGGGATATATTGTTGCTACTATTATGACCACTTTCAGTTGGACTACGACTAGATATCGACTCGGTTCTCAAATCTATAAGGTCATTTTCTGTGTTAGGGTCATCTAGCACAGAATCTACACTTTTTGCTTTTGTTTTCAAAAGATCTAAGAGAAATACAGCTTTAGTTAACAGTTTAGTTTTAGTTTCACAAAATTCGTCATCATCAGGGAACCTAGATATTCGATGTCTAATATGCAATATTTTAGATTTTTGATATTTGAACTCTTGGTGATTCTCATTGAATTTAAAAAGATCTAACCTATGGGAAACATTTCTCAATTTAAACTTACGAAGGTTTGCTTCCAAGCAAAAATCAATAGGTACTTCCGGATAAACTATGGTATCTTCGGACTCAGCTGCTAAATGTCCTCGTAGGATTGCTGTTTTATACTGCCCAGCTCCCTGAACCACTGCTGACCGAACGAACACGAACAGCTCAAAATTCAGCTCATCCTCTGACAGACACTCGGGATCCATAATTCTTTTTCCTAAAAATTATAAAAAATTAGTAACGATACGATACTTAAAAAGGTTTAGTAGTTAAGAACGTTGAAGCAAATAAATTTTAAAGATATTGTTCACAAAACAATATATATGATGCTAATATTTAAAGAATATAACACTTGATTTTGATAAAAACATCAGCACAAAATAACAGATATAATATTTAATATTTGATTATTTCCCTTGTTGTTGAAAAAAGAAAACGATAGTTAAGACAGAAAAGCACAGAAAAACACAGAGTAACAACAGAGGCAAATCAGATAAATAGGTCGCCCTGTAGGAGTCACACTAAAGGAAGCCCCACACGTTGGCGTCACTTGTTATATATATATAAATAAAATAAAAAAAATAAAATAGTATGGGAAATTGAAAAGGCGTCACTTGTAATATATTTAAAAAAGAAGAGAAAGAGAAAAAAAGAGGATCCTGACTTTTTATTAATTAAAAAAATTAAACCTTTCTTCCCTTATATATATATATATATATATATATTCATCATATGCCACGTTGCTGCAGTTATAAGATATTTGAGCTGGGTCGTGGGATTTTTTTTTTTTTTTTTAAAGTAAATTCTGTCTATTAGCTCTTATTAAGGGAAAACAATCAAATACTATTTTTGGGCGCCAGTTTGCACTAGTGGCAAACAGAAAAGGAAGGAAAAGCAATCACAACTACAAAAATCAACAACAAGAAATTTATTTAAGTAAGTACCCACTAAGCAAAGAACATCTTTGGGATGTTTTGTGACGTTTTTAAAAAGTAACTTATATAACGTTTTACTTCAAACGTTTTTTTATCATCGTTTTTACATTTTCTAGAAACGTTATTTAATATTTACGTCCCTTTAACATAATCTCGTTACTGTACTTATTTCGTTGCACAAATAAACATTTTAAAACCGTATATTTTATGTACTCTTTTATTAACGTCAACATGTTTCCATTAAAAGAACGGTTTTTTAATTGCGTGCTCGTTATGTTTTTTTTTAAACATTTCAGATACGAAAATATTTTGTTTTAACAGATAACGTTACTACTGCACCGTTATTATAATGATTTTATTTTCATACCCGTTATGTTCGGGAGATAACTGATAGGTTTCGTCCCAAAAATGTAAAACAAGTTCCATGTCAGTTTCGTTTTCTGAACGCAACCCTGAACGGAACTTTATCGTTTTATTTAAACAACTCCACCGTGACGCCAAACATTTAGTTACCGAACCTCACTTTTTCCTGTCCCCGCTAAGTCCCGCGAAGTGGTCCCGCGTGTCTTCATTCGTTTTTCGCCGGCTGTGCTGCAATTTATTTGTCGAAAAGGACAAAAATGGATAGAAAAGTAAGTACATTGCATTAGTTGCTATAAAATAACAGTTGTTGATATATTTGTATTGTAACCTATACCTACATGCAGTTTACTTTTAAATTAAATTTTTGGGTGTTGTAAACCAAGGTGATAATTTTGGTGCAGATTAAATAGAGGGTATATATATATATATATATCTTTATTTGTTATAGCGTTTAAATAAGCCCTATAGTTCATATTCAGCTAGGCATATCAGATCAGTTATCAAAAACATGCCCTGCAAAATTACGAAGCAACATTTATCAGATAGGATTAGTTTCAGTGAAAATAGGAGATCAGCAGACTTGCGTTACAATGATAATTCTACAATATTAACTGCTTCAGCAGCAAGCACTTATGTTGATAGTAATTATTCTAGCAGCACAGCATTTAATAAAACCCCTACAAGTAATTCTAACAGCACTGCATGTTATATTAACAATATACCTCATGGAGTTCCTCAAAACGATCCAACCAACGCAAACGTTTCCGCAGTCCTAACGTCAGATAATTATACTGTTCTGGAAAATAAAAGTGAACAATTTTTAAAATCTTTAACCTCGTGGGCAATTGAAACTTGCCTTAGTCGTAATGCTTTTAATAAATTATTAAATTTATTAAGGTCATATACTGATTTGGACGGCATTCCAAAAGACTGCAGAACGCTTTTAAAAGTAGATGAAACATTAAAAAAACAGATTGTTCCTATTTCACCCGGGCATTATTACCATTTTGGTCTCAAAGAAGGAGTTCTAGAAATACTAAAACGCCAAGAATCTTTAGATGTTTTAGACAAAAAATTTAAAATTTCAATAAATATTGATGGTCTTCCATTGACGAAAAGCAGTTGTAGCCAATTTTGGCCAATATTGGCTTTGGTGGACAATTTTAAAAGTATTGAGCCCTTTCCCATAGGTGTATATCATGGTAGATCTAAGCCAGAAAGTGCCAGTGGCTTTTTAAAAATTTTTACAGATGAGTATAAAGAAATCAAAGCTGATGGCATAGATACTGAAAGTATACATTTTTCAGTTGAAATTTCAAAAGTGTTATGTGATGCTCCAGCTAAAGCGTTTGTACTGAATGTCAAAAGTCACAATTCTTATAACTGTTGCACTAAGTGCAAGGTTGAGGGAGAATACATTCGGCACCGAATGGCTTATTTAGATCTAGATGCAAGGTTAAGAACACATAATGAAATCGTCAGTTTGTCTGATGAACGGTATCATAAAGGGCCTACGGCACTTTCTGAATTAAACATTGATTTAGTAGAAGATGTACCCCTCGATTACATGCACTTGACTTGTTTAGGGATTATGAAAAGATTACTAAGCTTTTGGGTTTCAGGACATCAAGGTGTGCGTTTATTTAAAGAGGATGTCGCTAAAGTGAATGAAAGCTTAGAAAGTTGTCGACAGTGTTGTGTAAAAGAATTTGCTAGACTGCCCAGGTCTTTAAAAGAATTGGAACGCTGGAAAGCCACAGAGTTTAGGCAGTTTTTATTATATTATGGACCTGTAGTTCTTAAAACTGTTTTAAAAGAACCCATGTGGTCCCATTTTCTTGCTTTACATGTTGCTATACGCATTTTGGTATCCACTGATACTGCCTTTAAACCTGAATTTTTAGTGTATGCTGAAAATCTTCTTCGATATTTTGTACGTAAATTTGGGGAAATATATGGGGAAGAGTATGTCAGTTATAATGTTCATAACCTGCTTCATTTAGTAAAAGATGTTAAAAAGTTTGGACCTTTGGATAACTTTAGTTGTTTTCCATTTGAAAATTATATGTCACGAATAAAAAAATCTTTAAAAACAAGTAACCATCCTCTAGAGCAGTTTGTAAACCGTTACTATGAATACATTACACACTGTTCGGTGCAGAATAAAAAGGACAATAATTACACCTTAATAAACATAATGGGTGTTAAAAAGGTGGATGATCTTAACGTAACCCTATACAAAAATGTATGTGGTAAGGGTTTTTATTTTTCCGCTGCAGAACCTAATTGCTTTGCATTTTTAAAGTCTGGAATGGCTGTACAGTTTATAAATTTCTTTAGTAAAGTAGGCACATGTTGTTTTGAATGCAAAGTTTTTAAACCATTAAAAAGCTTCTTTAAAGTTCCATGTGATTCGCTTAAAATCAGTTGTGGGAAAATAGATGGATTTACTAATGGTACAAATGTTTATGTGGTTGATGAAATTTTGTGTAAAGCAATAAAGACTGGAGAGCTTTTAATGCCATTACTACACACATTTTAAAAGATATATTAAGATGACAATTAGGCATTTACATTACTAAATTTTTATTCTTTTACCCAATGCTTTTATATATTTTTTTAATTTTTGCTATTAGAATATTACAATACTGTTCTATTACTAGGATCAATATTTTTTATATTTTTTAAATTTTGCTATTACAATACTGTTTTGTTACTAAAAATAAAATTTCAAACTCATATTTCTCAGATGTTTTTTAAATTTTAGTTATTTGTTTAGCATGGCGCCCTTGCAGTTAATTATTTTCTGCTTATTTCCTGCTTGGCTAATTTATATTTCCTATAGCTTTTTTTTGCAATTGCTTATCAAGACGTATAGCTGTTCTATGGCATCTGCCATCCCAGCTGTGTAAACAAGTTTAACGAAGGTAAGACTGCCAAGGCCTAAACAGTGTCTGGTCTTATCCAGATGTCTGCAATGATATGGCCATTTAATTTCCATAATATATTTTTATGAATAATTATATTATATCTACCTAGGTGCACTATTTGTATCATGTATTTGGAAACTAATAAATTTATTTACTATTATACATAAGTATTACGAATATCTATTTCCATTTAGTCATTAGTTCATTTTAACTGAAGGATAATCTGAATCCTATATTAAGCAAACCATTTTTAGTACCTAGTTGCAAGGTTTAAAGAAGGAGAAATCAGTGTAATTCCCCAAAAATGGCTTAAAAGTGAAAATGTTGCATACTGGCCAAATACATCAAGAAATTTAAGGACGTTAATTATTAGGGCAAACGGGCCCAACACTGACTGGCCAACATTTAAAGTCATTCAAATATATGGGTCATATGGTATGTATCTACATGTTATATAACTAAACTACCTACTCTTACCATATGTGTACTCCCTTTTTTAGTGGTCCTCTTGGTTTGTGTTAGTTTAGTAAAAGTCGTCCTGACCGACCCCTGGACGTGAAGCGTGTGTCCCTGTCTCTATGTTTTTTTTTTTTTTTGTTTATGTTTTCTCCTGGATTACAAATTCTACTAAAGTTCTATAATAACTGGTCGCTTGATACATATCTATATACTATACATACATGTATTTGACTGCATACCTACTTATTTTCAATTACTAATTACTATGGATAAAGATATCTCCCTTAAGGACATTTATAACCTTATCAACACAGTGAATACCAACCTAACTCAAAAGGTTAATAACATAGAGAAGGACATAGCGGATTTAGCTTTACGAATCAACAAGGAAGTAAACGATTTCAAGTCGCAAGTCGACAAACTACAGACTGAAAACGCTGTACTTCGCAACCGCCTTAAAACAACTGAAAGACAAATTAAGAAAAACAATTTGGTAATATATGGTATTGTGGAAGAGGATGATGAGACTCAAGAGAACGTACTCGAAAGCTTTGTTGTGTTTTTGAACGAGAAGCTGCAAGTGAACTTATGTACGAGGGATTTTACTAATTGTTACCGCCTGGGAAGGAAAAGCAATAGAAGTCGTCCAATCCTTGTGACCTTAATAAACAACTTCCATAAGCAACTGATACTGCGTCAAAGAGCGCAGCTTAAGGGTACAAGTGTCTTTATCAACGAGGACTTAATTATTGAGGACCGCAACGAAAGGAAGGTGTTAGTTGAAGCATTGAAGGAGGCTAGAGCAAAAAATCAAAACGCCAGCTTACGGGGAAGGAAACTTATGATCGACGGTACTTGGTATACTTCCTCAGATATAAATCAGGCTAAAGCAGGACGAGGGTCGGGCTACTATACCCCTCCGCCTGCCAGGACAATAGTAAGTGAGCCTAATACTCCTTCCCAGCCCCTGATTGACGGCGACTCTACCGAAGAAATCGACGACATTTCGCAACAGGCTCATAATAATCAGAATCAAGACCCTAAGCCCGCTCAAGAACCCCAGGCCCCAAATATTGTCAGTAACAGTGATAATAAACGCAAATTCGAATTCCCCCCGAGCAAATTACCTCCAAACACCAGAAAGGCTTCGTCATCGGGGTATGCCACCCGATCAAATTTCAACAAAAACACTGCTAAGCAATAAAAATCTTATAGACTATAATTCTTTCTGTTGTTTCTTTAAAGATATTTAATTTATTTGCAACAACTCAGTGTATTTATAAATATTTTTTTTACTTTAAACTCGTGTCGCTTGCTGTCGCTTGATTTTGATCCTTTGTATGCCTTATCGGTCTCTTATCTTATTGTTTTTTTACCTGCTTACTAAAGAATAAAATACTTGGGACTGTTTATGTTTGTATTAGATATATTTTTTTTTTTTTCTTTATATAGAATAGGTTTAAGCAGCAGCAATATAATAAACAGCCTGCCTAGTCATGAAGTTCGGCCACTTAAATGTGAGATCTCTTACATCGGGCTTCAACCATTTTAATGATTTTATTATATCGGAGAATTTTGATGTATTTGGGGTATCGGAAACCTGGCTTACTAATGATATCTTAAATGACAGTGTGTCGATCAAGGGTTATTTCTTTGTGAGAGCTGACAGAGGTTCCAGGGGCGGAGGCGTGGGTATCTACATAAATAGGAAGATAAAATTTCAACAAATTTTTAATAAAATTGAACCCCACTCAGAACAGCTATGGATCTCTCTAAAGCTGAAGGGAAAAAAATATAGTATAGGAATAGTTTACCGACCCCCTAAGGGCCATGTTGTGAGCTTTATTGAATCTCTAGAAAATTCCATTTCTGAACTGATCCCTACTTGTGATTCTATCTTAGTTGCCGGGGATATGAATATCAACTTATTATCACCAAATATTAGGAGTGTTGAACTTTTTAATGACTTTATAATTGCGTATAACCTTAATCAAATAATTTCTGTACCTACCAGAATTACTAGCACATCTAGTTCTTTATTGGACGTAATAATGGTTTCAGAGGATGTAGTTGTTAACAGTGTAACAGTAAACGACCTTCATACAGAAATATCTGATCATTGCGCAACTGCCTGCAGAATAAACAAAATAAAGGAAAAGAAGTCTTCTAAACTTGTTACCTTTCGTAATTTCAAAAATTTTAATGACAATAATTTTTCTGCATATCTTCATAATATCAACTGGGATCATATTTACAATCTTACGTGCTCTAATATGATGGTGGAATACATAACACAAAAAATAATTGAAGTATTTGATATTTTTGCACCTATATGCACCAAAAGAGTCTCTAAACCACCAGCTCCGTGGCTAACTGACACTATAAAGGATATGATTAAGATTCGGGACAGAGCGTATGACAGATTTAAAAAATCAAAGCAAATAATACACTTTGACTATTATAAAGAGCTGCGGAATTATACTGCGGGTGCAATTAAACGCGAAAAAAGGGCGCACATGGAATACGTTCTGCGCAACAAAGGTTCAAAGGAAACCTGGAATACCCTTAGATCATTACAAGTAGTCAAAAATAAAGCCAACACTGATCTACCATCAAACCTGGAGAATGTTGATGAAATTAATAAAAATTTTACAGCGGTGCCTGTGGTAAACAAATCAAATCACCAATTAAGCCTTCTGAATAAATATAATGGTGCCCCTTCACAACATAATGTACATTTTCAATTCTCTCAGATAACAAGCAATGAAACGAGAACACAGCTAAATTCCATAAAAAGCTTTGCCACAGGTTCGGATCATATATCCCTGACAATGTTACACCTAATATTTCCACATTTAAGTGAACATATAACACACATCATAAACACAGTCCTTTCCTCAAATATCTTCCCAGATGCTTGGAAAAATGTCTTACCTTTGGCTAAGGTTTCGAACCCAGAAAATTATGGTCAACTTCGACCTATCAGTATTTTGCCAACGCTCTCGAAAATCTTAGAAAGAATTATGTACAAACAGATGTCAGAATACGTCCTTTCAAACCACATTATACCTATAGTGCAATCTGGCTTTCGACCTAAGCACAGTACAACAACGGCCCTAATTAATATCACCGATGATATTCTAAGAAACCATGATAAGGGTATGGCTACTTGCCTGGTACTCTTGGATTATAGCAAGGCATTTGATACCCTTGACCATCGCATACTATGTGATAAACTATCTTATTTTGGGTTTTCTAACTCTTCTGTGTCTCTGATTCAAAGTTTTTTAAGTGACAGATCGCAAAGAGTCGTTTACAATGCACTGTCCTCTAGTCCTCTTAATATTCAATCTGGTGTTCCACAGGGATCCATACTTTCTCCACTGTTATTCTCAATTTACACAGCAGATTTTTACAGTGTACTTAATAACTGTAAAATCCACCACTACGCTGACGACACCCAGATCTATCTAGAAGTTAAAAACTTACAGTGTGCCACTGCCAATGAACAAATTAATAGTGATTTAAAAGCTTTAGTCGATATATCCTGTGCGCACAATCTAAAACTGAATGCGCTAAAGTCTTCGGTTACGCTATTCGGACCAAAAAAATTACGAAACATTGCCGCCGAGCAACTTCAAATTAATGTTGATGGACAAGGTCTCGCTTTTGTTGCCCAGTGTAAAAATCTAGGAGTCTGGTTTGACACCAACCTGCGATTTACCAAACATGTCAACTACCTCTGCCAAACCTCCTATACAACTTTAAAGTTTTTATACAATAGCCGCGAGATTTTGAACTCTGCCTTGAAACTGAAACTGTGCGAGGCGTTAATAATATCAAAATTATCATACTGCGATTCTGTTTATGGTCCCTGCTTAACTGTTCTTGATAAAAATCGACTTCAAAAGATCCAGAACAGCTGTTTTCGTTTCGCCTTTGGTATCCGAAAATACGATAGCACTAGAAATAAAATCTTAGAAAGTGGTCGGCTAAGACTAGACAAACTTCGACACCTCCATCTTCTGACCCTGGGCCACCGTATACTAAGCAACAAGCAACCAACATATCTTTTAAATAAGCTCACTAAGTTCAAGCATATAAATAACCTTAACACACGGAATAGAAACCTTATGGTCATACCTAAACACACTACCGCAGTTTTTAAGAACTCTTTCACTTTCCAGTTTAGTAGTAATTATAACGATATTCCGAATGACTTCTATGACTATAATATATTAAACTTTAAAAAGAAACTTAAGATGGAACTTCTCTCACAGGCCTGATCTCTGGAAATAAAATATGCTGGCTGTACAGTGCTGTTGCTTCTGGATGAACTCATAGGAAATGCTTTTAGGTTGAATGTCAATATTGTACTTTTTTAGGTTAATCCGCGTCTTGATTGATTATGTTTCAATGATTAACTTCTTGATATAATACGTTGTATGGATGTCTTGCCTGGTAGTATATAATAATATGTGTATTATTTAATAGATTACATTAGTGTTGTTACAGTAATTAACTTTTATATTTACTTTCACGTGGTTAAGTAGAAAAACGCCCGCTACACGGACGACACTTCGCCCTTTCAGATGTATTCTATCTACTTTTGTTAATTATATATTAATATATTTTTTTTTTTTTTTTGTTATTAAGAATATCTGAATAAAGACGATTTATTATTATTATTATTATTATAAGTAAATTAAAAATAATTTAAGATAGTGCTTCCATTTTTTTTTATGACATTTGAATGTTTAGAGACATATGAAGATGCTCTAGAGCAGGAAAAAGAAGCGGTTCGAGATTCCGAATCTGAGCTTGAGGACAGGGGACCAGGCAAAAGAAAATCGAAACCCAGCATGAAATATTCTCCTCCGCCATCATTTTGCAGTGAAAGTAGGCACGGTTTTGTTTTTTTTTTAATTTAAAATAATCTGTTTCATTTATTTTTAGCTACTAGTACTAGTGAGCAGAGTTTTACTGATGCTGCTGAAAAAAGCATAGTTAAACGTCAAGGTAATATTCTTAAGTAATACAAAGCCCATTTTATATTAAAATTTTAAAAATATTAAATTGTCGTTTTTCTCACTTGGTTCTCGTTTTTAAATTTTAGGTGAAATCCAATATTTACATGATGAAGATGATTTTAATGTTACTCCTGTTGAGGAAGCTCCACTAGGTAGGCATACTAAAAACTAGATTTTAATAAGTTTCTTGAAAATTAATAAAATACAACTTTTCAGGTGATATCGATAATGAAAACAAAATTCCAGATACTACAAGAAATGAATACATTGTCGCTGGTAAGTATATTAATTATTTTTTATACCTAATAAAAATTAACTTGGAAAACTGTTTTATAATTCTTTGTCCTTTGTGGGACTAGAAATTTATAAATTTTAAACTTTTTTAGATGTTCATGAAAATACATTGATTGAGGTTGTTGATGTAGAGGTTTCTAATACAAGTATTTATAAAAAACTGGAAGAAATAGAAAAAACATTAAAGTTTATAATGGTTGGGTTAAATAGTTTGGAAACTCCCAAGCAGAGAGAAGCAACAGTTGATTTCTGTGGGTTACCTTCACTACCTTTGGCAACCATTTCATCGTTTCTGGAGTTTGAACAGACTATAAAAAACCCAGAAATTTCGAAGCAGCTGGTTAGTATTTACGTAAATAATAATAAAATAAACTGAAATAAAGACAATTAACCTTAACTGAAATAAATATGTAAGTTGCTAGTTAAATTTTGATGTAAAATATATTTTTGAAACCAAAAGGAATATCGAGGTGCGGTTTTTAGAGTTTTTTGCAAGTTTTATCTGAAATAAACTGGTTTAACCATGACATCGGTATGGGTGGGGGAAAATGTTTATGTAAGTAAAAGCCGGCACGGGACTCAATTATGTATAAAAAACCCAAAAATATTTTTTGTTATTCTTTCGTGTTTCAAACATATTCCACTCTTAAATTAAATTTTGACTGGCACGCAGTTTAAGGGTATTAGGCCTACTTATTTGCATTTTTTTATATCTGCAGTTTAATAAATTTCTTCAAGTTGGAGGAAGAAATGGGGCAGACTTAATACGAAGATGTCTTGCCGCTGTCTGGACTAATCAGTTATCAACGACTTGCTCATGGACAGGGCAAAAGAATAATTTTAGAGTTAAAGACTGTGTTGTAGTAAAAATTATGAAAGGTAAATACTGTGATATTCTAAAAAATGTAATTACCAATTTTAATTTTTTAAAATTTGATAAAAGATCTTGCAGCCAAGGCTGGGTCGAATAATCAAGTGTAAAAAGGACAATTATTTAAAATATTAAAATCCAAGGGGTGTTTTTACAACTAATATTTATATATGTTATGCCTAGAGTCCTGCCGCTTCTTACTTTCTGTCCACCTCTGCTTGGTACACGTTTTACTTTTGGCCTTTTTTTTTATGTCTAATCCTGTTAGAGGTCAAATAACCTTTCAGTTTATCCAAACCACCGAAATAACTACATTAAAAAGAAAAATAAATGTTGAAAACAAACTGCAGTTTCCAGGCACTGTAAACAATTTCCTGATTCATTATTATAAAAAAATAATTACAATCATATTTATTATTCCTTTTACTTATTTATTCCTTAAATAAATAGACGTTCTGTGCACAGGGGATTTTTTAAGGCTTGTAAATTTTATCACGTTTTAAATCAACCAACAAAAATTATTAATGCTACTTATAATTAAATAAGTTAATTTCAAAATATTTAGATGCAGTACAACAAGTATTTACCACCAACGACCGGGAACTAGAGTCAGTTATCATGGAGTGGTTTCGTCACGCCAATCAGCGACTCAAGAGAGAAGAGGTATGTGTAGTTACCTAGTAATAAACTAAAATATTTCATATTTATATTAATAAATAACTTTATATTCGTTTCTTAAATTTTAAGCCCTTCAAATTTAATTGTGACTAAATATATTGTAAAGTATAATAATATTTATTTATAATTTTTTTTTCAGGTTCACAAGACGTGATTTATTACTTTTTTAATTAAATATTTATACCTTTACATGTATGTATATTTGTATAGTTTGTCTAAAGTTAATTGAGACACCTCCACCACCCGAAAACGGGTAATACGTTATCTTTGAAAATTTGGTCGTCCTGATAAACGACTATGGTCTATCGTTCCAAAATATTTTTAGTAATGCGGCATTGCCGCTTCTGCCTAAAACAGGTGGCAACATCGCTATTTTAAATGGTACACCCTATTTTTACAATATTTTTGGATTGTACATAAAATTACAACTATTTTTTAATAATGGCATTATAAGTCTAAACTTAATAGGTTCCGAGATATCGACATTTGAAAAATGACGTTTTTGAATTTTGACAGCTTCTAACTTTTTAACGGTACGTCTTAGAGCAAAACGGCTTACATATCCCTGTCTTCCTTTTTTGCTATCTTTTCAAAAATATCAACTTCCGGTTATACCGGAAGTACTATATTTCCGACTTTCGAGTTACATCCGCTTTAACCGGAAGTTGAAACTTTTGGAAAGATAGCAAAAAAGTAAGATAGGGACATGTAAGCCGTTTTGCTTTACGACTTACCGTTAAAAAGTAAGAAGCTATCAAAATTCAAAAACGTCATTTATCAAATGTCGATGTCTCGGAACCTATTAAGTTTAGACTTATAATGCCCCTATTAAAAAATAGTTGTAATTTTATGTACAATCCAAAAATATTGTAAAAATAGGGTGTACCATTTAAAATAGCGATGTTGCCACCTGTTTTAGGCAGAAGCGGCAATGCCGCATTACTGAAAATATTTTGGAACGATAGACCATAGTCGTTTATCTGGGCAACCAAATTTTCAAAGAGAACGTATTACCCGTTTTCGGGTGGTGGAGGTGTCTCAATTAACTTTCGACAGACTATACCTATATGTTGTTTTTTTGTTTTTTTTTTTAATATAATCTTTTAATCCAATACCCTTTATTTATTTTTTTAATATTAATAGGAATTATGCAAAATTTAAAAGACCGTTTATTAAGTAGCTATCTCAAAAAAAATATCTACAGTTTGGGGGAGGGGGTGTTTGGTTAACGAATATTTAAATTTACGATTTTCTTTGACGCTTCTAATAAAAGCTGTAACATATAAAACTAGACAAAAAAGGGATTGAAAAAATCGTATTTGCTTCTACGCAAAAATTACTAAATTAATTGAATTTGGTCCAACCGATTTTTAAACATGGGCTTAGTATGGAATGCCTTTGGAGATAATCTATCGACATCAAAGCAGGTTTAGTGAACGTTACTTAAGCCATATAATTGTTTCCATTCTCCTTTCAGGTTTTGCGGGTGTATATGATAATTCTATTAATACTATTTTTTGCCATTGGTTCCAAAGTTTTGCATTTATTTTTTTTTGTGCCTAGCCCCCTTGCTTTGAAAAGCCCAAACGATTTTCATCATTTTTAATGGCCATCCTTATCCCCGTATTTATTTAGGGTAACCCAACGATGTGTGAAGAACCTATAGCTCGATAACTACAGGGTGTCCTAAAAGGTTTTTACTATTTCGCGGTTATATTTCTCGAGAACGTTTAGGAGTGGGAGGATCTGGCCAGTTGCAATCGTGAGCGCGTCTCTCGGAATTTCAGTAACAATGGAGCGATATACGGGGCCGCAGCGCTCTTTTTGTGTTAAAGCATTTTACGAAAACAACCATTCTTACATCCAAGTTCGTCGCCTTTACCGTGCACGTTTTAATTTACACGACATTAATCAAGCTCCGACGCGTCCTTTAATCAGATACTGGGTTGCAAAGTTCGACGCAGAAGGCACGACAGTCAGTAACAACCATATCGGTCGGCCCAGAGTCGGTAGAAGTGCGGAAAATATCGAGCGTGTTCGCGCAGCAGTAAGGCGAACGCCTCGCCGTTCAATAAGAAAACACGCGGCCGCCCTAACTTTAACAAAATCGACCGTTCACATGATCTTAAAGAAGGACTTAAAGTTTCACCCCTACAAAATTCAAATTGTGCAAGCATTAAAAGTGGAAGATTATCCAGTTCGTGTCGCATTTGCCCAGCACATGTTACAGAACTTCGACAACATTCTGTTTAGTGACGAGGCTCATTTTCACTTAAACGGAGCCGTAAATAAACAGATTTGCCGATATTGGGGTAATAACAACCCAAGGGAAAAACATCAGCAACCTCTACATAGTCCCAAAGTGACAGTGTGGGCAGCAATGGAATCATTGGTCCCTTTTTTTTTGAAGATGCAAATCATCGCACTGTCACCGTTAATTCTGAGCGTTATAGGGCAATGCTGGAAAATTTTCTTGAACCAGAATTGCAAAATTTTGCTGGCTTCAACCAAAACACTTGGTTTCAGCAAGATGGGGCGACTGCTCACACTGCGAATCTTTCCATGCAGGTCGTTCAAAGAATGTTTCCAGAAAAGGTCATATCGAAAAATGGTGACATAAATTGGCCTCCCAGAAGTCCCGACTTAACCGTCATGGATTTTTTTTTGTGGGGGTTCCTCAAAGCAAAGGTGTACACTGAAATTCCTGCAAATCTGAATCAGTTGAAGCAAAGAATTCGCGATGAAATTCGAGCAATTCCACAAGAACTCTGTGTCCGCGTGTTTGCCCATTTCAGAGAATGTTTGGCGGAGACGGTGCGCGTGGGAGGACAGCATCTCGACGGCATAATTTTTCACAAATAAATTTCCACATCTTGTAGTTAATTTTATAAATAAAAAATGTTTACTAAATTTAAAACTGAATGAGTTATAATTTTTTTAAATAGTAAAAACCTTTTCGGACACCCGGTATATAAAAAAAGTGTCTTGTACAAAACTTGTAGGGACAGCTTTGTTCTACAATTGAAAATAATTGTGCTAAATTGTAGAGCAAAGCTGCCCCTACCAGTTTCGTCTGGTCTATTTTCCATCGTTTCCGAGCTCCTTCACATATCGTTGGGACACCCTGTACAAAACCGCCATTTTAATGCCCCAGTAGATCATCTTTATAATGTAAACTAAATAACGAAAATGTTACAGAACAGAAGTATGTACTATTGTTAACGTAAAAAAAACACCCTTTACACGCCCCCGAAGCACATCTTTAGAACGTGAACGAAATAACGAAAATGGTACGAACCATTTTTTGGATTCTTAATAGTGTTAAGTACGTAAAAAGGCTTTTTAAGTTTCGTAACTAGGCTGTTCTTTTTTCTAACGTAACTGCGATTTTGTTAAGTTGAAGGAAATATAACGAATGTACTCACTTAAATGCGCCATTAATGGGTCGAAATAATTAACGTAACAATGAAACAAGAAAACACAAATTTAACATAACTGAGATGTTTTTTTGCTTAGTGGGTAGGTATTCAGAAATAAGTTTGACAGTCAAGGAAATATTAGCATCATTTCAAATTATACGTTAATTAGTTATTAGCTAATCAATTAATCACTTAAAGTAAAATAAGTTAATCACTGAATAAATATAAATGCAATAAAAGTGAGATTAATACAGGCCAGCTACCAAAGATTATAATTTATTAAGGTTAGATAAGCTAATTAATGATTAGATGAAATAAGGTCAGTGACCTAGATATAAATTACACCTAAAATTAATTAAATGTGGGCCTACAACCCAAATTACAATTTATTAAGATTGGATAAGGGTAATTATAGATAAAAAATAAGTTAAGGTCAGTGACCTAGATATAATTGCACCAAAAATTAATTAAATGTGGGCCTTCAACCCAAATTACAGTTTATTAAGATTGGATAAGGGTAATTATGAATAAAAAATAAGTTAAGGTCAGTGACCTAGATATTATTGCACCAAAAATTAATTAAATGTGGGCCTTTAACCCAAA
The DNA here is from genome assembly GCA_963920685.1 of Polydrusus tereticollis. Classification (NCBI taxonomy): domain Eukaryota; kingdom Metazoa; phylum Arthropoda; class Insecta; order Coleoptera; family Curculionidae; genus Polydrusus; species Polydrusus tereticollis. The sequence continues at coordinate 85,509,812 of OY987332.1, forward strand.
TTACAATTTATTAAGATTGGATAAGGGTAATTATGAATAAAAAATTAGTTAAGGTCAGTGACCTAGATATAATTGCACCAAAAATTAATTAAATGTGGGCCTTCAACCCAAATTACAGTTTATTAAGATTGGATAAGGGTAATTATGAATAAAAAATAAGTTAAGGTCAGTGACCTAGATATTATTGCACCAAAAATTAATTAAATGTGGGCCTACAACCCAAATTACAATTTATTAAGATTGGATAAGGGTAATTATAGATAAAAAATAAGTTAAGGTCAGTGACCTAGATATAATTGCACCAAAAATTAATTAAATGTGGGCCTTTAACCCAAATTACAGTTTATTAAGATTGGATAAGGGTAATTATGAATAAAAAATAAGTTAAGGTCAGTAACCTAGATATTATTACACCTAAAATTAATTAAATGTGGGCCTACAACCCAAATTAGAGGTAATAAATACGATATATTTATTTATTTATTTATTTATTTATTTAATTTACAGTATCAACAGCCGATAGCCACTTACAGATACCATACTAACTATAATATATAAACAATTATACATCTTAACCTATTAAATGTGTTGAAAAGAAAACATTCTAATCATAAAATCAAGGCAACATAAATGCAATTAACACCATACCCACTTCAGGCCTGAGTCTGATGGGCATACAGTCTATCATCCACAATTTTTGCAAAACTCCTCAAATCAATCATGGCTAGATCCAAGTCACTTACATAGATATTAAAGTAATTACACATCCGGTAGATGGGCGAACTTTTATAAGTGCTTGTCCTAGGAAACTCTAGATGGAAAGTCCTTCTCAGTCTCGTATTCCCAACATTAACATAGAATGGAAGCATTGAAAGTATTTTCGGCGAATTAATTTTGTTTGTTAATATTTTATAAAGGAATATTAGGCCGATTTTTATACGCCGATTCTCCAAAGTTAATCGTTTAAATATTTCTAATAGCATTCTGTGATCATAACCTTGTCTTGGATAATATCCAAATTTCTTGAAATACATATATTTAAGGAATTTACGCTGCACTCGTTCGATGGTTTTAATCCAAACCTCATATTGTGGAGACCAGATTATGCTCCCATACTCCAACCTTGGCAATACCAGACTATCAAACAATTTAAGACAACACTCAACACCAAAACCCTTGGTTGATCTAATAATGAATCCCATTGTTTTATGTGCCTCATTCACCATTTTTACAATATGATCCGTAAAAGTCAGATTGCGGTCAATCACAACACCCAAGTCTATCTCATTATTGGAGGATTTAAGAAGTTTACCATTAATACTATACGTATGCTCAACTACATTTCTATTAAGAGTAAGACACACAGCAGAACACTTATTGTTATTGAAGTTAAATGAATTAGCATTACACCATTCTACAACCTTATCCAGGCTTCTCTGTAAACAAAAACAATCCTCAATAGAATTAATTTCCATGTATATTTTAAAATCATCGGCAAAAAGTAATGTTTCAGAATTATGCACCACAGAACATATGTCATTTATGGCAATCAAAAATAACAAAGGTCCCAAGTTGGAACCTTGGGGAACACCAGACGTACTGGTATAAACCTGTGACCGAGCACCCTTAATCTCGACATACTGCTGCCTATTTGTCAAATAAGAGTTAATTAAGTTGATTAAATTATTGGTCACATTATTCAGATAAAGAGATTTAATAATAAGACTATGTTTTACCCTGTCGAATGCCTTCTCCATATCTGTATAAATTACATCAACTTGCTTTTTATTATTAAATGAATCATGGACAAACTGACAGAATGTAATTAAATTGCTCAGTGTAGACTTACATGGTAGAAAGCCATGTTGATGTTCAGATATATTATGTTTAACTTCATCATACAATATATTAAATAAGGCTATCTCAAAGACTTTCGACACTGCGTTCAGGATAGTGACAGGTCGATAATTCTTCACTTCATGCTTGGTCCCTTTTTTAAATATTGGAATTACCTTGCTTGTACGCCAATCCGTAGGATATGTTGAAGAACTTAGACAAAGGTTAAAAATGTGCAGAAGAGGTTCCACCAATGAATCACCACAGCCCTTAACTATATATCCAGGCAACCCATCAGGTCCAACAGATCTATTACCCTTTAGTTTATTGATGGCATCTTTAACCTCATGTTCAGAAAAAACCCTGTTACAGAAATAATTTTTGGGGGGAATTTTGTGTTGATACACAGGTATGTCAGTTATAAAAACAGACCTGAAATACTGGGCAAACATGTTGGCTAGGTTTCTTGTGCCAGATGCAGACAGATCATTGTAGAAAACCTGAGCAGGTATGTCAGCATCATTCTTCTGATTGCGCATGTGGGACCAAAAAAACTTAGGATCTCTATATAGACTTAGTTCTACATTGCTAATATAATCCGCATATGCTCTCTTAATTTTTAACTTGGCCTTTTGCCTAAACTCCCTATATTTATCCCACCAAAAACCGAGATTAGTCCTTTTAAATTTATTTAAAAATCTTTCCTTGGCTTTAATCATTCTAATAATTTCACCACTATACCATACTGGAAACACCTTCGCAATTTGGGTCGACATAGGAACACACTCAACAAAAATTTCATTTACAGACTGATAAAATTCCATAACAGATTTATTAACATCGCTGCAAATGTAAAGACTATCCCAGTTTCTGGTTTTAAATAACATGTACATTTTTACAAAGTTTGCTTTTTTAAAATTGAACTTTGTGTTCTTTACTTGAGCGCAGACCTCTATCTTATGGCTGAGATTGACCTCAATCGACAGTACAGGGTGGTACCGATCCACAGGCAACAATGGTTCATCATCTATTTTTACCATAGTGCCCTGCAAGCGGGGGCTTATTATAACTAAATCTAATAATACATCAAAAACATTACGTACATTATTAATTTGCAGAAAGTTTGTAAATGATAAAAAACTGTTAAAATCACATATAGGCACACTACGGTCATTGAGTACAAGATCACGAAGATTAAAATCCCCTAAAATTAAACACTGACAGTCTAAAAGGTTTGTTTCCACACTCTAATAAAATCTTTGGTAGAGATCACCATTGCAACCAGGTACAAAATAAGCAACTAAACATAAAGAAATTCTCTCTGGTCGAGACTAATTTTAACACAAAGGGCCTCAATATCATTATCAAATATATCACATTGTTCTACCATAAAATTCTGACTTAAAGCTATCAATACACCACCGCCTTGTTTTTTACCAGTAAGTTTCTGATCTCTATCCTTTCTAAATATTATTTTATCTGTATTGAATTCCTGGTTGTAAACAGAGCAGTTTAACTAGGTTTCTGTAAGGGCAATTATTTCACTATTATTATTTAAGAGATTTAGTTTTAACTCTTCTAATTTGGTTTTTATACCCCTACAATTTTGATAATAAACCAGCAGTTTTTCTAAGTGATTTCCTTTGAACTGTTTATGTTTTGAAAATTTAGACAATCATTTATATTTTCAGTGTTTAGGACAATAGCCTGGGCTTGATGTTCAGTTGTTTCAACATCACAGACACCATCCACACTGAGAGCACCAGGGACGTCTTCCGCAGTAATGGTTTTTAGAACGATATTTGAACCTGATGAATTATTACACATGTACGAAGCAAAAAGTTGACACAATGAAGAGTAATTGAATCTATATCCAAAGTCATACCGACAGTTCTGTATTATTGTTATAGAGTTATTAATATTACGATTTATAAATTCATTTACACAGTCAATAAATATAGAGTATACGTTTCTGCTTCCCACATTGCAATCATACTTAGAGCATAAAATTACACTTGTAAATTTACCTACAGCTAGCAGGGAGTTTATATAATTTAATTGCAAATATTTCATTTTATTAAGATCTAACATTAATATAACATAATCGTTATGGTCAAAAAAGGTCGTTAATTTAAAAATGTTTTGAGAACATTCGCTCAAGGGGGCACCTGCCAGTACCACGCCTTCAATATCAAACACATCATTATCCATGATACTCCTTAATCGAGTGGAGTAGTTTCTGGCACTTTCATCACCATACACCAACACCTTCCTTTTTCTTTTTTTAATTTTACCAAGTCTCTCCGTTTCCTGTCCAACAATTGATGCTTTGTTCCCCTTACAACTTAAATTGTTTTGTGGGTTGTCTGAGATGTCATATTGTGTCCAAGATTTATGACTGGGTCCAAAAGCAACATTTTGAAGTTCTTCCACTTTAATGGCAAACATTTCCTTTTCTGCAGATATTACTTTAATACTCTCTATCATACTCCGGTTTAGAGCGTTCAGTTCATTTATATCTCCTTTTAGATTCGTTATTTCGATTTTCTGTTGTTTGCACTCTTCCAGGAGAACTCTGATCCTTTCATCATTGTCATCGGATATTAATTGATCTTCGTCATATGAATCAGTTTGAGTGGTATGACTTGTAGTCAATTCGGTTTGTGACCCATTATCACAACCACTCGGTTCTGTTTGGCTGCAATTGTCGAACAATACTAGTATGCTAGTCTGGGTTGCAGCGTGTTCAAATTCTAGTTCATTCTTCTGACCTAAAAAGAGAGTTAGTTCTTCAATTTTATTCTTCTGTTGCTGAATTGTTTGGTTTCGCTTCTCGATATCGCTTAGAAGTTCCGCTTCGCTATTTGAAACTTCATCGGCAAAACTAATAGATTCCCTTTTAAGTCGCTTTATATGATTAGTCCTTTCGTTTACTTCGGTCTTTAGATTTGCTATTAGAATGCGAAGGTCATCCACAAGGTTGCCCTGATCACCATCAGTAACCCGCTCACTGCATTGACTTGAGCAAAATATCAGGCTGTCATTGACAATATCATAAGTGTTGTTAGTTCTCTTCCAGCAACTGGGGTGGAAAAAGTTTTTACACCCTAGATAAAACCAGTTGTTAATCTCCTTGTTTTTGCAACATTTAAACCGAGACATGTTAACCTAATTACGGTCCTGTATTTCCGCTACAACAACAACGAACAAATAAAATTTAACAAAAGTCAAATTGATAGTGTTCAAATACATCCACTCCGGTCCTGCTTAATACCGTTTTATAGTTTTTGGCAATGATCGATTTATAAGTGCATAAAAAACGGTGAATTCCGTCCGATAAGATAACAATAGATGAAACCCATTGTTATTGCTAAGGATTTGATAAAAATATTTAAAGCCGATTAGAAGTCATGAAAAATGAACACTGATTATGTCGATTTTTAATTATTGTGTATAACTGAAAGGCGCAATTTTTCCATTATTAAAAACTACACTTTTTAACACATCTAGTCATATCAAACACAATCGTAGATTATAGTTGTAAAGGCATATAGTGCCACATTAATAGCGGAACACTCCAAATAACTATATTTTTGACTAAGTCACACCTAGTCGGCTACGAATAACTTTCAATACTGCCCTAAATATGAGATATTTTGCAAGGTTGAAGCAAGTTTACTTAAAGCAAAGTACTTATCTTTACACTGGTTTTGATGTAGCGCCCCTCGATAACAGTTCCACGTCTCAAATTTGGTCATACCATCCCCAACTAACACGTGTTGGTCATAGACGTTTCCTTGTTCAGGTGCAGCTGCCACGGGTGTTCAATGCCTGGACTCGGTACCTCTCCTCAAGAAAACTGTACTCCTACGGTAGCAATTCCAACTTGGCTAGCAACCATTTGATGCTCAATTGAATATCAACGTGAAAATTTGAAATCAAGTTCACTGGGAACTCTTGAAACAACGTAGTTTGTGGCTTTCCTCAGCTTAACGATTTCTTCTTTGTTTCTAGCAGTGAGCTCTTATGGGACCCCAAAATCCAGCACTATGCTGATGCTATTCACAAATATTAAAATCGCTTTGCTGCGAATCAGTTGGCCAAAGAAGAGCAGGAGAAAGAGAGCTTTTTCACCGTCGCTTGTGATTTTATAGATTCGGTTTCAAAAAAAATCGACCAACTCGAAAAAAAACCCAAAAAAACTATTTAAGAACTGAAAAAAAGGTCCACGATCCAAGAAACGACTAGCCTTAAACTCGTCAACGTAGTTCTTAGCTAAATCGGAATGTCACTAATGTCGAACAAAACAACTCTAGTATCTTCCCAAGTAAATTTAAATGTAAAGTTCATGCATGCCCGATTCTGCGGATCCAAAATCGTTCCTGGCCAGTGTTTGGTTTTATTGCAGCTGATTAAATCATTTAATATTATTTATTATTTTAGTTAAAATTGTAACATTTACAAAATGTAATGTTACAATGCATTAAGAAGGGTATGGCCTTGTAGTTGCTTATTCCTTTGGGCGGAATGCCGATTTAAAATGCTTTAATGAACTTCAACAGCGGTCATAGACGCCATCTGGTAAATTGGGAACCCTCGTTAGTTATTTGAGGTAGGTTTTAATTTTAGTATCTGAATTACCCTCGATGGGTGTTATGAAAGATTTCTCTTTCATGTTTGTATATCCAAAATTCGATTTTAGGGTTTTTTTTGGTAGGGGCTAAAAGTCCGAGTACAAAGTGATGTACTAGTTTATTTTTTTTTGGAATTGCCTGGACGCGGGACGTGCCAGTTGCCGTGTACTATGGGATTTCTTGGAGACTAGCTGTGTAGCAGTTTCCACGCTAGCTGTTTCAGAGACCATGTGTGAGTGTGTGTGAAGATTGAGTCTTCATGAACCATGGGTAGCACGTAAGGTTTTAGCTAAGTACCATTTTTCTTGAGTATGTTGTTGTAACTTAGTTACAACTTAAAATATCAATATTCTGCATTTGCGTATTGTTCACCATACAGTGTTTTGGTCAAGTTTTGTACTTATGTTATGTACAGAGCTTGTGCAATGTAAACGTATAGCGTATGTCGACATAGCGTTTAGACGTCACAAGAGTCTCTAGTAGTTCAGAGCGTTAGGTAGTCGGTTACAGCTACTTTTGTTATAAATACAGTACAATTTATGATTATAAAGTAAATATTTTTGTTTCCCGGCTAAAGGCCATTTGTTTATTCCAAATTTAGTACTTGTAACTTCGACATTTTAATTTATCTTTGGCCGAGTGGCTAGCATGCTTATTGAGTAACCACAGGTACTCTTAAGATATTGTATCATACTATAACAGAGATTTTATGGTAAATTTAGTTAGTTGTGAGAGGTTCTTGCACAGACCTTGCGGAAATTCCATGTCTCGGGCAATGTCCTGGATGTAGGTCTATGTGGCTGCCAGATCAGACTGAACAGTCATTTTTTTTACAGTGTAGGTCTGATAGTTGCCGTCTTGTGCAAGACTCTGTCAAACAGGGTTTGACTTTTTGCTTTCTTTTATCAATAACTTTGTAAATTTAAACCTTCAGAAATTTTATTGTCAAACCTAGTACTATCACTTTAATATTTCATTCCACTTATTTATCTTTTAACTTTAAGTATCTATTGTCCACCAAAGTAAGAGGAGCTTGCATTTATAAAACCAAGTAACCAAGGGCCTAACAACACCTTAAGAATAAATATTTGTATTGGCCTCTGCGAAAATGTGGCTTTTATTTTAAATAGAATGACATTGAGGACTTGAGTGAATGAGAGCTTATAATAAGCTAGGGTATACCGATTGTGACATAAGTGTTTTTTTTCCTAGTTTGTTTTTATCTGAGGCCAAACACTAGAACATTTAAAGGCTTTTAAGTAAAATAAAACTAAGGTGGCGCCTTCAGGATTTGACTATAACTTACCTATAAGAGTGCTAAACCTCTCAAACTAGAAACAAAATAGCGAACCTACCCTGAGTTGAGCTAGCTAAGGGGTGTCTGAAGAACATCCTCCAGGGCGTAATTTGGGTTTTGTATAACACACTTAAATTGTTTGTTATGGGTTTATTTTAATTAATTTTAAATTATTCTATTTTTTTATAACAAAGGATCCTGCTGATGAGCTTCTCTTATCAGTAATCAATAAAAAACCATTGAAGGGTTAGGAAATAGGAGAGATTCCAATAGACTTGCAAGTGTGACCCAAGACAGTGAACACACAATGATATTTGAAGTAGAAACAATAGGAATAGATGAGGTAACTGTACTTTCTGGTTATGGTTTTATAATATATCTGTTCACATGTATTGAGTAGAATTTAACTAGGGTAAACCATATAGTTATTGACACCTTAAAAATTCAGTTACTAAAAAAAATTATATTTTATTTTCATATTTGTGACTTTTTATTGCATACTACCATGTTCCATGCGTTGTAATAATGAAAAAATGAAAAATAAAATAAAATAAATTAATGCTGATTTAATTTAATTTTTGGTTGTTAATTTGATTGATTGTTGTTGTTGTAGAGTTATGTGTTATTTACTTCTTCATTACACAACCAGGTAACCACGGCTACTCAGTTATAGGCTTGTCGGTTTTAGAGCAGATGGGTCGCAGATAAGGAAAGAGAATATATTAGCTAACAGTTAATCAGTTTTCCAGATAAAATTGGGCGCCAGGGGCCTTAAGGAGGCCACCAAAGATAAAGAGGAAGAAGGCCTTAAGGGCAGAATAGATAAATGTACAGAGCCAAAAGAATAATTATTTGTCAGAGCCTAAATGGTGCTTACTGAAGCAAAACTTCCCTAATCCCTAAAAAATTAAACAAATAAATAAGACAAAATGTCAATTATAGTAGTTTTATTTCTACTGGCACTTAGTAGAATTATTACATAATATCACAACTTTGCAATTCCTGTAGAAAACTTTAAAATTTAAACGTGCAGACACTACTTAAATAAATAGTTAAACTAATTAATAACTACTTCCAAACATTAAACTTTAGTGTATATAAATAAACTCTAAACATACAAATATACGTGGGCGATTTTACAGGGAAGTATTCATTAATATACGGGATGTACTATTACAAGGATTTACAAAAAATCAACGGGGGTGTATCAACTATCAAAGTTATTGATAGCTAGAACTGACTAAGGAAATATCAGGGCACTGATCAAACCAAAATTCATTAAAAATTTAATTAATAAATGTACGGGGTGTGTCAGAATTGACTGCAGGAAACTCGTTCTTTCGAACCTTGGTCTCTCTGCTTATACAGGGTTTTAGATTGAAACGGATTGGTCTATGGACCTGAAAAAGGTTGGATGCTGTTAAGCAGAACAAACAAAGCCGGGCAAGGGTTAAACAAAAAATAGTTCGCAGCAAACTTCGTACTGAGACGAATCTCTCTAATGTCGTATCAACGACTCGATAATGAAATATAAATTTATTAGCCTCGTGGCCATAAAACAAATTAAAATATAACAGTAGATTGGGTAAATTTCAATTAATAGAATGTACGGGGTGTGTCAGAAATGACTGCAGGAAACTCGTTCTTTCGAACCTTGGTATCTCTGCTTATATAGGGTTTAGATTAAAACGGGTTGGTCTATGGACCTAGAAAAAGTTGGATGCTATTAAGCGTAACAAACAAAGCCGGGGAAGGGTTAAACAAAAAATAGTTCGCAGCTTAGTTCGTACTAAGACGAATCTCTCAAAGTGTCGTATCATCGACTCGATAATGTAGTATACATTTATTATCCTTTTGGCCATAAAACAAATCAAAATATAACAGTAGAGTGGGTACTTTTTCAATGAAATGTACGGGGTGTGTCAAAGATAACTGACATTAAAGGAAAATCAAAACTTGAACAGAATTCACAGGGCTGGGTCTCGAATTTACTTAATTTAAATGTTCATCAGAACACTTTGTCATCACAGACAGCTCCGACTCAAAATTTACACTAAAATTCACCGAAACACCAACTCCAGAGACACAAGGTCATCAGACAGACAGCTCTGAGTTAATATTCACTAATAATCACTAGAAACCCAACTCCAGAGACACAAGGTCATCAAACAGACAGCTCTGAGTTAGTTTACACAACTCCAGAGACACAAGGTCATCAGGCAGACAGCTCTGAGTTAATATTCACTAATAATCACTAGAAACCCAACTCCAGAGACACAAGGTCATCAGACAGACAGCTCTGAGTTAATATTCACTAATAATCACTAGAAACCCAACTCCAGAGACACAAGGTCATCAAACAGACAGCTCTGAGTTAGTTTACACTAAAAATCACCAATATTTACTTTACAAATCACTTCAGAGGCACTAGGTCATCGAACAGACAGCTCTGAAGCAAAAACACGCTAAAATATTCAAAATTTACCTTAAAATTGTGAGTTCGAGTCGCAACCCTATTTACCAAAAATGACTGCATCAAAACAACATAATTACAAATAACGGATTGAAAGCAACACTTAACTTTTGCCTGTCGAGTCACTTGGTTCCGTCCTCTCAGTGGCTTATCAAATGAACTGCTCCTGAACGCTGTTGACCTCCAGGGTACAGTTAGGTATCAGCAGAGTCTCGTACGGTCGGTCCTTATAAATCGGCCAATGCCAGGTAACACCAATCGTAGGAGTTCTCAACCAAGATGAACATCAGGCAAGGTCTCCACTGCTTCGGTAACTTCTCCAAGCGAGCAGACAACACACCAGCAAGGTTACAATAAAACGGGGTACAGGGTATCAAATGGAATCACTAACAAAAAGTGTTGAGGTTAAAATAATCTTTGCTCGTTGTCCCAAGCTGGCTAAAGTTTCTTTATGGCCTTTAATCAAATTAAACGAACGTGAAACATTGAAATCTGAATTGAGGGCATGGCAACCTCACTCAAATGTAGAAAATTATAGGTTAGAATGACATCAAGGGCTTTGAATGGAAAATTGCGGCATTATTGATTGAAAAGTGTCGAAAATATAGGTCCGGGTTTAAGCGTTCATCATTTTGGAAGAGATTTTATTGATTATATTTGATGAAACGTTCTTCAGACGTCCGATGACTGAGGATTTAAAAAAAAATCGTTGGAATCTGTTGTCGAATATTTCATTTATAACAATCTAAATTTTAAATATCGCGTTTCCAGGGTTTTTTGAAAAAGAAATAAAAGGTAAAAAATCAGAGTGACAGTGACGCAACGAACAGAAAGTAGAAATAAGTTGTTTTTTTTTTAAGTTCTTAGTTAAAGTAACTAAATAAAGTTGCGGAGTGAACCTTTGAATTTTATTACAATAAAATTGGCGCCCAAGAAACCATAGTTTATATAGCTAGCCGGAGCAAGCAGTAAAATACGATAACATGGCGGCCCAAACGTGGAGCACGATCCAGTACTAAGTAGTAGTGCTGCTTCATGTGTTTGTTTGAGTGCAGACTTTAAGACTATCCAGGCATTGTGTTAAATAAACCATACAAAGATGGCGGATCAACGACAACGTAAAGAAATACCAGATTGGCAACCGCACTGGCTGGTTGAAGACGAGACACCAGTATCAACAAATAAAAATGGAGGTAGGCCCTTTCTTGAATTTAAATATTTCAATGCCAGTGAAATTGAAGAGTGTGTAAACCACAACGTACAGCTGTCGCAGTCGACGACAAACCCATTTTCGCCACATTTTGACGATACAATTACAAAACATGAACCCACAGTACCTAATGACACTTCGGAGAACCATCTTAAAATTATTTCTCTAGCTTTTAAAGAGGCTGTTCAAACTATTGCACAAAGTATTCCAAGACCAAGTGGTAATGCTTCTGTGTTACCTTATACATTTCATGGTTTCGAACATGAGGATCCTACCAAATTTTTGTCTCAGTTAAATCTTTATTTTTTTGAAAATAAAATATTCAGTGACTACTGCAAAGTAGAATTTGTTATAAGTAGATTGCAGGGTGATGCTTTTAAATGGGTGGAACCATATAAGTTCTTAAATATTTCCTATGAAAATATTTGTCAAAGATTTCTAAATAAATTTAACTCAAGTGAGGTTATTACACACGCCATGGTGAAACTGTATGGAGAATCACAGCAGCATGAACTTGCTGATGTTTTCATTTCAAGAAAATGTGCTCTATTTGAACGTTTACTTCCTAATACACAAGAATGTGACAAGGCATTAATCATTTTAAACCTATTAAAACCAGAGCTTCGGGCACACTTACGTTCAACACAAAATTTTTTAACTACTGAGCATTTAGTTACGGTAGCTACAAGCGTGGAAAATGATTTGAGTCAAATTTCAAAAAATAAAACTTATATACCTCCTCCACTAAGAGAGTCACCAAATAAAAATTTGCAACAAAACCATGGAAGGTATAATCCACAAAGTAGCAGCGGTGATACTAATGACAGGTATCCTTCTACACCTTGTAAATATTGTCGAGAAATGCATTTCCACAGGGAATGCCCAAAAAATCCCTATTTTCAGGGAAATTTTCAGAGGCCTGCTGGATTCAAGAACGTCCAGCAGAGGCATGCCTAACTCCAATAACAAAAAATATTAATAATCGCATTCCCTTTCCTGCACTTTCCGAAAACGTAAATACTAACTTTGTACCTCTTTTTAATACAAACAATTTACAGCAAACTCATCAAGTTACTACAAATAACACAGTTCTTATTCACTTACCCCGAATAAGATTAAAGTTAGGCGAGACATGCGTTGTTGCTTTGATTGATTCTGGGTCTGCTGTAAATATAGTACGTACTTCTATACTTCCAGCAAACTTATTGGAAAAAATGTCTTCAAATAATTCACCTACTAATCAAGATGTTTTAGCAGCTTTTGGTTCTAAAGCAGTAACTTCTATGGGTTCTTTGACTTTCGAATTTTCCATCGAAGATTCAGTATTTCAGTCTGATTTTTATGTGATTTCGGAACTTCATGAAGAAGTTATCTTAGGAGCCCCATTTTTGGAAAAAAATGAAGTAGTTTTGGATTATCCACGATGTTGCCTTTATGCAGGTAGCAATAATAGAAAAACTTTGTACTGGAATAAATGCTTGTCGCCTACTTATCCGAAAGTTATTTCGTCAGACCTTAAACTACCTGATACAAATCAACAAGTACTTTCAGAATTATTTTTGGAGTTTTGTGATATATTATATTCAGATTTGACACAGTCTACTACCAGTAGCGTACAGCATACTATTCGTCTTAAAGAAGATAAGATTATTCAGCAAAGACCATATCCAATTTCTCCAAAATATAAAGATATTTTATATAGTCAAATAAGCGATATGTTACAAGCTGGTGTAATCGAGCCCAGTGATTCCGAATACAGCTCGCCAATCATTTTAGTGCACAAACAGAATTCCAAACCTAGGTTTTGCTGTGATTTCCGTTTACTTAATGCCATTACGATCGATGAACCGTCAAACTTACCTAAAATTTCCGATACTATGAAGGATATTGGTAACGCAAAAATCTTTTCAGTGTTCGACTTAAAAAGTGGGTATTGGCAGATACCTTTGGCGACTGATTCAAAAAAGTTTACCGCTTTTTGTACACCCGATGGTTCACTTTATCATTTTCGCGTCATGCCTTTCGGACTAAAGAATGCGCCATCGACTTTTCAGAAATTAATGACTCATGAAGTACTTGCAGGATATTTACATAAATTTGTTAAAGTCTATTTAGATGATATTATTATTTATAGTTCTGATATGACTTCTCATTTAAAACATCTCCGCCTTGTCCTTGAAAGATTAAGAATTCATAACCTTCACTTATCACCTGCAAAATGTCAAATTGCCGTGCAAGAAATTGACTATTTAGGATATCACATTAATCGAGATACCAATACTCCACAATCTAAACATATTTCTGCTATTCTGGACCACTCGTCTCCAAGAACAAAAAAGGAGCTTCAGTCTATCTTAGGTACCTGTAATTGGTTAAGGGAGTACATTCCTAACATGGCTGATCTTACAATTCCTCTCACCCAACTTTTAGAGAAAAATGTCAGATTTAAATGGGATAAGGAGCAGGATGAAGCTTTTCAAAATTTAAAGTCAGTAGTTACAAAACCGTTAGTTTTACATAGGCCAGATTTCGACAAAGTATTTGTTTTACAGACGGATAGTAGCGAAAAGGGAATGGGATGTGTATTATTCCAAGAAGGTTCTGATAATAGTAAACACATTTTATCCTATGCTAGTGCAACATTTACCAAAACCGAATTACATTACCACATTAATGAAAAAGAGTGCCTTTGTATAGTGTGGGCAATAAAAAGATTCCGGCATTATTTACTTGATAAACCTTTTATTCTCAGGACTGATAATAGGTCTTTATTATGGCTTGATAAAAACAAAGACGCAAAAACTAAATTAACCCGTTGGTCTCTCTTATTGCAAGAGTTTTCTTTCCAAATTGAACACGTGTCAGGAAAAACGAATGAATTTCCCGACTTTTTATCTCGGCATCCCATCACTGACATACACGACCTTCCCAATAACTTTGAAGAACGCATTTGTATACCTGACCTGACATTAAACCATGACATTTACAATAGTGACTCCAGAGAGATGCCAATAGTGAACCAAGTGGTAAATAATTTTGACTTGTTTAGTGAAATAATCGTAGAACAAAGACAGTCAGCGGAAATAAGACAAAAAATCGAAAAATGGAATCGGCTACGCGAAAATGGGCCTAAATCCTCTAGAGACAGGACTTTTTATGCTAGACACTGTGTTCGCGATAACCAATTTTGGAAAAGACTTTCTAACGGAGATAAACTGTTCGTGCCTCGCGATAAAGTGACCAATGTAATATTTCACCATCATGACACACCGACATTCGCACATCCAGGCCGAGATGAGACTATTCGGACAATATCACAAAAATATTACTGGAAAAACTTACATAGATCCGTCGATGACTATATAAAAAACTGTATTATATGTGCTACAGTAAAAACTGCTAAGCAGAAAAAAGCTTTGTTTCGGTCGCATACTCCGTCGCATCCTTTTGAAATGATAAGTGTCGATATTTTGGGATATTATACGCCTTCGTATGGACATCAATATATTTTAGTAGTTGAAGATGTCTTTACGCGCTGGGTTGAGGCTAAGTCTTATAAAAACATTGATGGCCGTCGTGTAGTGGATTTTTTAGAGACTGAAATATTTCGCCGATACGGTACTGTTAAAACTATTGTATCAGATAATGGACCCCAATTCCTTAGTAAGCAGTACAAGGATATGGCTAGGAAAAATAATATTCAACTTTCCTATACGGCAATCTACCATGCTAGAGCAAATCCAGTGGAACGTCGTAATCAAGAACTCAAGAAAGTTATGCGCATTTTGTTAGCTAAAGAGAAAAAATCTCACTGGCAACAAGTCATTAGTCGAGCGCTATTTGTTCTAAGAACAAGAAAAAATGCTGCTACCAATCAAACGCCTAGTATGGCTTTGCTAGGTTATGAGTTACCAGTACCTGGAGATTGGCAACTCCCTGATGAATTGCAGCCTATACACCAGAAAAATGACGACAGTCGAAATGACCTTCATGAGCAAATGCACATTTCTCAGGCCAACTATCAAGCCAAATATAGTCACCCTGATAAGGCCCCACCCCTTAAGTTAATAATCGGAGATAATGTTTTTGCACGAGACAACCGACAACTTAAGCACGCTTTCGATTCACCATGGAGTGGTCCCTACAAGATTGTAGGAAAAAGAAGTGATGTCGTTTTCGAAGTTTTGCGAGGAGATAAATCTTTTCCTGTCCATATGGATGATCTTAGACCTGCTGGTTCTGGGAATCATCCACCAATTTCAAGAAACCTAGTAGAAGAAGCAAAGAGCGACGGTTCTGAAGTTAAAGTAGCTAGCTTATTCCGGCCTTTGTCAGCACCGCTAGAAGAAATAGAGAAGTCTTTTGTAGATAGTGACACCTTGTCAGATCAGCTAAACTCTAATAAGACACCCCATATCCAACTTGTGAAAGATTATATAACTTCCAGAACTTTTTGTAGAACAGCAAAACCATCAGTGATGAGAAGAAGACGACCAGTAAAGAAAAAACGTTGTTTTTGCTGTAAAGACGCAAATTAACCAGTTTATTTTCCTAAACATATTGTTACATTTTCTTTTCATATTTGTTTTCCTTTGTGTTTGATATCTTATTCTGAAATATCTTTCTATTACTAGTTTCAGTGTTGAATAGTTGGTTTACTGCGCGTTAACCTTCCTAATATTTGTTTATAAGTATCTTTGCGCCACTCTTCAAAGGGGGGGAGTGTTGTCGAATATTTCATTTATAACAATCTAAATTTTAAATATCGCGTTTCCAGGGTTTTTTGAAAAAGAAATAAAAGGTAAAAAATCAGAGTGACAGTGACGCAACGAACAGAAAGTAGAAATAAGTTTTTTTTTTTTTAAGTTCTTAGTTAAAGTAACTAAATAAAGTTGCGGAGTGAACCTTTGAATTTTATTACAATAAAATTGGCGCCCAAGAAACCATAGTTTATATAGCTAGCCGGAGCAAGCAGTAAAATACGATAACAAATCGTTGGGACATGAACAGAATAGCTAAAATTGAGGCATGAAAAATAAATATTTTATGTGAAAATCAAATCCTAGCGTGAAAATAAGAATCTAAGCTGAAATACATATAATCATAACGTGAAAATGTAGATTCATAGGGTGGAAAACACATTCGAAATGTAAACAAATTAAAATTCAAAGGTGAAATTTTAAATCTTAGTTTGAAAATAAGAATCCAAACTGAAACCTGGAAGTAACAAAATGGCCGCCGTTAGTACCGCGGAATACTATACCAAAAAACTAAATTGTTTACCTGTTGGTCGGGTTTCTCTTCTGCCAGGTCACTCTACATCCCCTAATGGGCTGGAATCATTTATAATGAATTTACTTGTACATCCGGGAAAACCCGCGACACTTTAGTGTCTTAAAAATTCATTAAAACACTCGAACACAGTGACCTGAAACAGGGTTTTTGCTGTCTTTGCTATTAAAAAAGCATCTCAGGAATTTGCACGTCTATATATAGGTTTGTCGCCGCGCGCCAGCGACGCGAGCTCAATGTGCCGGAATTGTCGGATCGATATTGTTGGGGCAGGTCAATATTTTGCATTTACCAGGGTCGTGCAATAGGTAATTAATTACTTAATGCAACCGAGAAATTCAATGATAGATTACGATTCTTCAAAGTGATGGACCCTTTTCTAGTTACTTGTAACGACCGGGAAAAAAGGTCGTTACAAATACCCCCTTTCTACCAGCAAAAAACAAAAGTTGCCAGATCAGTACCCCTCAAGGAAATAAATACAACTTATGGCAAACAAGTAGCCTAATACATATTAAAATACATCAACACATAGTTTACTTAAGGCTAACTTAACACTAAACCTCTTACAAACTAAACCCAGGATAAGAACTGCTATTCCGCTTCATCAGAATCGAGACTGTGACTATTTTCCAGCATCTGACAAAATGAAATTTCTCTTATAGACAGTGTCACCTTCGTCAAACTCAATATGTCTTTTCCTTAAAACATAATATCGTTTATTTTTCTCATAAGATTTGTTTATGCTCTTAGTAACCTGTTCGTAAAGATCTGGTAATTTTGAAAGCTCCCTAGCCAGGTTGTTTCGGTCATCGAAACTGTAAGGGCTAAGATTTTTGTTTTCGATAACGCCAAAGTAATCGCCAGAAGTTGGCAAGTTGCGTCCAAATGTCAAGAAAGCAGGTGAGAAATTTGTTGAGAGGTGGGTGGTTGTATTTATAGCGTTACAAATTTGGGCTATGTTTTTATCCCAATCACGGTGATTGTTCTCTTTAATGAAAGTCCTAATAGCGGTACCTATTACTCGATTGGCGCGTTCTACATTATTAGTTTGGGGGTGATATCTTGCATTATACCAAACATTACTGATTTTATCAGACTTTAACATATTCGAGAACCCTTGGGATTTGAACTGACTGCCATTGTCAACTACAAGGGTTTGAGGAACTCCGAAATACATAAAAACATAGTCGACCAGGTAGTCGCAAATTTCCTTGGACAGCGCTCGCTTCATCTTGTGTATGAAGGTAAATTTAGTAAACCAATCGACAATAACCAACAAATAGCAGTAACCTGCACGGGATTTAGGATATGGTCTCTGAATGTCTATGGATAGTAATTTAAAAGGCACAGAAACGTTTTTTGGAGCTCCCATAAGTCCAGCACGAGCGAACTGTGAAACTTTTTGTTCGTTGCAGGTTTGGCAACGCGAAATGTACCTTTTAATATCTGACATACCGGGCCACCAGAACTGTTCAAACATTTTGTCTAAGCATTTTTTAAAACCAAAATGGGCTCCCAGAGGGCTATCATGATATTTCTCCAAAATCCGCTTCCTACACGTCTTGGGAACTACGGACTTCCATTCCTTTTGATTAATATTAATGCCATGATTGCAATAAAAATATTTATACAATTTCCCCGCCTCAACTCTGAAGAGTGGGTAATTTTGTGGCTGTTTCTGTACTTTGTCAACCAGTTCGGAATGCCAGCGATCTACAGGTGCATTGTTCAGGGTTGAAATCTCGGGAAAACTACGACTAAGAGCGTCAGCGACAACATTGGTTGCACCGGATCTATGTTTAATGACAAAATTAAATTGTGATAGCAAAATTGACATCCTTGCCAGTCTTCCCATAGGATTGTCCAATCGAAAGAGCCATTGTAAGGAATAATGATCTGTTAGAATAGTGAAAGTAGGACCGCCTTCGACATAAGATCTGAATTTCAAAACTGCATGAACTATAGCCAATAACTCCTTCTCAGTGACTGTCATATTAATTTCTGACTTGGTTAATGTTCTTGAAGCATAAGCTATGACGTATTCGTCATCGCCATCTAACTGAGTAAGTACAGAGCCTATAGCACTATTGGAAGCATCAGTTTGTATCGTGAATGGTTTGGGTTTCTTAGTACAGGGGTGGAAACTAGTCGAGATTTAATATTTTTGAAAGTCATTTCGGACTCAGGGTTCCATTTAACTGATTGTTTCTTTTTGATGCCTTTAGTGAGGTTATTCAATGGGACAATGAGATCGGAAAAGTTCTTTATAAACTTGCGATACCACGAAGCCATACCAACAAAACGCTTGACACTTGTCACATCTTTAGGCTTTTGATATTGAGAAATTGCCGAAACTTTATCAGGGTTGGCGTGTAAGCCATTTTTATCGACTACATAACCGAGGAATGCGAGGCTTGGCTGGCAGAATTTACATTTCTTTGCGTTAATAGTGAGACCTGCAGTCATTAGAGTGCTGAAAACTTTCTCTAAGGTTTCCATGTGAGAATCAAAAGTGCTATTAACTATGACCAAATCGTCAAGATATACGAACATATTTTTCTCTATTGTAGGGGAAAATAGCCTATCCATCAGCTTCTGAAGTGCGACAGCGGCGTTAGATATTCCAAAGGGCATTCGCACGAATTCAAAGTGTCCTCTATTGATTACTGTAAAAGCAGTTTTGGCACAAGAATCTTCGGTAAGTTTAATTTGCCAGAAAGCATGTTTCAAATCGATTGAAGTGAGAAAGTGTGCATCTCTGACTTTGTCTAGGGTCCTAGATAAACGAAGCAAGGCATAGGGATCCTTGACTGTGATGTTGTTCAGAGGACGACCATCGTAACAGAGACGATATTCACCTGAACTTTTTTTAACAAGCAACACATTTGCTGAATATGGGCTGGTGGAGGGTCTAATTACACCTAACTTCAACATTTTGTCTATTTCGTCATTCATATGCTTTTGCATACAAGGCGAGAGGAGGAAGGGTCTTTTTCGAAATGGCTCATTGGAAGTGAGCTTAATTTTGTGTTCTACCAGGGTTTCTGAAGTTAATTGACTGAATTTCTTAGTTATGATGTCTAGCCTACGTTTTTGATCGGTTGTAAAATCATTGTCAGATTGTATAGAGATGTTTTGAAACTTTTCTCTCACTATTATTTCATGAACAGTTAAAGGATTAGTGAAATCATAAGAATTATTTTCGAAATTTAGTTTTAAGTTGGCCTGTTGGCAGAAATCGATTCCTAAAATCAAAGTTTGTCGAATACTAGGAACAACCAGCACATCTAAATTTATGGTTTTGCCATTTAACGAAGGGGAATGGTAACTGTGCCTAAAATTTCTTGTAGTTTTCCGTCAGCAGTTGTTATTGAATCCAAACACAACGCCACTTTCACATGAAAACCTAATTCAGAAATAATTTCATAACCGCGTTTTCCTAGAACGCTTTGCATAGCCCCGGTATCTAACAGGGCGGTTAAATTCCTATTCTGGACCGAAACTTCCATATAAGGGCGTTGATCACTACTAGCTTGTTTCGAAAATAGAGGGGAAATCTCGTTGTTTTTGAAAAAATGTCTCACAATATTTAACCAGTTTGGCCAATGGTTTGAGAGTGAAAATATCTCGGATTTTAAATTTGATTTGCACCTCTGCCTACCGAGTTTGGAAAGGTGCTTCCTACGTTTTTTAAAGAGCACTTAGTGCAGTTTAACTTGGTGACATTCTTTTGTCCACACACATAGCAACAGATTTTTCGTTTCGATGTACAGTCTCTGAAATGATGACCCTCTTGATCACAGTTGAAACAGGATATTTTGCAGAAATATTTGTTGCCTGTGAGGAAACGACAACGGGGGCACAAATCTGAAGTAAATCTTACTCAGGACGACTAACTAGTCTTTGGTCAATCATATGTGGGTTGTTTGATTCATCAGGGTGCTCGACAATCACCGAATTGGTGGCTTGTACGTTTTGACCAGGGGATAAGCGGGCTACTTCTGAAACGTTTCTATTAGTGTTGAAGGGCCTTTGAAAAGGTCTTTGAAAGGGCTTTTTATATGCGAATTCTGGTTCTAATGTAGAAGCTGTACAAAATGGAGGGGGTTGAAAATTCTCAGATCTTGATTTAGTGTCTTCCAACACTCTACATATGCTTTTTAGTTCAAACAGGGAAAAAGGTTGCCTCAAAGCTAATTGTTGCTGATAATACGGTAACAGGTTTCTGATGATTAATCTCAACTGAGCATTATCATCTATGGGGTTTATGAATCTCCTAAACAAATTTTCCATGACAGCTATGTAAATTAATTGTCTTTCGGCTGCGCCTTGGGTTCGTAATCTAATTTCATCCCACAAAGCCACTTCGTAATCAATAGGTAGAAAATTTAATCTTAAATGATAAACCAATTCATCCCAGCTATTAATCGTTTGCCTAATTGCTCGATACCAAATTAAAACGTCTCCATCGAACAACTCATGAGAAAAATTCAATAAGCTTGCTCTAGGTATTCTGTGAGCTAAACAGAACTCTTCGACCTTTTCCAAGAAGCTGTGTAAACTCTGATTTTTTCCATTAAACTGTTTATTCTATTCAGAGGGGGCGACCTACCATTGTCCTGACTAATACAAGTGGAATTCAGTATTGGCGGAAAATTTCGATCAAAATTTTGTGGTGGCTGATGGCCAAAATGTGGGGAACCTAACATGGGTGCAATCGGATTTATGCTATTAGCAAAACTGTTTACTATTCCTGCATTTTGAAGAGCATTTGGGGGTAATTGGTTGTTCTGTGAAACAGGGTAAGGATTCTGCCATCGTTGACTTAAATTTTCGGAGAATACCGGGTAATTGGAATTTTGGTATGCTGAACCTTGCATCGCAGCATCAGTTTCGTAACATATTTACAGGGGTATCAGAGGGTCTCGGTTGCCATTGTTGAGGCACTGAGTTTTGGGATTCTGCATTAAGGGGATTGGTTTCAAGGTTTATATTTTATGGTTGGCTGTGTGCATTCTGCACATATAAGAAAGGGTGGGTATTGATTGACTGGGGATTAACATGTTGCTCATTGCAATCTGGCACCTGCGGTGCTATTTCTTTACCAATTTTCTACGGCAGACGTCGGCATTCTGCTGGAATCCCAACGGTGCCACTGGATGAGAGATGATAGAACTGTTTCGCTCTGCTTTGAGTAGTTCTCGCAGGAGTGATTTCAAGCTGGTGACATTGCAGTTTTGATCAGGCTCGATTCCTCTTGAAAGAAGCTCGAACATCAATTCATCCTTCCAAAGGTAGTCCGGATTTATCTTAGACATTTTCACAATTGATCAGTACCTAAAAACTTTCCAAATACAATTACCAAACAATAAAAATTTTTTATCAAACAGCACGACAAAATTTTCACAAAGTATTGCAAAGGGTTTCAGAAGAAGAAAAGAAAATAGAAAGAAATTTTCTACAAAATGTTGAGTGATTTTCGTTACCACGACCCAATTA
The DNA here is from genome assembly GCA_963920685.1 of Polydrusus tereticollis. Taxonomy (NCBI): domain Eukaryota; kingdom Metazoa; phylum Arthropoda; class Insecta; order Coleoptera; family Curculionidae; genus Polydrusus; species Polydrusus tereticollis. Next base: position 85,532,056 of record OY987332.1, read on the forward strand.
ACCTGGAAAATTTTCGAACTTTCAAGGCCCCACGTTATGGTGCCAATTTGTAATAATGAAAAAATAAAAAATAAAATAAAATAAATTAATGTGGTTTGATTTTATTATTAGTTGTTAATTTGATTTATTGTTGTTGTTGTAGAGTTATGTGTTATTTACTTCTTCGTTACCCAACCAGGTAACCACGAGTTACCTCACCTGAATATGCCAACTTAACACGAATAGACAACCTGCAAGCTCAGCACTTATTTCCCTTTTATTGTTTGTAATAGTGTTTTACAGTCAGTCAGAGTTTTGCCGTCTTAATAGACATAGCTGTAAGACATTAAATTTTCAATTGTAATATTTAAATAAATAAAACTATTTTTTAAAAAAGGACTTCCTGGTTTCAAATAGTTAACTGGCGCAGTCGGGTCGGATGTGATAGAATTGACTTTTACATCGAGTAAAGCAATTTTCGGTAACCGATTAATCTATCAAACGAACATTGTGACTTTTTCGACTAGTGGAGGTGTTGTGTTATACAGAGTGGCTTCTCAAACTTCAGAAAACCCAATCCATCGTGGAACTGTGCAACCCACCATCTGCAGCGAAAGTCTCGGGAGAGGAACGAGCATTGTCCTTTCCGCAAGAAGTTGTTTTTGGTCTCCAGAAAAAGCATCGCTGGACTTCATTATACTTCTTATAGTATAGAAACATGAACAGGATCGTCTACCTAGTTATGTAAGTGTAATTTTTAATGTCTGACGATAAATTGATTGATTCTTTAAATAATTTAACCTTAAATAACTCTTCCGCTGGCTCTGACTCCACTTCCTATCCTCAAGAAGTGCCGCTTGAAAACCTATACCCTCTTATTGGTTTTTTGTGCGAAAATTCAAGTTTAGAAAAAATTACCGAGCGCAGCTCAATAGTAGAAGAAACTAATTTAGATTTAGATTTAAATATAAGTAAAATGCCTAACGTTTTCAAGCCTGAATACTTAAATTGCGTTCCGACGTTCGACGGAAACGCTACTGAGTTAAATAGGTATTTATCGACTTGTGAAACCATAATTAATAATTTTTTCGACGCTGCTAATCCAACAAATTTTCAAAATACATACCTTCTAAACTCTTTAATTGGAAAGCTCTCGGGTAATACCCGCTTAGTCATTAATATACAAAACGTCACCAATTGGGCTGATCTCAAAAATACACTTTATAGAAATTTTGCAGATCGGCGAGACGAAAGTTGTTTAAATAGGGACCTAGTAATGCTAAAACAAGCACCCAATGAATCACCGCAAAACTTTTATGATAAATGTCTCGAATTATTGAATTTATTATGCAGTTATGTAGACGCGCATGAAAATACCGCTGCAGCAACCGTTAAGCGAGAACTTTACCAAAAATTAACACTTAAAACGTTTTTATCTGGCCTCAGGGAGCCTTTAGGGACCACTATACGATGTATGCGTCCAGATACCCTAACAGACGCTATACAATTCGTTATTCAAGAAGGAAATGTAAAATATTTCCAAAATAACGCACCTCAAGTAAAAAACTTTAACTCAAAACAAAACATGGGATCACGGCCTACCTACCAAAATTATAATAACTTTAATAGTAATTCTCAACCTTTTAGACCAGGTTTTAATAGCAATACTAATTTTAATCAATTTAAACCGAGTTTCCCTTCACAGCCGGTACCAATTAGGCCAAACCCAAATTTTAGGCCGCCACAAAGATATTTCACTAATTCCGAAGTATTTGGTAAACAAAACCAAAGAAATGCAATTAAACCAGACCCAAACAAACCATTACCCAAGCCAACGCCTATGTCCGTGTCTACCAGACAGACCTACAGACCAAACAATTTTAATAATAACTACGCTGGTCCATCTCGCCAACAACCACCAAAATTTTCTTTCGAAGAACTATATAATGCAAATACAAATTCTTATAACACAGAGTACGATTCTAGTTGCGAGTACAATACTGAATGTGCAGACCCCGACCTACCATACGAGGCTCAATATTGCGAATACCAAGAACACGAGCAATGCTATCCACAGTCGCAGACTGTAACAAACGCGGATAATGCAATTAGCGGTAACACATATGCAAATTTTCAAGATGCTCCGCAGGAGATCGAAGAAACCTAACGCAACAGATAATTTCAATAAACACTAGTAATACGAGTGAACTATCCTACATAACATTTCCAGAATATAACTTAAAATTTTTGATTGATTCAGGATCCACGAAATCATTCATTAACCCAAATTTAGCGTTTAAATATTATTCGAACTGTATAATTAACGATCCATTTATTGTATCAACCGTTTTCCAAAAATCTGCACACCAACACAGTGCAATGATCCCCGCATCAAAAATATTTAATTTACCCAAAAACTTAAAGCTTAAATTCTTTTTGTTTAAATTTCATAATGTTTTCGATGGTTTAATTGGTCTTGACAACCTAAAAATACTTCAAGCTAATTTAAATTTTGGTCAAGGTTTTTTAATCACTCCGTATACTAAATTAAAACTATCCTTTCATAAGACCCAAACAGAATTAAACTGTATTACTATTTCTCCCAGATGCAAACAAGTAATAAAAGTTAAGACTTCTATTAAAAATGGTGAAATTATTATACCACATCAAAAATTTCATAATTGCGAAATTCCCGAATGTTTAACCGTAGCAAGAAACGGTAAGGCCTTAACTACCATTTTAAATAACACTTGCGAACCCATTATATTAGACTTTTCCGAACCCTTGGAAGTCGAGAGATTTTGTAAAATAAATTTAGAAAATATTGACCTAAATAATTTCGACGATACCGTCAAAACAAAACTAGACTTTTCCCAAATTCGAACTGACCATCTAAATTTAGAAGAGAAAAACGCGATCTCAAAATTGTGCCACAAATTTTCAGATATATTTTACCAAGAAGGTACACCCTTAACTTTTACACATAAGATAAAACACCACATCAGGACTTCAGACGAAGTACCTATCTATACGAAAACCTACCGTTACCCTTTCATTCATAAAAAAGAAGTTGAAAACCAAATTAACAAAATGTTAAGTCAAAATATCATTCGACCATCTAGCTCACCCTGGTCTTCTCCCATTTGGGTAGTGCCTAAGAAACTTGATGCTTCCGGTAAGCAGAAATGGAGAGTAGTTATAGATTACCGCCGGTTAAACGAAAAAAGTTTGGACGATAAATATCCGCTACCAAATATTACGGACCTTCTAGACAAATTAGGGAAGTGTCAGTACTTCACCACACTCGATTTAGCTAGTGGATTCCACCAAATCGAACTAAACGAAGCAGATATACCAAAAACTGCCTTTAATACCGAGAATGGACATTACGAATTTTTGCGTATGCCTTTTGGGTTAAAGAACGCGCCCGCAAGCTTTCAACGCGTTATGGATAACATACTACGCGGAATCACCAATGAAATGTGCGCCGTCTATCTCGATGACATAATCGTTTTCTCCAGTTCCCTTCAGGAACACATAGAAAAATTGACCGAAGTTTTTAACCGCTTACGAGAATCCAATTTCAAAATTCAATTAGACAAATCGGAATTTTTAAGAAAGGAAGTAGCATATTTAGGTCATATCGTAACACCAGAGGGAGTAAAGCCTAACCCCGATAAAATCAGCGCAATAAAAAAAATTTCCCTTGCCTTCAACAACGAAACAAATTAAAGGATTCTTAGGTCTTCTAGGATACTACCGACGTTTCATTAATAACTTCGCGAAAATTACTAAACCTTTAACAAAGTGTTTAAAGAAAGGCGCGAAAATTGTACATAATCATGAATTTATATCTTGTTTCGAAACGTGTAAAAATTTGTTAATCAATGAACCCATATTACAATACCCAGATTTCAATAAACCATTTAACCTAACTTGCGATGCGAGTAACGTCTCACTCGGATGCGTACTGAGCCAAGGACCAATAGGTCAAGATTTACCAGTCGCGTATGCATCTCGCACTTTGAACGACTCGGAACGAAATTACTCTACGATCGACAAAGAATGTCTTTGTTTAGTATGGGCCACTAAGTATTTTCGACCATATTTATATGGCAGAAAATTTAATATCTTAACAGATCATAAGCCACTTCAATGGCTCTTTTCACTTAAAGACCCCTCTTCCAAATTAGTTAGGTGGCGAATCAAACTCGAGGAATTTGATTATAAAATAATATACAAAAAGGGCAAATTAAATACAAATGCTGACGCACTATCGCGTATCGAAATACACACCAAAGAAACAAGCAATCCTTTCGACCTAGGTACATATGTCAATAAAGTTACCCAGTATTCTTTACCAAATTCCCAGAACGATAGAAATAATCAAGCTACTACAAGTAATACAAACATGCCAAACGTTGATAATGAAAACTTAGATCAAATCTCAATGCTAGCACAACCTGATAACGAACCCGTAGATATTTTTAACGAACCAAATGACGATGACCTCACAGTTCACTCTAATGACGAGGAAAATCCTATCGTGGGTGTCCCTATCGCTGAAACACCCGTAAACTACGGCGCGAATCAAATCATTATTCAAGACGTATTACACTCACCAGCTAAACCTAAAAAGACTATATTATTTGAAAAGAAGCGGAGAACTACTGCCCAAATTTCTAAAAATAATTTCGACCAAGATATTATTAATTTCGTTAAAGAAAACGTCATTCCCGATAAACCATACCATCTATATTTTGAAAACCCCGATACCTATGAACGATTTTGCGAAGTAATAAGAAAAAATTTTAAATGGCCGTCCATAAAATTTAAACGTTGCCTAACAAAACTTATCGATGTCACAGAAAAGCAAGACATACCCGAAATTATACAAAACTATCATGAAGGTAAATCTAATCACAGAGGTATTGACGAAACGGAACAAAAAATTAAAAATAAATATTATTGGCCGAATTTAAAAAGTTCTATACAAACTTACATAAACGATTGCGAAACCTGCCAAATCAGCAAATATGATCGTAATCCCGTTAAAATGCAAATGAATATTACACCTACCGCAATAAGACCTTTCGAAATAATTCATTTAGATACGTATACTTTGGAACAAACAAAATTCTTAACAATTATAGACAGTTTTTCAAAATACGCACAAGCATACCCACTCAAATCTTTAACGTCCACCGAAATTGTAGATAACCTCTTATTTTATTTCTCTCATCATAAAATCCCAAAACAAATAATTGTGGATAATGGCACTGAATTTAAAAATTCAGTCGTTACCGAACTTTTACAATTACATAAAATTAAAATACATTTTTGTTCTCCTAACCATCCAGCCTCAAACGGCGTAGTTGAAAGGTTACATTCTACGCTATCAGAACATATACGTTTATTAAATAACCAAAGTTTTAACAAAACACCCATTACCCAAAAAATGATTTACGCCATTTTAGCCTACAACAATTCGATACACTCTTCGACAAAAATTAAACCTACTGACGTAATTAATGGACACATTACGGATGACAATCCTTTCGATATAAATATTGAACAGTTATTAACAAGCGATTACGTCAACGAACATAAAGAAAAAACGAAAGTTCTATATTCTGAAATTAACGAAAAGCTAATAGGCACTAAAGAAAAAATTATAGGCAAATTAAACGAAAATCGAGACGCCCCTGAAATCTTTACACCTGAACAAGCCGTTTACGTTAAAAAGCACATACGACAGAAAAATGCTGACAAATTCGCGAAACCCAGTAAATTAATTTCCGTGAATACAAAGCGTAAAACTGCAAAAACCGATTCTCACGAGAAAATACATCTTAGTAATATTAAACGTCCGCTGAGGAAAAAGTATAGTTTCAACTAACTAGTATTATCTCTCTTTTCAGAATTCTTCAAATTACACTCGGATACGAAGAAAAAATAACCGTGAGAAAACTAAACGACAACCCCGGTATAATTCCTTTTAATTTAGGCAGTGCAAAAATTCAAGAATTTACTTATACTCTAATACACTATTACGATTTAAATCCAATAATCGTAGAAATCAATAAATTATATATTAAATCTAAAAATATATCGGAGACGATAACTTCCAACTCCGAATACTTATTCGAAACTTCAAACTATTTTAAAATTTTAGACCTATTACAAAATAGGGTTGAAACAAAAATATCAGAAATACTCCCACATCCAAATAGGATAAAGCGAGGATTAATTAACGCATTAGGATCCGTTTTCAAAGCCGTGTCGGGTAACTTAGATGCTTCGGACGGAGAAAGATATGAAAAGTTAATCGCCGAACTGCAATATAATCAAAATAATTTGGCTGAAAATATTTTAAAAGAAAATTCAATCTCTCTTAGTATCATAAAGAAATTTAATACGACTATTCACCAAATTAGTCACAACGAAAAATTGTTGGAATCTAAAATAAATCAAATATGTTTTATAGTACAGAAAACGACATACAGGGAAAATGCAAATCTTGTTAAAGATACCTTAAATCAAATTATTAATGTTTATGAAATAATCGACTCTACCTTACAAGATATAGAAAATTCTATTGCTTTCTCTAGATTAAAAACAATGCATCCTAGCATTATAAAAACAAAGGATCTTTATTTCGAACTATTAAAAATTCAAAAGCGAGTTGGCTTAAAACAAATGCCTTTAAAAGTAACTTTAGAAAATACCTTGATACTCGAAAAAATTATAAAATTAGAATGTTTCATCTTAAATAATAAAATTACATACCTTCTACAGTTCCCGATAACCTACCCAGAAATTTTTAACTATCTACACCTTTATTCCATACCTGCCTTTAAGAAGGGTCAATTTAAGGTTATTGTACCGCGAAATAAATTTTTGTTAAAAAACAAATTACACTACGCATATCGAGGTCAAGAATGCCAAGAGGTCAATGTCCAATCATTTATCTGCGAAAAAATGGACCTGCAAGAAATAAACAGAAACAGCCCATGCGCAGTAAAACTTCTAGATTCCACTCAAGACACCTCCACTTGTCAACAAATTGAAGCTACAGTCACTCAACCAATTATCAAACAATTGGAAACTGCTGACCAATGGATTTTTATCTTGCCAAAAGAAGAGATCGTCAAACTGAAATGTCACCAGCAAGAAGAAAGCCAAAAAATATTTGGCACTTATCTAGTACAGATACCAAACAATTGCATTGTCACCATTAACGAAGAACTGATTATTAATAATCAAAATCAAATATCAAACAGCAGCCAACCAGTCCTATTTCCCGACTTTGATAGCAAGGTCAATGTACTACCAACCCTTAACCTCAGCTATCATATTGAAGATGTCAAACTAGATGAACTTTATGAAATTGAAGATAGAATCCAAGAAAATCAACCAAAACTATTTTTCAACAACGTATCAACATTTCCTAGTCTATGGACCATTTTACTTTATGCAGCTTCAATCATTTGCGTCGCCCTTCTTTGCTACAAGAAAAAATGTTTCTTCAACCGAAGAAAGGAACCAAAAGAAGAACATTTAGAACTTCAAGATGTTCAACTACCCCGATAGCCGTGGAGTTGAATCTTCGAGGGGAGGAGTTACCTCACCTGAATATGCCAACTTAACACGAATAGACAACCTGCAAGCTCAGCACTTATTTCCCTTTTATTGTTTCTAATAGTGTTTTACAGTCAGTCAGAGTTTTGCCGTCTTAATAGACATATCTGTAAGACATTAAATTTTCAATTGTAATATTTAAATAAATAAAACTATTTTTTAAAAAAGGACTTCCTGGTTTCAAATAGTTAACTCACGGCTACTCCGTTATAGGCTTGTCGGTTTTAGAGCAGATGGGTCGCAGATAAGGAAAGAGAATATATTAGGTAACAGTTAATCAGTTTTCCAGATAAAATTGGGCGCCAGGGGCCTTAAGGAGGCCACCAAAGATAAAGAGGAAGAAGGCCTTAAGGGCAGAATAGATAAATTTACAGAGGCAAAAGAATAATTATTTGTCAGAGCCTAAAACAAAAGTTCAGTTATAGTGGTTTTATTTCTACTGGCACTTAGTAGAATTATTACATAATATCACAACTTTGCAATTCCTGTAGAAAACTTTAAAATTTAAACGTGCAGACACTACTTAAATAGATAGTTAAACTAATTAATAACTACTTCCAAACATTAAACTTTTGTGTATATAAATAAACTCTTAACATACAAATATACGTGGGCGATTTTACAGGGAAGTATTCATTAATATACGGGATGTACTATTACAAGGATTTACAAAAAATCAACGGGGGTGTATCAACTATCAAAGTTATTGATAGCTAGAACTGACTAAGGAAATATCAGGGCACTGATCAAACCAAAATTCATTAAAAATTTAATTAATAAATGTACGGGGTGTGTCAGAATTGACTGCAGGAAACTCGTTCTTTCGAACCTGGGTCTCTCTGCTTATACAGGGTTTTAGATTGAAACGGATTGGTCTATGGACCTGAAAAAGGTTGGATGCTGTTAAGCAGAACAAACAAAGCCGGGCAAGGGTTAAACAAAAAATAGTTCGCAGCAAACTTCGTACTGAGACGAATCTCTCTAATGTCGTATCAACGACTCGATAATGAAATATACATTTATTAGCCTCGTGGCCATAAAACAAATTAAAATATAACAGTAGATTGGGTAAATTTTAATTAATAGAATGTACGGGGTGTATCAGAAATGACTGCAGGAAACTCGTTCTTTCGAACCTTGGTCTCTCTGCTTTAGGGTTTAGATTAAAACGGGTTGGTCTATGGACCTAGAAAAGGTTGGATGCTATTAAGCGTAACAAACAAAGGCGGGCAAGGGTTAAACAAAAAATAGTTCGCAGCAAACTTCGTACTGAGACGAATCTCTCTAATGTCGTATCAACGACTCGATAAAGAAATATACATTTATTAGCCTCTTGGCCATAAAACAAATTAAAATATAACAGTAGATTGGGTAAATTTCAATTAATAGAATGTACGGGGTGTGTCAGAAATGACTGCAGGAAACTCGTTCTTTCGAACCTTGGTCTCTCTGCTTATATAGGGTTTAGATTAAAACGGGTTGGTCTATGGACCTAGAAAAGGTTGGATGCTATTAAGCGTAACAAACAAAGCCGGGCAAGGGTTAAACAAAAAATAGTTCGCAGCTCAGTTCGTACTAAGACGAATCTCTCAGAGTGTCGTATCATCGACTCGATAATGTGTTATACATTTATTAGCCTTTTGGCCATAAAACAAATCAAAATATAACAGTAGAGTGGGTACTTTTTCAATGAAATGTACGGGGAGTGTCAAAGATAACTGACATTAAAGGAAAATCAAAACTTGAACAGAATTCACAGGGCTGGGTCTCGAATTCACCGGAACACCAACTCCAGAGACACAAGGTCATCAGACAGACAGCTCTGAGTTAATATTCACTAATAATCACTAGAAAACCAACTCCAGAGACATAAGGTCATCAAACAGACAGCTCTGAGTTAGTTTACACTAAAAATCACCAATATTTACTTTACAAATTACTTCAGAGGCACTAGGTCATCGAACAGACAGCTCTGAAGCGAAAACACACTAAAATATTCAAAATTTACCTTAAAATTGTGAGTTCGAGTCGCAACCCTATTTACCAAAAATGACTGCATGAAAACAACATAATAACAAATAACGGATTGAAAGCAACACTTAACTTTTGTCTGTCGAGTCACTCGGTTCCGTCCTCTCAGTGGCTTATCCAATGAACTGCTCCTGAACGCTGTTGACCTCCAGGGTACAGTTAGGTATCAGCAGAGTCTCGTACGGTCGGTCCTTATAAATCGGCCAATGCTAGGTAACACCAATCGTAGGAGTCCTCAACCAAGATGAACATCAGGCAAGGTCTCCACTGCTTCGGTAACTTCTCCAAGCGAGCAGACAACATACCAGCAAGGTTACAATAAAACGGGGTACAGGGTATCAAATGGAACCACTAACAAAAAGTGTTGAGGTTAAAATAATCTTTGCTCGTTGTCCCAAGCTGGCTAAAGTTTCTTTATGGCCTTTAATCAAATCAAACGAACGTGAAACATTGAAATCTGAATTGAGAGCATGGCAACCTCACTCAAATGTAGAAAATTATAGGTTGGAATGACATCAAGGGCTTTGAATGGAAAATTGCTGCATTATTGATTGAAAAGTTTCGAAAATATAGGTCCGGGTTTAAGCGTTCATCATTTTGGAAGAGATTTTATTGATTATATTTGATGAAACGTTCTTCAGACGTCCGATGACTGAGGATTTAAAAAAAATCGTTGGAATCGTTCGTTTGAGCCCAATTACGAATTAAAAATTTGCCAGATGTGATAGATTGGATCAACCAAGCTGTAACACTGATAATTTAAAATGGGACATGAACAGAATAGCTAAAATTGAGACATGAAAAATAAATATTTTATGTGAAAATCAAAATCCTAGCGTGAAAATAAGAATCTAAGCTGAAATACATATAACGTGAAAATGTAGATTCATAGGGTGAAAAACACATTCGAAATGTAAAGAAATTAAAATCCAAAGGTGAAATTTTAAATCCTAGTTTGAAAATAAGAATCCAAACTGAAACCTGAAAGTAACAAAATGGCCGCTGTTAGTACCGCGGAATACTATACCAAAAAAATAAATTGTTTACCTGTTGGCCGGGTTTCTCTTCTGCCAGGTCACTCTACAACCCCTAATGGGCTGGAATCATTTATAATGAATTTACTTGTACATCCGGGAAAACCCGCGACACTTTAGTGTCTTAAAAATTCATTAAAACACTCGAACACAGTGACCTGAAACAGGGTTTTTGCTGTCTTTGTTATTAAAAAAGCATCTCAGGCATTTGCACGTCTATATATAGGTTTGTCGCCGCGCGCCAGCGACGCGAGCTCAATGTGCCGGAATTGTCGGATCGATATTGTTGGGGCAGGTCAATATTTTGCATTTACCAGGGTCGTGCAATAGGTAATTAATTACTTAATGCAACCGAGAAATTCAATGATAGATTACGATTCTTCAAAGTGATGGACCCTTTTCTAGTTATATGTAACGACCGAGAAAAAAGGTCGTTACAGCGTTTGTCTTTAGTTATTTGTGAAATGAAAAATTAAACACAGAATTTTCAGTCTAAGATAGTCATTTATCTAGATATTTCAGTAGTGTACGTATATTTAGTTATTGACACCATCAGCTCATTTATTAACACCCCAAGATTACAGTTATTGACACCCTATGATTACAAACATACAAGATTATTAGAATAAAAAATTTTATTTTATATTTGTACACAAAAGTAATAAATAAAAGGAAAAAACACTAGTTTTGGCAAGTTTGGCATTTAAACTCAAAGGTTGTTTGATCAATGGTGTCATGCTTCCTTAAACAGCTTATGTGGTATTGGCGTGCACAAGACATGCACTGGACACCTTCTTTCTTTTTTTGAAAGTTGTTGGTGCATATAAAACAGAGTCCATTATATAAATGTCGATTTTTCGGTAAAATAACGATGTCAGGATTGTTCCAGTATTCTTCGTCTTCTGTTTCAATATTGGATGGTACATTACTTTTGCAGACTGCCTCTGGATCCCCTAATGTCCTATTTTCTTTTTTAGAGGGTTCTTCACTTTTATTAAAATAATCTTCTTTTTTATTCTTAATTGACACGGATTTTTCTACGTCTATTTTGTTTTGCGCATTTCTTATCTGCTCCCCTTTGAGCAAATCCGCTTTTTTTTTCACCAATAGTACATTGAACAAGATATTGACTTTACCTTCCTTTTTCTGAACGCTTTTTACTTCAGTAAGGTAACGGAACCAGTAGATGACACCTTAAGGAACTTTTTTTGTAAATTTGCCTATAAAACTAATAATATTAAAATTCTTGTAATGACGGGTTGAAAAACGTATTTATTAAAGCCTTTTTAATGGCAAATCAACATATCGACACTCCCAACGAACAAAGCCGTAACTCAGTTTTTACCATTTTTCAGGAGAGCCAAAAGAGTGAATTTTTTTTTTCAAAAATTCATAATTACAATAAGTGCAAATTTCGGATTTTGACATTAAGGAAAATATACCTTTTAAGTATTTCTTGGAGATATTATGGTACCCATAAATATTCAGATACGTGAGAATTAGTAAGATACAACCTTGAGAATACACAATTTTTTTCGGATAACAAAGTTGTAAGAGACGTTTACTCCTTTTTACCAGTTTAAATCATATTTTCCTATAATGTTTTGTCATTTAAAATGACGGATATTATTAATGTTTTGTTGTTGCCTAAAGAATAAAAAAGGTTAAATCGAACAAATACACACACTTGTTTAAACTTATATTTCTTATTTTCAATTGGGATATAAAATGATTAGAAACAAGTACTATTATACTCGCCTTAATAATAGTAAAACAGTATTAATACATAACATAGCTTTTTATTACCTAAATTTTATTGTTTTTAGCTTATTCTGAATCTGAAGAATCCTGTATACCTTTGTCAAAATATTTTAAATTTTTATAATAATTGTGATACAATTCAGGGATTGCTTTTGAATTGCAAAGGCTATTTAAATCTTTATATTTTGCTTTTGAAATTGAGAGTAAGCCAGTGTAAACAGGCGGTACCACAGTTGAAATGGCATTATCTTTCTGAGCATTTTTTGAATTTCTTGAATGTGATTCCCGTTTGTTCTTTAAATCAATGTAGTGGCTAATTTCGGATAGGAAGTCATAATTTATTTGTATCAATTTTGGATTTTCATTAGTAATTCTTATATGCCTACCTTATTCCATTTGATTTTGATGTTGTCAGTACCTATTTCAAAGTTTACGTCAAATATTGTAAAGTTATATAAGGCTAGTTTTCTTTTATAATAAAATAACGAGACTTCGGACATAGGAGTCGACAAAACTTTCTGTAGGTCATAGCTTGCCAAAACAAAAGAATCACTTTGTTGAGCATGTAGCTTCTGCTGTGATTATAGCTCTCTGATAACATATTTTGATGCTATATGACGTGTGTAGTCTGCAAGCAAAGTCTCTCTTTCTTCAGTAGAAGCTCTGGTATATATGTCACTGTTGGACACTGGTCCTTCTTTGGTTGAAAAAGGTCAATGTTGTATTCATTGTAAAATATCTCTCGATATTGTCTTTCGGTTGCTCGGAGTAGCGGTTCATAGCCTTTTTCAATTAGCCACTCTTTATAGAGCTTGTATAATTTCGAAAATGTTAAACTTTCATCAAAATACTTTTTTTCTATCCTAGCTCTCACGTAGTGTGAATCAACAAATGGAATTTGAGAAATATGCATTCTGACCGTGGCTTTAACATCTTCAGGTACTTGATTTGGTCGGTTAGTATGACGTCCCCGTTTGTCGTCAAGCACCGCGCAACTTGATTCTTGTGTATCAATCTTTTTATATATAAGCTGGGTTCGGGATTGTTCACGGAGCTGGAGTAGAGTTAGAGTGGCGTTTTAATCACGTGACCTTGGAGTTATAGGTGTACGAGTGGTCTGTCTCGAACGCTCAAGAGTTTTACGAGCTTAATCCAACTTAATCGCCATAACCTCAACATCAAACGCTTGTTTTGTTTTATTTAATTATTATTAATATTTAATTTACAATATTATGGATTTCTTTCGTCTGGTGCCAATTCTTAATTTTGTCAGAGAATTATTTTTTGAAGACTTTTCTGATGAAGAGAATGTGGAAGTAGTTGAAAAAGTTGAGAATTTTGCAGAGACTACAGTACCTCTAATGTCCAATAAACAATTTAAACTTCATTTTCGGATGACTCCAGAGACATTTGAAGATTTGTTGAGAAAAATTCACAGTGTTGAAATGGATATGAGAATTAGAAGACGCGGTACGACAGGTTATCCTAGAACTGAACTTGAAAAGGAACTGATGATAACGATATGGTACCTTGGAAATATAGAAAGTTTCAGGTATTTACTTAGCTATTCAGATAGCCCAGTTGTTCTGTAGGAGTCAAACATTTCCCAAAATTACATTACAATACATACAAACATCGGTTTATCCGCCTACTGCTGATAATAATAAAAACATTTACATTTTTCAGATCTGTTGCCAACCGCTTTGGAGTGACGAAATCAACATGCTGGGAAATTGTGATCCGTATTGGCAAATTACTTCTTAATGTAAATACTAATTTTAAAATTATTTCTTGGCCAAATGAACAAAGGCAAGCAGATATATCCAACAATTTAAGTCAGAATGGTTTTAATGGTAATGCTATTATTTCGATTTATCAGGAGCGATCAACTATATTTTGTATTTCTATTTTAGGTATTATTGGCTGTATTGATGGCTCGCACATAAGAATTACTGCACCCAAAGATAACCCAAATTCCTATGTAAATCGAAAAGGTTTTCATTCTCTCCTCCTACAAGCTGTATGTGATGACAGAATGCTATTTACAGATGTATATGCAGGTCAACCTGGCTCTATACATGATTTTACACTGTACAGAAAGTCTGAGTTCTATGCAGCTATACAAAGGCAACAGATAGAATTTTTCAACGATTCCCATTTAATAGGTGACTTAGCCTATAAGCTTAGTATTAATTTACTCGTTGGCTTTAAAGATAATGGCCATTTGACTTTAAGGGAAAAAAACTTCAACACTGTGCTAAGCAAAATAAGGATTAAAATTGAAAATGCATTTGCTTTATTAAAAGGGCGTTTTCGAAAATTGAAGTTTCTGGAAACAGTTCGGCTAGATTTATCTTGCCTAAATATTATGAGTTGCTGCATATTGCACAATATTTGCATTCTAAATGGAGATACATTTGAAGACATTGTTGATTTGCCAGATGCACTAAGGGAAGAAATAGAAAATAATCCGGAAAATGCAAATGAAATTGAGATGGATGCTATTGACAATCGTGCCATTATGAAACGAAGAAATTTTGTTAATAGTTTACCCATTATAATAAGGCATTAACTAAACATTTATCTTTTATTTAAATTTAAAGTTATTTGTCAGATTTATTTAATACCTATATTAAGAATTTTAATTTATATTGCTTAGAAGTATTCCTCGAAGTATTCCCTTTTAGCATAGTGTAATATACATCTTTCCTACAAAATTTTCCTAAAAATATATGTTTAAATTTGTAATAAAACAAGTACATTACTTAATTAATTTATTTTGAATAAACAAAATCTCTACAACAATGTTGTTTACATATTTCGGTATTTTTTAAAGTATGCTTAAGGTATACCTAGTATACTTTTTTAAGTATACTTATACCTACCTTCTGGTCAAAATATTGTTTAAATACATGCCTTTAAGGCAAACATTAAAAAAAACTCAACATAATAATATATTGTTTAAAAATACTTACACACTACTGCCTTTAAGGCAAACATTAAAAAACTCAACATATAATATTGTTTAAAAATACTTGTACTAATACTTACACATTAATGCCTTTAAGGCAAACAACAAAAAAAAACTCAACATTAGTTAAACTCATAGTATAATATGAATGTCATATAATAAAATATGTCTTCATTATTCATTTTCCGGCATCTTATTAGTAATCATCGTCTCAAATAAGTCATTAAATCTGTCAAGCCTTTGCATTTTTTCTCTATGGCGTTTCTCTGCCTCGGATACTTTTTGTTTCCGTTTCTTATTAAATGCACTTTCAAATGGTGTGATTTCTATTCCATTACTGTCTTCTTTATTAGTTTCATCGTTTCTTTCACTCCTTTGCTGCTCAGTTTCCTTTTCCTGCTCTAAAATGCATAAACAATATTAACGCACATTAGAAATATTTCCCCCCGTATTTCCCTTAAGATTAAATCGTAGCAAAATTCAAAACGTAGCATTTTGCTTCTGGTTGTAGAAAAAATGTATTGTTTAGCTGCTGATATTCTATTTTACAATTGTTATTGAATATCACTTCTTCAAAATAATAATTAAAAATTTTTAGGAGCTCTATCTCTATTCCCACCAAAATATTTACTCAAAATCATTAAAAAATGTTTAATAATATAGAGAAAAACATCTAATTTTGATGCATTTACCTTTATTTACATGTAAACCAGTTAGGCTACTACATGTAGCTACAGCTGTAATTTCAGGTTTTTTGTACATTATAGAGTGCATTATGTCATAAAACTCCCAATATCTCTTTTTTTGTCCCGAGGTATTGTTACTGAGTAAAATGTTTTTATATGTTCGAGTAAGGGATTTCCATTTAATCTCGCAGTTTTTTGCAGTGATGTTTTTGTGCAAATGTTTGCACTGCTCTGCCACTTTCTGCCAAACATTCTTTTTTACTCCTGTAGAAAACAGCCGTTCAAATTTTTGTACACAGTCAATTAAATATAATGTGTTTTCTGTTGTCCAAATTTTTGACTGTTCATCATCTGTAGTTTCAATATCTGTAGAATGGTTTTGTTGATCATGCTGTTTGTTCTGTTTTTTTATTAAATGTATCAATCCAAACCCATTTGCAACATCATTAGTAAATGGAATGGTGATAAGTTCTTGTGCTGAAATAAAAAATATTAGTTAAACATAACAAACTTTTAAGGAAAAAAAATGAAGCTGTAACCTGCCACACAAGACACAAACAATTTTTTTCTTCATAATACTTAAGCCAGTGTTATTTATATTTGTATTGATTAGTGGTAGTGTAATAATTTTAATTTTACTTTCGAGTTTTTCAGTTTAAACGTTTGTTATGGAAGTGCGGTTATAAGCAAAATTGGTTTTGATTTTAATTTTACTAAGATTATACAATTACACATTACACCGCACAGCTATAATTATCTTTGTAACGTCGATTTTAAACTGTAACTTTTAAATCTATAAACTTCGGTTGTATACTTACTAGCAGTCTCGCATAACAATAAATTATTGTCCGCAATAATTGGTTTTCCGTCTTGGTCCACTACTGCGGAATGTGTTTCTACAGATATTTCCATTTGCGCGTTCATAAATAAAGATGTTTGAAGACAAAATAAGCTAGCTAAACGGCACTAAACGCATAACCATACCATAACCTAACCTATGAATATGTAAAAAACTAAAAAATTACTGCGCATGCCCGCTCCGAAGTTCTTCTCTCGCGAGGTGGGGCTTTTGGAGTGAACTCTTTTAACTCCGTGTCGCAATACCCGAACGCACTTAGAGTCGCACGTTTTACTCGAAAGGACAATACCCGAACGGATCGGGAGCGGTTTATGCACATAGAGTTAAAAGAGTGAGCATCCCGAACCCACCTATAGTAACAATCTTCTTACATACTTGAATCCTTTCTCTGTTAATAGTAAAGAAGTATTTATATTACAGTGACGTCTAGAAGTCTCAATTCTTGCTAATAAAACTTGTTTTTTTGGTACTCTTTCGACACATGTGCTTACAAATTGAACTTGCTTGTTATGATCGCTGAGTGTCCAAAAATCCGTATTAATATCTGTTCTGATTTGATCAGTCAGTTTTTTAGAACACTTTCTGGTGCAGGTTTGGTAACAACCCGGTTTTATCTGTTTTCCCCTTATTAATTTTCCTCGATGATTTATAAACTCTTGGCCCAAATTCTTCTTCTTTTTTTTATGTTGGATTGCCATATCTGAGGATTCCTTTTCCTCTTTCGGCCTGGATTCCTCTTTTTAGGCATATTTCTTTTTCTTTACTGTTGGTTCTTCCCTTGTGTACTACCAGAAGGACATAATGTATAGTCAGGAACCAAACTCATGTGTGGTTGAATGTCGTTCTCCATATTTACAGTCTTATTTAAGCTCCCTGACATTTTCTCACATCTTTCTTCGCGAACCTCTGCAAAAAATAATACGCTTGAAAAATTTCCCTAAAAAAAATGTTAATAAAACGTTTAATAAAAATATTAGACACACGCTTAAAATCAAAACCGCTCTCACCACTACAATTAGAAGGTATATATTCGGATACATCCGCTGAAAAAGGTTCTTTTTCCTGACTAGATTCAGATTCGTTGTTTACTGGATGCAAAATTTGATTAGGGCGAGCTCGTAACTTCTGCTTAAATATTAACAAGTATTGACCATCTCTTATAGGCAGTGACGCATTACTTAATATATTTTCTACTGGCTCCTATCCAGGAAGTACCGTTTCTCTGACAAAAGTCCCAGTATTGCTCACAGAACTATCAATATCGTTGGATGAGTTAGGCAATCGGTTAACCTTAGAATCTACAAAGCGTAAAGACATCAAAAATTACCTATTACTAAACAATACTCATAAAAAATATAAGTTTGCTACAAAAATGTTCATATATGCCTTAATTATGTCAATTCTTTATAAATCCAATATTAGTTAGTAGTTATAGTTGGAAACATCTTAACTATTATCAAAACAAATTGAATTAGTATTGAAGGAAATGCTTTTTGCCGTTAAATGACAAATTTTAAAAAGTGAGGTTATTAATAAATAAATAATTTATTTTACTTAGCAAACTCGGCGCAGGTTACTTTCCCGCCATTTTTTAATGCTAATTCCATTATATGTTTTGTGCGATTCATGTTGGCTTTCACTTTGAGCACTTTGACTTCACTTTAGGAGCAATAAAACAGTTTTATTACAGAAAAACGTGGAAGCGTGTACAGTGGAAATACAACAAGATTGAACAATTGGACTGAAACAAAGCAGTAACTCAACTAGCATAAGGGACCTATCGGGTAATTGTTTCGAGCAACAAGGTTGTATGTTGTATTCAGATGTATTTCTGCTAGGTAATAATTAGATTATTGCGAAGAACAAGGACGCATCTCGTTATGTGGCGTTTTTAGAAAAGATAACAAAAAAAATACAAATATTAAAAAGAGCGTTTTTATGTTACCACTTTTTTCATGTTCAAACAAAATATTGAAGTCGACATACAACTTTTTTCAAACAGGTATCTTAGAAACTACTTGGTTTAGAGATACGTCTTTTTTTATCGCCAGGACCGACTTTTCACGCTGAATACGCCTATAACTATTACTAAAAAATGCTGTAATTTTAGTTACGGCTTTGTTCGTTGGGAGTGTCGATATTAATAATATTAAAATTAA
The DNA here is from genome assembly GCA_963920685.1 of Polydrusus tereticollis. Taxonomy (NCBI): domain Eukaryota; kingdom Metazoa; phylum Arthropoda; class Insecta; order Coleoptera; family Curculionidae; genus Polydrusus; species Polydrusus tereticollis. The sequence goes on from OY987332.1 coordinate 85,551,177, forward strand.
AGTACAAAAAAATTCAACATTTTTATAAAGCTTGCAAGCGTACCAGTAGATGACATCAATTTTTTTGACATGTTCTAGTAGTTGACACCCACTGTATCCATTAGTTGACACGTATTTCAACTATCCGTCGACATCAAGTTTTTTTTAAAATTCATATTTTAATCGATCCCCACTGCAAATTATATTTGGAAAATCTAGTTTCTCCAAAATTTGGGACATCTTAATCAGACTGACATCATTTTAATTTAATTTAAATATTGTTTTTGTTTCGTTACAGGCTACCAAAGCCACTACCTCAATATCGTCACTGCTACAAATTTGTTGTATGACGCAGATATATTTATATTCTTTCTTTTTGCCAGGAAATAACACAAGAATGTAGTCGCCCTCTTTATAAGTTAAATCTTGACCTTCGGAATCTTAATTTTTTAATTCAGTATTTTGTTCCTCGACTTCACTTTCAGTATCTTTATTATTCCAGGAAAAACTAACGTCGTCAAGACTGTCACCAGACTCCTCCCACTCCTCATGACTCTCGGAATCTGATGTGCTTACTGTCATTCGGGCCTTCGTCTTGCCTGCACTGTCTTTATTAACTTTCGCCAGTTGCTTTTTTTCTTGCTTTTCTCTTTTTTCTCTTTCTCGTTCTTTTTTATATTTTCCTCCTTTAACTCTTTCTCCATCTTCTTTTTTTCTTCATATGTTTGCCACGTTTTCCCGGAAATTACTGCAGGTACTTTCTCCCTCTTAATCCGTTTGGAATGTTTTTGTTTTTTAGGCCCAGGCCAAAACAGAGCTCTTTTAAATGGAGATGGAACACATATTGACGTCGACGGTTGATTGATTTCTATAGATTTGACAGGATCCTTATGTGGAGTCACTTCTTTATTTTAGTTACTGATTTTATTGGAGTTAATGGCTCAATCAAACCCTCTGTACGCTCTGTACTAGTCGCTTGTTTAGTTAGAGAAATATGCAAAATGTTGTGTCTTTCGTTTGTTCCCCAGGATTTTCCTTAGTGTCCTGGGCTTGGTACTTTCCGATTTCTTTTTCTGGGATCTGAGGTCACGAAGTTCAGAGGTTTTACTTTTAAAGAGTTTAAAAAGTGAATAATCATGCACGTCTCCTTCCCACGAGTCACTGGCTTTAAATGCGAAGAGTTTATCTTTATCAATATTCTCTTCCAAAAACTTAAGACCATTTTCCAAACCATGAATTTTTGATTCCATTGCTACATCTTGAATGGTAGAGTTCGATAGATCAGTTTCATTTATTACGGAGTCTATAAGTTTAACAGCACTAAGGTTCCAAGGAACAAGACCAGTTTTCGAAATCCATTTTGAAGAACAATTGGAGTTATCCGCTCTTTCAATAACTCAGCAAGCAAGGGACAAAAATGAACCTTTTTTAATACTGGTGTAGCATAATTAGATATCCTCCATTGCTGCACTTTACTTTTCCATCCTTCTTTTAGTGTTCGAAATACTGCTACATCTAAAGGTTGAATAAGATGTGTAGCGTTAGGGTATAAGGCAACTAAAATGATTCCCTTACTTTCGCAAAATTTACTTAAGTGAAGCGTCAAGTGAGAAACGTGTCCATCTATAAAGAGTATTATTGGCAATGTGATACCAGATTCCAACAACCACGTATAGAAAACATTGGCAACAAATTCAAAAACGGTCTCGCCTGTCATTCATCAACTTTCCCTTTTTCCAATACCCCAATGTCCCGGAACACTAAGAGTTAGTTCTCCTGGAATCCTTTCATACTTAAACAATACCGTTGGTGGTGCCAAGTCTCCAGCAGCATTACAGTTATAAGTACAGTTAGGCATTCTTTTTCATCACTATTGACTTGTTGGTAGACAGTTTTATTGCCTTTTTTTCGCCAGTACCTTACTTCCTTTGGGGTTTAGAAAAAATGCCGTTTCATCGGAATTAAAAACACGCTTAGGGTCATTTAAAATTTCTTCATGCTGATGATCAACTAAATAGGTTCTAACTTCTCCAAACCATTGTTGTAAACTTTCCTTTGTAACTGACGCCCTGCTGATGGTTAAATTTTGAGCTGTACGTGCGGCAACTTCTGGATTCCGTTTCAGGAAACTATAATACCATTTTCGTCCAGGTCGATCGTCATTAAAAGGATTTTTTCGATTAAGCTCTTTTATAAGTTGTTGAACACTGGTGAGCAACGCCTCATATCCAATTGGAAATCCTGCATTCGCCATTGTGAAAATCCAAAGAACAATATTTCTGCTTCGGGTCCCATCTGTCTATGCCGAGACGAATTGCCCTTAAGTATGTTAACTAAAGTAATTCTGGGTACTCCATTAATTTTAGCTGCCGCAGCCACTTTTTCGCCTCGCGAAACTGCGGCTATTGCTGAGTTCATTTGTACTTCAGTATACTGAAACATATTTCCTTTCGTTGGTGGCATGTTGAATCTGAAACACCAGTAGTTGACAGTCTAGTGATCCAGTAGATGACATGCTGTCATCCACTGGTACAAAGTAAGTTAGAATTTTTAAAATTATATAAGGGGATGTAGATTTCTTTCCTGATATCCCGAAAAGTTTTTAGAAGCAAATACAGTTAACGGCCATATGTACCAGTAGTTGACATCAATGCCAACTACTGGTACATATGCTAGTTTAGGTACCAGTAGATGACACTTTCTCAGAAAAATAGTAAACAAAAAGGCAAAGGCTTTTAGAATGGATTATTAGATTTAACTTTACCAGTAGATTATAGTAAATTACAAAGATTAATTTAAAAAATAATTTTAGTACAGAATTTTTACAGTTAACATAGCTTACCTTGTTATCACTTTTCTTTAAATGACACTAAATACTTCCAAAGCATTTGCTTGACTATGTAACATGTGCCGCCATACTGTTTTATTAGGAATGGGCAAAATTTTACTTACGCTATTAAAATGTAGAGGGCGCCCGCTATTCTAAACAGTAAGCAGAAGCTCCTAGCAATAAAACTTATCTTATTTTGTGACGTTTAAGTCCTAAGTGTCAACTACTGGATCACTGGCAACTACCGGTTTCGTTACCTTACCATTTTTTTTCCTACTTTTCGGATTTTTTATTTTTACTTCCTTGTGTCGCGTTTTCTTTGCTTTCTACTCTCTTTTTTTTTCTTGCTTCTATTTGCAGTTCTTTTTCTTTCTTTTCTTCACTTTTTTTTCTTGCAGTATCTGAAATTCAGCAGAAGAAATCACAAAAGGAACTCGTTCTACTTTTCTTTCGTTTTTTCTTTCCGGAGTTACAGACCAGTACAGAATATCCTTTAACTTTTTTTCTTCATTTTTAGGGCTTTCTTGTATATTTATTATTTCATCTTTACTTGAAATCTCATTAATTTTATTAATAATAATGTTTTCTTCAATGGGTACAGATTCGAAAATAATATTTGCCTCTTTGATAATGTTACTCAAATTTGACTCATCCAAGACTAGGATATTTTCATCATTTTCTTCCACTATATAATTTTCAATAACTATATCTTCTGGAATTCTGTCCAAATCATCGTTCAACTGACAATTAATATCTTCAATGGAGCAATTTTCTTTAATCAATGTTACAGATTTATTTTTATTAAAAAAATTCCAACATTTACGCAGCGCAACATAGTACTGAACACTTTCTTTGTCAGAATTATGGTTTAGAAGCTATTTTACGATTTTATTTCCTAGTATATCTTTAAACTGGGTATAGTCTAATTTGTCGCAAACTAAAACTCTCTCTTCTTCTCTTAAGCTTCCTTTCTCTTCTAATTTGTCTACTGTGTAGCCTTCAGCGGGACTCCGTGCGTGGTAAAATTTTACCAATTGCGTAGAAACTGTCAAATTGGAACTCTGTGCAATGAAATTATCGCTTCCAGTCGATTTTATAGGTAGCTTCAAGGCGAGCGATGCAAAGCTGCCTTATTCTATTTATGCATGCGCACTGATGTTAAACGTCTATTCTCGTTTTTAGAGGTTATATTTGTTTCGTAAATATTGGTGAACCCGTAATTTTAAAAAGGTCCAAGGTAATTATTATTATTATTTGCTTCTTTATGGTAATGTTATTCATTTTACATCTTAAAATGTAATAAATGTAACCAATTTTTGTCCATTTCACAGGTATCTTAATTTGCGAGTTTTTAACTTAAAACGTTAGCTTTTTTTTAAAATTTATTTTACAAGTCGGGAAACGAAATGAAAATAAGAGTACGTTTGGTCGATATCTTTATTATTTGTATTCCAATTGTTTTTTTTAGCATGAGAGTTCGACAAGAACATTGGCAAATACTGCTAGACTTCTGCGAACAGCATCCAGTACTTATAACAAACAAATTCTCTGGAGCTGATGCCAAGGTTAAGGCCCAACTACTGTGGAAGACAGTTTCAGTAAAATTGAATAGTTTAGGCTTTGGGGAAAAAACAACGGAAGAATGGAAAAAGTAAAAATTACTAGTTTATAGTCATTTTATGTATTAATACACAACGCATATTTATGTCTAAAGGACAAACTTTTTATAGTCATTCATTCATGGAATTAAATTGATTATTTTTCTCTACTACTTACATCCTTTTACTGGCGATTTTACTCATTGACATAAGTACTTTTCTCTTAAATGACAAGGAAATCTGATGTTTTTCTTAGATCCAGTTTTGGTTTAAAATAGGCACTAAGATTATTTTAAATTGTTAACTACTTGCATATGATAAATAAATTATTTCTAGGCTCTGACAGACTGGAAGTCTAAAACAAAAACCAAGGCTACCATATTAAAGCAAGAAAGGAAAAAAACTGGGGGAGGAATATTAAATGCAAAAACATCTTGAAGAAAGGCTGCTAACTTTGATGGGACAAAAAGCAGTTTTTGGGGATGGAAATCAAGAAATGGGATTTGGTAAAGTAAGCTTTAAGGTTTTGTTATAAAAAAAAACTTTCAGTTTAAAAAGTTAAAAGTTTTTTTAACCATTACACACTAAATTCTAGTTAGATGTAATAGAATCTACGTATATTTACAAAATGTTACTACTGTGGAAACACTAAGTACTCTTAGAAGTTTATTTTTGTGTACCAACATGTGCTCATACTACCAATTTATTGTCTAATTATTTAAAAATATTAGGTAACAGTTCAACCAGAAAACCTTACGGCATCAAAAGGAAAGCCCGAAACTAATACTAACCCATATCAAGCCATTACCTATCCTCTTGGTGAAATACCAATAATTGAAAGTATAACCCTTAGTCAAAGTGAACTTATTGATGATTCTTTGGTAGAAGTCACAGTAGAAAGCAATAATTTAGTATCATTTCCAAAAATCACAGACCACGATTATTTATCTAATGAAAATATAAAAAAAAGAAAAATACTGAATGCAATCCAAAACAGCGGAAGTCACAAAGACTACAACCTCATCAAAGGGCCCGAGTTACAACCGACCTTCTAAATATTAATAAAGAAGCTTTAAATGCTCTTAATAAGATAGCTGATAATACAACTATTTTTGCAGAGAATCTACAAAGTATTACGATAAGTATTACTACTATTTTAAAAAAATATATTACTGAATAGTCGTGCATCATTTGTATATTTTGTGTTTAGGTGTATGAGCATAAAAATGTTTTATTTTAATAATTGTGTTATTAAAACTGAAATATATATTATTTAAGATTTGTAATACAGTAATAGTGACTGCAGAGATGTGGCTCCATAATTATAGAAAAAATTTTAATTAAGAGTTAAAGAAAGTTTGAAATATGGTAGACACTTTTTGCCCTAAAACAAAGGGTCATTAAAATGTTTTCAAAATCTGCTTGCATATTAAAAAGTAGGGCATGCTGTCTTCTGCCATTTCCAATTTCTTTTAACTCTTAATTAACATTTTCCATGGAGCTACATCTCTGCCAGTCACTTTATTTGCTATTTGCTTTGTTTAAATAGTGCTAATTACCCTTTACTCTTGATGTTTGTGTTTCTTAAATGTAAACTAATATTATGTTGAATAGTTACCAACTGATATTTGTGTATAGCTATTTAAAAAGTTTATTGTACCTATGCCAACAAGTTAATTTTTTTTTATTTTAATAAAATTCATTATTTTTTTAAACTGTTTTTTTTTTCTACCAGCAAACAATCAACATGGTACACTCACATAGTTGAGATTATAGCTGTTTACATTTTGCACACTTTTTTAGCTAACTTTAAGAAAATTGACTGAGTCACTCGTCAGCTTTGACACATTTACATACTTAGCTCAGTCAAGTGGTTAAAACATAAATAGCTATTATCTGAACCTGAAAATTTAAAGGTTTTTTTTACAGAATATTTGCAATTATGTATAGTTTATGTATTAAACAAAAGTAATATTGTGTGGTTAAAAAAAAATTAAAATAAACTTCTTAAAAAATCTTTTAAAACCCTTTAAAATAAAATAAGTACAAAACAATGGGATTTTGAGTTACTGAATATTGGTTGGGGGAGCACCTATTAAATAAAGTTGCACTATCTAAAATACATCCGAATTAAATTTAGCCTTGCAGCATTCCCTCCTTCATTTATGGGCATGGCTTCATTGGCTCTATGTGGCTGCTCTACATTAATATTATCTTGTGGTGGTGGGGGAGGTATTTCAAAGTCGATATCTAATCCACCCCTGATGCAAATGTTGTGCAAAATAGCACATGCAGCGATAATATTACCCACTTTTACTGGAGTATATCTCAGTAGCTTAGAGAGGCAGAGAAAACGTCCTTTTAAGACCGCATTGCAGCGTTCAATACAGTTTCGAGCTTGAATGTGAAGTTGGGTATATTGGTACTCTGGCGTACCAGGAACAGCATTTACAATTGGAGTCATTAGCCATGGTTGCTGAGGATATCCTGCATCTCCGAGTAACCACGAATTCCTATCACCTAAAAGTTATATACAGGGTGTTACAAATTCGAGTGTATGCATGGGGATCTCGGTTATTATAAGAGATACAGGGTCGGTTAAATTGAGGCAAAGTTGTGTAGTGTGTTGCTAAACAAAATGTCCTTTCGGAATATGAATAATTCCGTATACTTCCGGAGAAATCCGGAAAACACCGAAATCCCACAAAAACGTTTTTATTTTTTCCTGGCCTTATTTGAGAAGAAATTTTGAAATAAACGTCACATCGGCACAGCCACTTGTTCCCCTCTACAAAATGACGTTATTAAATTTAAAATCCGACGTTTCGTTTCCGAGCAACCATCATCAACTTAATTTTTTTAAATACGACCCTGGATTTTTTCCTTTGAATCGTGACCTTTGGACCTCCTTAAAGCAATGACGGCTTAACATTGTCAAAAAATTAATTGGATCTATGAAAAATAAGGTCCTGAATCTACTTTGTCTATCTATCTTTGTCTAACACATTACTTTTGCTATCCTAATGAAAGATACACATATTACTATACAAAATGAAACCTTTATTTTATCAAAGATATGGCACATAATTAAACTAGTCCAACACTACATTTAACATTACAATAAGTGATAAATAATTTATAAACTAGATCTCAATAATAAGCATATCTGATCTACCGAAAATCTTGAGGCTAATTGCGACGCAAACGCAAATGTTCAAAGATATTCCCCTGTACCGTAATGCAATCGTTAATTTTTTGACGAATTTTTAAAACCGACCTAGAAATGCTTCTTCTGTTTAAAGAGGCGAAGGCATGTAGAATTCGCAGTCTTAATTCATCCCTGGTGTTAATAGTTCTACGGTAAATGGCATTTTTTAAAGTACCCCACAAAAAAAAATCCAGAGGTGAGAGATCCGGAGATCTCGCTGGCCATTCTACCGCACCTCTTGTTCCTATCCAGCGGCCCGGAAATTCCGCTTCGAGAAATTGACGCACAATTCTGCTATTGTGAGCAGGTGCGCCATCTTGTTGGAACCAGAGGTGTGGCAAATCGGCTAGCGAGATATCCATTAGAAAATTTTGAAATTCGTTATTTAAAAAATGTAAATATTGTTCAGCCGTTAAATGCCCCTCAAATAAAAATGGTCCCAAAATTCTATCTCCCAATATCCCCGCCCAAACATTAATGCCAAACCTAACCTGTGGTCGCCCCTGCCTGTTAGCTTCAGGATTTTCGATACACCAGATATGTTTATTGTGGCGATTGAAAATACCACAATTTGTAAATTTGGTCTCGTCAGACATTATTTTGTTTAGAAAATTATTTCCTTGTCTGTTTATCTCCTCACGTAACCACAAACAATATGCGAGTCGTCTTTCAGGATCACCGGGATGTAACGCCTGGCTAATATGTATCTTGAAGGGTTTGTAGGAGCGGCTTTTCAAAATTCTCCAGCACTTTACATGTTAAAGCCCCGGACTGTTAACTTCGACAGCTGCTTGTCGCGTGGAGGTGGACGGATTGATATTTATCTAAAAGGTATAATGAATTTTAACTTGGTATTTTCTCTTATTTAAATTTGCGTTGCATTTGATGGGAACATCTTGATCGACACGACTACATAGAATTATGAATACATAGAATTAATTACCTGATTAAGGACAATATCAACATCTCTTTGCGTTGTCTTACTCCCATATTTTTGGCGTATTTTCGAAAACGAGCCATATTGCCTCAAATTTGAATCCAGTTTACGAATAAACGATCTGCTGGGTTGGGGTTTCTCAGGATATCTCCGAAAATACTCTTCCAAAGCCCGATCACAGTTTCTGTCACAGCGGTAATACAATTGTAGCATTATCTCGCTTTTCTTCGCTTGAAAATCTCATTTTTGAAAAACTTGTGTTTAATGACGTCTAAGCATTCAAATAAATCAATCGTTTGACATAATCAGTCATTTATAGTAAATAACAAGTATTCTTTTGTTTTCAAAGCTAACATGATTAAACATTCATTTAGGCCTCGTGCGTCGCAATTAGCCTCAAGATTTTCGGTAGATCAGATATAAGTAAGATATAGTTTATAAATTATGTATCATTTATTGTAATATTTTAAAGAAATAGTCCATTCTCGAAGTGGAGTTGAAATATAGGAAAAGGAGAAAGAAAGTCAGACTTTTTGACTTTCTTTCCCCTTTTCCCTATTTATTGTAATGTTAAATGTAGTGTTGAACTAGTTTAATTATGTGCCATATCTTAGATAAAATAAAGGTTTCATTTTGTATAGTAACATGTGATATCTTTCATTAGGATAGCAAAAGTAATGTGTTAGACAAAGATAGATAGACAAAGTAGATTCAGGACCTTATTTTTCATTGATCCAATTAATTTTTTGACAATGTTAAGCCGTCATTGCTTTAAGGAGGTCCAAAGGTCACGATTCAAAGGAAAAAAAATCCAGGGTCGTATTTAAAAAAAAATAAGTTGATGGTGGTTGCTCGGAAACGAAACGTCGGATTTTAAATTTAATAAGGTCATTTTGTAGAGGGGAAAAAGTGGCTGTGCCGATGTGACGTTTATTTCAAAATATCTTCTCAAATAAGGTCAGGAAAAAAAAAACTTTTTTGTGAGAATTCGGTGTTTTCCGGATATCTCCGGAAGTATACGGAATTATTCATATTCCAAAACGACATTTTGTTTAGCAACACACTACACAACTTTGCCTCAATTTAACCGACCCTGTATCTCTTATAATAACCGAGATCCCTATCCCCATGCATACACTCGAATTTGTAACACCCTGTATATAAGAAAGTGATTTTAAGTACCTATGTTATCAATGATACTATGACAGCATAAAATTTCATTATACTTCATTGGTGAGTAAGGTGGGTCCTAAAAAAAATTAAAATTTTTTAAAGGGAAAATAAAAAAGGTAACCTCAGGTAGTACACACTCCATCCATAAGAAGGTTCGTTTTAAAATGCAAGCTTCTCTGTTAACTTTTATTAGTAACTACAAACATAGTACGCGTAAGAAGGCTAATAAATATAATAATAATAATAATAAATCATCTTTATTTAAAAGGTACAAAAAAAATACATTTAAATAGTGTCAATAAAAAAGGCCTATTTCCTTAGCCTATAAAAACGGACATTATTCCTATCAACTATCCTCAAAATATCTATAATAATCTTCTAGCTGGTAAGGTTCTATTTCCAGTAATAACTGAAAAATTTCCCTCTTTATCATTTTAATGTCATTTAACACTTTTATATTGTTAGGCAACCGGTTATAGAGTTTGATACACTGGTAATATGGACCTTTTTCTGTCATGGTTAATCTATGTCTTGGATATGTGTATTCCAAATTTCTTGTTTGATATAATAATATCTGTTGCGATACGTTATTTACAAAAAAATGTCTATTCTTAATGAGAAAAATAATGCATTCCTGTATGAATATTGCAGTTACAGTCAAAATTTTAAATTCTTTGAATTTTCCTCGGCACGACTCTCTATAATTTAAATTCATTATTATTCTTAGTGCTCGTTTTTGACACAAAAATATTATGATCATATCTCTACAATTTCCATACATAATAATTCCATATCGAACATGAGAGTCGAAATTGGCATGATACAACATTTTTTTCGTTTCTGCCGGTACATATCTATTTAATACTCGAAAACTATAGCAAGCCTTATTTAATCTACTCACAACATGATCAACATGACACTCCCATAGCAAGGTGTTATCCAAGAACATACCTAAAAACTTAGTGCTATTTTTCACTTCTATATTACAATCATCACTCAACTTTAATCTTTTGGGCTGTTCAACCCGTGACCTGTTTGTCCTGAACAAAGTCAGCCCAGTCTTAGCATTATTAATAATTAACCTATTCTTAGTAAACCAATCGTCAGCCCCCTCCATAAAAACTTGAGCATCCTGCTTAAGGGTAGGTACATCTCTATTAGTCAACAAAATATTAGTGTCATTAGCATAGTTAATAATTTTACATGTATTATTCAGCGAGTGAAGCTCTGTTATGTTATTCATATAGATAATGAATAAAATTGGACCAATAACGCTACCTTGTGGTATGCCAAATAAGGTATTTTTTGTTTTGGACAAGATTTTATTTTTACCTCTACCTATTACTACTTTTTGTTGTCTTTCAAGGAGATATGACTTAATCCACTTTAGGGCTGCTCCCCTAATGCCATACAAATGTAACTTTTTTATAAGGATATCATGGCTCAATGTGTCATAGGCTTTTGACAAATCAAGGAACAACCCCAAGGGAACTTCACCTCTCTCCAGGGCCTCCACTATTTCATGTATAAAATTGAAAATTGCAGTTTGGGTAGACTTTCCCTGTAAGAATCCGTGTTGTATATGGTTAATTAAACTATTTTCGTTCATAAAACTTAAAATTCGTTTACACATAATATGTTCAAATATCTTAGAAAACGATGGCAGCATGCTAATTGGACGATAATTGTCTAAATTGTTATAATCACCCTTTTTAAAAATTGGCACAATAACAGCTTGTTTTAGTTTCTCTGGGAAAATACCAAAAGTAAGTGAGTTATTAATAACAAAAACGAGTGGTTCCAAAATTGCCGCAATGATAAACTTCATTAGACTTGGTGATATTTCGTCATAGCCGCTACTGAACTTATTTTTTATTTTGCTAACAACTTGTACTATTTGGTCTCTGTTAGTCAATTCAATTTCAATGGATCTTGGATAACATTCTATTTCAGAGTTAAAAGGTATATTTTTTAATTGGCTTAGTAGCTTTGGCGCAATACTTGTTAAAAAGTCACTAAATTTATTTGCTATTGCCTCTTGGTCATCCTCAATCTTTATGTTGTTTCCGCTATTTTGCCCCTATATTTCTTTTACGATTGACCAAGCGCACTTACTTTTATTATCAGAGTTAATTAACCTAGTTACATACTTTTGCCTCTTTGCCTGTCTCAATAACTTATCATACTCTTTCTTTTTCTTACTATATAAGGTCTTAAATCTAATATTAACATTTTTGATTATATAAAAAATATGTAGTTGTCTTTTACACTCAGTAATCTCAGGACTGCGGATGATATATTTAGACTTGTTAAAGTTTCTTTTTGATACTTTTGCAATGGGAAAACATTTATTAAACTTGTTTAAGAATATTGTGGTAAAATAGTTCCACTGTTCATTTACCAAATGTCTCTCAATTGCATACAGTATTTGCCAATTTATTTCTTGAAGAGCCCCTTTAAATTTTAATTTATTGGCCGTGTTAAAATTCCTTTTTTCGATAAGCATGGGTCGTTGTTTCTCAACATGTAATATTAACTTCTGAGCAGTATGATCTGAAATTTGTGAGTGTAAAATTTGAGGTGTCATGTCGCCATCAAAGTTAGTCAATATATTGTCAATACAAGTTCTACTGGTGTTCGTTATACGTGTATAGTCAGAGATGGTATATGTGACATTAAAAGAATCAATAACTGATTTCAGGTCTGAGATATTTTTTGTTTTGGTTTTAAAATCTATATTGAAATCCCCACTAATTATTAATATATCATTTAGGTTTATTGTGCAGAGCGCTAATATTGTTCTAGTTTATTTAAAAATATATTAAAGTCTCCATTTGGAGGGCGATATATCGATATAATAATTAATTTTCTATTTTCTACCTTTACTTCACATCCGCAACATTCAAACTGATTTTCTTCACTTACATTGTATATGTTTATTCTTGGTTTATATTTAATTTGTTTTCTTATATATATTGCACTTCCGCCATTTTTATTTTCTTCCCTCCTACAGAAACTGGTTGCTAGCATGAAATCTTGAATACCATAATTCTCGAGTTGGTATTGCGTTTTCCAATGTTCCGTAACGCAAAGGTAACTGCAGTCGGGATTTTCAAACAGGAGATCTTCTAACATATCTATAGAGTTTCCGATGGACTGAAGATTTTGGTGTATGACACATATATTACCACCCTTGTTGCTTATTTTTTTATTTTGAATATTCCTTTTTGTGGCGGTTACGTCTGGCTTCTTCAAAAATTTTCACTTTCGTCGTAATTTATTCGACCCTTGATTCTTTGTAATTTCTTTTAATATGTCGGGCAATTTATGTTTCTAGCAGATTGTTCTATTTCCCTGTATTTCATCTGGCTACAGTTAGGGCAACATAATTTTATTTTCGTACAGATTCTTGCCGCATGATCTTCACTACATTTATGACAACATTCCTTGTTTTTGCAGTATTTAGCAACATGCCCAAAACCACTACGTTTAAAACATATTGTTTATTTATTTATTTATTTATTTATTTATTTATTTAGACAAACAAGGTCACTCAACAGACTGCTTTGAGCAGACCAATTATAGAGTGACACGGATTACAAAAAGATATTTACAAAGTTCGGTAGAAGTACACAATAAGTTTAACTAAAGAATAAAGGCTATTTTGTACAATCAAACAATAAATCCAAAACAAATTATAAAGCTAGAAAAATACGCGAGTGATAGCAATGCACTCCCTAATCAAAGAATAATAGATTTTTTTTTTCTGATAAGTTTTTTAAAGGTAGATAAGTTAGTGTTAAACAGGTCAATGCTTCTATCACCCGTTACAAGATCGTTGTATGTTCTCATGCAACGTATGAGAGGAGAGTTAGAAAGGTAATTAGTTGTAAAAGCAGGGACACCAAAAGTTAGCCTATTCCGAAGTGTGTATGGGTTAGCGTTAAAAAGTACATAATTTACACAAAATTCAGAGTCGATGAGGTTATTTACTATCTTATAAACAAAGAAAATATCAAAACACTGCCTTCTGGATCTCAGCGATTGCAATCTATAAAATAACAAATTCTCGTTATACGAGTAAAAATGCCGTTGTCTATTGTAACGAAAATTAAGAGCTTTGATAAACTTTTTTTGGACACTTTCAATTCGATCAATATATTTGTGATACATCGGACTCCAGACTGTTGACGAGTACTCCAGAACACTTCTTACCATGCTGCAATATAAAGTAATTAACGATGCAGGGCTTTTAAAGCCTTCAGTAGTTCTTAGAATAAATCCTAAAAGGCGCAATGCTTTACACATAATAGCCTCTATATGAGACTAGAACAACAGTCTGGAGTCCAAGGTGACCCCCAAATCTTTAACCACATTAACACGTTTTAATTGTGTGTTATCTAAACTCAAATCTATATTTGGATTTCTTGAGAGGTCCAACTTAGAGAAAACAATGCAGTGACACTTATCAACATTTAAATGCGGACGATTCAGTGTGCAGTATTCAAAGAATCTGTTAATGTCCCCCTGCAATTTTACTATATCCAAAGGTGAGTTAATGATAGTTGAAATCTTAAGATCGTCAGCATATAAGGAATACACACTATTCGAGTCCAGAAAACAGGTCCCTATGTCATACAAAAATAATACAAAAAGCAGGGGACCCAAGTGTGAACCCTGCGGAACTCCAGAGGTCACATCCAAGCAGACCGACCTAGCTCCATTAATAGCTACATACTGAGTTCTATTTTGCAAATAATTTTTTAAAAGATCGAGTAGCCAGCCCTGCACACCGAAGTTTCCAAGTTTCACAGCCAAAGTGGGGTGATGGACCTTGTCGAAGGCCTTGGAAAAGTCGGTGTAAGCAGCGCAGACATCACGACCCTTCTCCATTGCCTCATAGGTTCTCTGAATAAAGGGAACAATGGTGGTCAGAATGGACCGACCCCTGTAAAAACCATGCTGATTAATGTCGATATTTCTTTTAATTTGAAAAAAAAAGGAGCTCCAAAATAACAGACTCGAAAACTTTTCCAAAGTGACACAATAGAGAGATTGGCCGATAATTTTCAACATTATTTTTATTTCCGGTTTTATCAATTGGAACAATCTGTGCGACCTTCCATTTTATTGGAAAAATTCCCAGAGACAGACACTTATTAAATAACTTGTATAATGGTTTACTTAGACTAGGACAAGACTTCAAAAATATCGATGGGATCCCGTCAGGGCCGGGTCCCTTCTTAGGGTCGAGACCCTTTAGAGTTTTTTCGATAATCGAATACGGAATATAATTTACTGTAAACGAGTCCAGTGGTTCGGCTACATTAACCAAACATGGAGCATTCGGTTTCTCATACACACTACCAAAATATTCCTGAAACAAATTAGCAATCTCTACATCATTTGAAGCGGAAGAAACACCAAAATTCATTTTACTGGGTAGGGATTTACAATTCTTTTTGTTATTTAAAAAAGACCAAAAACTTTTAGTATTGTTTTTCAAGTTATTTTCAGTAATTTGAATATATTTTTTATAGTCATTTTTTACAGAAATTTTTACCTTTTTTCGGAGGTCCGAAAAAGCAGTATAGTCACCGTCATTGTGGAAGGTTTTCCACCTTCTATGAGCTTTATCCTTATCTGAGATATACTTCAAAGTTGTTTTTGAGAACCATAATGGGTGAGAAGATTTCTTAATCTTAACCTTTGGAATATTAGTATGAATAATGTCCTCTAAAACATTATAAAAACTTTTCACATCTCTATCGATGTCACTAGACTGAAATGATCCCTCCCAGTTGTGATTATATATCAATCTATCAATAACTGAATAATCAATATTGTTAAACTTGAATTTCTCGTAAGAATTACTAGTCAAGTTTCTGAAGCAGCACAAATTTAAAATTATATCTAATGAATAATGGTGACTATCCTCCCGAACAAACGGAATACTACATTTTTTTACGTTAACATTACCAAAATTAGTTAGTAAAAGATCAAGGATTTTATTGTTTTGATTTACTACGTGATTAAATTGTTTGAGGCCACTCAGGAAGAAAAAATCTGAAAAAGAGCGACTCAGCGTATCTGCAACACTGTGGGGCTGCAAGTCCTGACTATTTAAGTTTAATTTCCACTGTATATTACTCAAGTTAAAATCGCCGATAAATAAGAAACTATGGTTCTTATGCTTAGAAAATATTCGTTCCAACTTTTGAAGAAAAGCTAAGAAATTGTTTAAAGTCGCGTGTGGTGGAATATATACTGTACAAATATACAGGGACTTACCTCCCCCCAGCGCGACAGACACCCATAAATCCTCTATTACTGTATTTTCATTACACCACCTCGGAACCGACCAAAAAAATATCACGAACCCCTATTATTACACCCCCGCCATCACTTTTTCCACTATACACTGGGTTTCTATCCAAACGAAAAACGTTATAATTTACAGGAAACAACTCCGAAGACAAGACCTCCGCCTTTAGCCAGGATTCCGTAATGCAGATGACGTCATAATTGCTCGCACTAACCGATTTAAAAAACTCAGCACATTTGGACCTTAACCCTCTAGTATTTTGATAATAAACCGAAAAATCATTTTTAACAATCACTTTGAGGTAGACTTATCCTTTTAACACACACTAACATAAACTCATTTTAATTAGGCAGGCTAGATAACACTGTTTCGTTAACAATGTGAACCGCTTTCTCCCCGTCAGTCCTCTTGACAAATATTTTCATGCCTTTCACCCAGCAATACTTATAATTGTTGTTCTTACAAAATTCCCTGGATTTTTTAAAGAGCAATTTGTAGAAGGGCGAAAGATGTTCATTGACGAAGATTTTTACGCTTTCCTCAAATCCAAGATTAGATGAATTTAGACCCGGATTTCTGCGTTTTTTTGCCGCATCAAGGAAAGCGTTTCGCTTAGAAATGTTAACAAACTTAACTATGATATTTTTTCGAGCCCGATTCGGCAATTGGCTCTCAGAGAAATGTGAAACACGGTGACTCGCGCCAATATCTTCGTCCAGAATTGTAATACCGATTTCACTGCCGACCTTTTTGACCAACGTAAGTACATTTTCTCTATTTTTCTCTGGCACTCCACAAATCTCAACGTTATTGGAACGACCCTGTTGATGCATGTACTCGATTTCAGCTCTTAAACTTGAGCATTCTTTCTTTACACAGGAGAGTTCTTGGCTTAGGACCTCAACAGTTTTCGAAACTTTAGTAAGTATTTCCATCTGATGGTTAAAGTCGTCGATTTTGTTGCCATAAAACGTAAGCGAATCGCCAAAATCAGACTGTCCTCTCTTAAATAGAGCCATATCCTTGACAAGTGAGTCAACCTTATGTACGAGATCCTCCAGAAGTGAGTTACCATCCGACGATTTATCCTTGCATGATTTGCACGTCCAAACAATGCCTGAGTCCGACGGAACTTCACCCAACGTCGGCGGCAATTTAACACACTTAAAATGATATTCCCTCCTGCAGCGACCTTGACACTGTATGCCCGGGTTCGACCGGCTGATAACCGCCGAGTATAGACCGCAAGCACCGGGCATCGCAAAAAAAAAACTTTGTTTACAAAAAAATATGATTAGTTCTATTGTATTTCACTTAGACTGAATTTCCCGATTGTACGATAATTGCACAGCGGAAAACTTTGCGACAATCGAAAGATCACTCTTTAACAATTCCGGTAGTATGAAATTTACCAATTAGTTTAAACTTTAAACAACTGAAAAGCCCTCAGAAGCAAGAGCGTTCTCTACACGTGTAGTACGTACCACGACCGAAACACACAATGTTGTTAGAGGAATGTGTTCTTTGATGTATACTGTAGGTAAATCAAAATTGATTTTCTCCTTCTTTAGAAACCATTTACTCACATTTGGTGGTGCTTGTAGAATCCAATTTTCTTTACTTGGATTCCTACATGACTTTCTGGTGATAACTTTATTATTTTTTTGTGCATCTCCTGGTAATAATGTATTTACTTCCGGATTCTGTCGTAGTAATTCATTTAGAAACTCTTCTTCACTATAGCCTTTTTCAATGCCCGTTATTATGATCATTGGCTCTGTGTTCCCTAACTCTTTCACAGTCGTCTCATTCATGTTATCTAGTGCTTTTGCTAGTTCATTTTCTTGATTTTTGTTATGACTCTGTATGATTACTGACTCGTTCTGTAGTGGAATGATGTTTTTAAATCCGCCTTCGGTGTCCTTGCCTGTTATATTTTCTTTCATTTTTTTTATTGCAATTTTAGGGTCAGTAATATCTGAAGTTTTAACTAGGGTTTCAATTTTCTTAGCCGTGCTGGGAGGTGTAGTCCAAGGGGTTGTTAAACTAAACTATTTGGCGGTATGTTTGTTGTTGATGTTGAACTATGTGTTGCAGATGCATATGTTTTGGGTAGATGTTGTGAATATTGTTTGGGTTGTTCGGCAACACCAATATTTTGCACTTGATTTTCTAACTTAATATTTGTCTTTTCTAAGGAACTGTATTGAAATACCAACCTTGTTATAAGCTTAAGTAGGTTATTATGTGCTTCTCTCAGTGAACTTTGATCACTGTGAGATAGCTCTGCAGTATTTGTAACAAAGTTAATTATGCCCAGGTTATTAAACATTTCCAGAATAATATCCTCGTTAAAATCCATGTTTTGTGTTTCGTTTTCTTGATTTTCACTACAATGTCTCTTTTTATGTATTTGAAGTTCTGGGCTAAGTTCAGATCTGTATCTTTTACTACTATTTGGTTCAGGCTGTTTATATTCCGACGGGTTTTCTTTTGTAGGGGTTCTCTTTACTATATTTCTTGGCTGGAAAGCATTATCCACATCTTTATTGAAAACTTTTTGCTGATCCTGTATATTTGCTGGTGGTGCGTCATCATTTACTTTGTGTATGGAATTCCCTGGCTTATTTAAATTTGGCCCATTGGAATGTTGTTTATGGTCCTTATCTGTTCGTTTTTTTCATTCACGTTAATTCCGATAACAGAATATACTTCTTCACGGGACATTGAACCTAATGAAAAATGTCTAGTTTTTGTTCTTTCCCGCATATTAATTTTCTCATCATCACTTGAACAGGCCATGGGGAAATATCTTTCTATAATGAATATTTAGAGTACCTACCTTCTTGAAATTTTTCTTCTAACTGAGCATTTGCTTCAGAGTTCCTCCAAATGTATGCGTCATGTGTTGTTCCACCGTATCTGGCATTTACATTTATTATCTTTAAGTTGTAGTCACAGATCTAAAAATATGTACACATAAACGATTTTTAGGTAATCAAAGAAACAACATACTTGTACATACAATTTGTACATTTTTTGAGTGAAATCTGTTGTAATAGTAATTAAACACTTAAACACTTTGTTTAATAACATAAACTTTTTATTTTATCTTGTATTTGTTTCGTACATGACAATGACATTTTAAATATGACTTGAAACTATCTTGTTCTTTCTTAACTCTAACTACTACGTATAGACAACCACCAATACATAGTGTATGTTGTGCTATCTATACGTAGTACAAAATGTATCAATATTATTACAAAATCCTTTCCGATTCAAATAGGCATGCTCCTGTTCATGTGGTCTTAATATCTCAATGTGAGTACAATCAACAGCTCCAACAACTCCTGGAAAATTGGTAGCTTCCATAAACTGCTGTTTGATTTCATTTTTTTCAATCTCTCTTTGTGGAAATCGTATCCACTCTTCAGACAAAGTGTTAATAATGGCATAAGTCACCTCGTGTATCGCCAATGCCATAGCTTGCTGCGATATTGAGATATTAAAGGACTGGCCTATAACTCTTTGGTAGGTACCCGTTGCATAAAAGTGAAGTGCGGCAAAAAAATTTACTTGAGCAGGGATGGCCACTGGATTATTACCTTGTTCCAAAATGGGTAAAATGGCATTTAAAACATATAGAGACATGTCTTTTGTTAGCCTAAACAGTTCTCTAAATCGAACGTCATGGATAGAAAAACAGTCACTTCTTCCCTCATCATTCTGCGTTCAATGTTCTCCAATCTTATTTCTTCCAGTCTTTCCTCTTGATTGATCGCCAAAATGTTCACAAAATTTACTGGTAACATATTTTAGGTCTGGGGTCTACTAAGTAGCTTAAATTCTTTGCGATAAAAACCACAACTTAAAAATATTTATTATTATAGGTTAAGATTTTACAGATGTTCAACCTGGCCTAATTTCAAATTGTTAATATAAAACAATATTTTTGGAACCAGTAATATAAATCTCGAGCTTGCTCGAACCCTTGACGATAGTGACACAGAGTAGCAATATTATCGACAATAGTATAAGAAAATAGATTTCTATTTTATGAAACGATAATAGAATTCTAAAACGTACGGAGTCCCACTGCTGGGCTGCTTTCGCCCTTTCCAGTTTTATTGATACCTAAGCATTTGGAATAATCTAAAGCATTAGGATCCCAGGGATGAAGGCCGCAAGCCTTGAAACCATTTTTAATTATGTTCTCATCCAAGCATTCATCTATGACGTTTTTCAAAATCGGTGAAAACTTTTCCTTGGTGAGAGCAACCATTGGATTTTCTCGTCTCCATTAACCAACGCCTTTTAGCCAACCATTCTTTAAGGGCTTAAATGCTGAAACATCAGCCGGTTGTAGTATTCGGGTTGAGTTTGGATACGAGGACGATTTGAAGTTCAGAACATAATTTACTTATTTCAAGTGTTAGATGAGTTGTATGGCCATCAACAAATAGGATGATAGGAAAAGTCACTCTTTGTTTTTTTAAATAAGGGTATAGAACCATACTTATATATTCATAAAAAAGAGGCCATTTCATCCATCCATTGTCGCTAACTCCAAAGCCCCAATCATCAGGAATTGTTCTGGCGATATCAAGGGAACGCCTTTTGTTGGGAAATATAATCAAAGGGGGTGTAGTTGTGCCGCACGCACAGAACGTAAACATTACGGTTATTGATTATTTCGCTGTTCCTTGGTCTATCTCGTACACTTTTGAACTTCCTCTTTCAGCAAGTACTTTTCTTCCTTTTGGACAGAGTTGGAAATTAGTCTCATCCCCATTAAATACGCGTGAGCAATCATTTAAAATGTCAAAATGCCCCGCTTGCTTTAAATAACCTTCGATTGTCAAAAACCAACCTCTTATGTCTTTCTCACTGACCACAGAACTAGCAGATGTAATACCTTCAGCTGTACGAGATGACTAAGTCGGATGACGCCTAAAAAAGGCTTTGAACCAGCCATCACCTGGTGTGTTATTTTTAAAAGGAATATTTCTAGGAACCTTGTCAAGAAATTCTTTAACACTCGCTTGTATGTCTTTTTTTCTTCGTGGAAATCCTTTTTGTTGATTTTCTTTGATCCATTGCACAAGATTATTTTCTTCTTTGGATAAAACAGAATTTGGGCCGTGCTCTTTTTTCACAAATTTATTGCTCAATCGAAAAATAAGTGTAGGACGGGGCACGCCGAAAGTTTTAGATGCCGCTTTTTTTGACATGCCATTTTTTATAGCTTCTAATGCTAATTCTATGTGTTTTTCAGAGTATTTCATTTTTTTGAGCTTCTGTCCCTTTAAGCTTGACAATATCTGAAATAATAGATAGGGAAATGCAAAAAATTGCAAAAATTTTAAAAATATAACCAATGCCTAATAAATAAAAAATTTTAAAGTACAGTTTTATTGACACCTTGATTTTAATAGTAGTTGACATGGTGTCAACTACTGCTTAAATGGTTAAAAATTATGATTTTAATAATAAACAATGTTCCTTTTAGTAACAGTTTACCTAAAATCTAGCAAATCCTAAAAAACAATTGTAAAGACGTATTTCAGTTATTGATACCCCCGTGTCAATAACTGTTACATGAGATAATATCCATATAGTTATTGACACCCAGAAAATTAACTTCATAAGAGAAATAAAGTGAGGTTAATTTTGCAAGATTGTTTAAAAAATACAATTAGTTCACTATATTCACTATAATAAACCCCCAAAAATATAATATGGCAATAATAACTAAGTTATTCAACATGCATACAATATCAATAGCTTACTAAACTTACCAAAAACTTTAACGGAAAAATAGCGCCAACAGTAACGCGGCCATATTAGGTTTTATTGCCAACCTACGAATACGAAAATATATTTCCACTAAGAATAATAATGCTGCTATCCATTTTTAGAAAAACGAAATTCTTAGGTAAAGAAATAATTAAATAAATAAAAAAAATATGAAATGGTGTCAATAACTGTTGGGGTGTCAATGATTGTAAGGTTTACCCTATACCTACAGTGAAAATTGGAAAAATATTATGCTTTCGTTAACGCATTTTTTGTATAATTTTACAGGCCATTCAAAGCACAAACAAATTGTGGTCAGTATTAGGTATCCTAATTAGATAGATTTTATAAAAAAACTGTATAAAGACCATAACAAAGTATCTTTTTTACAAAAGCAATATTAAAACTACAAAGTGTCATGTTGTATTTAAGGTAAACCAGCAACCACAACCCTCTACATCAGCATCATCAGAAGCTTTTGTGACACCAGACTGTAACTCGTTTTTTTGTATTCAAAGGTTTTGCTACTATTTTAGAAAGATATCAAAGATGCTGTATAATTGGCAGGCATGCACCCCTTGACTAAAAGTGTTTTGTGTTGTATTAAAGGGCATTATTAATAACTGTTATGTTTGTTAGGAACGCAAATAAACCTGGAAAAAACCTAGGGATCTACAAACTCCACTAAACCCACTTTTGCAGCAAAATACTCAACAGAAGAAAGTAAGTTCTCTCACACTTGGTGTATTTGTAGCAAAAGCAATTAGTTAAACATAGATCTGTGGCTTGATAGCAGAATTGAGAGAGTCATAAATCCAGGAGTAGAGAACTGGTCTTATAATAATTGTTATTAACGATTTTTTTTCACCACCCTGTATCTCTTTTTTGTCCTTTAGGAGGCACTCGTCAGTAGACGCAGACGTAAATAACCCATAACCACAAGAATAAATAAGAACCATAACAACGTTGACCTCGTCATATTTTGCTGCGAAATATAATATTCTGCTGGTTAGGCGTCTTCAATTGGTTGAAAAGCAGATCACACAAATCGAGGAAGAAAGAACGTTTCAGGCAGAGGAAAGACACTTAAAACTGGAAGCAGCAAAATTGAATATTGAAATTTAAAAAAAACAGTTAGCACAACATACCTAAAAGCTGTAGGGCTAACTGAAGATACAAATCGAATGTGACGTTGTAGTTAAAATTCATTTTCAATATTTTTTCATGTTTCTTTTTTGTTTTATATGCCTTCCTTTCTGGTATATTTGTTAACCATTTTGTTTTAATAAGTATTTGTTATGTACGATACAGGGGTATAGGTAAAAGATACTGTATTCAATACTTCCTTAAGTGTATATACCCAAGTAGCAATTTAACGTTGGGGCGACGGGTTTAAAAAGGTTGCGCAACCAAACATAAGTTGCGTCACTAACCTTAAAACAACGTCGTCCCAACCCTCTGCTACACCAAAATGGTCAATCATTTTTGAGTTTTTAAAACGTTTGCATTTTGCACTGTAGTTAACGATTTGTCGTTTGCTAAACGTTGCGAAATTTACTTTGAAACAACGACTCATCACCTGCGCCCTCTTGTGCGGCGATGATTGATTAATGTTTAAAAAATGGTAATTTTCTTAACCAAATAATTTACTGATGGACAACTGATGAAAACTAACCATTAAGCTACATTTCTAATCACTTTGCGGGCGAAGTGACACTTCGACACGCGTGCTAAGTCTATGAAGGGCAACGTTGACATTTTTAATAAAATTCAAATTCAGCACGCGTGCGCGCTTATACAAAATTGATTGCAAGCTGCAAATTTCCGACATTCGTGCTGACTTCTGCGCATGTGCGTTGTAAGAATTTTGATGTTGACGTTGACATGAATGTAAACTTTGTTTTTATTTTTATCTTCATTTTCTTAACCTTTTACTGCATTCAATAATGCATATTTATTGTGATTTCACGCTTTTATAGTGTGTAGAAATTTGTGCAGCTGGCAAAAACGGATGCTGTTCATACGAAAAATATTGTCAATTTATTACTAATAACTCAGGTACTTTTGTTAAGAAAACTACTGGTGCTGATGCAACGGAAGCAGCGGAGGCCGAAAAGATTTGGAGTGCGCCCAATTTGTCAGCGTCGTAAAGAGCAAGGGTTTTATCACAATCTACTACAGGAAGCCTTCATAAGCAATCCTTATGTATTCTTTAATTTTACAAGAATGTCCTTTGTGAGTTTTGAAAAGCTACTATCTATAGTCGGACCATCAATGACTAAGAATTCAAACAGAGAACCTATATCTCCAGGATGCAGGTAATCATGATTTATTTATTTATTTAGGTATCTTTAATTTTACACTTTTACATACCTATTGTATTATTTTGTTCCATTCAGTTAGTTAAGTAAGTTATTTTGTTAAAAACATTTATAGTAGGCCCCCAAAGCTTGTGTTCAGTTGTTAAAAGATTTTTTTTTAGGTTAGCAATAACTCTACGGTTTCTGGCTACTGGCGATTCATACCCGAGCTTGCACTATGCCTTTCGAGGTAACAACTGTTTGTAATATTGTAAGAGAAACCTGCGCAATTTTATGGGATAAACTACAACCACTAGTGTTATCGACCCCTACGGTACAAGATCTACAAAATATAAGTGAGGATTTTTGCAACACTTTGTCTCTCCCCAATTGTATTGGGGCCATTGATGGTAAACATGTGATTATTCAAGCCCCTGCCAATTCAGGATCATCTCACTTTAACGACAAAAAGGATTTTAGTACAATTTTATTAGCAATCTGTGATAACAATTATTTTTTTAAATATGTAGACATGGTGCTTATGGATCACAAAGTGATGGTGGAGTATTAAGCAAGTCAACGTTTGGAAAAAAAATATTAGAAGGCGACTTCAATCTTCCACCTGCAAAAGAACTGCCTCATTGCCCACAGAAAAGAAAAATACCACATTATTTTGTTGGTGATGAAGCTTTCCCCCTAAAAAGTAATCTTATGAGACCCTACAGTAAGCCCAGAGTAGGTACTTTGACAAGGTCAGAGAAGATATTCAATTATCGCCTTTCACGGGCAAGGCGAATAATTGAAAATAGTTTTGGTATTATGGTGGCGCGTTTTCGAATTTTACATAGAGTTATAAATGCTCATGCAAACACTGTTGATAATATAATAAAAGCTATTGTGTGCTTACACAATTACATAAGAAGGAAAGTAACCTCTTATACTTTGCAAAAGCTGATGTAGATAGGGAAATAGATGGAAAAATAGTTCCAGGAATGTAGAGGAGCGACATTCCTAGAGAAGGGTTGGCTCTGGAAAATGTTTCCGTTCGACTAGGGGCTAGAAATGCAACTGTGTCAGCATTGGACCTAAGAAATTATTTAAAAGATTATTTGTATGGACCAGGAGCAATTTTGGCACCTTGGCAAGATAATGTTATTGACAGAACACATTAAAAGTCTAAGTGAATTGTATAATATTGTCACAAAGGGAATAATCAAAAAGAATATTTTCTCAAAATAATTCAAAACCTGAATCAATATTTTATAAATCCACTTTAGTAAAGAAACACTCAGTAAAGAAATTAACTTCCCATCATTTATTACTAAATGTATAAACACGCCAATCAAGCCGATTCAGCAAGTCAGCAGGAAACAAAGGTGCTCGACCTATGCATTGACCGTAGTACATCGTCTACCTAAAATAGATTAAAAGATAGTAAAAAGAGTGCTGACTTGACGAACCGTTTGGAAGGTATAAAGTCAAATTTGATCAATGGCAGAGGGCAGTTTTTGGCCGACAAGGTAACTGATCGATTCTACCCCGATTCTCCCCTTTGCGAGACGCCGTTCGAAAGCAGCCCCACGATGGTTATTTTCAAAGTTAATCTTTTATTGTAAGTATGAAACTATAGTTTATCTCACCTATAAGGAAATGTAACCAAGGGTAATATTTAACCATAACGTAATTGAAGTGTAAAATAATTGTAAGGATTTATTCGAAACAGACTAACAGTAAATAAATTAATTTGTTATTGTTATATAAAATTTAGTGTTTTATTCCGATCTTAGGTCAACGTCCCCAGTCGCACCCGCAGGGCGTGAC
Source organism: Polydrusus tereticollis (assembly GCA_963920685.1). Classification (NCBI taxonomy): domain Eukaryota; kingdom Metazoa; phylum Arthropoda; class Insecta; order Coleoptera; family Curculionidae; genus Polydrusus; species Polydrusus tereticollis. The sequence continues at coordinate 85,577,147 of OY987332.1, forward strand.
AACTTGGTGGAGGCGCCGTGTTTATATTTTTAATTTTTTGCAAAATAACTGGTAAAGTAATAATAACTCTGGTTACAATTTCTTAAAGGAAAAAAAAAATTATTTCCTTTTGGTTTTACTTTAGTGTGATTTTTAGGTATTAATTATTTGTAGGTATTAATATTGCATACTGGTCTATTCCTAATTTTTTTGTACTTTTAAAAATTTTTTAAAAAAGATTTTCTGGTTCATTCTCGTTGTGAAGTTTTTATAATATTAAATACTCATTATGATCATTAAATTTTAGGGCATGTTTTTTAAAAAAAGAGGTTATATTAGCCATAAAAAGTTTGACATAGTCCTGTCTCGTGCCAGTTCACTCTGGCGAGATTAGTACTATACAGACGTGTACCGGTAGTAATCTTACTGTGTGCCCGTTAACGCTGGCGAAGCTAAGATTGCTATCTTGATTGCTATTCTCATAAAAAGTTTGACATAGTCCTGTCTCGTACCAGTTCACGCTGGCGAGATTAGTACTATACAGACGTGTACCGGTATTAACCTTACTTTGTGAGCGTTAACGCTGGCGAAGCTAAGATTGCTATCTTGGTTGCTATTCTGTGACTGATATTATATTCTACCTTGTGCCTAGTTTACGCTGGCGAGGTTTTAGAGTTTCTATCGGCAGCAGTATACAGATTTTTATTTCTGTGCCAGTTACCCGCTGGCGGAAATAATACACTCTGCATTAAAGGCACTTGCAAAAATCACTTTCTTCTAAGTCAAATAGTTATTTATGCACCTGAGAATTAATGGCCCGCAAAAAATTGAATAAAATTAACGAGAACGAAAAAGACTCGAAAAAATAAATTTAGTAATCACAGATATAAAGGTACATAAGGAAACAGGCCTTCCTGTCACACCCACATTTAAAGGGCCCCAACAATTTTTTCCCACTATAGTTGATGATCGCACGGCTCAGTTAAAGGCAAAATTCCTTATATTATTTGGGGATGATGAACTGTAAATCTGCCAAAGTTTAAACAAAAATAATTATATCCTTTTTTTAGAATTTTCTTACCATTTCACAGATTATCAGTATATATCTTTATCACCTACTACCTATTAGCACGCAAAAATATCTTTCTAAAACCAGATGAGTGGTGACGAAAGAATCACTAGGAGTAAAGCACAGGGCAGCGCGAAAAAAGATTATCAAATCAACAAAGCGGCATTAAATTTACTTGTCAATTTTAAACCAACACACAGAAGTACCGACATTAGTCCTTTTGCACCAAATACATCTTTGCGAAGAAGCCCTACACAGACAACCTCAACTCCGGCTATTGAAGGGACAAAATTTACCTTTGACTTGACCATCCCCGAAACACATAACAAAAAACTAAAATCCAACCCTAATACCCCTGTAACAACTTTAACAGATAGTTCCGAGACCCCAAAACAACCCATACCTGACAACAGTTCAATAATCGTCCCACCCGAGGTTCCGCCCAAAAACCAAACCAACACAGACCCGAGCAGTGACCCAAAAATAAACATACCAATACATACAACAAGACAAGTAGGACATTTAGGGACAAATTAGAACTCAAATAATCAAATTACTGTAACAAATAATAACATGGTAAATACAACTTTAGAAAACGCGTTCGCCGAGGCAAAAAACCCTGCTACCCCTAAATTCATTTCGCCACCAACATTTGACCCTAGCTTGGACTCTCCAGTCAACTTCTTATCAAAATATGATAAAATAGCTACTTGTAATGGCTGGAGTGACAGCCACAAAATATCCTATTTGGGAAATTTTCTGGAGGGCCCTGCTAGTTATTGGTACAATGATTATATAACTAAACCCGCAAATAAAGACAATAATTGGGCAAAAATTAGACAAGATATAATAAGTAAATTTAGCGGCGAACAACCAATGAGAAAATTAAAATTTAGATTTAATACGGGAAAACTACAAGACAACGAGGACATTAAAAAATATTACTACGACCTACTCACATTGGCATATGAACTCGACCCAAACATCAGTTTTGATTTGTTTAGGGACCATTTCGAAAATGGATTACACTCATCATACTACGAAACGTATTACTTAATGAGTTCTGCAAATATGGACTTTTCGCAACTAAAGGCACTCGTGCTTAAACTTAGTGAAATAAAAGAAAGAGCGCTAGTGAACAGGATGACGGCACAAACATCCTTGCTGTCAATTACACCACAACAAGGGGGATCAAATAGAATAAATTATAGATCTAACCAACAACATCGTGGCGTGGGATTCAGAAATAATTATAACCCACCACGATAGACTGAAAATAGGTTCGGTCGAAGAACAGAGGGAAATCGAGGTACCAGTTTCAATCGATATAGGGCACCACAGAGAAGCAATTATAGGGGATCGAATAGAGGAAATTTCCAACCCCAAAATAACTACAATAGAAACAGTGATAGTAGCAGAGAAAGGAATGAAAACTATATACCCAACACGAGGTGCAACGATGGCAGACCAAGGTGCCACAATTGCAATAGAGGTGGTCACTACTCTTGTGACAACCCGAGGGCCAACGGCCAGAACAGAAATAGGGACAACAGAAGAGTATCATTCTCAAGACCAAGCTCCCCAAACGACAGGGGATGACTCAATTAATTAGCCCAAATGAAGTCGTCCTCTACTCAATGGGTTTAGGTCAAAACATTCTCAAAGTAAAAGGATATGCAAATAATTTAAATATGGATATTATACTAGATACTGGGTCCAGTCAATGTGTAGTAAACAAAGAATTAGCATTAAGCATAAAACCTCTAGATAAAAGGATAAATTTAGTTACAGCAGGGGGAAATAGAATTCTACCTTTAGGAACGACTGAAGTAAAAATAAAATTAGGGAATTTATCAGGCTATGTAGTAGCCCTAGTTGTAGAAAAACTTTCTAAGCCGTTAATTTTAGGAACCGATTTTTTGGCTAAAAATAAAGCTAAAATAGACTTTGGCCAAAAAACTGTACGATTTTATAATCAAAATAGACAAACGACATTAGTTTTTAAAGAAAATAGAGAACAAGAAGCCCAGGAGGAAGCAAGTGAAATAGAGGAGAGTACAGAGCTTGGTACACAGCTTTCTATGTTAGAAAATGAAGATGATGAAGAAAAAGTATATAAAGTAGTCTCAAGTGACGACTATATTTTGAAGCCAAATATGCAAATAGAAATTAAATTGAGTACGGAAATAGAACCATTAACTTCTGAAACATTAAAAAATTTGGTATTCGTAGAAAATGACAAGTTACTAAGGCCAAGGGGTATGATTTTATTGACCTCGCCTTATATAACAGAAAATGCCTTCGTATTAAAAGCAGTGACGAAGAGTCACAACAATATTAAAATATTTAAAGGAACAACACTAGGCTACCTGAAAAAGATTGAATTGTATGACTTACAGGAAGCACCACTACTATGTGTAGAAGAAGATGAAAATGACGACGAAATAGTCACCATAAGCGACCATAAAATCGACCACTTAAATAACAGCGACATCAAAACCGAATTGAAAAATCTGCTCGAAGAATATAACGACGTTTTTTCAAAGACGCCGAAATATATGGGAAAAACAGATCTAGTAGAACACAGCATAGACGTAGGAGATGCTCAACCAATCAAAATCAAGGCATACAGAGTGTCACAAAAAGAAAGGGAGTTAATCGATCAGCAAATAAAAGAAATGGCAAAATACAACATAATTCGCCCTAGCAATTCCCCGTGGGTCAGTCCGGTCGTGCTAGTTAAGAAAAAATCAGGTGAAACTAGATTTTGTGTAGATTATAGGCGCCTCAATGAGGCTACTCGAAAATCGGCTTATAACATCCCTAATATTGATGATATAATACCCTATCTAGGCAATGCACGATATTTTTCATCCCTGGATATGTTTTCTGGATTTTGGCAGGTAAAAATTAAAGAAGAGTCCAAACCTTACACTGCATTTCAAGCACAGGGACACGGACTAGGGGAATTTAACTACATGAGCTTTGGCTTATGCAACGCTCCTAGCACATTTCAGCAATTAGCCGATACAGTGTTCGGAGATCTAAAATGGAGGGAAGTCCTAATCTATATGGACGATATAATAATATTCTCAGAAACACTAGAAGAACATCTCGAAAAACTAGAAAAAGTTTTCATGCGACTAAGAGAAGCAGGCCTAACGCTAAAACCAAGCAAATGTGAATATCTACAAGAAAGCATTAACATATTAGGGTACACCGTCTCACAAAATGGTATTTTACCGGACGAACGGAAATTGTTGGCAATTAAAGAATTCCTTATACCTAAGACTATAAAAGACATACAAAGTTTCGTAGGTTTATGTAATTACTATCGAAAATTTATAAAAAACTTTTCAATTATTGCACATCCCTTACATCAAGCAACAAAGAAAGATACTGGCTTTATATGGGAAGAAGATCAACAAGAAGCTTTTGAAGTCCTCAAAGAAAAGCTATGTACTGCACCGATTCTAGCACACTATAACCCAACAAAAAGTTGCGAACTTAGAGTGGACGGAAGTTTAATAGGAATCGGAGCAATTCTTTTACAGAAAGGAGATAACGAACAACTACATCCAGTGGCTTATGCTAGCCGAAGCCTTTCAAAAGCCAAGAAAAACTATACAATAACAGAAATGGTGGGACTAGCAGCGATATGGGGGCTTACATACCTAAGACATCTAATTTATGGAAAACCAGTCCGGATAGTGACAGACCATCACGCACTCTGTTGGCTAAAATCTTTAAAAGATCCAACTGGGAGACTAGCAAGGTGGTCCATAAAACTGTCAGAATTCGAATACACTATTACGCACAAAAGTGGCGTAGCACATCGTAACGCAGATTGTATAAGTAGGTATCCAGTACTAGGACCTGGAGATAACAAAGAACTAAACGAAGTCCCTACGTTCCTATTAGAGCCTGACGACATGTCAAGACTACAACTCGAAGACCCAGAGGTAAAGCAACTTATACAAGCCCTAACCGACCCAAGTACTGCAACCGTAGGTACCCGAAGACGTATAAAAAATTTTAGAATGGTAGACAACGTGTTATATAAAGTTAACCACAATCAGGAAGGCAAAGATAATTTGTTAGTAGTCCCTAAGAATCTTATTGGAGAAATTATCTATAGTAACCATTCTGAACCCCTAAGTGGACACCTCGGTACTACCAAAACATTGTATAAAATTAAAAATAGGTATTATTGGGAAGGACTGCAAAGAGATGTCGAAAAATTCATTAAAGGATGCCCAGATTGTCAAGCCAGAAAAGGACAACAAAATCGTAAGCCTATAGGACTCCTACAGCCGATTCCTGTGGGAACACCATTTGAAAGGATAGGCATAGATTTGTTAGGACCATTCCGCAAAAGTAGTTCACAGAATACAATGATCGTAGTAGCATAAAAAAAATACAATGTAGTTCATGTTTTATTTATTAAAGACAAATTACAAACAGAGTAATATTTATATTAAAAAAAATAATATAAAACTATAGGTAGGTACCTATGCTAATTTAAAAAATCAAACTTAAAAATGGTTATTTAAAATATTTGAACACTAGGTATTAACTGGCTTAACTATTTTTAGAAAAATGAATTGTTTTTGTTGCGTAGTGAGCTCTTAAAGTTAATAATTTTGATTTTGATTTGTTCCATTAAAATCGAGCTATTTGGTTCTCCGAGTTCTTTTAATTCAAGACTCAGATACTTACTAAAATGATCATATTTATTTTCAATGTTTTGTTGAGGATCCTTTTGATTAATAGATCTTATTGCCGAATAAACATCATTTAACACATTATCTATCATTTGTATTTCAATGGTTTTAGGGGAATTAACCAACTTTTTCTTTTTACTTGTAGTAGGTGTTTCAACACTTTTAGAGAATCTATTAATATTTGTTTTTAAGTTGCTTGCACTAACATCATTTCTTTGACTATAGTTATGTTCACTACTACTGGTCTCAGTATTGTTGTCTTCATCATTGACAATAATTTCATCAAAAACATCAAAATTCTCAATGTCACTTTCTGTCTCGCTTTGAAAATTTGATGTTGTTGGTCTGTGTTCTTCTTGTCCATACTTGTACATATGGCTGGTGCGCGGGAATAGTAGCATAAGTCGATTTTTGTGAAAAATGGGATACGTTCAGAATTGGAATTAAAACGGTACTCTGCTTCAAGTGGGAATACTAGTACATGTCCATCCTAGTTTTAATTGGTCGAAAAAAAATGTTCCATTGGCTTATGTCAAAAAAGGTGTAAGAGTCGGTAGGGAAAAGAAGAATAAGTACACTTATGCTACTTAACACAAAAAATAGTTTGTGATAAATAGTATAAGTTCGACTTATATTAATTTTCACAGTCACCCGGTAGAAATTATGCTCCGACTTATACTAGTTTACACAGGTTTGTGCGGTCGCCTTCAATCATTTTATTATCGGTCCGTTTTAGTTTACCTCCAGACGCGTGCATAAGAGGTCGATGTGCTTAAAAAATAGCAGAAAATGGCGTCAAACCGAACAAAACACATTGTTAGTTTGTGCAAAGAGCCTTTAGAATCTAGCCAACAAAAATTTAAATGTTATCAATAATTAATCATTTTGTTTTAGGCTCAAGCCCAGCAAGGTCAGTTCCATCTCCATACAAACTAGTTTCAGAAGATATTTCCTGGTCATCGCCCTTGTTAGTACATAAAGATTCGTTAAATGAAGGTTTTTTAAGCACTTCCCATATCGAAAGCAATACTGATGAAGGTTTTAAGGTAATACCTGAAACTGAAATTAATAAGCCAATAAATTATATTAACGATACCGTAATGGATGACATAGAATCTGTTAATGAGCTTGAAATAGAACAAAGTCAATTTATTGTTAACTCGAGTGACAAAATAGCCCCTTTAGATTCCGACGACAGTTATAATGATCCCAACTTTGAGCCAGTAGCCAGCGACTTAAGTTCAGATGAAGAATTGTTAAGTAAGAAACAAAAACGTTTAACAAATTGTAATCGGGTTCCACTAGGTCACAAAGAAAATAATGCAAGGGTGAGGAAAGGGAAAACTAGAAAAGTAAGGGCTAAAAGAAAGCTAATGCGAAACATGGGTAAGGAATACGTAACTAAAAAAGGAAAAAAAATTCAAGCTAGAGTATGTAAAGATTAAAAAAAAATGTAGAGAAAACTGTAAAAATCGCATAGATGAAAAAAAAGACATGCTGTATTTCAAGATTACTGGTCCATCGATACACACAATAAGAAGGTAGCGTTTATTGCTGATCTAATCAATAAAGTTGAGAAGAAAACTAGTAAACCCAAAGTAAGCGAAGAAAATAAACAAAAGAACAGGCAGTTTACTTTTATATATCATATTCGAATTGACGGTCAAATGGTAACTATTTGCAAAAATTGCTTCAAAACTACTTTCAATATATCAGATGGTTTTATTACAACAGTTTTAGCTAAAAAACTTAATTCAATATCAGGTGTTATAGAAGATGACCAGCGGGGGGTCAAGGCTCCAAAAAATAAAGTATCTGACGTGGACATGGAATTAGTGAGAAAACATATCCTTTCTGTACCAGCATATGAAAGTCATTATTGCCGACAACAGTCTACTAAACGTTATCTTCCCCCTCACTTTACATTATCAAGAATGTATGAAGAGTACACTAAATGGAACCATGGAAACCGAATTGTAAGTAGAAGAATTTACGAAAATGTGTTTAAAACAATGAATATTAAGATAAAAAGTCCACACAAAGACACTTGTCAAAATTGTGACAAACTGAACATGATAATAAAAATCACTAAAAATCAATTAGAAGTTGAAAAAGCACAGGAAGACCTAAGAAACCATCAGAAGGAAGCTGAAATGGCGTACACGTACAAGAGGCTAGATAATGAAAAATCAAAAACAGATGGCACTAGGCTGACGTTTACATTTGATTTGCAACAGTGCTTGTCAACACCTGCTCTCGTTACTTCTGTTGCTTTTTATAAGCGTCAGTTGTGGACATTTAATTTAACAATTCATAGATGTGATGATAATACATCATTTAATATGATGTGGCATGAGGGTATATCAGGCCGTGGTGCTAATAATATAGCTTCTTGTTTGTATAAACATCTTACTGAGTCTCTTTCTCCTGAAATTAATCATATTACTCTCTACTCAGATACCTGCGCCGGACAAAATAAAAACTGGTACTTGGCTATAATGTTTACTTTATTGGTGCAAAATCTAAACAGTCTTAATATCATTGATCACAAGTTTCTAGTGGCAGGACATACCCATATGGAGTCGGATTGAGATCATTCTATTATTGAAAAAAAAACTCTAAATATGAGTCGCCTATACATGATCCTCGTGATTGGTACCAGCTAGTACGGCTTTCAGGCAAATCAAAACCATTTAGAATCACTGAGATGACAAAAGATGATTTTTATGATTTCGCTTCTCTATCAAAGAATATTTTTTAAAAAAAGAAAACGAATGGTCACGGTGAAAAAGTTGTTTGGCACACCATAAAATGGCTTCGATACACGAAAGGAGTAGGAGTAATTTTGTACAAAGAAACACTTGACCCAGAGATCAAGTTTAACAGTATCCATTTTAAGAGGAGAGGAATTCGGCAAAACACAAACGTACCAATGCCTCAGTTATTGAAATTTCCAAATCCAATTGGTACTGAAAAGAAACAAAACTTACTTGAATTGTTACCTTATATCGATGAAACGTTCCACCATTTTTATAGAAGTTTAGTGTCAAAGAGTAACCTTCAAGATCCGATCATAGAGGCTGAGGAAGATTACGAAGATTTAAATACCGAATAAGATATTATTTTTGCATTGTTTTGTTTAGTTGAAATAATGTTACCAACAATTTTTTAATAAAAGTAAGTTGTGTTTTACTATCTTTAGTTAGTGCCGGATAGTATAAGTATGCCACGTTTAGCATTATTCTTGGGGAAAGTAGTATATGTCGCTTTTTTTTTCTGTTAGATAATAAAAACAAATATATTTTCTATTTTACCTAACGAGCTATAATATTTTATAAAATTGGCAAAAAAAATAAATTCATAAGTTATTTCGTCAATTTCAGAACAGTATTTTAACTTTATTAGCTAATAACTCAAAACAGCGATCTTTGACTTATACTACTATTCCCGCGCACCAGCCATATACTTAAAAAAGCGCATTAATGCCCATGTAGGTCTAGAAGAAGAAGGGGCACCACTTCGGCTTAATTTTTCTTCAATGATAATTTCTCTCCTATACTTTTCCCGAAGTGCTTTGAATCGATTTTTTACCACAGAAGCTAAAAAAACAAATACTATATTTAATTATATTGTTCAGCGTTTTCTTAAAAGTTTTACCTGTAGTTTGTAAAGACCTTGCTACATTTGCCCAACAGTTCTCCTTTTGAAGAATGGATTTATAGCCTTTATCTGTTTTGTCATATAAAGGTTTGTAATTTGCAACACACTGCAGCAAAAATTCATCATTACATCCCTGGCTATTTTCCATTTCTTGTTGATAAGAAAACATGAAACGTGTGATATGACAATATTCGAATATTCGTAGAAACTTTATAAAAAAAGCACGTGTCTGCAATCACATTACTGAAATGTGGAATGTGTGGAATGTTAATGCGTGCCTGGCATTGAGGTAGCATTATAAGGAGGCGCCATAAGATTTAATTTCGCGTCGAGAAAACGGTACCACTAGGCGTGGCTAATAGTAGTAACAATATGGATGCCTCGCCAGGTCCGGACTATTTATATTTATATGTATTATGCTAGCATTAAACTTATACTAATAAGATAATAATATAATGTAATTATCATTTTTTGTTTTAAAATACAGTGTCTGGCAAAAGTCCCGCAATATGCTTTATTTGAATAAAAAAAAATAATGTTTTAAATAAAAGTCTTTGGGACTAGGTTTTCTACTTATTTAAATAGCTCACATATTTTCTTTTTAAGTGCAGTTTGTCTAAATTTTAGGATTTATCTAATATAAGTCACTGCCGGACACTGTATACATATTTATTACTATAATATTATTGACAATGCTTTTTTTAAATTCTAAAATAAGATAATGGACAGTTATTTGTTATTACATACAAAAAATGAAACAAATTTTTGAAAACGAAAAATTTATTGTCCCTTAAATAAAACAATCTTATTACTATGATGCCTAATACTTTCTGATTTGTTGGATTTTTGTTTGGCGAAATGGTACAACCTTACATTTATGTACTTTTCTGGACAGCTTTGATTAACAATACTCGGTGACTGTCCAAAGCCGACTGATCAAAGCTATGAACTACTAAATTAAAAAAAATATTTTTATTTACAAACTTTTTTAATATTGTGGTAACTAAAGCTGCTGCAGATATTTGTTGAGAAGAAACAATATTTTTTAAAACTTTTTCCGTAAGAACACATATTATCTCCAACCACCTTTATTTTTTTTATCTATAAAAGAATATAGATACATATCCCTCGTATCACTTGTTAAAGCAGGTATGCATTCTGTACAGAATTTTTTTTTTAAAGAATGTACAATAAATCCAGCTATATAGGTAATAATATGTTTTGAAAATTTTGACAGCGGGTCTGGCAAATAATCATGATCTCTGATAATATCATCTAACTCGCTGTCAGAATGTTCTTCCATTCCTAGTGCCCTGTAATCTCTTGAAGTGACATTTATTTGATGTACAGGGTCACATTTTAAAATGTGGAGTTGCTCTAACGGAACACAATTTCCATGAAAACTATGACTCAATTCCACATTAATAAGCAATTTTTTGTAGGCTGATTGATACTGATGTGCAGTGGGGTTATTATTGTAACCTCCTTGGGACCGAATGGACCCAAAGAATAGTTCATGTGATCTTGGGAGAATTTATAAAGTGGCAAAAACTGTAATCTATTCCTAGTAACTAAATTTTTAAATAATACTTTAAGACTAGAGATGCATATTTTTAACCCTAAAAATCCTGTATGTCTCAGTGAATCTAAAAGTAAAGGACCACCTACGTGTGTTTTTAAACAGCTTATGTATTTATCTGCAGAATTTAAAAAAAAATCAATAGTTTCATAATTTTTTGCAGATATTGATTTTTTGTAATGACATTGTGCTAAATTTCTAGAGTTTAAAATATCGAACAAATTGTTCATAATTAAAATAAATCTCACTGTCGCACCAACTCCAGCAAATTGTTTCATTTTTAATTCGTTTTCACAAAAAGATAAGGCGGTTGCAACACTCTCACAAAAGACTTGAGTTGCCAGCCTAACCTTCATCTTTTGTTTGCCAAAAGCAATATGTTGATCCCTTAATTTATTGGCCAAGTGGAAGGATTCACTTCTTTGTAAATTGTTTAGTTCTTTTAAAAAATGCCAGCAAACTATTTCATTGTTTTCATCCACTAGGGAACCCTTTTCACCCAAGGTGTTTCTCACCAACTTTATCATGTGGCATGGGTCCAGAAAAAAAACCACATCATCATTGGTCGATGGATGTTTAAAAAATGTTTTTAAATTTTCATGGTCCAATTTACAACCCAAAAGTTTTGCCATGGTTAAATTTACTGGAGGACCATCACATGTTAAGCTAACCACCTCAATTCCTATTTCACTATACTTTTCCAAACACTGCAACACCAATCCTTTTTTCTTTGCTCTGCTGTTATACCAGCAATAAGAAAAAAACCAACGGGTATTTTCCAATAACCGTTTACACAGTTTAAAAGAAAGACGAAAGCATCTTTAGCAAGAGTAACTTCTTTGACTCCTGTTCCCATATCTACATACCCGTAGCACTTGTCTTTTTGAGTAACCCATTCCTCATGTTGTCTAATTGACATCTCATCAATAATAAGGCTGCATATAACTTTCTTTTTTTCATAGGAAGCCTTTAACTTTAAAGCCTGAAACGATTTGCTAGTAAATCCAGGTTCTCCATTGATACTTTGGTACCACCGACTTATCGTTCGTGTATGTGGTAAACATATGTTAAATGTTTTTCTTACATAATTGTAGGCAACGGGGGAGTAATAATGAAGGGTCGATGCAAACGTTTTTATCTCTTCTGAGTAGTGTTTTGGTAGAGCTTTGTTGGATGCTTTTTTACATTGCCTCATAAATAATTCTTGAGGCCCTCCAAGTTTAGAAAGCACGTCTAAATGCTCATCTTGTAAAAGTTTCTTTTTTTTCAGTTCATTAAGAATTTCTTTCATATTTGTTATGCGTTTTTCCCTTCGCAGTTTTCGTTTCAAATATATCAGCTTTGTTTTTCTTTCCCTGCTTATACGCTGTGTTGTTTTTAGTTTATTCAGTAACTTTCTTTTCCTGGGAGAAACAGGTTCACCTATTTGCCAAGTTGATGGCCTTGCTTGTATATCTTTGGCCAAACCTGCAGTACTTGTTGAAGGGATACTTAAATCTTGGTCAAAATTTTGACATTTTGGTGGTACAATCAAAATATTTGAGAATATCCTAACCTTGGCTGGTGGTTCTGTCAATTCGTCATTCATTTGATCCTGGAATTTTAAAAAAAACTTAAAAATAATATAAATACAATATTATTATAAGAACAAGAATATTCTTATCGTATTAAAATTATTTAAAACTGGTAATTTACCAAAACAACAATAAAATTTTTAAAAATAGCACTAAAGTTGAATAAATACAATATATATTTTTATATACCTGAGAGGGATTAAGGGTAGGAATGGCATTCTCTTTTAAGCGAACGTAACATTTTGAGGTTCGATCAATGCATATCTCAGAAAAATGCTTTGAGCACAAAACACTATATTTTGTTGGTTTCCAAGCACCTCGATTAATAAACTGCAACCAGATCTGCTGGCGCGCAGGATCCTTAGAAAATCTAAAAGGAAAACGTACAATTTAAATACTATACAACCATGCTTAAATACCAACTAAAAATGAATTTATATACTAGCTAAGTTTTAACTTTTTTTTTTTTGAAAACTTTAACCTTGAAAAAGTTAAAATTAACCAATTAGGTTTCTTAAAATGGCTAAAAGGTGCTTAAAGTAAAAAAATAATAAAGCTTTAAGTGGTCTATAAATACATCTTCCTTAAATACAATCCTGTTTTTTGTTTACTAACCTATGAAATGTTATTCCTGTTGATTTTTTCTTTTCGACTGCATCCCTGCTATTGCAAGAACGATGGGCACAAGAAACCATTATTGTATTTCAATAGTTAATATAAATATCACTCGAAAAACAATATAAAACACAAAAAACTAAAAAAACACTCTTCCGACGGAAAACGTCAAAAGGCCACAATTGTTTGACGTAAACGTCGTATCAATATGGCCGACCGCGGTCACTTTTAGCTACGTGATCGCGTCTCTTTATAAAGGCTTCCACACACCGACGCGGCCACGGCCACGGTAGCGGTGGCGGCCGCGGTGGCGATCATATTAACGGTCGGGCGTATTCACACCAAAGCGGTGAGTGGAGCTGTAAGGTAATTGCCGTTTACACATTTTATGTATACGAAAATATATTTTTAAACGTCCAGGTTTCATTTTTATTTCTATTATTTGATATTATGATAGACGATGTGGAAGGAGATCGAGACTTTGTCCCACACTTTGTTTTTAGCCCTTATATTTTTATAATTTACACTATTTTAAAGTTGTGTACATAAAAACTACAAAAGAAGTGGAACCAATACCTCACCAATGGGAAGAGGATGGAATTGTTTACTGGCCCCCTACAAAAGGGCAAGTTCGCAAAATGCAGTCCGATGCTTGTAGTATACCAGACAAAAAAACGTGGAAAAAATATGATTGTTTGGTAAAAGCCAGCAACATACTTCTATTTATGCACGCTTCTTCCCAAGCAGATCAGTTATGTAAAGACGGTAGTTCATCTGACTGTAGCACCCCAGATGATGAAAGAAGAAAATAGTGCCCACAAAATCTTTTTCAACTACATCCAAACGGACAAGTAGTGCTCTCAGAAAGAATGTTGCTGGATTGTCTGTCTATGATTTTAACCATGATAAGCCAAAAACAGCATATAAACCCACAGAAGTGGAACCATTGTCCGAACTAGAAAGTTCCAATGAAAATACTGAGGAAAATACAATCATTAATGACCCTGATGTGCTGGAAAAACTCTCATTATTGGAAACAAAAGTAGATAAGATTTACAAACACTTAGGGGAATGTAAGTATTTAAATGATGACTCAACTCGAACCAAAATACTTAAAATTTTAAGAATCTATCATAGCTTCTACTTATAATAGGCATTCAATTAAACATATTTTCTGTTGTTTTAGGTAAAGAACAAATTCTGGAAACAATGGTGGAAAAGTTTGCTCAGATGTCTGTTCGTCTCGACAATCTTGAAGGAGTATTAAAGAAAACAGAACCTTGCTTGACATTACCAGAAAAATCCGATTGATAGAGTACCAGTCTTGGAAAAGTTTAAGAAAGATTTGGAGGAAAAGACTTTTAAAAACAAGGTTATCATTCACTCAACCAGGAGTAGGTATAGCTTCAGCCATGCCCTTCAAAACTGCATGTTACAAGTTGGCAGGTAGTATGTTTACTAAACAGCTTCTGACAAAATATTCATGGACTGGAATGAGTAGAAGCCAGGAAAAAAAGCCATTCAACAAATTAATAGGAATTTTAGATTTATTTTATAAAGTCATATACAAATCAGATAATTCTTTTACATACCCAGGGAGAGATAGTTTCTTCAGAGATTGCATATTAAAACACAGCAACACTAGATTAAAGTCAACCAAAAAAAATATGGTTGTGAGTGCTACCTTAGAATTAAAAGAAGATCCCATCACAGAAAACCAAGATCTGCAGGACAGTGTGGATACCGAGGTGGAAACGGAAGCAGTAGGAAGTCATTATCAAGAATATGAAATTCTTAATATAGGGGAAGATGGGGTGGTTCTTCCTGAAGATGAGCCTGAATAGGTTTTATTACGATAGTAATTAGTTTAAATAATTATTATTTAGTTTTAT
The DNA here is from genome assembly GCA_963920685.1 of Polydrusus tereticollis. Lineage (NCBI taxonomy): Eukaryota > Metazoa > Arthropoda > Insecta > Coleoptera > Curculionidae > Polydrusus > Polydrusus tereticollis. The sequence continues at coordinate 85,592,239 of OY987332.1, forward strand.
TTTACTTCTCAGTAAAATATAAGCTTTAATTTGTTTTTTTGCGTACTGTTACTTTTTTATGTATTTTTATTACCATAAAATATGTGTTTATAGAAGAGTTAAACTGTTTTTTTTAAGAAATATTTTTTTAAAGTTTTTTTTTTTATGTAATAAAAATATCTTGTGGTTTTCGTATCAATCTTTTTCCTATGGGATAAGAATTAAATAAATATAAAACTAAATTAAAAACATGTCTTTTTACGAGGGGTAAACCGCTATCCCAAATCTTGTACACTAATTCCAAGTAATACCACTAATTCCACTAATTCCCCTAATTTTAATACTAATACCACTAATTCCTCTACTAATTCCACTAATTTCTCTACTAATTCCACTAATTCCGCTACTAATTCCACTTATTCCTCTACTAATTCTACTAATTCCTCTACCAATTCCACTAATTCTCTACTAATATCACTGGTTAAGTGTGGAAAAAAGTATGTACTACCTACCGGTAATATTTACGTTATCTTTTGTTTTTATGAGAAACGCTCGAACACGTCAATTTGGTTTTTTATTCGTCTACTTTTGACTTAATTCATTTGTTTTTTTATTGTTAGTTGTCAAAGATGTGACGTCATCGACAATTTTTTTTTGGCAACAATATAGCTTGTGTAACATTATTTGAAAGCTCTTACATTCCACATTATGCGTCTATATTTTGATACGATTCTGTCAAAAATGTCAGAATTGACAATAATGCTTAGATTAAACTCGAGATTAAACTATAAGCTATAAGATGTCAAAGTACAAACATGTAATTTTTCAAAAGTCAATATCTCTTAAGTGTAGACTAATAATGCATTTAATAAAAAAAATTTTGCAATATTAGGTACAATCTGAAAATTTAAAAAATGGGTCATTTTCAAAACAAGTGATTAGAAGCTGTTCCTCCTATTTTCAAATTAATTTGATTGTTTTGAATAGTCGGGTCCTTTAAATGATTCATGGTATAGGTGGTCAAGCTTATTACCCCCTGGGAACCCTAAAACCTCCCCCTAAAGTTTTGAGAAGCCACGTTTTTGACACATGACCACGTTTCACCAAAAACTGCCCATGTTTGATGATATTTAGAGCATGTTTTTTGACATTTGGTCAGATTTTTGCTTTATTTATTAACAAAAAAAAACGGAAATAATGTTATATATTTATTTATAAATGTCATATATTTACCCAAGAAACTAAGACAAGTGCAGAAGAGCAAAAACATAAACAAAACACAAACAATAAACTCTTAAAACAAAACTTGTTAGGAACACCTTATAAACTGAAAAATAAGTTGGCATTAAGTGCATTTTTATAGGAACAAAGTCACAACATATTAAATTTGTACTTCATAAAACAGAACAAACATTTATATTTAAAAAAGAAACTCAATAGTTCTTATAAACTAAATAATGACGTAACATTATTAATACCTTTTTATAGGAACAACTTCAAAACATATTTTTTGAGCTAAAAATCGAAAAAAAAATAAAGATTTACTTAAAAGAAAATTTTTTATTACTAAAATCAAAATTAAAAACCAGTTCTCCTCTTCTAGATGGTGTCGGTTCAGTCAATACACATTTAATTTCATGCACTGAAACCAATGACATGTCTTCTGGCTCTGGCCAAACAAAAATGCCTGCATCAAGATTTTTTTTTCTTAGAAACTTGACAAAGTAAGACAGTTCACGATTTTCATTTTCTATTCTCAAGATTTGACCCACAAAATGTTTAGTGTCTTTTTTACCTTCAAACTGGACTACTACCCATGAGCCAATTTTAATTTTAGTGGACGTTTTTAGGTCTTTTGAAATAAATTTAGAAACAGAACTTTCGTTTACTGTACAAGATTTGACAATAGAGCTCCTTGTGGTTTGTGGAAAGGTACATTTTTCTTGTACGGTCAACATATTTGTAGAAGAATAATTTATTTCGGTTGTTAGTACGTTGTAATTGTGAGCAGCAGCAGTGTTTGGAAAATCATAATACCCATAACTAGTTGAGAAATGAGGGCAAATTTTTTCTAGGGGACATATTATGCAGCTGAACTGTCTTGTGAAGAGTTTGTTGGGATGGCTAGAAGTCCAAGTTATTTGGTGTATTTTTGAAGTGTTTGGGATGACCTTCAGTACCTTTGGTACTAATTAATCAACTTCATTTATGTCTGATTCCGTGACTGTGTAAAGCCTTATATTCGTCCTGCAAAGCATTTTGATGACAAATGTAGTGTAATCTGGAATATCTTCCCCATGTGCTACTATAGAATCGGCCGTTCTTTTTATAACTGCACCAACCCCATCCACTGCTCCTTTGCCGTGTCCAGACTCTGAGAAATTCCATGTTGCCTTAGTAATACCCAAATCATATGCCAAATAATGTGTAAATAAGTAAAAATTAATCTTATTCTTGTATTGATTTACAGGCCCATCACTTAAAACATGTAATTCTTTTATTGATATGTTTTTATCCAGGCAGAGTTGTCTCATAGATTTTTTAAGTGGGCATATATTGCTGCAGCATCATGGCGCAAGCATTTAGATACAGAGCAGAAAGAAATTGTTTCATTAGCCCCAGAATCATTACAGTAATAAAGAACACAAGTATGTAATGATAGTTGTTGTCTTGATGCGCCAAAATGAACTGATTGTGCTTCGGACGCGTATTTGCATTGGAAATTTTCAGAGAAATCTATGTGAAGCAATGCTTCTCCAGGCTTTAAATTTTTCTTAAGAGAATCTATTGAGTGATATTGCTGCCATATGGTAAATGTGTGACATAAAAATTTTGGCAATATTTCAGTAAACTTAATAATTAAATCTCTTTTGGTGGACTCTACTAATTCTTTTACTGTTCTTTTAACAAATTTTTCCTTACCTTTAATCATTCGGCTCTCTGATTTGGTCATCCACTGCTTATATGATATTTGTTCTGAATTGTCAAACGTTTCAAATTTTAAAGTTTTGTCCACACATGTGGAACATTTTCTGGCCATACAATTAACGTTGTTTCTTGAGCATACTACTGCTGTTTGAATCGGTTCAATCGATTTTTCTTGAATTATATTAAGCTGTCTTAGCTTATCAGTAATCAAATTGAAATTTTCGTGTAAAATGCAAAGACACGTGTCCCTCTCAGTCACCTTGGGCTGAACAATCCAGAAAGGGCGCAGTCTAGTAAATGTTGTGTAGCTTATTTTTCTTTCTGCTTGGCTGTTGTACTTTTTGTGTAGGTTTTCTAATGTGTCGCACAAGTATCGCTTTTGTTTCTTTTTAGCATTTTTTGTGATGGTATGTATCTTTCTTACCTGGACACATCTTGCTATTTTCGTCTTTCTCTAAAAACATACATACATCAATTTTGTGTCTTTTCAACAAAGCTTGTTTGGGAGCTTGCCTTTGAAATATTATCTATTTTCTTCTCATTTGCTCAAATCTATGTATTTTCACACCTAAAGCATTCATTTTTTTCTTCATGTCTTCTATTGTTTGTTTTTATTGTCTTATGAGTAGATCCTTTGCTGTCCTGTATTTTCTAGTCAATTTTATTCCCGCTTCTCTCTGTCTGCTTACAAAGCTACTTCCAGTTGGTGTTGAAGACAACTCGCCGCTATTGTCAATCAGATCATATCTTCTACTTGGACCAGCCACTGCCAAATCCTCGGCCAAATCATATCTACTATTCGAACCAGCTACCTCAGACATGCTACTAATACTGGTTGGTGGGCTATCCTCCCTAATTCGTCGCAATAATAAATCGTTTGCCTTCTTTTTAAATCGTAATTTTTGTTGCGCTTTAGCCCAATACTTGCGTCTCGCTCTTTGCTGTCTTGGTATTAAATCATGAATTGTCTGGTTTTTGTTTTCTGCCTTCCTTTTATCTCTCCTTTGCTTTTCTTTTTGTAGATATTCTGCATATCTTAGGGGGTCCTGTTTAATTCACTCACGTCTTTTTTTCTCTGCTTCTTTTTTCTTAATTTTTTTTTGCTCGTCAGTTATTTTTTTCTTTCGTCCTTTGCCCATCTATAAAAAACATACAAACCAATATTAACAGTGTTCTTCACAAATTTAATTAAAAATTGAAAAGTATTTAAAAATTAAATAAAAATTATTTTAAAACAAATTAATCAAGTAGGTATAATGTGATTTAATAAAGTTGCAAGTAATAAAAAATCCTATTTAAAACAAAATACTTATTAAAAGCAATAAAAATGTCAAAAACGTGCTTACCAGTCGAAAACGTGTCTTTAAAATCCCACGTCTTTGACATTTTTTTAAGGCACGTTTTTGACATTTTTTGGCCATGCCGGCAAAACATAACCTATACGTACTGATGTTTACCTGCAAATTTTATGGTGGTCTTTTAACCCTATTTTTTATCAGATATACGAAAATCAGAAAAAAAAAACGTGTGCCCTGATTTACTGCGATTGCCATGTTTTTGATGGGTTATGCTTTACCATTTTTTAAAAAGTAAATAAAAAAAATCCTACCTTTTTATAAAAACCGAAGTTGACCCATTTAACACTAAAACACAAATGGCTGATCGGTTCCCTTTGAGAGATCAGTGCTGCCAACTCAATTATTTAAATCAGACACAGTGAAAATGGCGCGAATGCATGAATCCACGTTTTTGACACAAAAATATCTTACACAACAAAGTGCCTTACAAAATTTTTATTATTGGTCAGATCAAACCGAAATTTTACAAACATTTAGATTAAATATCCATACATGCCATAAAAAGTTCAAAAAAGCAAATCTATTGCATAGAAAAAAAAATAATACATGGTCAAACTTGAAATACATGATTTCTTACATGCCACGTTCCATGACATTTTGACTGAATTTAATTTTTATTTTTTTACCAGCTACAGCTACAGCTACTAATTATGGTTGTCCAAAAAGAGACCATAAAACTACAATAAATAACACTTAAAGATAATCTAAAATGCCTAACAGAGGCCAGAAAATCACCTCTTACAGAAAATTCCTTGTTTTAAAAATGACCCATATACAGGGTGTTCCATTTAAAATAATACCATATTTTCCTGTTCTGCTTTTTGCCACCCTAGAGACTTAAAAATTTTACGTTATAACTCACTTACTGTCCTTTAACTTTTATAAAGAAAAAATTATCATGTATTTTAAATAGTCACGGAGCTATTGTAGGTTCTCACAATAATGGGCCACCCTGTATAATATACAGGAAATGAAAACGCAATCGATGTAATAACAGTTTTATTAACTTAAACAGGAGGTTAAACATATTAGGAACGAAATAAGCTATTCAAAACGAAGTGATCAGGTACACAAAATCTTGTGAGGTAGGTAATTATTAACATACTAATATGTACCTATATATATCTATTAGAGAAAATATTACGATATTCCGAGCAATTTTCTTATAAATATTTTTACCTAAAACGCATAGCCTAAGCTAATAGAGATAAACTCTTTTGCCAAATTAAATTTGTATAAATACAGGGCCATACAGTGAGTCGGGAGGAATGAGCCTTACTCTAAGGGTGTAATCTATGCATCAAAATAATAATAAAAAACTCAAATAATGTTGTTATCCAATATTTATTTGTTTGCAAGTTTGTGTAATGTACAGGGCATCACTAGTTAAGAGTTTTACAAAATTAGTGACAGCATATTACTCAAAAGCAAAAAATAATACCATATAATTACAGAATAGCTAAATTAATGCAATATTTTGTTTTTGCGTTATAACTTGGAAGCAAATGAATATTGGATAACAACATTTAAGTTTTTTATTATTATTTTGATGCATATAGATTACACCCTTAGAGTTAGGCACATTCCTCCCGAATCACCCTGTATAACATTACAAACGAGGGTACAAATCTATTATGGGTAAAAATAAAATTGCTTGTTATGTTTCACTATTTAATCAGTTACCTGACACGCGTGTTTCGACCCTTTCAGGTCATTTTCAAAGAAGTAGTCATAATTTATTTGTTTCAAAAGATTCTTAGCGCTAACAATACTTTCTGGATTCCTATGTTCAGCGATTATTTCATTTAATATTATATTCAGGCAATTGTCGAAACAACGATCTAACCGCTTTATTTTTTGCGGACCACCTTGTGTTAGAATCAGCTTTTAAAGAAATATTTAAATACTTCATTAAAATATCCCACCGATTGGTCGACCCAGAAAAAAATGTGAAAAAGTTCTGAACGATTCCAAAAAACGTTTGCATTTTTGATATGTCACTGGCAGCATGAACACCTATCAAATTTAAAGAATGTGCTGAACAGGGAACAAAAACAGCATGCTCATTTTCTTTTATTATAACTGCCTGCACTCCTGTATATTTTCCAGACATATTTGAGCCGTTGTCATAGCACTGAGCACGACAGTTCTTTATATCCAAACCATCATTCTTTAATTTTGTTAGTATTTCATTTGCTAGCCCGCTGCCAGTTTTTGTTTTTATGTCTAAGAAATCAATAAATTTTTCTTCAATTGTACATTTTCCGTCGGAAATTTTTACGTATCGTATTATTGTGACATTTGCTCTCTATGAGAAACATCCGGCGTGCAGTCAAATGATATTGCATAATACTTAGCCTTCATAACATCTGATATTATAGTACGCCGCATTTCATCTCCAACCAAGTTAATAATTTCGTTTTGAACGGTTGAGTAATGTGAAGTATGAAAGTTTTGACTTAGAATTTTGGATATTTTCAAGGTGTGTTTTTATTTGTGAATCATAATTTCCAATTAACTTTATGGTATTTAAAAAAATTCCGCCATCTTGATTTTGTCCTCGTAGTGCTAAATTATTTTCGCCGCAGAAGAAGATTACGTCGATTACCGCTTTTAGGATGTGTCTCCATTTGTTTTTCTCTGCCTCTATCGCCTTTTTTCTCTTGCTCTCCTCAATCGTTCAGATCTCTGATATTTAAAGGATTTCCATTTTTGAATTGACAACTCTGGTTTATCAAAAGGTAGATCCCGTATCAACGTTTCAATTGTATGCTCGGTTTGGTGTAACACTAATGATGACGTATCTACTGATGTCAGCGGTAAATTTGGTGTTTGTTTGGTATTATCTGTGTCAGAGCCTGCATAGAAAGTTTCACATTTGTAACAGGCCTTGCTGTTGTCAGCAAATGATGTGCTGGGGAGATCGTTTATTGTCAAAACTGTACTGTCAGCAAATGATGATGTGCTGGGGAGATCGTTTATTGTCAAAAGTGTACTGTCAGCATATGATGTGCTGGGGAGATTGTTTATTGTCAAAAGTGTACTTGATATTTTCGTTGGTATAGTGATATCCTCAATAATATTAATTTGCTTATTAATTTTTGTAGGTGGTTTTGGTTTTAAATAGGTAAGTATGGAGTAACTTTCTTGTACACTCTAGTCTTTACACGTATTTTTGTTAAACTTAATACTCGGTTTAATATTAACATGCTTTTGTAAAAGATGAGTTTCAAAAAATTACGACTGATTACCTTTTCCTTTTTTTGATACTTTGGGAAGTTTGTAACTAGATCCACAAAAACACGTAACTGTACAATATAATTCGTCTTCAGAAATATATGTTTTAGCCCTTATACTATTAAAGTTCCGTTCCATCGATTCCCACTGACTTTGATCGGTCTTACTTTTTGTCCATTTTTTTAAACTGGCTAATATTTTAGCATTTTCTTCTGTTAAATTTTCTGAAACACGTTGAGCAGAATTTCTGGAATCGTCGGATGTTGAAGTATCCTGCGTATCACTTTTAAATTTGGCACCATGATTGGAAAATCCCTTCTTGTTTTTTCCCTGCGTGTCTACTTTGACGTGTATTTTTCCTTTATCATTAAAATATTTGCTAAGCATTATTATGATTTGCTTATGACCACTAACAAATTTAAACATTTTCGGATTTTTAGCAAACGGACCATGATACTTTTCGTATTCTTGTTTCTCTATTATGTGCATAAGATCGGTTTGAGCAAATTTTTCCATTTCCGCAATACGTCATCGTTAATTTTGGCAATAATGGATCCATCTTGGTAGCCATTGATAATCAGCAAGTTTTTTATACTTTCTGGTATTTTAATTTTGAGGAAATATTCGGCTTCGAAAAATACGTCTGGAGGTGTTTGCTGCAATAAAGTCAATCTCAAATTAGTAGGTACAGATAATTTAAATATCTTAAAATTCAAATAAGTAGGTATACTTTTTTTCTTGAAAAAATATCTTTAAAACGCAGTAACAGTTCTGTGCAACATACCTCCATTGTATTTAAGTATATTATTTTTAATCTCGTTCTTAATAATATTCACGAACTAATTCAGATCTCGTCTTACTTAGGTCTGGAACTCCTAAACACTCCTAAAATATTTAGATATTCTTAATAACATACACAATATAAAATTGCATCGAAAATTGACAATCATTTTCGCCCTATTGGGCCATCCTTAGGAAATTAATATGAATAATTTTAAAAAAGTTATTGACTTTTCGAATGTGAAATATAAAGACTTGTGTGCAGACAAAATAATAATATGTACAGGTAGATTTTCAGCAACCGCAGCAGCGGCAACCGCTGTTTTATTTATTTATATTGTAATTCTATACGAATATATTATATTATTCTCGGCCTAGGCCGTATCGTTATATGTATCATTGCTTAACAACGACGGTTAACAATACTGGAATAATTACTTTTGTAGCGTTATGTCACGCCAAAAAGATGTCAGTTTGTGGACGATTGCAGAAAAAAGTTATTTTTCTGCTTGTGCTGAAACGACACAGAAGCATATCGATGGCCTAACTGCAATATCCCGTATCTGAAAAAAGGACATTTTACAGGAGAAGCAAAAAACTATTTTAAATTAAAAATTGGACGTTTGAATAACATTTTTTTTAATCTAGCTAAGAATAATTATACTTTATATTAAATATAATATTAAAAAATCAATATAATAATAATATTGCATAATATTTGACCATTTATTGTGCAGATACGGGATATTGAAACAAATTGTTTAGCATATATTTTATGATACGGGGTTTTATTAATTCAAATTAGGTAGGTACCTAGTGGATTAAAATACACAAAATATTACAAAAGGAATTTATTAGAACTCTTAAAAAGAATAAGAAAGTCTTAGGCAAATTACTGAACAAACGAATAAACAAAGTATCAGTGTTTTTTAAAAATAAACTAATGGTTTAACAAACAAAATTACAAAAATATGTAATATAACTTTTTATAATACCTACTTAAATCTTATTATTTATTAATTACTATCTTTGGGTAAATTATTGTAGAAAGCATGGCAGTCAACAGGTAAAAGTACTTTTAGATCTTGCAAATGTTAACAAATCACCCAGTATCTCAGGAATTAAAATCAATTTGGCAACGCGGTTAGTGGATCTAATCTAAAAAAAAGCTTTAAAAGTGACGCATTTTCGCTAATTTAATTAACTTCGTTTAAAAGATACCCATAGTGGTCAATTAAATAGTAGTCACCCAGTATATCTACCTCGATATCTACTAAATATATATTTTTTTATAAGTTTAAAATAGGCGTGATATCACTGATGGACGGTTCCGATAGAGTTGGCATGTTATTTTAATTTTTGAAATTAATTAGAATTTTTTTTGAAATAGGTACTTACATACAATTTGGCAACCTTGTAATGTATCATAAACTTATAAACTATATATTTTTTTAAATAATTAATCCGCACCCTATATTGCCGCTATAATATGTATACTTATCATCCATATAGGTAACCCTTTTCACAGATATAATGTAATATAAACAAACTTATTTTAATAAACTAAATATCTCGCTAAAAATAGAATAAAAACCTTATATCGGTTATTACTTACCTTTATTATTAATTTCTTGGAGACAGTTACTGTACTACACGACTTTAAACGTAGTTTAAAGCAACAAAAAAACTCGAAAAGTGCGTTGTCAACCCTAACTCAACGTCAACAAAGGTAAGTAACGACGCCGCACCCCTGCAAAACGACCATGTTGTTAAGAACGCCGTTGATTGGCTGTGAGAAAACGGCCGACGCGGCGTTGCACTGGCCACTACTTACATTGAAACAATAATGCCTGACTACCAAAAAAAAAACCCTTTTGATATTAGTAATTACACGACTAATTCCACTAATTCCCAGACTAATTCCACTAATTCCCAACTAATTCCCTACTAATTCCACTAATTCCACTAATTCGCGACTAATTCCACTAATTCCAGGACTAATTCCACTAATTCCTCCACTAATTCTACTAATTCCAGAGGGTTGTACACCAAAATTCCTCTGCGGTTTACCCCTCGTCTTTTTATTTACAACATTATTGTTGTTTACACTTACAACTGAACTAATAAGATTTTATTGATTATTAAATAAGTCAAGAGTATGAACAAGTGGCAAAAATACTATTTGATTTTTATAATCTAAGCTTACTAATTTGCACTTCACATCCTTTAGTTTTATACTAATATATTCACTAAAAATTTCCTTACATAAATATATATTTAAATTAGATGAAGAGAAAGGATAGTCGAAGAAATTACATAATTTTTTAATTTTAGACCCATAAAAAATTAACTCGTTGTTTAATTCAAAGATATAAAGTACTTTAAATATTTCTTTGCGTTTAGTAAGAATCCATTGATCTTTTAGAGTTGCTCCAAAACATATTCCATTTTTCAGTAACACCTTTTTAAATGCTGAATGAACACCTGCTGGTTTTTGTTGTGGGTCTAAAATTGCATATTTTAAAGAAAATAATTGTTGATTTGAATGTAATATGGAATGACCGAGCGAATGACTTTTTAATTCCAGTTCCCTCTTAGCTATTTGTGCTAAAGGTCTAAAACCACTTTTCAGGCGGTTTTTTATTACGCCTAATTTATTTTCAAATGGGTAAGAACCAAACTCTTCAAGTGGCCCAAAGCGTTTAACATCTTCAACTACATGACAAAGATTGTGAATATTACTGCTAATTGCATCTACACCATAGATATTAATAAAACCCTCAACATAATCTTTAAATATTTTTTCAGTTAGATCAAGTTTTGTTGAAAAACATGGACACAAGCGTAGAAAAACAGCAACAAAAGTAATAAAAAATGATTGTAGAGCTCACTAGGCAAATTTTGTTTTAAAATAACAGGTCCTAGATAATATCGAAATGTTCTGTACTCAACAACTTTCCAAAAAGCAAGACTACTTAGGCTTCTGACTGACCGATGGATTTCACTAGGAATTCTTTCATTTGACTTTTCGAGCCAACTTGAAATATCAGCAATTTGGTGGTTGAAAAACTTTACCTGAAGGTCTTTACTGCCATGTATCCAATATTTAAGACATTTTTTATCAGTCCCAGATGTATGAGGTGTAATGAATCTGCAACTATAATGTCACGAACCATATCTATAGGCAAGCGTTCCAAAGGGGAAATGATAAACTCTTGGTTTTGATTTTTTTTATGATGGTGTGCATCAGTTTTTGATCTAAATTCTTCATCAGATCTTAGTGGACAGTCTACTTGAGGAAAGCTCAACCTTCTTTGCTGGTGATAGTACTCGCCTACAATAGTACATCTTAAGCAACTGTGGTAGGCATTGAAAGAGACTACACCTAAAACAAAGTGATAAGTAAATGATTTGTAAACCAAACCAATGCTGCTTATGACATGTATATGAATCGATGTATAAGATAGGGTATATTAGAATACTTACATTTGATAAAGCTGCGGGCTGGAGTATCGCAGATAAAATTATCAATTTTTATTGAAAATTTCTTGTTGTTGATCTTGATACCATAATCTAACAGCTTCTGAAGTTCATCAATAAACTTCAGTAAATACTCTTGCCCAGATGGGGGCTTACTATCCCCAGAGAATATTGCCACTATTTGAGGAGAAAATTCTTTATTGTTCGACACCTTGACTAATATTGGCCAAAACTGACTTTTAGAACTATTGGCAATGGGCAACCCATCTATATTAAAACTTAATTTAAGTGTATGTAGATCGGCTTTATCAATATAACTTTCAACTCCAGATAAGCATTGCTCCAATCCATGGTACCAAAAGCAGCCATTACCACCCATTGTCTCAATATGAACATTCTTAGGTGTTCCCATGATTGTCCTGCTGTCTTTACTTAATCCCGATATACCACAAGATATTAAACTTTTAAAGAGTGCATTAGTTGCATTGTGAGATATCTGATATTCTATCATCCGTTAGGTAAAAATTTCCGGATTTTTGCACCTAAATAAGTGTCTTCCAAAGATTGTGAATCTGGCAGCAATCCCTGTTTAAAATATCCGATACAAAACGATAGAAAACGATATAGATCTTATCAAAATTAATCGTTTTCTATGCGTGAACACGATTGAAATTTATAGAAACTTGATAGGAAAAAATACAAAATGTATAAATCTTCACTTATATTATTTATTGCACACTATAACAATTGTTTCGACACACAGTGTCTTCGTCGGATAGTAGAAACTGAATAACAAATTATCCTTTTACAATATAGAGCACACTCCCAAGTTTAGGTACCCAAATTTATGCTTAACAATAGAATTATGTTAATAAGGTATAAAACTTAAATTATGAATACACACCTTTTCCTAATTATTTTTACAAATTATATTATTGAACTATTGTTATGATTACATCTGGAAATACCGGCTGATTATAAATTTAACAGTGGGGAACTATTTAAGTCGAGCTGATCGTTTAATAAAATATCTAATTTTTTACATTTGTTTATTTCCATGCTTTCTAAAAAATTTAGTTTTATTGATTTGTTTTCTACGTGCAATATTTCAAGATTATCGTCAAAATTGTGTTGTTCGGTATTAAGATGTAACGCGTAATGGGAGTTGTTATGTTTTTTCATTATAGCTTGTTTTGTGTTCTTTAAGTCTTTTTTCAAAATTTCTGCCAGTTTGTCCTATGTAAATTTTAGTACAACTGCCACATTTTAGTTTATAAACTTCACATTTATGTTCTTTTTTAGTTTTGCTTTTGTTATTTTTGATTAGTTTTCCTAACTTATTATTAGTTTTATATGCGACATTAAAATTTCGTTTCGTTAAGTGTTTTTTAGCAAGTAGTGTAAGTTTACCTGTATATGTGAGGGTTTTATAACTTAAGGTGTCATTTTGTTTAACTATTGGATAAGCTAAGCTAATTGCTTTATTGTATTGTTTTTTGTTTATTATTTGGTCTATTATATTAGGTTGATAACCATTATTTATTGCTAATTGTTTAATTATATTTAACTCTTAACCTAATATAATAGACCAAATAATAAACAAAAAACAATACAATAAAGCAATTAGCTTAGCTTATCCAATAGTTAAACAAAATGATACCTTAAGTTATAAAACCCTCACATATACAGGTAAACTTACACTACTTGCTAAAAAACACTTAACGAAACGAAATTTTAAAGTCGCATATAAAACTAATAATAAGTTAGGAAAACTAATCAAAAATAACAAAAGCAAAACTAAAAAAGAACATAAATGTGGAGTTTATAAACTAAAATGTGGCAGTTGTACTAAAATTTACATAGGACAAACTGGCAGAAATTTTGAAAAAAGACTTAAAGAACACAAAACAAGCTATAATAAAAAACATAACAACTCCCATTACGCGTTACATCTTAATACCGAACGACACAATTTTGACGATAATCTTGAAATATTGCACGTAGAAAACAAATCAATAAAACTAAATTTTTTAGAAAGCATGGAAATAAACAAATGTAAAAAATTAGATATTTTATTAAACGATCAGCTCGACTTAAATAGTTCCCCACTGTTAAATTTATAATAATCAGCCGGTATTTCCAGATGTAATCAACAATAGTTCAATAATATAATTTGTAAAAATTTTTAGGAAAAGGTGTGTATTCATAATTTAAGTTTTATACCTTATTAACATAATTCTATTGTTAAGCATAAATTTGGGTACCTAAACTTGGGAGTGTGCTCTATATTGTAAAACGATAATTTGTTATTCAGTTTCTACTATCCGACGAAGACACTGTGTGTCGAAACAATTGTTATAGTGTGCAATAAATAATATAAGTGAAGATTTATACATTTTGTATTTTTTCCTATCAAGTTTCTATAATGGATCTTCATCATATAACGGCTACATCTATTGAATATTGAAATTTATTTACAGATTAAATCTCTATCCCTTTTGATCGTATTGTATCCACATTTTTGCTTCCTATTGTATTTAATTGTGTAAAAGTACATTGAAATCTTATGCCGTTTAATATGTTTCTCAGGTCAATCGTATTCTAGTCGTAAATCCCGATCCAGATCCAATGCTATTCTATTTCGAATCCGATTGTATTCTGAATTAACATAATATTTTTAATGTGTTTGTATGCTACAAACTCATAAATATTCTTATCGTTTTTAATCGTGTTTTTACTAGTTATAATGGATCTGTTTTAAAAAGCAGTACAATTTCTATCGTTCTCTATTGTATTATAGCCGTACAATTCCAATATGTTTTTATACGAAATGAACATTTATTACTTTATCCGCTTTTATCGTGTTTTTACTAGTTATAATGGATATGTTTCAAAAAGCAGTACAATTTCTATCGTTCTCTATTGTATTATAGCCGTACAATTCCAATATGTTTTTGTAATAAATGAACATTTATTACTCTATCCGTTTCTATCGTGTTTTTACTAGTTATAATGGATCTGTTTTAAAAAGCAGTTCAATTTCTATCGTTCTCTATTGTATTATAGCCGTACAATTCCAATATGTTTTTATACGAAATGAACATTTATTACTCTATCCGTGCCTATCGTGCTTTTACTAGTTAGCATGGATCTGTTTTAAAAAGCGGTACAATTTCTATCGTTCTCTATTGTATTATAGCCGTACAATTCCAATATATTTTTGTAAGAAATGGGCATTTATTACTCTATCCGTTTCTATCGTGTTTTTACTAGTTACCATGGATCTGTTTTAAAAAGCAGTAGGGGAGATCGGTGTAAGATGACGATACTAAGGAAAAATGAAAATACGAAGAAACTGAATTTATTTGAAAGGTAAATACGTATCAATACAAACATGTTTATGACTTTGTTCAATGTAAATCTAACCGAAAGTTTGAAAACATAAATGAATTTTCTATAAATAAACAGAAAACAAGAAATGTCATTTTCGTCAACTTACCCCATACCCTGGGTAAGTTGGCGAACCTATTGGGGTAAGATGACTATTCACAAAAATCACAATGAGAACTACCAAAACCTTCATAGCGGCTGCATGCTTCGTGCCACCATGATAAACAATGACAACATTGCAACCAATTTTCAGATGGTGGGTCATTATATTCTTCGTTACATGCAGGGCATAAACATATAATCTCACTACTGGGCCCTAAAATATCAGCAGCACTGGGATCAGCAGCACTGGGACCTGCAATATCAGCATCACTGCGATGGGCAACACTGGAACCTGCAATATCAGTCCCACTGGGCAATGTTTTCCGATGTTTTTGTGCTCTATTTTCTTGAATTGTATATTTTTTTTTGCACTTTCAATTGCTTCTTTTCTTGTTTTTAATTTTCTTTGTTTATCTTTTTCTTCGATCTCTCTTTGTTTTTGTTCTAGTTGTAACTTCATTGGAGTTCCACTTATAACAGAACTTGACAATTTTTTTGTAGGGTTTGAGGATCGTTCAGATATTGAAATTGGCCTCACGTCCCAAATAGTAGGCCAGGGCTCATTTAAAGTGTCTTTGTCTGGAAATAATTGACGTTTATGTGTCTCTATTCGACCTACAGTTGACGTATTAAATGATTCTTTTGATGTGGTCTGTTCAGTGGTAGTAACAGATTTTATTTTTTTAGCTAACAAACTTAGAGGTATTTGATCCTCTTCATCAGACGACGACGAATTCGCGTTTTCTATTAACGGCCTGGCATCGTCGTCATCATCATTTATCAAAACGACACCGTTCACTTCAGGTTGTTCAATACGTTCAGTTGTTTTTGAAGGTACGAAATCACTGTCGTCAAAAACCAGAGGGTTAGAAGGCTCAATACCACAAGCTCTGAAGCCGCTTACAGCATTATTTATGTTGGCTGCCCTGCAGTAAGCCTCCCCAAACAGAGGTCCTATATTTTTGTCGGTTACTGCAATCCCTGGATGGTTAAATAAAAACGAATCACACATTTGATTGTAAAATGCCTTAAAAGGTCCGAAAAAAGAAACGTCTAATGGCTGTAGTCGATGGATCGTGTGAGGAGGAAACCCTACCAGCACAATTCCATTTTCTCGGCAAAAGTTGATTCCAGAAAGGGAAATATGAGAACTGTGATTATCAACCAGTAACAATACGGGATCATCAATAGACGGCTTTGCGTAATGCGCAAAATGTTTTAAGTAGACAAGAAAAGTTTCCGTCGTCATCCAGCCTGAAGGTTGTGCCCTACCATCAGAACCGGGAGAACAACCATTTAACAATTCTGGTTTCATTCTAACTCGGCCAAATATCAAATATGGAGGTACGTATGACCCGGCAGCACTCATTGCACACACTAAAGTTGTATTTCGACCTCTCTCGGCTGTCACTATTTTTGCAACTCGTCGTTGGCCTTTAGGAGTGATGACTTTTGGTAGCTTTGTTGGTACAGTTGAAAGACCAGATTCGTCTGCGTTGTAGATGCGATCTGCTTTAAACTTGTATTTGATCCTAACCGCTTCCAAAATTGTAAAAAATTTGTCGACGGCGATCTTATTAAATCCTCGTAGCTGTGCAATTGAAGTTGCTTCAGGATTTCTGAGACTCATATTGTTATGTACACTAAAAGATTTAAACCAATCAGTCCCGGCTGCTTTTATTTCTCTGTTAAACCTGTGTTCTATGCCATTCGCTTCAGCATATTGATATGCGAGTTTCCGAACTTGTGTGGAAGTTAACCCAAGGCCGCGTTGATTACATTCTGTAAGATAGCTAACAAATTCTTGCGCATGTTGAACATTAAAGGTATTCTTAAAACGACCTCCGCCATCCGGGAACTCTTCACCTCGGGCGTCTCTTTTTAAGTATCTTCGTAACGTAGGCTCAGGAATATCGTAAGTTATTGCGACTGCGTTACAACATCCGTTGCGTACTTCCCTCATAGCTGCTACAAGGGAATCTTGATTCCACTTCCTACGATTGGTTTTGCGCTTGTATACCCGCGGCATTCTATACAAAATAGTGGCTTTAATATATTGCTTGCTTGGGGTAAGATGACGAATTCATCATTTTACCCCCGTCAATTTACCCCCGGTGTATAAATTATCAAATTTTGATGCTAAAATTTAACGAGAAACAAAACATCAACAATTTTACTACTAAAAATAACTAAGGTACACCGGGGTAAATGGAACCTAAAAAATTAATAAATCCGATTTGAGTGCCGTTAAATAGGTCATTCTTTGACTGATTTAAAGGCCACCATAACAGGTGGCGCTTCTAACTTTATTGTGTTAATGTATGTGGGTATAAAAATATTTACTTATTATCAAACTTTTTTTAAGATAAAAAAAATAAATTTGGTGCATTGGGTTCCACTTTCCCCGCATTACGAGGCAAGTGGGAAATAGTGTAATTTTTGCATAAACGGTTTGCAAAAGTCACAGGGGTAAGTGGAATAAAAGAAATATTTTGAGGCTACCATATTTATTTCATTTTTAAAATCTTAATGCATATTATATTGATCTAATGCAACACAAAATGAAATGAAAGACTGCTGTCTTTTTGTAATTTGCCCGGTCTTTGTTGGTTTGGGTAAAACAAATTCAATTTGACTTTTAAATGCAATTAAAATATCTGGAACCTGAGGAAAGAAAAATTTGCCTTCGTGTTTCGCAGACTTTCGAAGACAGCTAACTTCGACTTCTTGATCAAAACACTGTAGAACTTTTGCGGCATAATAATGGAAACAATCACGACTATTTGCAATTGGAATTCTAATAAGGACGAAGTCTTCTGGTAGAGCATATCGGTGAATTTCTTCCTCTATAGGAGGAGTAGGAGACTTTGCAAAATCATAATCATCGTCAGAATCAGGTTGCTCAATGGGCTTGTCACTACTACTGCCCGAAGACTCTAGCAACAATTTTTTCTTTGCCTTCTTTTTTGGTTTTTTTTGCAATAACTTTGGGTTTTCTTCCGCTTTGCTTTCTTTCATTTTTTGGACGTAATCAGAAGATGTTATTACTTCAGCTCCACGGCATATTTTTCTTCGCCTTTGATTTTGTTGCAAGGAAGATTGCTTAACATGCTCGAGTAGAATCGCCTCAAAAGAGGTTCCAGCTTTAGAAGTGTCGGCTTCTTGGGAAGGTCTCAGAGCATCTTTCACTACGTCTGCCGAAGTTACATTATTTAAGTCTATAGCGTCGGATGAAATAGATGTAGCGTCGATATTATGATGAAGCAGAAATCTTTCTAATGCCCCAGGTTCAAACTTGTCTTTTGATATGACTGTGTCACAATATGGATAAATACCCGCCTTGCGAAACCCACTCTTGATAGTCTCTTCACTCAATTCTTTCCACACCATGGAAATTGTAGCAACAAAGACAGACTTAGGCAGTTTTATCCCATAATTTTTTCGCTGCCATTTAATAATGGATTCATCATACAAATGCTTTAGGGGCTTAAACACTGAAACATCCATTGGTTGCAGATGGTGACTACTATGAGGGGGTAGTTTTAAAATCACTATACCCTCCTGTAACGCTTTTTCCATTATGTCAATGGAAGTGTGCGAAGAAAGGCCATCATAAATGAGAATGACTGGTTTCTCTTTAGGAATTGCATTTAAAAAAGTTCTGTGAAAGTAGTTAGTAAACGTTTCCGTATCCATCCACCCGTTTGGGGTTGCGGCATATGAAATTCCAGGGTATTCACTATCTTTTTCTGGTAACCAGGTATTCCATAAGTGTTTCCCTTTAAAGATTACAAGGGGTGGTAATTTTTCGCCCGATGCATTACCACCCAATAAAACAGAGAAATTTTCTTTCCCTGGTCCAGCGGTTACTCTATGTGCTGCTTTTCCTTTTTCGCCAACGACTTTTACTCGACTGGGATCAATGCAGAAACTCGTCTCGTCAATATTATATATTCTTTCAGGTGGGATATTTAAAGTAGTTTCTTTTAACAAATTGAAGTAATCGGCAATCACAAAAGGGTCTACACTCCTTTTTCGAGCAACCTCAACAGCTTGTGGTTTTTTTTTGAGACAGACCATATTGACGTTTGAAATTAACAAAGAAGTCATCCCCAGGTATCGAATCCCTAAAAGGAGTTTTTAAGCCGCTTTCTTTAACATACTGTCCGATGGCAAGAAGAATTTCTTTTTTCGATAGGCCGAAACCCCATTTTTCCATCGTCTTAATGTGAGCTGCCATCTTAGCTTCGATTTCTCGGGGAATGGCAGTAGGTCTTCCCATTGTGTCACTTTTAACCCCTCTTAGCCCATGAACCCTTTTGTATAGAGTTGGTTTCGGTACACGGTAATATTTTGATGCCCTGTACAGAGTCAATTCTTTGTTTTTTACAGCTGAAATTGCGTCATTTAGCTGTTGCCTGGTATAGGATGGAGGTGGCTTTTTTCGAATGTAATTTCGAACCATTTTAATCTGTAACAAGGAAACACGTAAGTACTTTTTTGAAAAAAAAATGGGCACAAGAAGCATACAGGGGGTAAGTGGATACCTGGTGTCCAGTTGCCCCTTTATTGAGGATTCCACTTACCCCGGTCCCTACAAATGGATGGGGTAAGTGGAACCTATTCATTTCGCTTCTTAATTTTGTAAAAAACATTTTATTCATTAAAATACATTATTATTAACTGCAGGACAAATACTTACATACATACATACACACATACTTACTGGTAGAAAAATCACTTTTGATTTAATTTCTTGCTACTAAACAATACCGTTACAATACACGTGCACAATTCGGTTTCTAAATACAAAATGGTCAGAAGACAACGGCGGTGGTTAATAGACGTACGGCAAGTTTCCTGCATTAACATTGTATTCACTGGCTACGTAAATGTTGTTTGCTTCATTTTCTAACAGATGGGGATCGTAGTACTATTTTAAATATTTTTAAAATTCATGGTTTCCACTTGCCTCACATTTCCACTTACCCCGGTGTACCTTATTAGCATTAAAGAATTGCTGGTAACAAATTGGGCTTATTCACTTACTTGAAAAAGGCACAAATCGATGTTAAATTTGGGAAAATATTACAACCGATACTATCAAAACGGTTGTTTACGTATGACTGCTATAGTAGTGGGCGGGCCGGACAACTGCGCCATGATTTTAATGCGGGTCACTGGTATCTAGATGGCGCCAGTAGTAGCATTTCAAAAATTAATTATTCTAGTTAAATATAACAGATCGTCATCTTACCCCGATCTCCCCTACAATTTCTATCGTTCTCTATTGTGTTATAGCCGTACAATTCCAATATGTATTTATACAAAATGAACATTTATTACTCTATCCGTATCTATTGTGTTTTTACTAGGTACCATGGATCTGTTTTAAAAAGCAGTACAATTTCTATCGTTCTCTATTGTATTATAGCCGTACAATTCCAATATGTTTTTATACGAAATGAACATTTATTACTCTATCCGTTTCTATCGTGTTTTCACTAGTTATAATGGATCTGTTTTAAAAAGCAGTACAATTTCTATCGTTCTCTATTGTATTATAGCCGTACAATTCCAATATGTAGGGGAGAATGGGGCGACTGTGCGCAAAATATTTTAAAATTATATAACTTTGCAATTAATGAACATAACGACTTTATTTTTTGTGAACGCGACGGACTGTTCTTAAAAACCAAGGCTTTAGATGTGCAGACCGCACTCACTCTTTTGGGTTTGACAACGGTTGAACTATCACTTGGACTTCTAAAAAAGAAACGGAATAGGAGATTCAAAGTTAGGCATATGAATCGAAATCGCCATAAGACTTCTGTATATGAAAACCTGTTAAAGTTTGCCAAGGTACATGATAGAGAGCAGTTTTTTAAATATACCAGGATGACCCCAGAAATGTTTGATAAACTTTTACAGTTGATCGAACCGTACATTACGAAGGATGTTACGAAAAACCCTATTTCGCCTGAGCAAAGATTGGCTGCTACCTTGCAGTAAGTATATACCTCCCACCTCTACAAAATATAATATATTTCAACAAAATGTTTACATTATGTCATGTGTACCTACTTGAACTTCAAGATACGTATTTATTTTATCACAGTTATTTATCAGAAGGATGCTCAATGCAAGAAATTGCATGGAATAATTTTATTGGACACGCAACAGTACATTGCATCATTTAGGAAACCTGTCAGGTTTTGTGGAACATTTTGCAGCCTATTGTACTGCCACCACCAGCAAAAGAAGATTTGTCCAACATTTCTGTGGAGTTTTATAAAAAATGGAACATTCCTAATTGTGTTGGAGCCCTTGATTGAAAGCATGTTGAAATTCAATGCCCTAAATATTCTGGCTCGGTTTACTTTTCTTATAAAAAAATCATTCAGCTAACTTTATAAAACATAATAGTATAATAATATAATGTATGTTAATTTATCTCGTATCATAACAAAATAGGTTATAATATAATTAATATTGTTTCAGCATTGTTCTTATGGGAGTCTGTGATGCCTACTATAAGTTTACCTATGTAGATATTAGTGCTGCCGGGGCCAATCATGATGCAGCTGTGTTTAAGGAATCAGGTTGTGGTAAAGCTTTGATGGCAGGGACATTAGGCTTGCCAGATCCTAAAGAATTACCTGGTACAGACATATTGCTTCCCCATTTTTTTGTGGCAGATGCAGCATTCCCCCTGCATGAAAACATAATGTTTAACACATATTTGCAAGATTCGCAAAATATTTTCAATATGAGGCTATCAAGAGCAAGAAGATGCATTGAAAATACTTTCGGAATTTTGGCCCAAAGATGGCGCAGGCTACGGAGCCCAATTATAGCCAATGTGGAAACTTGTGAGCTCATTGTACAAGCTGTGGTTGTGCTACACAACTTTATCCAAAAGGGAGAGGCAGAAATTCCTGAACATGACAGGCGATGTTGTCCAACAGGATTTACGGATTGGGATGACGCCAATGGTGTTATGCACGAAGGTGAGTGGCGAAGCTTCAATGCGAAATTACGATCCATAGGCAGAGTTGGGTCAAACAATGCCGCCCAAAAAGTGCAAAACCAAAGAAATATTTTGGCAGAGTATTTTTTGTCACCTTTGGGGGCTATTCCTAATCAATGGACTAGGGCACACATTGGAGAAGTTCCCGACAATTTTACTGTTGAACTATAGTGCCTAGATTGTATATTTAATTTTTTTAATTTATGTGAGATAAACAATATAATATAACAATATTATGTAATAATCATAGTACATTCCATAAAAGTTTTTATAATGTTAAAAATCTTTTTATTAAAAAGTAATGTGTAGGAGTGTAGGGTATAATCTATTTTTTTTTAATATAGTATTTAGACACTTGTGTATTATATTTTATTTATAGAGGCTGTTGTTGTAAAGTACTTTTGTGAGTAGGCACCTCGACAATTTAATTTTATGATTAAAGTTAGGTAACGTTACTGTTTTTTTTTGTTTTAAGTCTGCTTTGTTAATGAAATTTTTTTTTCTGACAATAAAGCTTTTTTTTTGACTAGTGTAAATTTAAAAAACAATACCAAACACAAAGTCTCATAAATCTTTAATAATTAATGGTTACATGTTTCGCCCGTTAGGGCATCATCAGACCTTGACCACTAACGTGTTGTGTTATGATTGTTAATGGTTAAGGTCTGATGATGTCCTAACGGGCGAAACATGTAACCATTAATTATTAAAGATTTATGAGACTTTGTGTTTGGTATTGTTTTTTATTTTTATAAAAGTCTCTTAGAGAAAAATGGACGCTTTCTTTGATTTAGTGTAAATTGGTTTGAAGAAAAAATAGTATATTATGATATTCGGAGAATAAGAGATACTTTATGGGTCAAAAAAAATATTATGGGCCAAAACAGGCTGCGGAACTTTAAAAAAATAAAGTATGTAATAACACAAAAAAATTTATTTCTCGATATTTGCAATATCAAATTGGTCTAATTTTTTATATGGGCACGAAACAAAATTATTACTTAGGATTTTATAGCAGAAATTGGTTCTTGGTGTACTGCATTTTGTCATTTCGGCAGCAAGATAAGGACGGCCCTATTATGTTGGAAATTGTTAAAATAAATTAGTTTTTTTCAAAGAACATGCTAAAAGACCTTAAATACTTAACAAAAAGTTAAAAATTCAGGCTCAATGACAACAAAAATATTTCACAGTAAAAAAATTGTCCGTGGATACTGACATACTGTGAAATCTATCATCAATAATATCAACTGTAAGACTATGTTGGGGTATATTTAAACGCAATTACTTTCGTTATGTATAACGATGTAGGCTTAAATCATTAAGGCGGTTAAATATGTTATAATTCTGCTTTAAATATTTGACGTTAAATATTTAAAGTGTTGCCGAAAGGGACATAAATGTTGCCGAAATGACATGAATGTTGCCGAAATGAATTAAACACGGTTTTGTACCTTAAATGCTTTATTAAATGTCATACCATACAACATGCAAACCGAAAACTTCAGAAAAATTAAGTTCATAAAAAACTAAAAAAAGAGAATTATACAACAAATACTTAGAGGAAAAATAAACTAGTGCTCCAAAAACAAATCATTCAGGTCTTGAAATTCATTTAGAAAATAAATATTTGGCCTCGAAGATGAAACTTGCTTTGGCGCAAAATTGATCTTGCACAAGATATCGTCTTCAGCAACTGTTTGGACGTCATCTGTTTTTGGCCAGTAAAACTTGTTGTTACCTGCCCGAGCCATAAACTTGACCACAAGTTGTCCATTTGTCGATTCTTCGACGAGCCCTAAAAACATTAAAATTTGTTTCAGCAGAAATTGCAAACACTAAAATGAAAAACGCACACAGAAAACTATGATTTACCTACCAGGGAACCACCTTTCGTCATAAATGGCAGCAATCCATTCTCCAACTTTTATATTGCTCTCGACAGGGAGTGTTGTATCTTCAACATCAAGCCCCAAATCTACTTTTCCGTTTCCAATACCAAAATGAATGCAAATTTGAGGACACTTAGAACATGATAGTTCCCTGAGATACAAATATCTGGTGTTTTTCTCCCATACTACCTGATGAAGTTTTGTGATATTAGGGATCTTCTTAACGTTGTGTGGAATTCTTGATCGCTTCAATTTCCTTAGAGTCCACCAGCACCACTGTAGTTTGGCTGTCTTTAAATAACATCACAAAGTCGGAAGCTGAGACTACGTCACCTCCTCTTAGTACAAAGTCATCTGCCTGTCTCTTCAGAGATTCGCCAACCCCATCCATAGGACCCTTGCCATGTCCGGCCTCACTGAAATTCCATGTGGTATATTTCAAAGTAGGAAATAGCTCTGGTAAAATAGTTACCAGCAAGTGTAAATTGAATCTATTTTTGTATTGGCTGGTAGGCCCGTCTGAATAAAAGTGTACAGTGTCAATTTGAGGATGCTTGTCGACAAACTGTCTTAGTATGGGGATTAAATGTCCCCAAACAGCATGACACTGATGGTCCAAATTTTCAGACACAGTGGTAAAACTTTCAGTTTTCAAGGCACTGTCAACTTTATAATATAAAACCCCAGTGTGTAATGAGAGTTGTTTTTTGTTGGCACCAAAATGCATTGACTGAATTTCTGAATGTAATTTTGCGCAGTAGTTCTCAGAAAAATCGATTTGCAAGACTAATTCATTTTGGGACAGGGCTTCTTTCTTTTGCCTCAGTTCTTTGTACTGATGCTTAATATTTCTTACATGTTTTCTAAAAGCTGGTAGTTGTTTAAAAAATTCTTCAGCAAGATCTAATTTTGTGCTTCTTTGAAGTTATTCGTAAGACTTTTTTCTTTTCGTTTATAACTCTTTCTTCACTGCGGCTTTGCCATTGATAGTAGGTAACAGTTTCCTGGAGATTAGCGATACTGACTTCAATTCTGTCTTCTTTCAGTATGTTGGACAAATGTGTTTCCTTGGTTAAAAATATTTTTAGAGTATTCATTTTAGTCACAAGAAGCTGGAAATTTTCATGTTTGATACATAAACACGTTTCTCTGTCAGACTTGGTCGGTAGAACAACCCAAAATGGCTTACCCCTTCTGAATGTGGGGTAGGACATCTTAACTGATGATCCCTGCATATATTTTTTATATGCTTCTTTCATTGTTAGCATTAACAACCGTTTTTGTTTACGAATGAGCCCCATTCTTTTAAATTCTTTTTTTCCAGGGCACATCCTGCTTACATCATCTCGCTCAAAAAAGTTTGTCACCTGCTCCTTCACTTCATCAGACAGAATATTTTTTCTTGATTTTCTTTCATACGAAAGAATTTTTTTGGTAGTTTGCCATTTTTTGTTCTGCTTATAAGAAATGAGGTTCTTTATTTGTCCCTGCAGACGATATTTGTTTAAAACTTTACCGCTTAAAACTTTTTTGTAACATTGCTGTTCTTTGCTACTTCCTTGCATTTGGTTCACATTCTCTTCAATTTGAGATTTTAAGGCCTCACCAAACAGTAGCTGTCTTCTGACGTCTTGTGGAACTCTTCTGTTCTTTAGGAAAATATCTAATTTTGTATTAGGTGATGGTGTAGCAGGAACCGTTTTTTTACGACTTAATCTCTGGTATCGTTTTCTGAATTTCTCTTTTTCAGATTTAAGTTTTGCTATTTCCGTCTTTGCCCTTTGCAGTTCTTTGTACATTTTGGTACGATAAGCCTTCATTTTTTTTCTACTAGCCGAACCTCGCTTGGATGTTTCTGGTATACAAACTTCAGTGTCAGAGTTTGGAGGGGTTTCCTCTATTGTAGTCTTCACCATTTTAAGTTTTTCTCTTCGGTTTCTTTGTGCTTTTTTCCACTGACTCCTTTTTTTCCTCTGATCTCTTTTACTTAAATCTTTTACTCCTTTTATTATATCGGCTTCTTTCTTCTTTTTGTACCTCTCTCTATCTTTTCGACGTTTTTCCTCTTTTTGTTGTTCAGACATTTTTGCTCTAGATTTTCTGGACCTTTCCGTCGTTGTAGATTTTTTATTCTTTTTTTTTATGGCCTTTGAAGTGTCAGGAGATTTTAGTTTTATTTTTATAAATCCTTTTTTTTGTTTCTTAAGGTCATTTGTATTTAGCTCTGGCTCATTCACTCCTTCCGAAATTATATTTTTCTTAGTTATAGGTTCTAATCTTTCCTCAACTAGTTTTTGTGGTTTTTCAATCTCGTAGTTTATCCTAGTATTAGTCTGCTCCTCGTCTTTTCTAGGTATTTTGGATTTTCTTTCTAAGGAAGCCACCTTTTTTCTCTTTCGTTTTGCAGCTTCTTCTGCAGCTCTTCGAACTGAGGCTAATTCCCGATCCCTTTTCAATTTTTCAATTAAACGTAGCTTCTGTTCTTCGTCCATTTCTCGTACAGCCTAAACAAATTAAAAACAAAGCAAGAGTGCAATAACAGAAAAATATGCATACTATAAGTAGGCCAAAAGAAGACAAAATGGAAATAAAACAGATTTTTTTCCTTCAAGAACTGTTTTTATATAATATGTGGATAAGTATACAAAATATTGTCATTTCGGAAACACACTGTCATTTCGGCAACAAAACTAGTGTTGCCGAAATGACTGTTGCCGAAATGACAATTTAAAGATTTTAAGCTGATAACGTAAACAAGTTTTCAAAGAAAGGAATTATTTTGAGGTTAAGATGTAGAGGAACGTCGGCTTATCTATTCTTACAGCTTTTATTCAACATATTAATCTAAAATAGTTCCCTACCTTCAGCTGCCGAACTGACGACTAATAAAAACACCTTATAAATTTTACAGCTTTCTTCAATTTTTAAAAAAAACTGTCTACATGAATCAACATGTGCGCAGTATTTTTTACAAGAAGACACTAATAGAAACTTCGACTCGACAAGAAAACTACCGTGGTTCAATTATAGGCAACCAGGCATTCAAGTTTATTAGGTGTTGCCGAAATGACACTAGACTTAAGGGACAAGATTTACTGAGATCGTATGTATTTTATATGAACTGTTAATGCATTTTATTGACAAATATAACAAGTACCATTATTTGACAGCTTAATACTGACATCCAAGGCTTACAGAAATCGTTTTAAAACACACAATAATCAAATGAATGGTAATTTTTGAGACAGGGACACGTTGCCGAAATGACATTTTGATTACTTTATGACATACTGGAGTAAGTTTGTTTGTAGATATGATGAGTTTTAATTTTTTTTTATAAGTATTCGTGCTACTTTACATAAAACTGAGATTGGTTGGATCTTTTTCAAAATCCTGATGGATTAAGAGGCTCGGGACATGTTTTGGCCCATAATATTTTTTTCGCCCTTATATGCTTCGCATGGATTGCTCAGCACATTAAGTATCTCTTATTCTCCTAATATCATAATGTACTATTATTTGATAAACAAATCGCTTTATGCCTGATTATATGTAAGTACAGTCAGATTCATAAAAAAGTGGTACAAAAAGGTTAGGCTAAATGTCACTGTCTCATAAAAATCACATTGAAAAATGTCAACACAAGTAATCTTTGTATACCTCCCAGTTTTTCATGAATATGTTGGTAGGTAGATAAAAATAAATGTTGATTTTAAAGTAGTTTAATTTCTTTCATTTCTTTAACATCCTCTCTGCTAACAAAGTATACACATCCCTTTTAAACAAAATTTTTTGTTCTGGCGTCAATACTGCCATGTCCTTGGCTAGGCCCAAAACAAAGCCCTCATCTTCACTGCTTTCCTTGTTGGTAAGGCTTTGAAAGCAGGTTGACATAGTTGCCATCAGCTTCTCCTGGCTGCTTTTTTTCTTCTTACTGGGTACATAATATGTTGCCTTGCCAGTAGTGGGCTCCCGGACAGTGTATCTTGCCCCACTGCCGCCAGGCTCTGTCATGGTAGGGGATGGTAAGGGGGTAGAAGGCGATGGTAAGGGGGTAGAAGGCGATGGCAAGGGAGTGGATGTGGTCGATGACTCCTCTTCCTGCATGTCAACTTCTATTAATTGCACCATCGTGTCTCACGACTGGCCTGTAGCGTCTGGCTTATAGTTGCTGATCGTCCTGAAACATAATATAACAAACTTAAAATTTTGCCTTTGTCTTAAAATACACCTATGTTTGGCAGGAAGACTTCGGTTGTTAGCCATTTGGGGCAGTACCCAATAAATTTTAATATTGATGATGATACACTTATGTTAATAATTGTTAAAAAAAATTGCTTCATCTACATAGGTTGAACTGTTTGAGACACAAAAACATATACTCACACCTTCTTGTTGCCAAATAAGGATCTAAAAACTGCATTATATCGAAATAGGGCCACGTCATTGTTGCGGTTGGAGCCCCAAAGCCGGAAGGCACGTCTCGTATTTTCTTTTTTAAACCCGTGTATTTTGCTCGCAAAGCAGTCCACCTCTGCTCGCAACTTGCAGCTGTAAAAAACATTAACTATTTAGAAGAAATCTTTTTTTGGCTTTAGTATGCATTGTATGTAAGCCACTTTTAAAAATAATCTAGATAAAAACGTTAGCAACTTACGATCAGTCTCCAAAATGGCGGCAATGGTTTTCCACGCATTCTCTTTGGCAAGCTTGTTTTTAAAGCGAGGGTCCTTCTTATCATATAACGCTGAAAAGCTTTTGACCTGTAGGATTAAGACCTCGTCATTGTCCATCGTCTTAAAAGTTGTAGAAACGCACAAAAAAAATCACAAATAGCAAATAGGTAAACACAATAATAAACACAAGCGAACGGAATGGCAGAGAGAATAGAAATAGAAATGTCAAATTTTACGAGGTTAGGTCATAATTATTGATATTTTATAGTGCGCATGTGCTTAACACAACTTTTGATTGGATATTCTTATTTCTTATTCTTATTTTATTTCCTGTATAAATGGTAACAAACCCCGCTTATTTTATTTCTTATTTATTATGTTATTTCTTTACATTACATTACATTAAAAAAATGAAACAAAAATTGAAAATAAACATTTTTTATATAGGTATACTTATATATTAAATATACATATAACAATGGTATTAAATGTAAACAATAAAGTCTTAAAACCCAAGACCCTCATCTAGTCTGAATCAGACAAGGAGTGTGCTCCTAAGCTACTGCTACTGCGACTATCTGGTGCACTTGAACTTGACAGGCTTT
The DNA here is from genome assembly GCA_963920685.1 of Polydrusus tereticollis. Lineage (NCBI taxonomy): Eukaryota > Metazoa > Arthropoda > Insecta > Coleoptera > Curculionidae > Polydrusus > Polydrusus tereticollis. The sequence continues at coordinate 85,621,696 of OY987332.1, forward strand.
CGTCCGATATCCCAGTATTTACCGTAAAGCGTAAATGGTCCATGGTGGTATCCAGCAGATGCTCTCTTTCAATTTGTCCATTTTCGTAATCTTTAACATGTTTGCAAATGTTGACCCACTCCTCAACCGGCAGTTCTTCAAACCTTTGGCGAGTTAATGCTTCCACATCGGCTAGAGGAAAGGTTCTATTACGGGCTGCGACCCAGTTCTTGACAGATGCCCATATTTTTTCTATTGGGTTTAGGTCAGGGTGATAAGGTGGTAGACGAAGTACATTGTGTCCGTGGGCTGCCAGTAAATTGTCCAATCTATATGCCAGCGGAATCTGTATTTATTGTCTTGTATTATTTTGTATAATTCAGGTTTTATTAATTTTGGATCGTGTGGTATGTCCTTTTCTTCGAGCCATCTCATCATGTCTGCTTTCAGGCTGGCCGATGTTATATTATTTTCTACAGTAACATTGTGATAAGATTAATTGTCTACTACCAAAACCGATTTCTCCGGCAAATTAGGTAGCAGCTGAGTTTCGAAATTTGTATGGTTCATGTCGTCGTGATAATCGCCACTTTTGGATCCTACGGATAATGAAATATTTTATATACATTGCAAATGAAGAAGTTTTAACGACAATTTTAATGGCGTTATAATATTTCATAAAAATAGTAAACAAACCTAAATTCATAATTGAAGGGATCATATTATGCCAGGTAAATATCCCCATTTTTAACAAGAAATGTTAATTATTATTAGGGGATTAGAGACCTAAATTGTACCTGCAAATACCTTTAAATAGAGCATGTAATAATTAGTGCGCTAAAAATGATCAACTGGGCGTTTCCTATACCAAGAAATAACAAGAAATAATGTTTGCAGGTCAATTTAAATTAGCATGCTCTACTGGGAAATATTTGAACGAAAATAATATTATAAATATTAAATAAATAAAATTATAGAAAATTAGTATAGGTATATCTTGTAACATTTACAATTATTATTAATAATTATATCTTACCCGATTTAAAAATTAATAACCCATTAGGAATAAAATCATTTTCTCCGCCAGCATGAACAATAATCAGCCGTTTTCCTTTCGAAATAGGTTTTTTCAACTCTTTGCCACTTTGATCTGACCACCGATGGGGTTGCGTATGGCTGCTATGGATATAAATGTCATCTGTATATACGATATTTCTTCCTTCGGCTCTGTATTGTATCATTTGCTTAAGAAAGTTAATTCGTTTGTAACGAATATCATGACTTTCCATTATTACGCTTCTATTGTCTTCTGTCTTCCTCCATCTACAAATCAATTTTAAAACACTTTTTTATACAAACCATGCAAGCATAGGTATGCAAGAAACCTACGTATTTTCGTAACTTAATTTATACTTATTAAGTATAAGATATTTATATTTTATGCATACCTAAATCCCATTCCATGTATTAATTTTCTTAATGTTTCTCTGCCTCCATTAAACTCAGTGCCTCTATCTTTAATTTTTTGGCAGATTCCTAAAAATCATAATAAGTATATGATTATTGCTTATTCTCTATATTTGTAAGGTATAATTAAAAAACTTAGTTATTTAATACTTGCCTCTAACCGTAGGTGATCGTTTTTCTATAGCGAAAAACTCGTAAATAATATTTTTTATATCATAAATATTTCCAGGACTCAGTACGAGCTTATGAGAAGGTCTTTTTTTTTGTTGGCGTTTGAAAAGATGTAGTGGCCACATTGGCACATACTTTCTGCCCTTCTTTTCTAATTCGTTGCAAAGTATTTTTTCCGATGCCAGTTTCTGCTAAAATCCGTTCTCTAAAATATGGAAAAAACGATATTTATAACACGAATTAAATTTAAAAAAAAAAACTGGTAAAATTTATAGAGTACATAACGATTAACAACCTTAAATAAACAATTAATATGTACTTAGACGATAGATAAATAGTAAAAAAAAATATTTAAATATTATATATGTTCCATATTAATTTTTAAAATGTAATATTCAATATTTAAGTAATAGTAAATGTAATATTCATTGCACTAACCTGTACTTTTTTAAAGGAATTTGTATTCCTTCGCTTGCTTCTTTCTCCATAAATCTAGAAATATTGTCTATTATTTCCCGCACTTGACTATTTAGAGGCTTTCCTCGTCTGCCAATTGTCTTTGGCGCCATTTAAATCCAAAATAATATTATCTTCTAAACAGAACAACCAACTTACACAATATATCACTTCTACGCTAATATTAATACTTCTGCCACCCTCTAACAATGTTACGACACTGAATCGCTTCAGATGACGCTGCATCGTGGCCGTCGCTAGGCAACGAACGTAAATAAACCACAGCGCAACTTTAGTAGCCGCCATTTAGTGTACCCATTTCAACTTGGGCGCGCTCTAGAATTTGATGATGGCCTGCAGCTGATTCCCACACTCTAGATTAAAGGCAACAATGAAGCTTTTTGGCCAAATTTCGAAACAACAAACAAATACAATGCCGCTGTTAAAAGTATCGTGCCCCTAGTTCAGATTGGCAGAAATGTCAAATTCTTAGGATTTTGTATTCTACTGGTGAGACCTTTTTATCATACCTAAATAAAAACAACTTTAACACAAAACACATTTAACCATGTCAGTATTAGTAAGTAGTAAAATAAGAAATTATTATCAACATTTTTTTAAATCTCATTTTAATTCCTGTTAAAAATTTTAAAATATGTATACCTACATTAAAAAAAAACCACAAATTTTTTAACGAGAATTAATTACAATGTTAAAAATGGTTGGAAATAAAACTATAATGTTATTATTATGTTGTTCCAGATAATTACGAGTATGGGCTAAGAAAGGCAAGAGATGCTGAGATAGACAGTGATGTAGGTACAACGGATCCAGAGGAGGACAAAAAAAAATAAAGTACAAATCAGAGTGGTATCCAGCTCGGATGATGAAAACACAGTTCCACAGAAACCAAAAAGAAAATCGCTGCAGCAGACTCTGATGAAGGCGATGAAGTTATTGAATACCCAAAATTTCCAGGAAACCTCGCAAAAAACAAAACGAGTAAGTCATTATTACATTCGGGACTGATTTTCATGAACCCATACCAAACTAATATGTTGTAGATATGAGAGTGGTACATGTTAAAGTTTTGTAATATATTGTGTGATGGCCATAAATTTAGTTCTTTCTGTTTCAGGTAATTGTTTGTCTTTGACATTAAATGATAATATGTCAAGAGAGGATAATATATCAAAAGAGGACGAACAAATAAGTAAATATATTTTTTGTGTTAAGATTATTTTGTCAAAAAATCCAAGTTTAAGACCTTTAAAATAATACGTTAATTTTTTAGAGTTTCAGCAGGAATGCCTTAAGCTTCTGAAAGACATTCAGAGAAAGATTGTGTCAATATCATTCATTCAACAAGAATTACTGGATAAAGTGAATAAAATTGAAATAAGATCTGATCGTAGACAAAATAAAGAAGTAGAAAATGATGATCCTCATAGGGATATATTTGAAAGTCGATTTCCTATCAACGCCATTAAAGAAATGGACAATGTAAATAAACTTTTGCAAGACAATGATAATTTCCATAAATATGTGGTAAGCCCCTATTGCCATCATTCAATAATGTTAATACAAAAATTCTCTCTGGTAAAGTATTTGATTGAGTATTGCTTAGCATAATATGGTACAACATTAAAGTAGATATTTTTTTTTACTACTTTTATAATTTCATAGAAGGATAAGTGTATAAGATGTAAGTTAATTTATTTGCATGTCTTAGATCCAGCGAAGTCGTCTTATGTTGGGAAAGGATGTCAGATCTTCCATTGTTAATATTCTTCGAAGTTTTATCACAGATCAGGTTGCTGACAGGTATAGCTGGATTGGAGCAAAGAAAAATAAGATTTTCGCAGAACTACAATTCGTTAAAGTAATACAGGGTAAGTCCACACTTTATTGGCTTTTAGTCATGATTTTTCTATTAAACTTTTTGTATCATTCATTTACATCATTCATGGTGTTACTCATTCACCAAGGAAATTTAATTATTTGATTTGATTCATTACAGAACTTGACTGGTTCAAAGTAATATGCCTAGTACTTTAATACTCTGTTGTGTAGTTACGGAACGCTGGTTAAGCTAAAATGACCTACCTACTTAATCCAAATTACTTCTTTTGCCAAGACAATTGACATTGATAAAGTATTATAGATTTTTCGAAATGTCAAGCATGACCAACATTAGGATTTTTTATGTATTTTAGATGTTACCATAGACGAGTATAAGGTTGGAGAATATAACGGTGAAGTGGCGGGTTCTTCTGGCAGTCAAATAAGTACAGATGATTTTGTTTCTTAGTTAATATACATAATATTTAGAATATTACATCGTGCGCGAAACCGGGTAGCAAATTGTCATATATTTTACTTATTTTCGTGATCAAAAAGCTAGTCAAAATGCATTTTTTTTTGGGCTCAGTGTGATTTTCTCTTTCACTTTTTGCTGCTGTTTTATGTTCTCTTTTATTTTCTTTCGTCCTGCAGATGTGGGTTTCTGACAAATTTTGGTTCTGCCTCTGCGCGAAACTTGGTGTATCCGAAATGAGTTGGTTAGAAAAACACTGCACTGAGTACTACCCACATAGCCAAATTATATACATAGAATATCCATAGTATATTTCTTTATGGAATATGTATGTGCATAGAATGTCCATGAATGTGAAAAATATCTACGATGAATATCCATAGAATGTCCATTTGGCCACCGATTGGATGTACATAGTATATCCATCAATTATGTACATTACGTATGATATGCTTAATCATGTATATGCACGAACTCATATGATATGTCTATACATGTCTGCATATGTAATGGATTTTCCGAATGCCCATAAAAATAACAAATATTCAAAAAAAAATAAATAGTAATATTAACGTACAGGGTGTCCGAAATAAGATCCCCTAGCCTCTTATCTCAGTAACTATATACAGGGTGGCCCATTATAGTGTGACAAAATCTCGTATCTCCTCCCTTTTCTACAGATACAAAAAATGTCTTATACAAAATATATATATATATATATATATATATATTATATATATATATGCCGGGTGTTGCATCGTCGAGCGGGACACAGGAAATCCCATGTAATTTTAAATGGGGTCAATTATTGGCTTCCCTAATTATTTTAGAGAAAAATTCTATTTAGGTTTATTAAAGAGCACTAAAACCCACATTCAAAAGAATAACTTTAGATATTTTTGATGAGCCTGTTTACGGGTTATCGCCGATTTCTTTTTAACTATTTCTCCTTTTTATGGCCCCGTATTTGCGGGCACCAGTCAAGGTAAAAGATGACTGTCAAATAAAGTTGTCATTTTGAAATGTGTGCTTTATTGTTATAAAAACTCGTACATCGAAAATATTAAAGGTGTATTTATGAGTACAAATTAATCTGAATAAAACTAAAATAAAGTATCCAATTACAAGGTTAATTATGACATTTTACATGTTTCAATATTTTACTAATTAATAGGTAGGTACTATTAAATTGTTAGAACTTTAGGATTTAAGAAGATGTTCAAATATTCCTCAAAATGACAACTTTATTTGACAGTCATCTTTTACCTTGACTGGTGCCCGCAAATACGGAGCCATAAAAAGGAGAAATAGTTAAAAAGAAATCGGCGATAACCCGTAAACGGGCTCATCAAAAATATCTAAAGTTATTCTTTTGAATGTGGGTTTTAGTGCTCTTTAATAAACCTAAATAGAATTTTTCTCTAAAATAATTAGGAAAGCCAATAATTGACCCCATTTAAAATTACATGGGATTTCCTATGTCCCGCTCGACGATGCAACACCCGGTATATATATTCATCATATGCCACGTTGCTACAGATATAATTTATTTGAGCTAGGTCGTGGGATTTTAAGAAAAGCAAATTCTGTCTGTTAGCTCTTAAAGGGAACAATCAAATACAATTTTTGGGCGCCAGTTTGCACTAGTGGCAAACAGAAAAGAAAAGAAAAGCAATCAACAACTACAAAAATCAACAACAAAGATTTATTTAAGTAAGTATTCAGAAATAAATTTAACAGTCAAGGAAATATTAGCATCATTTCAAATTATACCTTAATTAGTTATTAGCTAATCAATTAATCACTTAAAGTAAAATAAGTTAATCACTGAATAAATATAAATGCAATAAAAGTGAGGTCAATACAGGCCAGCTACCAAAAATTATAATTTATTAAGATTAGATAAGCTAATTAATGATTAGATAAATTAAGGTCAGTGACCTAGCTACAGTAAAATGTAAAATCAAATAGATACGGGCCTGCAACCCAAATTATAATTTATCAAGACTAGTTAAGGGTAATTATCAATAGAAAGAATAAATTAAGGTCAGTGACCTAGATACGGTAAATATAAAATCGAATAAATGCGGGCCTGCAACCCAAATTACAAATTATTAAGGTTAGATAAGCTAATTAATGATTAGATAAAGTAAGGTCAGTGACCTAGATCTAAATTACACCTAAAATTAATTGAATGTTAAAATTAGCCAAGGTGACTCGGTTTCAGTTAAATATAGAATTAGAGAAATACGGGCCTGCAACCCAAATCATAAATTATAAAAAAAATAAATTAAGGTCAGCGACCTAGATATAATTACACCTAAAATTAATTAAATGATAATATTAGCCAAGGTGACTCGGTTACAGTTAAATATAGAATTAGAGAAATACGGGCCTGCAACCCAAATCATAAATTATAAAAAAATAAATTAAGGTCAGCGACCTAGATATAATTACACCTAAAATTAATTAAATGTGGGCCTGCGACCCTAATTATAGGTAATAAATACGATATAGTACCACATTAATAGCGGAACACTCCAAATAACTATATTTTCGACTAGATCACACCTAGTCGGTTACAAATAACTTTCAACACTGCCCTAAATATGAGCTATTTTGCAAGGTTGAAGCAAGTTTACTTAAAGCAAAGTACTTATCTTAACAGTAGTTCCGATGTAGGGCCCCTCGATAACAGTTCCACGTCTCAAATCTGGTCATACCATCCCCAACTAACACGTGTTGGTCATAGACGTTTCCTTGTTCAGGTGCGGCTGCCTCGGGTGTTCAATGCCTGGACTCGGTACCTCTCCTCACGAAAACTGTACTCCTACGGTAGCAATTCCAACTTGGCTAGCAACCATTTGATGCTCAATTGAATATCAACGTAAAAATTTAAAATCAAGTTCACAGGGAACTCTTGAGACAACGTGGTTTGTGGCTTTCCTCAGCTTAACGATTTCTTCTTTGTTTCTAGCAGTAAGCTCCTTTGGGACCCCAAAATCCAGCACTATGCTGATACTATTCACAAATATTCAAATCGCTTTTCGCGTGATGTTTTATTAAACTGATCTCATACCGTTGGCATCGCTGACCATCTGCCTGTTGTTGTTTTCAACAAAACATCGGGTGATGGCGCGATGGTCATGTTGTTTTACGAACCGAAAAATTTTAATGGCTACAGCGTTGTGTCCATCAAGCCAACGATTTCAGGAGATGGTTTTACGGTTTGTTGGATTGGATAAAATTGAGGTTAGTTTCGCGTTTACGTTTTAAAAATAATTTAACATTCTTTTCGATCTAGGAATTGTAAAATCGAGTGTAAAATATATTTGTAGTAATATTGGAAATATGGAGACTGGATCAAAGGATGAAGCCACAATGGTACCAGTTTTGTTAAGTTATCAAAATCATGAATTTGAGACTTTCGTATCCGGCACATTGTTTAAAATTTTACATGAAGGTAGGTTTATTTAAATATATTAGTATGTTTTAGTTGTAGCAAGGTCATTAGTAGAAATCATTTTTTGTTTTATATCTGATTCTTACCATTTCTAGTGCTTGTATAAATATTATTCTAAACTTTTTAGATCAAACTGCATTGGACACTTATGCCAAAATGGTGTATGAACGGGAGATTGCCAATAAAATAAGCGATAGTGAGGAGGGCTTAACAAGTGAATCTAGTACAAGTAATTCTTCATTACAAGAACAAAAATTTCAGTGGACTGAGAAGTCCACTTTACTGTTGATAGAAACTAGACTCTCCATGGAAAAAGAGTTTATTAAACCATCCTGTACAAAAAACAAATTATGGAAAAGAATTTCGGACCAGTTAAAAAAATATAACTATAATGTTACCCATACACAGTGCGATAACAAATATAGAAATTTGTTACATACATACCGCACAAATAAAAAAAAACAGCAAACTGGTGGTGAGGGAAGCATAAGTTGGGAGTACTTTGAAAAGTTTGACACTGTGTTAGGTCACAAAGAATCATCCTATCCTTCTGAAGTAAATATAGGTTCTACAATGAATTTTGAAAATGAAAGTTTTAACAATGACGGCGACGATATGAGTATTAATAATGATGAGGGTAATGGTGTGAACCATAACAATGGAACTGTCGAAAATGTCGGAATTCAACAAACAAAAAAAAGGAAACTTGAAATTTTATCCATGGGCAGATACTTGTTTCTAAAAAATAAAAGACAGGAAGATGTAGAAAAAAAATAAAGAGAATATAAAGCGACAAAAGTGGGAAGAAGAAAAGGAATTGCGGAAACAAGAGATAGAGGCTATTAAGTCATTAGCAGAAGCAATTGGCCGATCCAGTCAATAGAAAATTCCTATATATGGTAAAGGTTTTTATCAAATGTTTTTTATTATTTTTAGTGTTCTTTAGGTACACTTAAAATGAATGTTGTTATATATGTTTTTTAGTTTATAATACCTTAAAGGCTGTTTTTTTGTGATTAAATAGTTATCTGTAGTTAAAGGTAGTTTATAGTAACCCTAAACTTTATATTTATGAGAAAGCAATATTTAGTTTGTTGTTATTTACTTCAGTACCATTAAACTAAGATTTGTTCTTATACCTAGTTTTGCAAAATTAAAACATTTCTTTTAGATTGATTTGATAATATACTGTTTCTGAGCAAGTTTAATATAGGTCTGGTGGTATTTGAAAAATATAATAGTATATACTTTAGTTCGGTTTATTTTATTTCATTTACTAAGTTTATTTTTCTATACGTACTTAATCTAAATCAATTACAATAAGTTCATTATTTCTTCTCTTTTTCTTCGAGCTTGTAATAGTCTCAGACTTCTACCTCCTTCTCTAATTTCTTGTTCAAATTCAGGCTCTTCTACCTCTATTTCGAAGTCCATGTTGTCAATAAAGTCATTATATTCCAAAGCTATGTTATGTAAAATACAAGCAAATAAAATATAGAATTTGGCATATTTCATATTTTTTAGGTCTAAAAACTGCAGTCGTCTCCATCTTCCTTTCAGTAAACCAAATGCCTGTTCGATGAGCACCCTAGTACCGCTTAATTTGGTGTTAAATAACTTTTGTTTGGCACTTAAATGTCCATTGTCCTTAAAAGGACATAAGAGGTATGTCTCCAATGGGTATGCAGAGTCACCTAATAAATGTACATTTTCTTGCAAGGGACATGGTTCTCTGGCGAAATATTTGGCTAATGGCGAATTTGCCCACATTCTGGCATCATTAGCTGAGCCAGGCCAGCCACAGTATATGTCAATAAATTTCTTTTTTGAATTACATACTCCCTGCAGCAAAACAGAATGGTAGCCTTTCCTATTATAAAAGGAATTATCTCCTCTACAGGGTGCAGGAATTCTAATATGGGTGCCATCTATGCATCCCACCACACCAGGCATGCCATTTAATCTAACATCATTGAATTCCACTACCGTTGCATTAACTGCATCGCCTTTTGGCCATTTAATGTATCGACCTTTTAAATGTCTCTCAAACAAATGACAAACATATAAGAAAATTCTGTGACTGTTCCCACGTTCAAGACCAAATCTATCGGCCACACCTCGAAAACTTTCACAGTTGGCTATCACCCACACACTAAATAAAAGTGCCACTTTTGCTGTGGTTGGTGGCCTTCCGCAATTGACCGAAACTCTGTCATTCCTGCTTCGATAAAGTGGAGATACCTGTTGTAAAATGACCTAAAAATTAAAAACATTTTTAATTTATATATTTTTTTTCTAGTAGGTACCTACCTAGCTAATGTAATAATATATTAAGTAAGGAAAAAATGAAACTAAAAATATAAGAAGTTACACTGTGCCATTTACCTCCAAAGTGGACCGTGTAATTCTGAAGTGGCTCTGGAAGTCAATATCTGAATACAAATCTATAATTCTGATATAAGTATGGCTTCTCACACTTTTTTGTTTAGTACCTAACAATTCCTCATCCGAGTCATCTAATGTAGAGCTAGAACTTGATTCCTCATACTTTCTCTTTTTATTAGAACTGGCTAGAATTGCACCAAAAACTTGTATTGCTTGTCTGAAAAGAACATCATTACTTATAACAAGTACTATAAATTAGTTTTTGGGTGTTTCCCCACAAGTAAGAAAAACATAACTTTGTAAGTAATAAAATCCGCTTTCAACTAGGAAACAAGATTCCTGTATAAGTTCTTGTGTGACAGGGATTTAAATTTCCTTACACCTATTCTATTTTGTAATATTTATTTTTCCTTACAACCTTACACAATGTTACAACTAATCTATCTAAAATATGACTTTAAAAGGCTTTGACTTAAATATGAATTTTGTTTCTTTGTTCCAACTCTAAACACAGTGCATGGCTTTTATTAATTAAAAAAGTTTTATTTTTCCTACTTGTGGTGAAACACCCAAAAAGTATTTTTTAGGACCTATCTATAAATCACAGAACACTGCCACAGCCACAAATATAAGTATTTTAAAATCATGGCAAATTTATTTAGTTTTTTGTATCGATTTCATACCCCTTTCATCATTTCTTTATCATTTTTTTTTATTATATTTACCTACTTTACGCCACTATTGCACCATTTCAAAAAATACTTACTTGCTAATCATACTCTGAACTCAAAAAAAACAGAAGGATGTTTTTCTTATAACGCAAATTAATTAATTAATAAACACGTGTTGGCTGTTGACAGTTGAAATCACTGGTGTTTTATTCACCGCAGAATCGGCGCAAATCTGCTCCATCGTACCAAATCATATGATAATCGTTTTCAACCGGGCCGAACATCGATGCCAACAGAGTGGTGGAAAAAACAACAAGAGGTTTGCTGCGAATCAGTTGGCCAAAGAAGAGCAAGAGAAAGAGAGCTTTTTCACCGTCGCTTGTGATTTTATAGATTCGGTTTCAAAAAAAATCGACCAACTCGAAAAAAAAACCCAAAAAACTATCTAAGAACTGAAAAAAAGGTCCACGATCCAAGAAACGACTAGCCTTAAACTCGTCAACGTAGTTCTTAGCTAATTCGGAATGTCACTAATGTCGAACAAAACAACTCTAGTATCTTTCCAAGTAAATTTAAATATAAAGTTCATGCATGCCCGATTCTGCGGATCAAAAATCGTTCCTGGCCAGTGATTGGTTTTATTGCAGCTGATTAAATTATTTAATAATATTTATTATTTTAGTTAAATTGTAACATTTACAAAATGTAATGTTACAAATACCCCCTTCCAAAGAGAAAAAAAAAACTGATAACCTCTACCTTGCAAAATCTCTAAAAACTTACATAAAAGTACTTAGCTAATAGCGACAACTATAAGAGAGTACAAAAACTACAAAGTTCATACTTAAGTTACAACGTCTCAACTACTAAGCATGTTACATAGTAACACATAATTGGTTTTGATACTTCCTATTCTAAACTTACTAACTAATGGATACGATTATCTATTCAGAAGGTGAACAGTTAGAGTTCCCCATCCGAATCATTGCAATCCAGGGAGTGTTTGAGATCTTTAATATGATAACGTCCTAGATTTTTACCATTTTCATCCAGAAGTTCATATATAAGAGGAGATATTTTTCTTTTGACTTTACATCGAATATACTTTGGCGCTAATTTAGACGAAAATTGTTTAGAGGCGTCAGGTAAAATAAAGTTTGTCTTATAAAGTATATCTCCTTCATCAAATTCTAAAGTTCTTTTATAAGAATAAAGAGTCGGTCCATAATTCCCAAAGAGACCTGATATAAATTAGGAGTTAAAAAACCCAAAGTCTTGGTCTCAAATTTCATAAAAGTTTTAATATGCTGTCGATAAGTTTATGTAGGTTACATGTTTCGCCTTCTCGGGCATCATCAGACCTAAAATAATTGAAAACCTAATATACAAAGGGTCTCTAGGCTCTACGAGTAAGAAAAGTGGGGTTAAAAATATGTAAAAATATAAAAATAAAATTACAAAAAATGTATAAAAATTAAACTAAATAAAAACGAAAAACACAGAAAACACAAAAACTATCAGTTTACCTTCTTTTATAAGTTATAATATTTTTTATTATGTTTATGTGACAACATAATTCTTTTCGAAACTTGTTCATAGATTTCAGGGAGTTTACCTAATTCGTTAACAAAATCTGAGCGATCTCTAAATTGATAAGGAGAGCAATACTTATTGTCAAATAGTCCGTAGTAATCCCCCGAAAGTGGTAGATTTCGACCAAAATTTAAGAAAGCAGTTACGTCATTAGTAGCGGTACACATAGCGTGCGCAATTTGTGGTATAAATTGGTCCCAACAAGTTTGGTCTTGATCTTTAATGTAAGATTTTAGTGCAGTCTTAACGACACGGTTATAACGTTCACAAAAATTACTCTGCGGATGGTATCTTGCATTGTACCAAATATTATTATTATAGTTATGTAATACATTTTTAAATTGCTTAGAAACAAATTGGGTACCATTATCACACACACATGTCATAGGGACACCAAAAGACAAAAATACATTATTCTCAACAAATTTGCATATTTCTTTAGTAGATGCCTGTCTCAGTCGGTGAATAAAAGTATACTTCGTAAACCAGTCAACGACAACCAATAGATATCGATTTCCGAGCTTTGATCGAGGATATGGACCCATTATGTCCAGAGAAATCAATTGAAAAGGTATCTCTATTTTCTTTGGAACACCCATGATACCAATACGACCCAGCTGTGAAGCCTTTTGTTCATTACACGTTCTACATTTACCTACATATTTTTTAACATCTGCCCTAATGCCTGGCCAATAATACTGTTCAAGGATTCTAGATAAAGTTTTCTTGACACCAAAATGTGACGCTAGAGGAGAATCATGATTTTGTTTCAAAATTTGAGAACGATCCGGTTTGGGAATTATTAGTTTCCAATCTTTGATATTAGTTTGAATATTATGATTGGACTCAATATATTTATACAATTTGTCACCTTGCATATGCCATAGAGGAAATTTATCTGGATTGGTCTTAACATTGGTAATCATTTTGCTAAACCACTTATCATTAGGTAAGATATTTATAGAGGAAACTTGAGTGCTTCGGCTCAGGGAATCAGCCACTACATTATTTTTACCTTTAACGTGAAATATTTCATAATCAAATTGTGATAAGAATACAGCCCAGCGAGCTAATTTGCCAGTGGGATTTTGCATTCTATTTAGCCATAATAGGGAAAAATGATCAGTCAAAATTTTAAATTTACTACCCTCTATATAAGATCTAAATTTATTTATAGCGAAAATGATGGCGTAAGCCTCACGCTCCGTTACGGTCCAGTTACGTTCGGTTTTAGACAATGTTTTCGATGCATAACTAATAACCCTTTCTTCATCGCCCTCACCCTGTAATAATACAGCCGCTACAGAAACATTGCTGGCATCAGATTGAATGATAAATTGTTTTGAAAAATCTGGGTTCGTCAGTACTGGTGTAGAAATTAAATGTTGCTTAAGCTTTTGAAACGATTGCTCCGCTTCTTCATTCCACTTAATCCCTTGTCTTTTTACTCGGCCCTTAGTTAATTCATTGAGAGGTACTATCACCTCCGAAAATCCCTTAATAAATCGCCTATACCACCCTGCCATGCCTACGAATCTTTTTATTTCCGTTACATTCGTGGGCACTGGATAATTTACAATTGCGGAAACACATTCTGGGTTTGCATGAAGCCCTGACCTATCTACAACATAGCCTAAAAATTCTAAACCTGGCTTACAAAAATTACACTTTTCAATATTTATCGTCAGATTTGCTGACTTCAAGGTTTTATAGACTTGTTCTAAGGTCTCCAGATGTCATTCGAAGGTGGAGTTAACGACTACGAGATCGTCAAGGTAAACGAAAATGTTCTGTTCCAAGGAAGGGTCAAAAAGTCGGTCCATCAACCTCTGCAAGGTTTGTGCTGAGTTACAAAGGCCAAAAGGCATGCGCACAAATTCAAAATGACCACGATTGATAACACTAAAAGCCGTTTTTTCGTAAGAACCTTCGTCAAGTTTAACTTGCCAAAAGGCATGTTTAAGATCAATGGATGACAAAAATTGTGCCTCTCGCAATTTATCAAGAATTCGCGTTAAATTAGGTAATGGATATCTATCCTTAACAGTTATGAGATTTAAAGGACGCCCATCATAGCATACTCGATACACGCCATTTGACTTAGGCACTAAGAGAACGTTGGCACAATAAGGGCTCCGCGAATTCCTCATCACCCCCAGCTCTAGCATACGATCAATTTCAGCGTTCATGTGTTTTTGCATGTAGGGACTCAGTAAAAATGGTCTTTTTCTAAATGGTTCAGCGCAAGTTGTCTCTATCTTATGTGTAATTAAGTCAGTACAGCACAGTTTTTCTGATACTAATTCTTGAAATAAGTTAATTACTTTAGATAAACAATTTTTTTGAATAGGGTTCAAGTCACTTTCATTAAGTATTGAAGCATGGTGGTTTTGTTTATTAGGGAAAATATTAGTGTCATCTGTTTCTATAGAAGCCTTTCCCACAGTATTCACCCCAAGAGGAATTAAATTGTCAACCAGAAGGCTATCATTTAAAATCTCACTAATGTCTTCAAAGAAATTTTCTTGTTCTAATATTTCACAGAGATTTGGTTTCTCAGGTTCAAGAGCAGTTAAGAGACTATCATTTGGGATATGAGTTGTGTTGACAATGTCAAAATTGACAGGTAAATCGATTTTGTTAAGGTTATTATTTACATTTTCATTTATTTTCTGACTAGTTATATTAGAAGCTTGTCGATTCAGGATATTTAACTTGAAATTGGGAAAATCAGATACTTGGACCTGTCTACTGGTGGATTCACCTTGACATAATGTGTTCTGGTTTACACTATACGAATTTGTCATAAAATTAAGTTTTAGGTCAAATTGTTTACAAAAATCGACTCCTAGGATCAGATTATGTCGTATACTGGGTACAATAAGGAAACAGATATTTTTAGTGACTTTATCCAAAGTGATAGGCAAAGTAACTTGCCCAATTACCTGCTGAGAAACACCATCTGCTGTGGTAACGTTAGAATCAGAGTTATACTTGATATCAATGTTATGATTTAAAATCAGTAAATAACCACCCCGACCCAAAATACTAGACATAGCTCCAGTGTCAAGGAGTGCCAACAATTCTTTATCATTATAAAAATTTTTTACAAAATTAAGCCAATCAACCCATTTGTTTTGTTTTGAAAAGTTATTACTTGGTATTGCATTTTTAAATTTAAGTTCACTGGTTTTATAATGAAATACCCTATAGTTCTGACCAGCCACAAAACCTAGGCTACGTCGTTTTTTGATTTAGTGTTACAATTTGGACATTTTGGCTTGATGGTGTTCTGTTTACCACACCCATAGCAAAATCTAGTTTTAGGCTTATCGCATCTAGTATATATATGTTGATTTGAACCACAGTTTCAGCATTTATTATTTAGTGCACCGACCTCGATATTATCATTAGCATGCAAATTAATATTATCAAGAGAATCTGTAATTCCTGCAATTCCTACATTACGACTACGGTTACCCTGGCAAGGTAGATTAGGTGAAAAAGTTCGAGGTCGCGAACCAGTGCCTTGAAAGTGATCTGATTGGTACTTGGTTTCCTCAATCATCCTACACATATATTTAAGCTCTTCAATATTAGCAGGGAAACTTAAAGTTAAATGTTGTTGAAAATAGGGTTGTAAATTTCTTTGAATGATACTCAGTTGTTCCTGTTCACTGACTGGTCTTGAAAAACGTTTAAATAAAGTTTGCATTACTGCAATAAACATAGCAGGTCTCTCATTTATACCCTGAGTTCTAGAGCGAACTTCGTCCCATAAATTGGATTCAAAATTGATAGGCAGAAAGTTTATTTTTAATTGACCCACCAGATCATTCCAAGTAAAAAGTTGGTGGCGGATGCTCCGGTACCACACAAGGACATCATCTTCAAAGAACTCATGTGCAAAATTAATTAACAATTCTTTATTTATATTATAAGATAGAGTAAATTCATCTATTTTTTCTAGAAAACTCGAAACGTTATGATTTTTCCCATTAAATTTCAAATTACTTTTTTGAATTTGACTTATTTTTGAAAAGAAACTTGGGTCAGCCCCGGAGTTAAAAGGATTAGATCGAGTCTGATGGTTTGGTGAACCTATCTGACATGCATTTTGCCTACCATTAAAACTAGGTGTATTTGGATTATAATTCCTATTATCTTGATATGGCTGTCTGGCCCCAAAATTAGTAGAATTTGTATTAATATTATCCTGACAAAAATTCATATTTTGATTTCCCTGAAGACGCTCAAAACTATACGATAGAGGTAAATTGGTTGAGGTTACTCTATTTTCAAAAAGATTATTTGACTGAAAATTATCGACAGGTCGTTCAAATCCTTGCTGAGACGACCCTAATGCATAATTTTGAGGAGAACTTTGATTGTTCGCCATGCCTTCACCTCTGAGATGATTTGTTGCATAATTAAACCCGCTTGATTGTACGTCATGACAGGTCAGTGGAGGCATTGACATAACTGAAACATTCCGCGCATTAGTTGGAGTTCTAAGATTGTTAACTACACTTGATATCTGAGGAATTGGTAAGCTCTCGGTAACAATTTGGATATTTTCTAGATTGGATTGTCTTTGGCCACCCAAGGAAGTAGTTTTATTAAAGACATGATTTCGAGACAAGTTTGCAGCGTCATCTGCAGGGCCATTATTACTACTTATTATTTCGGACACAGGGGTATTTGATAACCGCGCACTGCGTGAGGAACGCAACCCACTAGATACTCGGTATGGTACAGATTTTGATGGTCTGGTATTAGAATGAACTATAGTGCTTGTTTGAATTTTTGTGCTTGGTTGAACTATGGAATCGATACTCTCATCCTCATCAGAGTCTGATGTATCTGATCCAATTGATAAAATTAAAAGAGACTGCCTTGCGAGCTGGTTCACTCTGTACACGTTTTGTAGGGGATATATTGTTGCTATTATTATGACCACTTTCAGTTGGACTACGACTAGATATCGACTCGGTACTCAAATATATAAGGTCATTTTCTGTGTTAGGGTCATCTAGCACAGAATCTACACTTTCTGCTTTTGTTTTTAAAAGATCTAAGAGAAATACAGCTTTAGTTAACAGTTTAGTTTTAGTTTCACAAAATTCGTCATCATCAGGGAACCTAGATATTCGATGTCTAATATGCAATATTTTAGATTTTAGATATTTGAACTCTTGGTGATTCTCATTGAATTTAAAAAGGTCTACCCTATGGGAAACATTTCTCAATTTAAACTTACCAAGGTTTGCTTCCAAGCAAAAATCAATAGGTACTTCCGGATAAACTATGGTATCTTCGGACTCAGCTGCTAAATGTCCTCGTAGGATTGCTGTTTTATACTGCCCAGCTCCCTGAACCACTGCTGACCGAACGAACAGCTCAAAATTCAGCTCATCCTCTGACAGACACTCGGGATCCATAATTCTTTTCCCTAAAAATTATAAAAAAATTAGTAACTATACGATACTTAAAAAGGTTTAGTAGTTAAGAACGTTAAAGCAAATAAATTTTAAAGATATTGTTCACAAAACAATAAATATGATGCTAATATTTACCTAAAGAATATAACACTTGATTTTGATAAAAACATCAGCACAAAATAACAGATATAATATTTAATATTTAATTTTGATTATTTCCCTTGTTGTTGAAAAAAAATGAAACGATAGTTAAGACAGAAAACACAGAGTAAGAACAGAGGCTAATCAGATAAATAGGTCGCCCTGTAGGAGTCACACTAAAGGAAGCCTCACACGTTGGCGCCACTTATTTAATATACACTGCGTCCATAAAGTCTTGCACAAATTCATTTAAAATTCAGGGGCTTACTTTTTTTAAAAACGCTCGGACACGTCAATTAGTACTTTTGTTTGCGCATTTTTTAACGTAAAATGTTTTTATACAGGGTGTCGCACGTATGAGGTATGAGGTCATCAAGGATTTTTTTTAATGGAACACCCTGTATATTATATCAATTTTGAATTCTATGATGAACACTTAACACCTCTGGAAATCACGGTTTCCGAAATATTGACGTTTGAAAATTTATTTTAAACACATTTATTGATGACCTCATACCTCATACGTGCGACACCCTGTATAAAAACATTTTACGTTAAAAAATGCGCAAACAAAAGTACTAATTGACGTGTCCGAGCGTTTTTAAAAAGTAAATACCTGAATTTTAAATGAATTTGTGCAAGACTTTATGGACGCACTGTATATATAAAATAAAAGGAAACAGAAAGGCGTCACTTGTAATATATTTAAAAAAGAAAAGAAAGAGAAAAAGGGGATCCTAACTTTTTATAAATTAAAAAAATTAAACCTTTCTTCCCTTATATATATATATATTCATCATATGCCACGTTGCTACAGATATAATTTATTTGAGCTGGGTCGTGGGATTTTAAGAAAAGCAAATTCTGTCTGTTAGCTCTTAAAGGGAACAATCAAATACAATTTTTGGGCGCCAGTTTGCACTAGTGGCAAACAGAAAAGAAAAGAAAAGCAATCAACAACTACAAAAATCAACAACAAAGATTTATTTAAGTAAGTATTCAGAAATAAATTTAACAGTCAAGGAAATATTAGCATCATTTCAAATTATACCTTAATTAGTTATTAGCTAATCAATTAATCACTTAAAGTAAAATAAGTTAATCACTGAATAAATATAAATGCAATAAAAGTGAGGTCAATACAGGCCAGCTACCAAAAATTATAATTTATTAAGATTAGATAAGCTAATTAATGATTAGATAAATTAAGGTCAGTGACCTAGCTACAGTAAAATGTAAAATCAAATAGATACGGGCCTGCAACCCAAATTATAATTTATCAAGACTAGTTAAGGGTAATTATCAATAGAAAGAATAAATTAAGGTCAGTGACCTAGATACGGTAAAATATAAAATCGAATAGATGCGGGCCTGCAACCCAAATTATAATTTATTAAGACTAGATAAGGGTAATTATCAATAAAAAGAATAAATTAAGGTCAGTAACCTAGATATGGTAAAATGTAAAATCGAATAAATGCGGGCCTGCAACCCAAATTACAAATTATTAAGGTTAGATAAGCTAATTAATGATTAGATAAAGTAAGGTCAGTGACCTAGATCTAAATTACACCTAAAATTAATTGAATGTTAATATTAGCCAAGGTGACTCGGTTTCAGTTAAATATAGAATTAGAGAAATACGGGCCTGCAACCCAAATCATAAATTATAAAAAAAATAAATTAAGGTCAGCGACCTAGATATAATTACACCTAAAATTAATTAAATGTTAATATTAGCCAAGGTGACTCGGTTACAGTTAAATATAGAATTAGAGAAATACGGGCCTGCAACCCAAATCATAAATTATAAAAAAATAAATTAAGGTCAGCGACCTAGATATAATTACACCTAAAATTAATTAA
This sequence comes from Polydrusus tereticollis, assembly GCA_963920685.1. Classification (NCBI taxonomy): domain Eukaryota; kingdom Metazoa; phylum Arthropoda; class Insecta; order Coleoptera; family Curculionidae; genus Polydrusus; species Polydrusus tereticollis. Next base: position 85,641,646 of record OY987332.1, read on the forward strand.
ATGTGGGCCTGCGACCCTAATTATAGGTAATAAATACGATATAGTACCACATTAATAGCGGAACACTCCAAATAACTATATTTTCGACTAGATCACACCTAGTCGGTTACAAATAACTTTCAACACTGCCCTAAATATGAGCTATTTTGCAGGGTTGAAGCAAGTTTACTTAAAGCAAAGTACTTATCTTAACAGTAGTTCCGATGTAGGGCCCCTCGATAACAGTTCCACGTCTCAAATCTGATCATACCATCCCCAACTAACACGTGTTGGTCATAGACGTTTCCTTGTTCAGGTGCGGCTGCCTCGGGTGTTCAATGCCTGGACTCGGTACCTCTCCTCACGAAAACTGTACTCCTACGGTAGCAATTCCAACTTGGCTAGCAACCATTTGATGCTCAATTGAATATCAACGTAAAAATTTGAAATCAAGTTCACAGGGAACTCTTGAGACAACGTCGTTTGTGGCTTTCCTCAGCTTAACGATTTCTTCTTTGTTTCTAGCACTGAGCTCCTTTGGGACCCCAAAATCCAGCACTATGCTGATACTATTCACAAATATTCAAATCGCTTTGCTGCGAATCAGTTGGCCAAAGAAGAGCAAGAGAAAGAGAGCTTTTTCACCGTCGCTTGTGATTTTATAGATTCGGTTTCAAAAAAAATCGACCAACTCGAAAAAAAAAAAAAAAAACTATCTAAGAACTGAAAAAAAGGTCCACGATCCAAGAAACGACTAGCCTTAAACTCGTCAACGTAGTTCTTAGCTAATTCGGAATGTCACTAATGTCGAACAAAACAACTCTAGTATCTTTCCAAGTAAATTTAAATATAAAGTTCATGCATGCCCGATTCTGCGGATCCAAAATCGTTCCTGGCCAGTGATTGGTTTTATTGCAGCTGATTAAATTATTTAATATTATTTATTATTTTAGTTAAATTGTAACATTTACAAAATGTAATGTTACAACGAAACTCTGTTGCCTTGTATCTTTTAATCTCAGTAATTTTCCTTGTTTTTCTAGAAAATTCACTGGGGATATATGACCGTAATTTAATAAGTTTAGATGATAGCTTAAGTACAAGCGAAGCTCTCAATTTAAAGGGTGGTTTTCCAAATATCCAACCAAATTTGTTATGACATAATAATCTTTTCATGACCCCCAAACAAACTAGGTGCATATAATCCAGGGGAATATTTTCGATAACATCAAAACATGGTATATTTTCAATTAAGGATAAGCCAAGATGATGCTCAGGCTGCAACCTTTGGCGAAAACTAATATCAGTACGTTTCCTACCATTTCCTTCAAAAAAACAAACATTATCGAATATATCTCCTTCTTCATCACATTTAGTGCATGAACAGTATCCTGAATGACCTTTTACTTTTAAAATGTAAGATTTTGCTGAATATTAGGTAAATGTGTATTAATAACCTTTAATAATTTGTTTAGGGAAGAGTGTTTAAGATTTTCTTCAACAGCCCACTAAGCTAAGTGGAAGGGAAAATTTTTAGGATCATTATGACTGTGCCTAGAAGTAGAGGGCACAGTGGATTGTAAAATTGGCAAGTGTGGTAGATTGATAGGAGTTTTATCATTATTTGTACTAGGGGGACCTATCGACTCAGAGGTAAGGGTGACATCCATAATTGGGCTAGAAGAGGGCTCATCAGAGGGAATAGAATCAAAGTGTGGGTGGATTAAAACAGATTGAATAGTCAAAAGGTCAAAATCTGCTTGGTTTTTAATGAGTCGGCGATAAGAACGGCCACCACGACCAGCCGCCGGTATCATTTTTGTCTTAAAACTAGCATTAACCAAATAAAAGCAATATTTATATTTAACTTTCAACTTAACACTTTTTTACTACCTACTTCCATAGAAAAATAAAACAAGGAAAATGAAATTATTAGTGAATAAAATCACAAATTCACAAAGCACTTTCCAGTCTCGATCGAGGTTATGTCAAAAATGCAGGCATAGAAAAAGAAACGATATTCGATTGACCCCACTGACATCCATCCGAATCACTGAAAACATTAGTGTTAGTCAGTGGCGGATTTAGGGAAAAAAGTCCAGGCGGCGATTTCCTAAGAGGGGCCCAGTTGTTCGGTACATTAAATAAATTAAGTGACAAATTGTGAAGTGAAGTCAAAAATTTTTATTGAATACAGAAAAACAGAATCATGTAACTTTGAATCCTTGTCGTGCTTTTCGTTCAGCAAAAACTTCCATCGCAGAATCCAAATTCAGTGAATTTGCCACTGATCTTTCGATGTAGAGAATACAGAAATTGTTCAGTGTGTCTTCAGCCAGATTAGCTCGACGATATTCTTTGATTATTTTCAAAGAGCTCATGACAAGTTCAGCACTAGCTGAACCTATGGGCAAAGTCAGGAACAATCTGAATAAACTGCAGCTTTCGGGAAAACTGTCCACTATATTGCTTGCGATAATGAACTCCAAATAATGTAACGGACAGTCGTTCGTGAAATCACGATTTTGCGAAAAATACATGCATGTGAAACAAGCCAGTTCATACTTAAGATCCGTGGTGAAAAATTCCGAGTACTTTTGTATTAAAGTAATGACACTCTTCTCCAATTCGTCTTCTTTCAAATTTTTCAAATTCTTGGGCATCAAAAAACCAAAAACTTCGTTCACTTCTCGTAATCCTTCTATGCGTTCCTGCAGTTCGTGACACATTGAATCCAAAACTTCGTACTAACTCAATCGATGTCTTTCATGTGTTTCCAGTGGTGAATCAGCCGCTTTTTCGTCAAATTTTCTTTTGACTTTTCGTTTTCTAACAATAGGGAAATCAGCGTTTTCGCAGGCCATTTCTTCCCACTTTTCTTTCGCTTTTAGTACGAAATCATTGTACTTGCTTTCGTTCCTCAAATCTTGCAGTTTCTCCAATGCCGTTGAAATGCATCTTTGAGCCGTCATCCAATCAATATCTTTTTTCTGCATTTGAGCTTGCACAGTATTCATCACGCTCAGTACTGCATGCCACCATAACAAATTAAGAAAAAATATCCAATTCATGGAGGAAAGTAAAGATCTTGCATTCATTATATCTTCTCCAGAAGCTCCAACTCTCGAAATTTCATCCTCTGTGCAATTGATGATACATTCAAAATTCTGTATTTATTTATTTTTTTTTTTTTTTATTTATTTATTCATTTATTGATGTTAACATGCACAGAGTACATTTACATAGGTCATAAGATCTAATACTAGGTTAAAAATAAAAGTTACATAATAATAAAAGTTACATAATAAGTGAACACTAAACAAAACTAAACATAGGCATAATATAGGATAAAATCTGACAGACATTAAAGGGAAGATTGGCTCTGAAAGTATTCCTCAAAAGAGTAAAAAGCCTTACTTATTAAAAAATGTTTTATTCTCCTTTTAAATGCAAGTGGTTCCAGTGTCACCACTTCAGTAGGCAGATGATTAAAAAATTTTTTTCCGTAATAGGACATGCCGTCCCTCGCTCTAGCAAGTCTGCGAAACTCGGGCACGAGCAGTCCACGGTTGCGGGTCTTATATTGGTGAACGTCTGACTGTTTCCTGTACACTTGCAGGTTCTCCCTAACATAAAGCAGGCACTCCAAAATGTAGACACAGGGAAGGGTGAGGACATTCAAGTTAACAAAGTGCTGCCTACAGCAATCGCGGTATGCAAGACCCGCAACAAGCCTTATGCATCTCCGCTGCAGGGCAAATATCCTGACAGTGTGCGCTGAATGACCCCAGTTGATAATGGAGTATGACATTCTGGAGTGAAAGTAACTGAAGTATGCGACTCTAACAGTTGAGCGAGACACAGAATATCCCAAGTTACGCAAGAGATAAATTATTTTCGACAGCTTATACGATAGAACGTTCACATGCGCCTCCCAAGTTAACTTCGAGTCCAAGGTGACTCCCAAGAAAGTGACAGGGTCCAACTCGTGCAATTCCGCGTCGATATGCTTTAAGGAAAAAAGGAGAGACTGGGTTTTGCTGACATTCACACAAAGTTTATTTGATAGAAACCAGTCATCAATGCGATACCGTGTGCGCTCAGCATCCGCGATCACAGCGACCTCGCTTTTATTGGAGACCAAGGAGGTAGTATCATCTGCATATAAAAAGAAGTCAGCGCCATTAGAGCACTTTGGTAAGTCATTTATAAAAATAAGGAAGAGGATTGGTCCGAGAACCGATCCCTGGGGAACGCCACAGCCAATGATCTTACTTTGGGAGCGATGGCCATTAAACGTGACATATTGGCCTCTGTTGGTTAAATAGGACTTAATAAGCTGTATGCTTCCGACATCGAAATTGTAGAATTCAAGCTTCCTAAATAACACGTGATGCGAAACGCAATCAAAAGCCTTCGTCAGATCGTAAAAGGAGGCAAGAGAATGAAGACCGCCCTCAAAGCCCTCCGCCACACATCGACAAAAGCTTCCAACTGCCCCACTAGTAGTATGGTGTTTCCTAAACCCAAACTGTTCAGGGGCAAACAATGAATTTTCCTCAAAAAAATCCTCGATCTGAGATTTAAGAATTGCCTCATAAATTTTCGTAAAGATTGGCACCAGAGAAATTGGCCTATAGTTAGATGGATCATCCTTGGGTCCCTTCTTATATATTGGGATAACTTTGGCGATCTTAAGACAATCCGGAAACACACCTTCCGATATTGACATATTTATTAGACCTGTAATGGGATATACTATAAGGTTTTTAAGAGTTTTGATTGTTTTGGAGTTGAAGTCAAAGTGATCCCTACAGGCACTGTCTTTTAAGTTTGTCATTACAGATCTAACATCATTATAGATAACTTCGCGAAAACTAAAAGTTGATGTTATTTTTGTTTTTTTTAGATAATCGGCAGGATGTTGATTTGATACTGAGAGTTTACTAAGTATGTTGTTTGAAATTTCAACAAAAAAATCATTAAAATCATTGGCATTAAGACAGTTAGTGGGCTTATCGCAAATATTGCCATTGTTGGACTTTATGACCTTCCACATAGCTTGAGACGCATTGGAGGAGGATTTAATGAACTCATCATTGGCCTGTATTTTTTTCCTACTGATGGTATTTCTATACAGTTTTCTATATTCTCTAACATAGTCCTTACTTACCAATTGAGAATTGGCTCTACTCAGTTCCACAAGAAACTGAAGCCGCCCTCTCATCTCCCTCAGGGAATCATCATACCACTTGCCGACACGAGACCCAATAGCCGTATTCAATTTTTTAGATTTAAGCTGAAAAGACTTTTCATAGGCCCCAGCCAGTATTTCGATAAATGTTTTAAAGAGACACTCTATATCCCGGGAGTTACCGTTTTTGATAAAATCCCAAGATATTTTCTCAACTTAATTGTACAAGCTAAAAAGTCCCAAGCCGGTCACAGGCCTATAGTTAATACGCATGTTAGATTTAGGCTTTATCCCAGAATCAATATTAAATGTCAAGAGAATTCCAAAGTGATCCGAGAGAACGGGATCAGAAACCAGTACCACATATTCCTCACTTGGAAGGTTCGTAAAAATATTGTCAAGTCTTGTGTTCTCAGTCACTGTCGAACGCAGACCATACACATTAAAGAGATTACACAACTCGAGCCTAGAAGAATCGTTGGCTTTATTGAACTTTACATTACGGTTATAATAATCTTATTACTAGGCCTGGTTTTGCATAACATCGAGTCCAGCCTGGCTAGAAAGCTGTCAAAATCACCCAGAGGTGAGCGGTAAACTGTATAAATTAAAAAATCCCGAAGTAATATTCCCGAAACCTCACAGTCGAGTTCAGCACAGATGTCCGTGAGCTTGGTGTCCAGACTGATACACTCTATCCCATCCCGCGCCCATATACACACCCCCCCATGCGCTCTCCTCACTCTACTGAAACAAGAAACAAGAAAAAAGCCCTCAATTCTTAAGGAGTCAAGTTCGTCGCTATTAAGCCAATGTTCATTTATACAAAGAATATCTATATTACTATTAAGCTTGAGAAATACCTCCAGCTCCAAAATCTTGTTGCATATGGATTGGATGTTGATATGCCAGACTCCTCTTCTGACCGCACCGTCACGCTGCATGTCGTTGTATAGCATCGCTCTCGAAAAAGCAGATGACCACGTGTGTCATTCCTCGCTGTATAACTATATGTTCCAGAGTTTATGTTTGTACCAGTAGTTCGCTGACGATCAAGTATAACATCATTCGCTGTCAAAGGAACAGGAGTGCTGTTGCTGTTATCTGCACGTAATGCCTGTACCCTCCCCTTAAACTGCGCCTGCTGCTCAACAGCAAGAGCACCTGGCACTATAAGAGATTCACACATAAAATTCACCGAATTATATTTCTTCGCGTAACTGCTAGATGAGTTCATAAACGAATAGTTTAAGTTGAATTCGTCTGCGTTTACAAATTCTGCAGAACCCGTTGAGAGGACTACTTGTTCAACAGAGTTGTTTTGATGGGATATTAGTCTATTTAAGATATGCCTACTAGGATGCATATACGCCGAACCCACTATTAACACGTTAGTTTTAGCGGCAGCACTCAAGATGAGGTCTCTCAGCGCATTTGTATTTACAGATCTTCCGCAGATGCTGTCACCGGGGCCAGTAAACATTATCAAAAAGTCCTTTTTGTCCAAATTCCTTAGAAAAGTCCTGGCCATTTCGCACATTTCTTCGATTGAAGTTTTTGACCTGTACTGTGTATTTATATCAAAACCAGCATTAGTACCTGTCTTAAAAAGTGTTGCACAGCCCTTTACCATGGAGTCCCCAACAATTACAAGTTGAGGCTTATTTTTAAAGGAATGTTTATGATTCGACATTGATGTTTCAGTCTGAGGATTCGAATTCTTGACACAATTGTCCACAAAATCGGTCTGAGTAGAGCACTCCTTATGTACGTGAATGAGTGCATACCGGTAAAACGCTTCTTCCATGGTATAGTCCTCAATTTCAGTCTGAGCTTCTGAGGTTGTTGTAGTATGGGTTTGGGTGTGAACATGCTTGTTGAAACAGGAAGGCGTTTGAGAATATGTTGTTGTAAACTGTACGTTCCTCAAGGACTTGGTTTGATTTATGGAACTATTAATTTCATCCAGTTCAGTCTGTAAGTCTTTTATAATTTTTGACTTTTCATCCAGTTCCTTTTTATAGTGCCCTTCCATATCAAAAACATCATCCTCGAATGCAGCCGATCTTCTTTTTAGATCCTTGTATTGTTTGTCCTTTAGTTCAATATCAGTCTTAAGCTGCAAATTTTCCGCTTGAAGTTCTTTTATTATATCAAAAGAAAAATCCTCACTTTTAGCTTTATCGGAACACGACTTTGAGCAGTATATTTGATGTTGATCAATATGAATCCAGTTTTTTTTCCGCTCCCAGCAAGACTTGTGGACAATGGTATGACAAATTACGCAGCAGTAAATCCTAAGTTTAAGCTCTTTACTGACACAACAGGGAAATATCATGGTTCTGAACGGCATCATAGTAATGGAATAATATGCAAATAAGCACTAGGAAATCCTTGCGAGAAACCTGGCAACGTTGAGACAGGATCGAGGATTGGCACGCCAGAAAAAACGTAAACAAACATCGGTACTATCCTGTTTTATAAGAAATTTTCTATTTATTTCATTTATAGGGCATTACTGATAAGTTATAAGTTCACTGTGATCGTTTGCACACTTTATTTTTACAAAAAACACGATTAAATTAACGCAAAACTATCGCACCAATTAAACTTCTACGTACAGTGTTGCTGGACGTTTATTATATATTGTAGTATTGCTTCCACAGCTTTCAATCGTGAAGGCCAACGTGTTGTGCTCAAACCTTTAATGTGCAGTATTCTTTCTTTTGCGATGAATGCTTTGCCAACAGGATCATGTTGTGCAGCATTCCCAGATTCAAGATTTGTTTCGAATATTTCTTTTCCCAATTCTCTTAGAAGTTGGATGCCAAAATCTTCTGAGTTTCGTGACGTACGTTGGCTTTCCTCCATAATTGCGTCCCACCGTCGATGTGAATGCGCGAAATATTTGTAGATGCTGTCAATGATGGCAAAAAATACTTTAATTGGTGGACTGGCATTTCAATCATAGCAATCCATTGCATAGTTGTATGTAAGAGTTTAAGTACACTGAAAAATTTATTAGAATATTGAAATCAAATTGCAGTCATTTGTAGGTTAAAGGACGGGTAGATATTTTATATATTGATGGTGGGAATGAAATTTTCGTTCAATACTTACTATGTAATTATACTATCCTGTTTTCAGGGAGAAACGTACATTTGTCAGAATCGAGGTTAATTCATGTTGACTATTAAACGCGCTAGAGTTCTTACAGTCAGTACAACCTACGGATATTATTGATATGAAAATGTCTCAGTCTGCTTATCCTGTTTCGTAGTTTTGATGATTAATGCCCGTATTCTCCGTTTTGTCAAATAAACGCGTTCAAGTAAACTAGTTCAAATAATGAAACGAGATTAAACATTCTTTCCTATGCACCGTACAAAGTTTAGTTAATCTTGAAATACATTTGGCAACGCCGCAAATACTAGTGACATTTTATCTATTTTCAGATTGTTGGCCAGAGTGAGTCAGTGAGTGCATCTTGTTGAACCGCTAACCTACTAATAATAACCAGGCTTTTTTCTAAAAACAAAATTGTCGGCTTTTCGGTAACATAAAGAACAGATTTACCTATTATTTTGTGGAAAATAGTGTTTTCTTTTATTTTAAAATGGAGGATATGCCTAAGAACAAAAGAGCTTCTAACTTTAGCTCGGAAGAGAAAGCTGTTCTTATTGAAATAATTGCTAACAAATACTCGGGAATTATCGAAAATAAGAAGACAGACCATACCACCATTAATGAAAGACTGAGGACTTGGAAATATATTGAAAATGATTTTAATGCTGTTTCCCCCACTAGCTATCACAGAGACTGGGAAGTTCTAAAAAGATTTTACGAGAATCAAAAGAAAACTGCTAGACAATTGAAGGCTAAAGAAACTTTGGCCAAATTTAAGACAGGGGGAGGTCCTGAAGTTATTATTAAGAAGGACCCAGCTGATGATTTACTTTTGTCAATCATAAACAAAAAAAGTATTATGGGATTGGGAAATACGAGAGACTCCAATCAACTACCACAAGTAGATCATGTGAATCCGAGTGTGAGTCATGTTATTGATAGCGAAGAATTTGTTTTGGAGATTCAAAATGAAAAAGCACAAAAAGAGGTAATTAGATTTATGAGCTAATAGGATGTTAATTTTTACCTACCTACCTAGTTAAACATTTAAGATCTTTTTTTATTACTGTGTAACTATCAGATATAGATATAATCTGTTATTTGCAGGAAAACAGTCGTGGTTCCGATTCTGAGCCATTAGCACAAAGCACATCAGCAAATATAATCAGTTTTGAAGCACTTGAAGGTGTAGATGTGGTAAGTTGTTTCTAAAACCAGATTTTGTAACGTTTCCTAAACTACTGCAAACTAAACATAAAAATTATAGGTGTATATAACAATAGATATACACTACATTATTGTGAACAGACTTTTAAAAAAAATTGTGCATTCAAGTCTTTTCTTCTTAAAGTTATGCTGGCTGCTCCTATCTCTAATAAATTAATTTATTTTCTAGGAATATGGTACAATGACTAGCCCTACTTGGAAACGCTATAAAGCATCAGATTTAAAAAATGCTGTAAACCCAGCACTCAAAGTTGACGCAACCCCAAAAAAAACTGACAAAATGGTTAGTTACTTAGCTAGTTATTATAGCTTATCCCAAAATATAAGATTTTGACTTTTTGCTTGCATGATAGGACTATATTGTATTGTAATGACAATTAATGGTGCTTAAAAATACATATTTAAAAAAAACTGAAATACATAGCATACTTTTATGTATATTTTTTTTTGCAGGTAACTTCTGTCAATCTTACTCGACGTAGACCTACACAGGGCATAACAGCGCTAACCTCGTCTCATTTTTCTGAAAAGTACAACATCTTATTAGACAGACGTTTACAATTAGTGGAAAAGCAAATTAAACAAATAGATGACGAGAAGGCATTTCAGGCTGATGAGAGGCGTTTAAAGTTAGGATCATTAAGGCTCGATATTGAATTAAAAAAAAAAAAATTATTGTAATGTAGTTTTCAAAAATATTTAAAATGACAAATTTAACTTTTGTCAGTTTAAATCCCTATTCCGCCGTATTAGGCAGCTTTAGATTTATTTTATGGTGAAACAGCATTAAAATCACTATTTTTTCTTTATGCTCAAGTTTATCCTTGGTAAGATCCAAGTTAGGTCATCATTATTAACATAGAGTTCTTACTTGCTATACAAATAATATGGAACTATACTTAGATAAATAAAAAAAAATTCATGAAAATATGTTTTTTATTAATTTAACTAACTTTAATGTTTACAAAAAAATATACTCTACCAAAATATTAAAAGATACATATATTTGTGCAATAATAAATCCTACACATTGTACATTATTGTCCAATAAAAATTGTTAAAAAAATATTTAAAAAAGAAAATAACAAAAATACTTAGCAACCTCATACATAGTGTGCACTTTGCACTAATACAAAATAAAAAACAAAGTCAGATGTAAATGGTCTTGTGAGGCTGAGAGTGTTATACTTATATTACAAGTTAGCAAAATAATTGTTAATTAAAATGCCTCGATAATTGTAATTATTTGCTGCAACAACTTGTGGTGGTTGCAAAGGAGGTATATTTCCTTGCTCGATAAGATAATTTAATTCTTCAATATTAATATTTTCTGGAGGTGGAGGTAACTCCAAATTCATGTCCACAGCAATGTTGTGCAGCACGGCTGTAGCTACAATTACGGACAGGGTTGTTTCCAATTTGCACCTTAAGCCGTAGGCCAGCACAGGGAATCTTCTTTTCCATACCCCAATACACCTTTCCACACTATTTCTTGTGCGAATTTGTGCTTCATTATATAAGCGCTCTGGTCTGGTTACAGGGTTTAATAGAGGTGTCAATAAATAGGGCCTTAAAGAGTATCCGCTATCACCTAAAAATGTTGTGCATTTTGACAATAATAATATGACTGGTAACTTTAGTATACACATATACCTACCAAGTAGGATGCCATTATGAAATTCTCCATTTTCAAATCTGGCTTTTAGCCTGCTACTGTTGAAAATTGTTGCATCGTGTGAGGAACCTGGCCAATTTGCCACAATATCTAATATTTTTAATGTACTGTCACACGCAATCTGTGTATTCACGGAAAAGTATGATTTTCGATTGCGGAAAACTTCCGCATCCTCCCCACCTGTCGACAAAAAACATTATTAACATAAACGGATGCTTACCTATTTTTATTGTTTGAGTCTATTTTTAATGTTAGGTACCTACCTACTTACTTATGTTCAGAAAATATGATTAGCACAAATCTAAAATATCAAGAAAACAAAACAAACTTACCAGGAGACTGAATTCTTATATGGGTCCCATCTAAACATCCGAGTACCCTTGGAAACCGAGCTAGTTGATGGAAGCCATTCTGAACATGAACTATTTCATTGGCAGATGGCATTTTAATATACTGGGGACAAAGATCAGCAATGGCATTACTGACTTTGTAAATTATACGAGAAACTGTTGTTTGGTGTGCCCCCACAAAGTCTCCAATAGCAATCTGATGCCCAGAACTTGCATAAAATCGCAATGCTAGTAACAACTGGTTCATAGGTGTCAAACTGTTGTTCCTAAAATATTACATAAACAACCCAACACATTTTTCATTAAGGACCTAAGAAATCAAAAAATACTTTGTCACAAGGACCTATTTAAGTATCCTTACAAATCATTATCAAATTCCAGCACGTGTTCTATATCTTCTAGAAGTCTAAATACAATGGGCTTGGTTAAGCGAAATCGTCGAAAAAAGGACATCTCATCCAAGGTATGAAAATGGTCTGCCCTTTCATAGAGTCTTCGAGGAAATCCAAAATTTATCACATCAACAACGTCAAGGTCATCTTCCAATAAGAGTTCGTCTTCTAGCTCCATTTCTAACAACAAAGCAAATTATGTTTATTCAGTACCATGATTTTCTAAAATAAACGTTGGTATCTTACCCTTTCTTGGGTCTTACTTACCCCAGTGAAGATAGAAAAAAACTTTATTGTTATTGTTCTTATAAAGAGGTTATGTTCGTTGTGCGTTTAATTAGTTAAACGCCCAAAGTTGGGCGTTTACATTTAAACCAGTTTAAGGTCGAAAACGCCGACGGAGCATACCAATTTTAATATTTAAGCCAGTTCACGCCTTGAACGCGTTTAAATGTCGACGGAGAATACGGGCATAATACAATACAAAAACACAAAAAGCGTTCGCGATATCAGTAACGTGTCACTTCAGATGCTTTGTTATGAAAAAACATGGCAACACATTGAGCCATTAAGTATAGCATCAGACAAGTAGCGACACTTGGCGTCTAGTGTTGTAAAATTTCCCGAAATATATGTTTGGAAATATTTCCGGAAATATTTCCTGAAACATTGGAAATATATGGAAATATTGGAAACAAATTAAAGACTAAAAAAAAAAAGAAAAAACTAAATATTTATTTAAAAAATAACAACAAAAAATAGAACGCTTCTTATACATGAACACAAATAAATGGTAAACATCAAAAAAATAGAAATAGGGTCAAATTTGTAAAAAAAAATAATTATTTTTACAAACAAGTCGAGCAAGAGGCATATCTTCATCGCTGTCGTCATCATCCTCAATATTATCTTCGGCATTAGGGTCTTCTTCATGCCAGTCAACTTCTTCAAAATCTTTAACAGTGTCACTAGTGTCAGTGTCGGAAATAAAAATTGACCTATCGCCCTTTTCAATTTTATTTAGCAAGTTTTCATTGTGGGATACGTAGAGCAGTTTAGCCGCTCTATCATTAGTAAGCCTGTTTCTCTTTTTAGAATGAATGTGACTATAAACGCTAAAACTGCGCTCAGTGGCTGCTGAAGATGCTGGCATCATCAAAATTCGTGACGCTACTTTTGATAAAGAAGATGAAGAACAAAGTCCTTTCCACCAGGAGACTGGGTTATGAAAACTACTTTTCCATATAAAATTATTGCCAAACAATTTACCACTTCTACAACGGTAATTTGCTATTTCATCTATTATTTCTTGCTCTTTTATATTGAGTTTATTTCTTGCTATGTTAAGTATGCATTCTATTGCTGAAAGAATTTGTGTTTCATCAAGTTCAGAACCTTGTGATTTTGGATCTAGTAATTCTGCAGCATAATGTATGGGTTTAATAACAAATTTTTCTCTTTTGTCAACAAACTCCAACAATTCAGTTTTCTCTCTGTCGTTAAGTGGGGACAATGCAAGGTTGTTCTGAACCACCCTTTTAATATCATGAAATGCTTTTACAGCAAAGTGAATAGTGCCATAATCTCCTTCTACAATTTTTAACCATTTGCAAATAGGTTGAAAAATGTTAATTAGGTTGGAAATTTGACCCCAAAATACTTCGTCATCTAATATCCACTGCTTAACATATTTATCAATCATTTGTGTTGCTTCTTGGCTAACTGCAACTCCTTGTAAACTGAGCCTAGTGCTGTACACACTTTTTAAACTGGTCAAAATTGAAGACCAGCGAGTTTTTACAGGCAAGTGAATGGCACCTGCATTTGGCTCTACATTTTTGTTTTCTTTTTGCTTTGTTCGTAAAAGTTCATAAAGAATTTGTTTTTTCTTGATCTCTTTTGCAATATCTGTAACTTTGTCAATTAGAGCCGACATAGTATTAATTTTAAGCAAATCATTACATAACAAATTAAGACCGTGGGAAAGGCAACCATATGGAATGATATCATATTTTTCGTTTAGTATGGTTCCAGCAAGTTGCATATTTTTTGCATTATCTGAAACGTAACCTAAGAATTTGTTTGGTCCGTATTTTTCAATTATCTTCCCCATTTCTTCAGCTATATACTGTGCAGTGTGTCTTTGCAACTTAGTTTCAATAGAAGCTTCCAGTAGAGGTGATGGTGTAGTGATTATACAATTTATGACTCCTTGGTTTCGTATGTTGCTCCACCCGTCGCTTTGTAGACCTAGAATTTCACTTTCATTAATTGTAGTTTCAACCCTCTCCTTTACTTCATTAAACGCTGCATCCAACTTTGTATTCGACAGTTTATATCTACTTGGTAGTACAAAACTTGAACGAATCATCTTAAAGAGCTTAAGCCATTCGGCGTTATCAAGGATGGACAATGGACAGTAACTGGCGTATATTGCACGAGCCAGTTGGTTTTCGATTTTTTCCTGTAAAAAAAAGGTAGTAGTATAGTATCTGTATTCCGCATATCTTTCTATTTAAGTCAGTGAAATTCTAATCCTGCTTTTTAATTCATAAATAGATCCTCAATATCCTCATTCTGTATACAGGGTGTGCTTACAACTCCCACATTTTTTTGTATTCCTATTTTATTAAATATTAAACAACGATATTTTTTAGCAATAATCTACGGTACTTACTTGATTTTTTTTTGGAAATTCGGTCAGCAAATGCCAAAACACTTCCAGAAGTAGCAGGTTTCATTAAAGAAGTAGTAGGTTTCATTAAAGAAGTAGCAGGTTTCTTCATTTCATTCACAACATCGGAAGTAGATGGTTTCGTGGGCGGCATTTCGACATCAATGTCAATACTGGAACTGTTAATAGTACTAGTACTACAAGTAGCTGTAAAACTTGAGGTTGACGGTACTGGTGGTAGTATTTCTGATACTGAGCGTTCTGATTCAGAGGCAACAACAGTGGAATTATCACTCAAAATGCTTTCATTTACCAAAACACATTCGTTGTCGCTTGATGAGCCGTTTTCTTCGTCATTTTGCATAAATTTTTTTTTTACTTGCTTGGGACAGCCTTTACAAACTTTACTTAGATGTGCCTTCATCCTGGACGCATTTTTAAAGAACGTTTTACTGCAATACATGCACTGGTAAATATTGTTACCTTTAGAAATGCAATACTTCCAAACAATGTCTTTTGTTTTCCCCATTTTAAAACTCACTAACCATCGACACTATCAAAGAATCAAAAATATACTTTAAAAACTTACAAAATATACTTTACACAACATATACTGTATAAAAATCTACTCTTAAAACGCACTGCGGACTGCGGCACTCATGTGCTTGCTTTAACATATTATCCGATGCGCTCGGGGCTTACCCGCTTTCCAGGTAGAAATCCAATGTTGCCGTTGCCAATAAATCGGAGAATCGTCGAGCTGGAGATATTCATATGTGTTTGTGAAAACTGTATTATTAGTATAGGGTTACAAAATATAAAAGATATAATAAACATTTGTTTTGAATCATTTAGAACAAGTTTTAAATATTTTTTTAAATATTTCCAATATTCTCAATATTTCCAATATTTCCGAGACAAGTTCGGAAATTTCCAATATTTCCATTTCCATGGAAATATTTCCAACGGAAATATTTCCATTTACAACACTATTGGCGTCAAAGACAACTGACAAAATACTTTCAAATAATGGACGTTCAATTGTATGGCGCTAGACTCCGCTAGAGTGAACCATTTTTTGAAAAAGTTAGTCAGCATCTTTGTATCTTAGGTTTGAAAGTGGTTCATGCTTTATGCTATAAAATGCAAAATATGCTTCTATGTTATGTTTTTTTGATGTTGTAATAATGAAAACTGTTCTATGTACATTACACGAACGATAAGTGAGGATATTTTGAGTTAGTCAAATCTTTTGCTACAGTAGATTTTACATTCTACTTGAGAATGTGGAGTACAAGCTTTTCTGCTCGAAGGGCCGGGGGCCCTTTGACCATTCTTTCGGGGAGCCCAGGCGGCTAATGTCCATTTAGCCATTCCTTCAATCCGCCACTGGTGTTAGTTAAAAGTGGACACGTAGTAAAAAGATACGAAATGTCATAAGCATATCTTGAAGTGATCCGAACGGAACTAATTTTTCTCAATTGATTACGATTACGTCGGTTAGTTCAGGTTAGTTCAGGTTAGTTAGGGATACCAACAAATTGATAGGATTTTCGTCGAGTATTCGTATAAAAAATTACGTCTGTTGTCCATTTCTAATAGATTATTGCAGTTATAACCAAATTTTAATGTAATATCTACCTCTTTAAACAAGAAAAAATGTAAATACCGGGCAATAAACGCCATTTTTATTTATGGAATAAAACACAAAGTCTGCTCCAATAATTTAATAAAATAAATTCATATTATATGCCCATACATCCTTCGAAACATGTATGGGCATATAATATGAATTTATTTTATTAAATTAGTGGAGCAGACTTTGTGTTTTATTCCATAAATAAAATATTACTCCACTGTGAGATGGACTACTTCCATAAAATTGCCATTTTTATTATTGAACAGGATAAATTCTCACGGGTTGGCATTACTGGCGTCGGTTATTTGGCGCCCAGAAACGCGATTGGCTATTTCTGTCAGGTGGAATATCTTGATGCACCCTCATTGGTTCGTAAAATGAGCATTTTTTACAAGTAATTCGGGTAGATCAGATACAGAATGTTTTATCACTTTCCAATTATTTTCTGCTTAAAATATTTATTTAATCTTATTCTTTTTTACAGATCTTAGTGATCTTACTCAAGGTCTTTAAAAATACCTTGGATCTTCCTAACCTTCAACCTTTTTGTTTTATTTT
The DNA here is from genome assembly GCA_963920685.1 of Polydrusus tereticollis. Taxonomy (NCBI): domain Eukaryota; kingdom Metazoa; phylum Arthropoda; class Insecta; order Coleoptera; family Curculionidae; genus Polydrusus; species Polydrusus tereticollis. Next base: position 85,658,460 of record OY987332.1, read on the forward strand.
CAAGTCAGACGAGGCTTTCTTTTCTTTATTCACTATAAAAAACGGGTAAAAAAAAAATAAGGAAATGAAAAAATTGTTTGCGATTAAAATCAATAATATGCATCAGTGATTATACATAGCATATTTAATGTATATGCACTAATACATATCCTACATTGCATATGATATAGTTATACATAAAGGTATATACAAAATACAATGTGTAATGTATGTGATATGGATATTCAACATTTTCAATGTACACCGGAATGGACATTTACCATATTCTATGTATATACATATCCATGGTTGGCTATGTGGGTAGTGGTGATAGAAGTTCACCGAGTGCTGGGATAGGTCAAAACCTCTGTCAGACAAAATACTGTACTCGCTTTTATTATTTACGAGTTAGATACCTTTTAACCTGAAGAATATGTTTAATACCTTAATGGAAGGCATAAGCAGATAAAGGTGTTGCTCACATTTATACAGTCTTGAGGTAATTAGCAAAACGCGTTTTGGATTGGAACTTTTTTATTTTATTTAATATTCGAATTTATACTACATTTTATAAAGATAATGTCAGATAGTTTTTTCTAGGGTATTGAAATTTTTAACAAACCTAGCAGTTCTTGTATACATTATTTTACGACTTGAGGTTTAAACATGTGTAAGAACGTTCTGAGACAGTACATTACTCTTTCCATGAAATGGCAAGGTATAAAAAATTAACAAAAATTGCACCGTCTTATCCTCGCTGTATTATGCTACCTGCGCAAGCTAAGGCTACGCCTTTATCCTTGTCTAATGATCCATAGTCATACCTATCCAAATCTATCTCGCTTCAAAAAATCCATTAAATATTTTTCAAATTACACGGTCTTAAACTTGACGCAAAATTTCGTATGGGGCATTTCTAATGTTCCCTAGTTTATTATGATTTTTCTCCAATTTGATTTTCTTACCTTTTTTCTAAAGTTACGTTTTGTACTGAAGTGGTTTAAAACATAAACCATTTTAAGGCGTGGTGTTTCCATAGGAATTGTCGTACAGTACAATGTGTTCTGATCTAATTATTATTATTATTGGAGTTTTCCTCTAATCAAAATGATAATTGAGTAACTTTTTTGGGTAATTTTTTATATACAGGGTCCTGCAACACTGCGTCAGGCTTTAACAGCTCCTATACGATTTAAGTTAGGAATTTCATTCATATGCTCACTTATATTGATTTATAGCATTGTTTCCTAACCTGTGGTCCGCGGACCCCTGGGGGTCCGCGAGCATATGTTTGGGGGTCCGCGGTCCCATACGCATCTATCTTACTTAGAGCATTAACAAAAATAAATAAATTACCAATTAATAAACATGCTGATCACTTCAATGACTTTGAATGGCTTACATTGGTAGCATATTTAGCTGATATCTTTAGTGCCCTTAACGAGCTAAACTTGGGTCTACAAGGGAGAGATAACAACATCTTCGAAGTTGAAGATAAAATAGAAACAATGCTTAAAAAGCTTGACCTGTGGACTAATCGTACCATTCAAAAAAACTATAACAACTTTCCTACACTGGCAACGTTTTTGGAATCATCTGATGGAGCACTGCTGCCAACACGTGTACAAGACGAGATAATAAATCACCTCCGCGCTTTGAAGTCTTCATTGCGGGATTATTTTTCAGTACCTGACAAAAATAAAAATTGGATAGCAGACCCTTTCACCACAGATGTTTCTGATATAACTGGCTTGACAACGGTGCAAGAAAACCAATTAATAGAAATATCGTGTGATTCTGCCTTGAAACATAATTTCGAAGAACGCTCCTTGTGTAGTTTCTGGGTGAATATAAAAAAAGATTATAAGGAAGTCTCAGAAGAAGCACTGAAACATTTGCTGCTTTTCTCCACCACGTACCTATATGAAAAGGCATTCTCTACTCTTGTATACATCAAAAACAAATACAGGAACAGGTTACATGTGGAATCTGATTTGAGATTGCAATTGAGTAATAATATCAACCCGAGCATTTGTAACTTAGTTGCAAAAAAGCAGCACCAACCTTCTCATTAATGTTTTTCTACGAAAAAGTTTGTTTTTTGTTTTTTAATTTAATGAAGGAATACTAAAATATAATATTGTCCGAAAATTGCACCTTTTTTTCACTCAGGGGTCCTTGGCATTATGCTTGATTTCCTTGGGGGTCCGCGGCTGAAAAAGGTTAGAAACCGCTGATTTATAGGATGCATCTCCGGAAAATATTTTCGCATATACAGGGTGGCCTAAAAAAGTGTGATTACACAGTGTTATATTTTTTAAATAAGACACCCCGTATTTTTTTTCATATTTAGGTTCGTATTGTGTGCCCTTTTATAATTTTCTAAAATTTTATTTGATTTGCTTTTGTCGTTTATGAGCATTAATACCTACGAAAAAAAAAAAGTTTTGCAGTCCTTGAAAAATAAATTTAAAAAACTACCCAAAGGCATTTTGTTCTACCACGGTATTATGTGAAATTTATGGCAAGGGGTCTAGAGATACTATGAATAAAATAATATTTATTTATTTTGCGCAGGGTGTTCAAAATAAGATTTCAAGATGGACACATTTTAGATTAACTTCTCAAGTTTTTCAAATAAAACTCCCTCTATATTATTTGACTATTTGATGTAAAATTCGAAAACAACTAATTTTTGTAATAATAATTTATTAATTCTAAACCGTTTTTGAAATATTTACCAAAACATCTCGCTAAACATAATAAAGTTTTTTAAACAAAATTGTTAGGCGGCCAGGGCAAAATAAGCATATTTTTTAATTTAAACATTTTGACATTACTACGTGTCAGGGTTAAGTGGGTATACTTTTGTAAAGCGGAAATGAGGAAATTTTTTTCAAGAAATTAATTTTTCAAAGATGATCATAGATATGGGTTTTTCATTCGTGAGGGAAACTGTGTTCTCGTAAGTAGATTTTATGCAACGCTTTTAGATATCGTCTTTCGGGAATCCCAGTCTTATAAAATTTACTTGCGAGAAAAAAAATTTTCTCTTTGCCAATAAATATACCATATTTCATATCATCTTTAAATTAATTTCTTGAACAAAGACTGCACTTACTTATTTCGGACAAGTAATGTCAAAAATAATTTAATTGTAAAATATGCTTTTTTTCCATGGCCGCGGTCGCCCCCGCCTAGTCTTCCACTTTATTATGGATAGCGACATTTTTGGTTTTTGGTAAATATTTTGAAAACCGTTAAGTTTTAAATAAATTGTAATTACAAAAATTATTGGCTTTGAAATTCTATCTGAAATAGTAAAATAATATACAGGGTGCTTCAGTTGAAAAACTTGAGCAAAGTTAATTTAAAAGGTCATTTTTTAAACCTTATTTTGAACACCCTGTATAAAACAGATACATACTATTTTATTCATAGTAACTCTAGATCCCTTACCATATAATAAATCTCACATAATGCCGTGATTAAAAATATGCTTTTAGGTAGTTTTTTAAATTTATTTTTCCAGGACTGCAAGAAACTTTTTTTTAAATTTATTGCTCCTAAACTACATAAGCAAATCAAATCAAATCAAATTTTTAGCAATCATAAAGGGCACCAATAGTAAAACTAAATATGCAAAAAAATACGGGTGTCGCAATAACAAAAATACCTCTTTATGTGATCACACTTTTTTGGGTCACCCTGTATATACGAAAACATTTTCCTAAAATGCATCCTATAAATCAATATAAGTGAGGATATAAACGAGACTCCTAACTTAAATCTTATAGAAGCTATGGAAGCTTGGCACAGTGTTGCAGGTTGCAGGACCCTGTAGACTGTAGAGTAATACTTGACTTGAAAGAGCATGTTACCTATTGGCCATTAACCGGCTATACCCGATGATTGTAAGGTTATGGAAACCTGATTTGATACTTGATTTACGGCGCACTTTTTTTTGTTTAACCCTTGACCCCGGTTCCATTTTTTGTATAGCTATTTAGCATTCAACCTACTATTATACCCATTGGTAAACCAGCTTAACTTTTTTGTTATATTTTCTATAGAGTAACACTGGCTCGAAAGAGCACGTTACCTATTGGCCATTAACCGGCTATACCCGATGATTGTAAGGTTATGTCAAACCTGATTTGATACCTCTTGATACTTGATTTGCAAGTTCTTCCATATAGTGTATTTCTCGTTTTCTTTTACTATCTCATGATTTTCCTTTTAATTTTGGCATGAATAGCTTTAATTTGGGAATATTTTTGGCGTGATGTCACTTTGCTACCCGGTACGTTTTGACAATGCATTATGTCTCGAGTCTCTTTTTCATTTGTAATTAATCTTCAAGTGGGCTGCTGCCCGGTAATAAGTACAATGTAACTTATTAATAGGTTAGTACAATAAGAATTATACATGTTATGTACTTATCATCTTTAATAAATTAAGGTTTTCATTTTATATTATGTAATTTTTTCCCTGCGTCTTCACATTTAGAGGTGTAACAAACTTTGCCCAAGTCAAAAGGGTTTATTAGTCATGTTAAGCAGTATACTAATATAATTATTTTATTTTTAAGATTACATGCTATATATTTTGTTGCCTCATTTACCCATAAAATTTTAGCCAAATCGATTCAGTGATCAGCAAAAAAAAACAGTTTTGGACTACTAGTTTAAGTAACGAATGAAAAATCAAAACAGTGACTTGTTATAATAAAATTACACAAGGTATAGTTAATAAAAAGGTCTAATAGTATCGTTAACCAAGTTTGATTGATACGTATTAGACAGGGTGTCCAAAATTTTGTGTCTAACGTAACTTCAAAACTATGGTCCTTTAACTTGGCTTTTGCAACGTCGTAGGCAAGTCGTAATTTACCACTATTTAACCAAATTTCTTTGCCACAAAATAAATGTCACTGAATAAAAAGTAATTCAGGATATGCGGTGCTATTTTCATGGCACAATTTGGGAACATTTTTTGTTATCTTACTATGTTAAATTATTGAAATAATTTCGATAATGTTTCTTTCGGTAATAATTCTATTTTTTGCGTTTCATTTAGCAACCATCCTTTCCCCTCTAATGGAAAAAATCTTGGCTCTTCAATCATTTTTTTCTGGCTGCACCACTGTTCCGAAATTTTTTATATTTTATATGATAATGATACCGCATCCTTTATGGAAACGGATTAGAATGGCAAATGACTATCACGATAGGACCGGATATGATTACTTACTACTTTAACATATAGAACCGCATAAGAATTGCTGATGATTACCACGATACAAACGGATAGGATTGCTGACCACTCTAACGTATAGAAACGCATAGAAATCACTGATGATAGAAACGGATAGGATTACTCTCCGCGTTAACGTGCATAACAGCATAAGAATCAATGAGGATTACCACGATAGAAACAGATAGGATTACTGACCACTTTAAGATATAAAAACGCATAAGAATTACAGATGATTACCACGATAGAAACGGATGTGATGCTAACCACTTCAACATATATAACCGCATTAGAATAGGAGATGGCTATCACGATAGAAACAGATATGATTACTCATCACTTTAACATATTAAACCGCATAAAAATCACTGATGATTACGACGATAGAACCGGATAGGATTACTCACCACTCTAACATATAGAAACGCATTGGAAGAGCAGATGTCTACCACGATAGAAACGGATAGGATTACTGGCCACTTTAACAAATAGAACCGCATAAGAATCACTGATGATTACCACGATAGACACGGATAGGATTACTGGCCACTTTAACAAATAGAACCGCAAAATAATCACTGATGATTACCACGATAGAAATGGATAGGATTACTGGCTACTTTAACAAATAGAACCGCATAAGAATCACTGATGATTACCACGATAGAAACGGATAGGATTACTGGCTGCTTTAACAAATAGAACCGCATATAAATCACAAAGGATAAAAATTTTGTTTTTTCAGAATTAAGTGTTAATAAATTAGACCGTAACCAAGAGGTTATCTGCTGCAAACCAGCCTAAGCATTATTCCTAGTTTGTTCCCACGTCGTACCTGCTACAATAAGCGCTGTGTCATCCGCGTAGGAAACGATCTCACCAGAAACATTTAGAGTAAAAATGGTGTTAATATAAATTTGAAACAAAATTGGACCCAAAACGGTTCCCTGTGGGATTCCGAATCCTACTTCCAATTCTTCACTCTGCTTACAATTTATTCTAACTCTTTGAAACCTTCGAGACAGGTAGTTCCTAATAAGGTCATTTCCCAATCCTCTAATGTCGTAAGCATTTAGTTTCCGTAATAGCAAGTCGTGGCTTACGGTATCGAATGCCTTTGCCGGATCCAAGAAGACTGCTAAAGGCCCCAACCCATTGTTTAGGTAAGTATGTATAGTGCTGGTTACTGTATGTATAGCATCCAGGGTTGAAACGTTTTGCTTAAAACCATATTATTTTTCCGATATAATTTTATTTCTGTTAAGGTGGGTGAGTATCCTATTCTTTAGACATTTTTCAAAAACCTTAGCCACATTGCTTACTAAAGAAATTGGTCTGTAATTTCCCAATTTCAAGGGGCTCCAGATTTAAATAAGAATTTATAACGTAATTAATTAGGGGACTGTAACCGGTCATTTCATAAAACGCAAACCAATAAATCAAAAATTCAAAACGGTTGACAATACTACAAGGTATTTTGTTCTGCGAACTATTTACAACTTTTACGAGGATAATATAGTGCCAACTCTAGAAGTGGTTCGTGATAAATTGCGAGGTTATCCTGATTATAAGCAACAATCTTTAGAAACATTGCGTGGTGTTTTGTTAAAATGTTACTTTAAACATAAAAAATTAGATAATCTAATGGTTATAATGCAATCCCCGCGTATCATTGAACTACGACAGGACTATTTGCGCACAATAAAAGAGTACTATGAATAATGATAAAAGTGTAATTTATTTTGACGAAACTTGGTTTGATCCTCATGATGTTGTTGGTATGACTGGTTATTATATGGTTGGGTAGGCAGTAAAAATTGTACTTTTGGTAAACCGTGTTCGAGAGGAAACCGCGTTATTATGCCGGAAGTAAAGATGGCTTTGTACCTAATGTGTTTCTCTTGACAGCAAAAAATATCACTCAATAATCAATCTCCAACTTTAAGTGCAGTTGTCCTTGATAATATGCGGCAGGTAATAACAAAATAAGTAGCGATCTATGGAAAAATTGCGTAACTCATGTTATAAAAACAGAAAATGGATATGTTGTTTCACCACCTATAGCGCCAGTAATAATCCAACCTGGAAACGACTCTACTTCTGAAAGATCTGACGATTAGGTACAGTCATTAAATTGTGTAATAGATATATATAGAAACGGATAGGATTACTGGCTACTTTAACAAATAGAACCGCATAAGAATCACTGATGATTACCACGATAGAAACGGATAGGATTACTGGCTACTTTAACAAATAGAACCGCATAAGTATCACTGATGATTACCACGATAGAAAGGGATAGGATTACTGGCTACTTTAACAAATAGAACCGCATAAGAATAACTGATGATTACCAAGATAGAAACGGATAGGATTACTGGCTACTTTAACAAATAGAACCGCATAAGAATCACTGATGATTACGACGATAGAACCGGATAGGATTACTCACCACTCTAAGATATAGAAACGCATTGGAAGAGCAGATGCCTACCACGATAGAAACGGATAGGATTACTGGCCACTTTAACAAATAGAACCGCATAAGAATCACTGATGATTACCACGATAGAAACGGATAGGATGACTGGCTACTTTAACAAATAGAACCGCATAAGAATCACTGATGATTACCACGATAGAAACGGATAGGATTACTGGCTACTTTAACAAATAGAACCGCATAAGAATCACTGATGATTACCACGATAGAAACGGATAGGATTACTGGCTACTTTAGCAAATAGAACCGCATAAGAATCACTGATGATTACCACGATAGAAACTGATAGGATTACTGGCTACTTTAACAAATAGAACCGCATACGAATTACTGATGATTACCACGATGGAAACGGATAGGATTACTCACCACTCTAACATATAGAAACGAATTAGAATTGCATATGACTACCGCAATTTAAACGGATAAGAATTTGGGAATTTGGGAATTCAGAATTCAAGAAACTGATAGGATTACACGTAGAAACGGATAAGTTGTTTATAAGAATAAATACAATTAAAAAGTATTCACTTAACCGTGTACAGCTTGGCATTAGAAACGATTTGAAATGATTATGTTTGTTGCACTTAAAAACGATAGACTTTTATTCTGAAAATACAGACATTTCACCTGAAATTCCGGATCCAGAAAACGGATAGAAAACCATAAATATTTTTCCTATCGGAAATTTTAAACAGGGATTCCTCACCTTCACTAATCTCACTTATTTCTGTATCTGTAGTATGTTCGTCTCGCTCGATCTCACAATTCCTTACAGATTCTGTATCTCGGAGGTATGTTCCTCTGCCCCATCATCACTGATCTCATCCTCATCACTTCCCACAGATTGTGAATCTGGCACCTGTTCTTCACCTTCGCTAACATTTTCCTCTATAACTCGTCCCAACAATTCTTCACGACATAATCTCTTTTTTTGCCTATAATAGGTGGCAGAGTATTTAAACACCCGCTTCATTTTTATTTTAAGATTATTAAAGGAAACAAAACAAACGCATAAATCGAGAATAAATATTTTTTTTTAGGTTAGGTTGTCCCTTATTAAATAGTTGAGGGTTAAGGTATAGTTATAAGTATAACTCCGCGAAAACGTTTTCAATTTAACTAAAAAATTGCCCACTGTGTTATATAGTTCGGTTCTCCGCCAGGAAAACGTTGAACACAACTTAAGTTGTCACTTTAACGTTTTTACAACGTTGTTTTATTACCTTAATATTTACTACTTGTAGTTGATTTGCAGTCGGTTGGGTAAAGGTTGTAACAACGTCGCAGTTTAACCAAAGTCATGCCCAACATTAAGATGACGTTGTCCGCTGGTTTCGGGGGCGTCGTTTCATAAGTGACTATTTTTTACACTAGATACAACGTTTATTTTGGTGTATTATGTGGTTGTCGTCGCCAAAATGCTACTTGGGTAGTTTATTTTGGTGCTATAAACCTTTGTTATATGCATATTATGTGTTAATGGAATTTCCTGTTTTGTTTTTATTAGAGAAATGTCTTGTTACGTCCTAAGGCCCGTGAATAAAGTTCCATGTTCAGATAAACTTCGTGTTTTTTGTTTATTAAAATTAAACAGCTTATATAAAATAGATATGTATTTTTATTAGTAACTGTCCTAAAGAAACTTTTACAAGAACTTTGGGTACAAACTACAAACTCCTATATACAGGGTGTTTCCTAACCTCTCTGAAAAAGTGAAGGAGGTGAATCCTCACCTTATTTTAAGACGAAAATGTAGGATAAAACTTTTTCGCATGTCGCTTCGTTTTCGAAATACAGGGTGTTAAAAAAAAATTGGTAAAGCAATAATAATCATTTTACTAATTAATGCCAAACGATATTCTAATGATATTTGTTAAACATAAGGGATTAGAGCACTTTACTTTGGGTCAATTTTAAATTTTACAATTAGTTCATTTATTAAAATGAATATTATTACTTTATTAATTTTTTTTAACACTCTGTATTTCGAAAACGAAGCGACATGCGAAAAAGTTTTATCCCACATTTGAGTCTTAAAATAAGGTGAGGACTCACCTCCTTCATTTTTTTCAGAGAGGTTAGGGAATACCCTGTATAATAAAGTCCTATAATATAAATAAGACAAAATAAATATATTGTTCTATAGGCATTAAACAAAATACTTTATAACGAGTGATTTTTAATTATTTTGCTCAAGGGAGGCCATGCATTTTAAAAGCATCATGGTCGTACTGCGTAGATAAGATGACATGATTGTTTTATGACATTTACGTCTTATTTGAATTTGTGTATTTGTAAAGTTTAAAAATTGGAGAAATTTTGTAATTTTTGCAGTTATTTGAAGGTAGGTTACTATTGCTTTAACTAATATTTCTCCGGGGAGTCGTCTTTTGACTATTATAAAATGCTATTTGCAGGATATGATTTTATTTTTTATTTTTTGTTTTATTTTTCAGCGTATCAAGTTTTGGTGAAGCTTTGTTGCCGGATTGAAAGTTCTACAGTAAAAATGTTTAGTGAAGCACAAAAAATTTTTATTGTTGAAAGTTTTTTTAGAAATGGAAACAAAATAGGCGGTGTGTGGAATTACTCTATGCATGACTGCTTTGATGAATTTCGAACCGAGTTTCCTGATGTTGCGGTGACCTTTCATAATTTTCGTACTGGGTCACAATACCTAATTGATAAATTTCGTCAGACTGGTTCTGTTCAACATAAAAAAGGGGCTGGAAGACCAACGAAACGATCGAATGAGGTTATTGAAGAAGCGCGACAAATTATGAAAAATAATCCTTCAACTTCTATTAGGCATTTATCTCAACAAATTCAGCAAACGGATTTATGCTACAGTACATGTCAAACACTTTTGAAAAAGGATCTGCATCCATATCCTTATCGTGTTACGGCTATTCATGAACTCCTTCCCAATGACGTTCCCCAAAGACCTAATTTTTGTGAATGGTTTTTAAACAATTTTCAAGAAGAAAATAGTGGTGCTTTTGAAAAAACATTTTTTACCGATGAGGCTTATTTTTATTTATCAGGCTATGTTAAATCACAAAATATGCGAATGTGGAATACGCAAAATCCGCATGTTTTTGTAGAAAGACCTTTTCATCCTCAAAAAGTTGGTGTGTGGGCAGCAATTAGTTCTAGAAGAATAGTAGGCCCAATTTACTTTGATGGCACAATTACAGCTGAGAGATATCGGATCGAAATTCTGACAACATTTATTAATGAGCTTCACGATGATGAATTGCGGGAAGGTTACTTCCAACAAGATGGCGCTACACCTCATGTAACCAGAGAAAATTTAAATTTTTTAAGTGAATTTTTTGAAAACAGAGTTATAAGCCGAAATACGCAATAAATATGGCCACCTCGTTCCTGCGATTTAACACCCTGCGATTTCTTCTTGTGGCCTTTTATAAAAAACTCCATTTATCGAACACCAATTGAGGATATAAATGATCTTAAACGAAGGATTTCAGAAAAAATTGCCGAAATTAATAATTCTCCAAACGTATTGGTTAATGTGTCTCTGAGGGTAAGAAGAAACATCAGAAGGTGTCTAGAAGTAGGAGGCGGCCATATAAAGTAGGCTTTCAAAGTAAGATAGCTCAGGATTTTATATTACATACCGTCAAAAAACATTATTTTAGGTTTTCAACGTGACGACGCTGCTTTCTTGCAAATTCGCCCTATGATTTAATCTACGCGCTACTGCTACACTATGTATACTGGGTCACAGCCGCCCTTGAGCAAAATAATTAATAATCACTCGTTATAACTTCATTTTAACTGAAGGGACACAATTTGCAACATTATTTTAGGCAGTTACAATGGTAAATTTGCAAAATAATTATTTACTAAAATATCTTTATAATTGTTCTGAAGGATATTTGCCCCTTCAATCAATATTGGCAAATAAGGAATGTTTCCCTGCTCAATGAGATAATTTAATTCTTCTATATTTAAATTTTCTGGTGGAGGAGGAACTTCTAAGTTCATGTCCACAGCAATGTTATGTCGTACGGCAGTAGCAACAATTATTGATAACGATGTTTCTACATTACATCTTAGCCCATATGCTAATACAGGGAATCTCCGCTTCCACACTTCTATACATCGTTCCACTGTATTGCGAGTACGAATTTGAGCCTCATTATAAAGTCGCTCAGGTTGAGTTACTGGGTTCAACAATGGTGTTAACAAATATGGTCTTAAGGTGTAACTAACCATTATCTCCTAAAAACACCATATCTATTGTAAATCATATTTTCTTTGTTTTTCCTACATGTTACTTATTGGTTCCCTTTACAGTATATACGGGTTGCCCAAGATAAGGAGGGCCAGTATGGGGATCTCGTTAATGGTAAGAGATACAACGTTGGTTAAATGGGGAAAAAGTTGCGCAATCAAAGTACTAACAATATGTCACTAAAAAAGTTTTGGTAAGATTTTTAAGTTTTGAGTTATTTGAAAAAAAAACTGAAATTCTGGATTTAAAATTTTTTTTTCCTGTGTTAACATTAAAGTTAGAAGAAAACTGACAAAACTTTTTCACAGCAAATGAAATTAAGGATTGCATCACAATTTTTTTTATACGACGTTTCGTTTGCAAGCAATCATAACTGAGATCTCCATAGAGGCTCTCCTTATCTTGGGCACCCGGTATAGACATTCAAAACATAGTAATGCTTACCAAGAAGAATCCCATTGTTAAATTCACCATTCTCAAACCTTGCTTTTTCAAGTTTCTTGTCGATTCATAAAAAGGGAATAAAAGCAGGCGGTGTGGGACGCAAGAAAAAAGTTCTCATCTCTCTAAGGTCACGTCTTTATTTTACAACGAAATAACAGACCCTTACTAAGAGCATGAACAACCAACTAGCAAAGAAAATCAAAAAATAAAATAACTTTTGTAGTAGCAACAATAGGTTCTTACGTATAATAAGGCTATATAATAAAATCAAGCCTTCTTGTTGTAGTGGAAAACATATTTAACACTTCTTCATTAGGAATATTTATTTCCCGGTGTACACTTATTAGTGCTAACCCAGTCATTCTATCTTCACTTGTTGAGTTTCTTAAATATGTTTTTAACCTTCTCAATGTTAAAAAGGATCGTTCCGGCGTAGCTGTCGATACCGGTATTGGAGCTAATACCTTAAGCAGAGCAAATACGCTCGGGTATATATCCATGTTGCATTCATTTAATGCAGCGAGCGCGTTTGTGGGTAGAGATCCACTTTCCGCATCACAATACTTCCATTTGTTTTGCCAAAGGTTTATTTCTGCTTGCAAGGTATCTTCATCAATGATGTTTAAGTAATGCTCCATTAGCGAAGCAATGTCAATTTCTGTGAATGTGTAAGTCACGCAATATTTAGGAATCAGTTTTTGAAGACCGATTATCGTCTGCCTATGCTCAGTAAATCGAGCTTGAATCTGATCCAAGAGGTCATCAAAGAATGGGATAGCGATGGCAATTCGGAAATACTTCTCCGGCAAATCCACATTTACGTTGCACCTCTTAGTTTGAATTGACGTTAAACGTGGAATTTTCATTTCGCCATTAATTGTTTTCAAAATGCTGGACGCTTCATTAAAAATGTGTGCAAAACATGTGTCCATATTTGTGCGCATGTTATTAATCACCATATAGATGTTATCAACAAGGTCCATGGCTGAAATCAAGTCGCACTCTACTTTTTGAAGACATTTACAAAGGCTGATTGTATGTTTAAAAATCACTTCAGCTGTGCAAACACTAATGACAAATTCCGCAGAAGTGACAGACTTTAAAAACTGAGTAGCTTTTGAAGAAGTCTCCATGTTTGGTACTAGTGATAATTCTTCTAAAGCAAGGACGATTGGTAGAATAATTTCCTTAAATCTTATTAAACCGTCGTGGTTCTCAATCCAGCGGGTATCACACATCGAAGTAAGCTTCCTCCAACGAATTTCTTGTGTATTTTCCTTTATTTTTCGTTGCAGTATATGTTGCCGTTTTGCAGATGTTTTTATATATGTATTTATAGATTTAATAGTTCCAAAACAATTTCGTATGTGCTGCACTTGGCTGCCATGACAGATGGCAATATTTAATGAATGAGCGCTACAGTGAATATAGAAGGCTGCAGGGAATTTGTTACGAATTAATTTTTGTACTCTATTGAAACGACCGCTCATGGCAGCAGCGCCATCGTAGCCCTGACCAAAGAGGTATGAATTATTTAAATTAAGTGAGTTCAATGTTTCTAAAATCTTATTCGATATTGCTTCTCCAGTTGTTTCTTGTAGCGGCACGTAGGTAAGGAAATCTTCACGTATTATAAATTCAGTCGACACCTTCTCCGTATAGCGAATACACAGTGACATTTGTTCTATTCCGCTTATATCAGTCGTTTCATCCGCCAGAATAGAAAAACACTTTGAGCTATTGATTTTTTGGCACAATTTTTGTTGTATTACGTCGCCACAAATCGTTATTAATTCATTTTGAATTCTTGGGCTCGTGTACAATGCGTTTTTGGTGCACTATCAAAAAGTTGTGCTTAGATTATTGTCGTTTGACACTCGCATTCTCAATATGGCACGAAAGTTACCGTCATTAAAAGCCAGCATCTTTAGTACCCCGAAGCGCTATCTCTTGACGACCACATAGCTTTATGACATCTATCACTGCTGCAAGTCCCATTCTATTATCGGTAATGGATTTTTGCCTAGAAATGTCCAAAGAATTTCTGATGTCGGGTAACTCTTTTTTATATTTTTGCAAAAAATTATCGGCTTTAACAATGTTTTTTAAATGATATTTATTATGTGAATGTTCGGTAAATTTTTGAATAGCCTTTCTCCAATTCTTAAAAGGAGAAGAAACAAAAGATATGAGTTTTTGATTATGCCCTTTTCCTCCATACTCAGCTTGAAATAGTACGCATAATTTACATAATGCTCCTCCGCCATTACACTGTGTGTAAGTAAGCCATGAATTTTTTTTTTACCCAACTTCTTTGGAATTTTAAATTTCTCTTTTTGCTAACAAGAAAATTAAAGTCGTCGTCTGGTATCCAAGGTTCTGTTAAAAGTTTGTATTTTAGCTCCTCTTCCATAACAGTTTTATTTACAAACTGTCCAACATCAAACTTATTAACAGTTTCATCCGTTATTATTATTATTATTTTGGTTGTCATGTTATAATCGAAGCTGGAAGTAGTACTTATACTTGGGACAGTGTCGGCATCGGCAACATTTATATCATTTATTGATTGTAAGATTTGTGAGTCTGAAAAGGATGGGACGGTATCAAAGAAAAAACTAGTTGGAATAAACACAGTCACAACTAGAATCTAAAACTATAATACTTAATATGAAAGTGAAAGTAAACAGCACTTTCACACTTACCTTGAATGTCGCCCACACCAACTTTGGTTTTCTTTTGTGGTGGTTTAGATTTAAAATAAGATTAAAGTAACGCCTGACCCTTTCGTTTAGCCATAATCGCTCTACAAATGTATCTATTAAAAATAATCTACTCAAACAATAAACAGTCGACGCTGCACCACAGGCAGCAAACTATCTAAAACTATTCGTGCTCGTACTTGTGTATAATATGGGCTGGCGTATTAAGCCGCGTTCTCAGAGCTTCGTTCTGTCGCAGCGACATATCCCCACTCCACGTCGCAGCGACAAGCAGGTGAAGTTGAATTAATCCAACTACACGGCGAAATCTGCTGGCGACACAGCAGTGGGGGTTAGAGGAAATAAAATACTCATTTTCTATTGGTCACGCAAGTGTCGTTGGCGACCGAACGAAGCTGTAAACATCACACTCACCCGCTCGCGGGTTGCGCTGTTGTCGATAGTTGTGTTTTTGTTAGTTATTTTTCGTGCGGAGTGCGCGGTTCCTTCACCATACGCCGCTATTTCAGGGGGGGGGGGGGTTAAACCCCCTAATCCCCCCCTTGGGTACGGCCCTGTATGGGTCCCATCTATACACCCAAGAACTCGGGGGAAACGGGCTATTTGGTGAAAATTATTTTGATTGTGAATAGTTCCCTCTCATCTTGGCATTTTTACAAATTGGGGGCACAGATCTGCTAATGCATTACTAACTTTCTTTAGTATTCTAGACACCGTTGTTTGATGTGCACCCACAAAATCACCAATGGAAATTTTATGCCCATTGCTGGCATACAATCGTAGTGCAAGTAGCAGTTGATTTGCTGGTGATAAACTATTATTCCTAGAATGGAAGTGTATTCACAGAACCTTCAACCACATAAAAAATGAAATAGGTTAATGTACTAAAAGTACCTATATATTCCCAGACAGCACAAAGTCATCCTAAAGACATCCAAAAGATGTCTGGTTTGGATATTCAAGACGTCTTAGAGATGTCCAGTTTCGCCGTAAGTCATCTCTTAGACGTCTTTAAGACGTCCGATGTTACAAAACCTTAATATACAAAACTAACATTTTTTTCTTAACAATGACCTACGGTCAGATGCTCTTCTCAGCTATGTTTGTATAGCGATTTCACTATCCTTTTCAGACTTTGCGAGTCCGGACAGCTCAACAGAACCTAAAAAAAAATGTACATTTAAGATGATAAATGAGTAAAACTATAACAAATTCTGACATACTATTATAAATATTTAAAAATAATTAAGTTTGCAGGACCTTTAGTAAAACTTGTAATAGAACAGTCATATTATTAAGTTATGTAAGGTATCTATTAAACTTACTTATTACTTATCCCTTTGAGGCCGGAATTATTTTTTTTTTGAAAAAGTGAAACAGTTAGGGTTAGTTAATTATTTAAACAATATTTAACACATTTACAAGGTTTATTTAACTTTTTTTGTTTTGTTTTGCTTTAAAAGGGTGTGCTCACAGTGAAGACACTAGGCAGTAAACAAATATTTATTTATATCTTACAAAATAATAAAATAAATCATTTCTTATGATATTCCAAAAAACAGTTCTTGTTATCGGAGAGACACAATGCGACGTCGCACCTGTAACAAATAAGTATTTTCAAAGATAATTGACAAAATAAGCTGGCAATATAATACCTGTTACAGTGCCATCTGGACTTATGGGGCTCTGCCTTGGTGCTACATAAAGAGCACCTTCCTGGCTTTCTATAAATGGGCATATGAGTGCAAGAATCGTAGCGAATTTCATATGGTACCGTGCGTTTATAGTAATTGGTTGATGCTGGAGTTGATGACCGTCCCCTTTTGGAGACATTTTGTTGAGCCCCCACCAATCCAAGGGCAACAGAAAGTCTCAATAATTTTAGGGAAAGTTGCGCTTGCGAATCGGTTCTTTTTTTGTACAAAATAAATGCGTTTACTAGTGATATATCAATAAAATAAAAGAAAATCCTATGCCACCACTTTTTTGACTTTCTGTTGACTTCATATAGGGCTTTCAACATATCCATCTTGTCTACGTATCCCATGTGTATGTTATAATTTTTCGCTAATTCAGACCAAGGAACCTCTTGCACAGAACCGTCTTTCTTCTTGCGCTGAACAAATTATGTTATGGATGGATTAATATAATTGCTCAAAAAGTGTACCGGTCTGTTATCCATCCATTTTATAAATGATAAACCATCCATACTAATCCGCCAATCCGAATCGCCCCTCTTCAGACGTTTGTCGTCGATTAGGTCTGTTGGTAGATCTTTTCGACCTTTCCGCACTGTCCCACAGGCATAAATCATCTCCGCTTGTAAATTTTTTTGAAGTTCAACAGAGTTGAAAAAATTATCAAAGTATATGTGATACCCTTTGCCAACTAGATCTCTTGTCAAATCACGCACAACTCTACCACCGAGATTTTTTTCCGTTATCTGCCCTACTTTACCGACATACATTTGAAATTGGCACACAAAACCAGATTCTTCCGCCCTAATCCAAACTTTGTAGCCTCGTTTTATCGGCTTGTTTGGCATAAATTGTTTTAGCAGGCTTCGGCCCTTAAATCTGATCATGGATTCGTCAATAGCCTGATTCTTGCTGGGTTTTAGAGCATTCTTGTAAGTCTCAGATAATATATCTAACAACGGGCGCAATTTATAAAGTTTGTCAAAATTTGCGGAATCCCTGTCCGGTTGCAAAAAGTTATCATTTAGATGTATGTTTGACTAAATCCAAGCAAATCGATCTCTTTACATAACAGAGCTTACATATGGGTCTCTTAGTTCTGGTCTAGAGGACCAGTAATCTCGGTAACTTGGGAGTTTTTTTATTCCCCTAATTAAATTAATGGATATACATTTTTTTATTTCTGTTACATTGGTAGGTGAGTAGGCATTGGAATTACCACCGGCCTTTTGCAAGGCATATAAATTAGCCTGAAAAGCTATGTGGTTCAAAAGTCTATCAGGAAATATATGTAGAAACATATCTGTAGGCGTCTCTGTATTTTCGGAAATGGTTGGTCCTGATGATTCAACAAACTGTTTTAAATTTTGGAGGCAGTTAGAAGGAGATTTAGTCTAAACAGTATTTTTCGCTAATTCTTGAGTTCTAATTACTGAAAGGGGGTATTCATCTTCACTACTCCATTCACCCGATTGGTCGTCGGAGAATGCCGCTAAAGGATTCCCATCATCGAAAATAATTGGCATAGATTCTATGTCAAATTCATTAATTTTTGGTACCAATGAATCATCCATGAGTTGTTCCTCTGAAATTTCATCCCCACTAACATCACCCGCCTCACTGTCCGGGCCATCAGGAATTTCCTCCAGGAAATCGAATACGTTTGTCGACTTCATATTTGCTAAATCCGTATATATGTTACGTTTTCGTTCTAAAAATAAAAATAATCTAACTATGTAATTTTTTTCGAGCACGTTTTTACGAAATGATTTTTTTAAATCTTATATTTTTTTCGAATTGCAATTTTTCAGTCCTAAACCTAATCCAACCTAACTTAGACCAACATCAAAGGGATTTTTCCAGATTTTTCATTTGAAAAAAAGTTTTCGAAAAATTACCTAGCATTACTCATATTCCTAGTGTCCTCGGGAAAAGCACACCACAAATTATCTATCAAAACTAACTGGTGTGGTCCTGATTCGGGTCTAAAGGCCGTCGTCGGTTGGAATTGCTTCCTAACGTTTCGCTAGCACGAGTGGCGAGCTTCTTCAGAGGTCCTTCCATCTCCGGTGCTGTCTACTTCCTCTTACTATATTTTCTGCCAAGGATGTAAGAAGTATGTTTAGAGACTCCAAAATTCACAATTTGTATAATATCACCATTTTTTAAACAACAGGTATTGTTAGGAGATACAGTTTTTAATAAAAATGTAGAAAAGGCAAGAGTTTGGTACTGTTCAGTACACTTCACATCACCAGTGAGTGGGCCATTATCATGTTTATCTTTAAAAATAGGATATTCATTGTAAACAGTCTTTCTTTGTTGGAATATCATTTTTTCACTATATCTTTTAACAATTTGTTGTAATGGCCTTTCACTTTTACGAATGAATTTTAAAACACTTTATAAAAGGTTTTCAAACGGGAACGCACTGAATTCGTCGACAGGCCCATGATTCTTTACATCTTCTGTTAAATGCAATAAATTGTGAATATTGTGGGATATATTCTCTGCACCATATAGAGTTTTAAAACTTTGAACAAAGTACTTAAAAGTTCAGCTGCATATTCTAAAAGGCATACATATTTCAAACTTGACAGTATGGTTAAAGCAACATGAAGTGTTAAAAAGTTCATATACCTATCATGGCTCAAATTTTTCTTTAATACTAAAACTCCTGTATAAAATAAAAAACTTCGATACTCAGTTGCCTTCCATCTTTTTAAATAGTGTAAACTTCGAGGTTTTCTGTTAAATTCCAAAGGCATTTTTGTTGAAATGTCAATTAAATACTTTGATATACTAGATATTCTTAAAAATGATATTTTGGTTAAGGGATTACCATAACACCACAGACACTACAATTTTTTAGTAACACCTAATCAAACTAAATGCATATAATCTAATGGGAAACTCTTAATCATATCAATTTTGGGTGTTTGCTCTAAAATTGATTGACCTGAACTCTGCATCTGTTCTAACACGGAGGTTGTTGACGTCTGGGAAATAAATTCTGTTAGAGTATTCTCCTTCGATGTGACATTTCGTACATGATGAATAGCCACTGTGACCTTTTACAAACTTTATATAGGATTTAGCTGGAGCATCACATATAAATGCTTTATTTCGATTCGACAGTAAAATTTTGGTTATTATAATTAAAACCGTTCTTCATTATTTTGGTTACATCCTGGACAAAGTCGAATAAGAACCAATTTGCATTTTGTGGCTTTTCATTTCCATGGTAAATCCCTATCATTGCTACAATTTCCTTGTTACCAGCAATATTTCCTAATATAGGATACACCTGACTGGATGAACTCTGACAAAGAGGTAGGCCGTCAATATTTATCTGAAGTGCTATTAGATTATTCATTCTGTTAATTGATTCCTGATTTAAACACTGGAAAATACTAGCAAGGCAATTATATAAACCGAAATGATAATACTGGCCTGGTGCCACTGACTTTACTTCAATGGATCTAACTGTTTGAAGCAAGGTCCTTGCATCTAAAGGTAACTGTTCAGCAATAGGAGTGGCAGGCTGCAATAATTTTAATAAATCATTTACTGCAACATGCGATATATTATGCTTTATTGCCTACTCTGCCAAACTTGTTTTAAAAGGCTTTTCAGTATTACTGTAGTGTTTGTTTAGATTGCTAAAAGAGAGATCATTCTCAACTTCAAGGTTCTCAGAAAGATTGGTATCTGGTAAACCTGTTTCCGATGAACCTGAACTTTTACCCTCCGTTTCTTCCCCAAAACCACTAAAATTTAGTTAAGAAGCTAAGGGGCCGTTGCTAGTTACGTTTGGGATCAAGGAATTGCTATTTTCGACTTCTTGTTCGCTGTTCTCTTTAATGAAATTGTTGTTGTGGTGTACATTTTCTCCACAAACTCTCTTGGCTCGCATATAATATTTATTTACTGCTGTTCGTTTCATGCTCTTTAAAACTAAAAAGAAACTTACGGCAAGATTAAACAGGATCTGTATTTCAAGAAGTAACCCCAAAGAAAAGCGTCCCTCTGTGTACTTCGTTTAAATCACAACACAATATTACCACACATTTTTTCGATATCGCGATCTACCAAATAATCGACCGAACTAAATTAAAAAAAGGGAATTGGGGATTATTCTTCGTTGATTTTTTTTTAAGTCGAAGCCCCGACATAGTACCACGCACACACAGTACAAAGAAACAAGAAACCGCAGAAAAACGCGCCATTTATTGGCCCTTTACTTTTAGTTCGACTCAGACCCACGCTCAAATACCGTCCTTTTTATTAACATGAGACACGGTCAAGGACATAAGTCGTAGCCTACTCTAAATCCGAACTGAATTTCACAAGCGTCTGGGGACAGAAATTGTGCTACCCAACGATCTTTTCCGAACCCCCCGAGTGTTACCGAACGAAATATGGCGGAAAATTTAAATTGCATTTAAATTTTAACTACTGGATATTATTATTTGGTGTTTTTTTTCTTCATTCTTTTGTTTACATATTTCTTTTTTTTACCCAAAATGTTTGTTTTCGTAAGATAGGTAGACAGTAAGTAAACACAAATAAATAAGACACAATAAAAAACAAAAACACATAAACAAATAGATAAGTTTTATTGAACACTTTGTTAAAATAAATGACGTGTAGTTCAAATGTGGTTCAAATAACTAAAATACATAATTTTGCTAAAATATTAACACTTATACTATAATTTATTTATTTATACATATATATACATTTTTTATTCATAAGAAACGTTATATTTGGCTACATGAGATATGGTTATTTCATTTAAAAAATCAACTCGAATTTTGAGTGTGTGTGTTGTTAGGTTTATGGCTCTGGTAGAAACCAAATGGCCAGCTCGTGAATTTATATTTATGAATTTTGAGAAAATATATAACCTTTTATTTACGGAGACCCCTTTTGAAAAACATTTTTAAAAGACAATGGTTAACTAAAAGGATTTAACACCAAATCTAGCGAAATTTTTTTCGCTTCATCAACTGTAGGATTTTTAATTGACATTTTCTTAATTTTAGATTTTTTTTTTGTAGATGTAGGTAAACCTTTGTTGATTAATTTTTTTATTCGGTGGCTCTTGGGCCAAGTTGGTCGGTAAAATAATGACCTGCTCACTAGAAAGTGCATCAACAATGGCATTAACTGGAGCTAATTGTCTGATGACTGCATCAAGTTGTTTATTATAAGCTGGCAAAAAATTATCTGAAACTTTGCTTTTTCTTCTCTCAAAAGAATCTGCATCGCTGTTTAACTCAGTGACCATTGAATTAATATCAGAGTTCTGATTTTTACTATACCCTAAAGATTTAGTTTGAGATTCGATAACAGTTACGCCTGCACTTTTATTATTTAAATACCTACATACCATATGTATATGTTTACACATATTCCACCTAATACAATAATCGATGCAACTACATGTGAAAGCATGTATACAATATTTAGGGTAAAGTCGGGTAAATTGTACCACTTTCGATATTTTGCTCGTTTAAGCAGAATTTACTTGGTTAATCCCCACGGAAAAATGACGTTATACTTCTTTTGCCCTTTAGGAACAAAATGCACCCTATCGAAAATCTACAGTTACTCAGATTTAAATGTAATAATTGTTAAAAGAAAACCTTGCAACTGGTACAATTTGCAAGACCAGTTTGTTAAATTGGACCACCCGGTTTGATAAAATTGTACCTGGTATTATATATTGTACCACCCAGAAATCTGGCACTTTTCGAGACAAAAATGAAACTGCTATTTAATTTTTTTGTTTAATTTACGTACAAAAAATTTTAACAACGGTATTTTAATAAATAAACAAAAATTTAAGTACAAAAGTCACAAACATAACTTTGCTCTTTTAGGGTGCCTGCACAGGATTCATGCACAGAGTTTTGGCATGTAGTGCAGTTGATCATATCCTCTGTAATACATTCACGGCAAAGGTGACAGTGCCACTCAGAAGGGTTTGTTTCAATAATGGCTTCGGTCACTTCAACGGACGGGGGTGCAATTTTAGTTTTTACATTTTAAGTTTTTCGTTAAGTTTTTCGTTTCTCCGGAAGATATTTTTCGTTTCACCGCCGCTTTTGCCTTGTTATTCACTATTTCTTTTCTTTCTTCTAGCTCCACTTTGTATGGAGTGGTTGGAAGCACAGCTGCCTTTTAGGCATTTTTAGAACGTTTATTTTGGCTAGGTCCTGGGAGAGAAATGATTTCTTCAAATGATGTATTTAACGTTGGTGTTTGTTTCTGTGGCTGCGTCAGGAATGGTACAACCACTGGTATCTGCTGAGCATTTTTAGAATATGGTAGGCTATTTAGAGGCTGATTAGGCCCTAATATTGCTTTACATGGGGTACCCGAAGGTAGTGTCCGTAGTAATTTCGAGAGGGGAATATCTTCGTCCGATGAATCATCTGAAGTTTGCTCAGGAACAGCTGTCTCCTGCAAGTCAGGCAATTAAATTGCATCTGTTGGCACCAAATTGTCTACCAGAAGAGCATCACTTCCAGCAAAATCAACATCACTAAAAACATCTCTATTTACGGGCCATATGCCGCATTTGGAAAATCCATTAATTGCAAAACCTACAGTTGCGGCTTTTCCATATGCTTCTCCCAAAAGTTTGGCTACTTGATATTGCGTCACCGCTAGTTCTCGATGTTCTCGCATCCATTTTTCTACTGCTTGGTTATAATATGTCTCTAGTGGCTTGAATATTGCCACGTCTAATGGTTGGAGCCGATAAGTTGTGTGGCCAGGCAACTGTAGAAGGATTATGCCGTTGTCCCTGGCTAAGTTAATCCCCTCCAGGTTTTTAGAATGCGTCGTGTGACCGTCGAGAACCAAAATAATTTTTTTTTGTTTAGAGGGCTTTACTGTATCAATAAATCGTTGTAGCCATATAATAAATAACTCGCTGTTAATATAGCCGTTATCTGAAACCTCTACAGAACATCCTGGTGAAGCACCTTCTGCCAGTTCGGCCATCATCCTTTTTCTTTTAAAAATAAGCATTGGTGTTACATAATGACCTGATGCACTAGTACAAACTACCAACGTGGTATTAACCCCTCTTTCACCTCTAGCCACTGTTCCGACTTGTTTTTTTCCTTTCTTAAAAACAATTTTTTGGCTTTTCTTTTGAACAGTAGAAAATCCGGTCTCATCGACGTTGTAAATTCTTGTAGCATCTATTTGGTGTTGATCAACTAAATTTTGCAATATATTGAAAAAGTGATTAACATTAAGCCTATTAAACCCTTTGCACCTTGCCAAAGAGGTTGATTCAGACTGCCTCAAAGAGAGATTTGGGTGCCTCCTCATAAAACTGTAAAACCATGCTTTTCCAGCTGTCCTGTTGACTTTATTAAAATTGTTTCGTATGCCATTTCTTTCTGCAAAATCGAATGCTGCTCTACGAATATCTGTAATAGTAAGGTCATAGATAAGCATTCCTCCATTTTCAAAATTTGCACCTCTAATTGTTTTTCTATATCAGCACTAAACACAGGTAAACGTCCTAATGATTTGATTCCTTCCTTAGCCTTTTGATTTGAGCCGGGTAAATGTCTTTTAAATTTCGGTTTCGGAATGTTATAACGTTTGCAAAGTGCGTTTAATCCATATCTTCCTGTTTTATATTTTTGTATAGCTGTTTTCCTATCTGCTTCAAGCCACAGGCCGTATTTTATCCCTTTTCGTGGCATAACTGCAAAAAAATAAAAATAGTTTGATAAATTGTACCGGTACAAATTAACAAACCTGTTGGTGGTACAAATTAGCAGACTGGCGATTTAAAATAATTTTTCGTAGTATTTTCGTTAAAAGTGAGGTTACATTTAAATTTACCTGTTGTAATTTTAGCGAAATAACACATATTTAAAAAAAATATCTCCCCAATATCTAATAAATGCTTAGTTGATCAAAAAAGCTTAAGTTACTGTGGGTAAAACTTACTGCGTATATAGATTTTATCACAACACAACAACTGTAAACAAACGCGTGCACCTGCAGTGATAAATGTTATCCAACTAAAGTTTTGGCGCTAAAGACGTCAAATGGCGCTAAAGACGTCAAATGGCGCTAAAGACGTCAAATGGCGCTAAAGACGTCAAATGGCGCTAAAGACGTCAAATGGCGCGAATTTAGTGCGTTTGAAATTATTAGTTTCGTAAATAATTCATTGCAACGTAAATCACAAGTGCAGTTATTATTTACAAGTTCTACTTTATAGATATCATTGTTGCCAGAAGCGCGCTTACATTAAAAAAATTGTCAAATTCAAGAATTGTGCTTTTAGTATTTAAAGAGGATTTATGTCTATTTCTTAAATTTGTTAATTTATTTGATATTTTTCCCTTGTGTAACATTATTAATCGATTGAATAATTTGTCCCTTATGTATCGCATTAACAAAAATATGGCTTTATCCAGCCTTTTAACTTTTTTCCATCAAAATAGATGTATTTTAAAATTTTGTGCATATTTTCTAAGTGCATGTTAGTATTAATGCCGCAGTGTTTGCGAAAACAGTATGCCCATGCAGAGGAACAATTTATGTATTTTTCAAAATAGTTACCAAAATCTTTAGTGTCTGCATCCGCATTTAATTCGTAAAGTAAATTATTAATCATTACATTAAATGTTTGTACATCTGTTTCAAACATAACAATTTTTAATCTTTTATAGGTAATAATTTGTTTATCTTTATGTTTTATTTTTGATAAATTATGTCGCCATGCACGGTCTACGTGCCAGCTACAATAGAGTCGGTGTTCTACAGGTCCAAAGACCGTACACCAGGCGTTATAAATAGCTTCGTCCATGTCAGACATAAAAGTTGTAGGCTTAATTACTGAATTTTGCATGCATTCTTTAATAGACTTAAAAAATAATTCCATTGCCACTGTGCCACCTCGGTTAGACAATAAAAAAAAACAAGGAAAACCTTCATGTACATCATCTAATACCATTACAGTATATAATTGAAAATCATAGGCATTTAAACCGTGTGTACCGTCTATGCATATTATATTATTACCAAATTTTTGCAATATGTCTAGCTGAGCATTGTTCATAAGTACAAGAAAAAAATCTTTAGCCTCCAGTTGAGGAAGAGTGTCCAAGATAATACCTTGAGGTTTATAACATCTAACTACACTTGATGTTGACTGCATATGATTTACCCAAGCATCTACACTGAAGCAGTAATTTTTGTGAAGAACTGCCTCATGATTTAAATTGAAATTGTCAACAATATTCCACAAGTCTTTACGTGTTAACAAATGTACTCTCTTAAGTTTATTATCAACAACAGAGTCTCTTATATCATTTAAAATCTCATTGAAAGGAATTTTTAATGCAAGCTTTTGTGCCATAGCAGCCTTTTCAGATTCAGTAATTGTTAAACGACCTAAGTTATTTTTATGGCCAATGTGAGTATCAATAAATTGAACTTTTACATTTTTGTTATTATCAATAGAAACTATCAACTCTGCTGGACAATAAATATTGATTTTATTGGAACCTAGCATTTTTAAAGCCCTTGCGCCTTTACTCTTCGAATAAAAATTGCCATCCCGACAGCAAACAGTTTAAAGTTTCTATTCCACTTTTTAGTCGTTTTGATCCTGTGTTCTTTACAAAACATGTCTTAGTCTCACTCTCCAATTTTTCTTTCCACAGTTTAAAATCATCTAATGAGGGAAAGTCCATAAATTTTTGGGTGAAAGCTTGTTTATGCAATTCTTTATAATGTTCTGCCGCTAGCTTTTTGTTTGAACCATGAAAATCACATAATGCACATTTGACATTATTTCCACCCTTACAACTGTTTGCATGCCTCTTTAAACTAAAACTTTTACTAAACTCTGAGCTACATTTTTCACAAATGAACGTTTTGATTTCATCATGCTTCCATTTTCTGTGAGACAAAAATGACGTTTTATTTTAAAAAAATTGACCGCAGTCTTCACATTCATATACATTTATTTCTTTAACCACTACGTCACGTTCTTCAGAACCTAAAAAAAAAAGATATAATAATAATATTATGTTAACATACTAAAAACTGGGTTCTAAAAGTAGGTACCGACTTTACTTTTTTTTGGTCAATAAACAAATTAAAATATACACAAACCCACACTGGCTTTACATATTGGCAGAGAAACACCTCAGGTAAAAGGGCGGCCGTAGACGAGCCACATTTTGCAGTCGAGGTAACCACAAAATTACGGTCAACCCGACTGCAATTTGAAGTTGATTGGGCCACATCTTGACTGCAATTTTGTGGTTACTTTGCGGTTGCATCAACTGCACTTTGCCGTTAGGTCAACCGCACGTCGAGGCGGTCACAATCTGATGAAACGGCAGACAAAATTTGGACATCAGAGTTAAAATGGATTTTGAGGAAGAAGCACTACTACTTCTTCTCTTGAGAAGGAAAAGAAGGCGTAGGAAAGTACGATTGCTGTGGATACATCCACTATTGGTTCCTCAACGACAAGAAGGGAATTTTTATAACTTATTTAAAAAACTGAAGAGAGACGAAACAACATTTTTTAATTACTTTATAATGTCAATTAGTTCGTTTGATGAACTACTTGTAATTTTGACATGTAAAATTAGACGTTGTGACACAAATATGAAAAAAAGTATCTCGGCTAAAGAAAGGCTTGCTGTAACATTGAGGTAAGGAACTAGATTTAAGTAAATGTTTTTAATTTTTATTAATAATTATTGAAATACATTTTCAAATGAGGAATTGGTGTGTGCAGATTCCATTGACAATATTGAATCCTGCGGAGAAGCAAGCGGGGTACTGACAGGTGGAAATGTTTCATAATTATAACGGTGGAATTGTCGGGATGTGGAAGGAATGCATGGCTGATTTATATGCTGGTTATAAGGGTTTCGAATCATATGTTCAGGCATGTTATTAAAGTAAGAAACTGGTGTAGACGACATTCCCTTAAATTTCTTTAATACGCCTATCATTTCAGTTCTTGCATCTAATTTCAATTCCTCAGATATATTTTTAAAATTTTTGTGGAGTGATAAAAGAAAATACCTGTCATCATCGCTTTCTTCATTGTGATTTATTTTTTTGTCAAGACGCTGAGACAGTGTTGCGATAAGTTTATCTTCCGAAGGCTGAAGGGATTTTCGTTTAAGTTTTTGCGGTTGACTGTTGGATGGTTCACGGTTGTCCTTCTCTTCATTATTTTCAGTAGGAGTGTCTACCAAGCTGTTCGATGTGTTAGCCCTGGCTTCTGCCAGCGGCAGTAAAAAAGACAATTGGTGAAAAAACACATACTGTCTCTTACTAGATGCTGCGGAGCCACTCGCAGTAGATTTATTCTTTTTCACCTCTCTGTTGAATCCATCTTTTAATGTCTTCCACTTTCTTTGCAATGCTTTGCCTGCAAAAAAAATAGTTAAACGATCTTTTGCCGGAGGTATTAGTATATTTTTTGTATAAAAGTGTTTATTTTCTTTCAGGTACTTGGCAACAGGTTGTACATTTAAGGATTTAGAGTATTCGTATAGATATGGATCTACCACAATTGGAGGAATCGTTCGAGATGTTTGTCAGCAAATATGGATAAATTTGAAATATATTTGTATACCTCAACCAACAAAAGAAAAATGGCTAAGCATTGCACACGGATTTCAAACACGAGCTAATTTTCCTAACTGTATCGGAGCCATAGATGGAAAGCACATTCGAATTATTAAGCCAACAGACAGCGGATCTTTATACTTCAATTATAAAAAATATTTTTCTTTTATTTTATTAGCCGTTTGTGACTCCAATTACATGTTTACTTTTGTGGACATAGGTTCATATGGTAAACATTGCGATTCATCTATTTTTAAAGAAAGTTCTTTCTATGAAGGACTACAACAAAAGACACTTAATATTCCTTCTTCCCAGCCAATCGCAGACGGAGGAAATCCATTGCCTTATTTGTTTGTTGGTGATGAGGCTTTTAGCCTTTCAGAAAATATATTACGCCCATATGGAGGAAACAATCTTACCAACAATAAAAGAATTTTTAACTATCGTCTTTCCCGTGCTAGGAGGTATATTGAATGCTCTTTTGGAATAATGTCAAATAAATGGAGGATTTTTCATAGACCAATGAATGTATCTGTTGATTTCGCCATGGATATTGTAAAAGCATGTTGCATTCTTCATAATTTTGTTCGTGAAAGGGATGGTTATCAATTTGAAGAAACTTTGACACTGCCGGAATCTTTGCAAGATATGCAAGAGAATTCTGTCCAAACTCGCCAAGGTGGACGATTTTTAAATTCTATTCGGGATCAATACGCTTAATATTTTTTAAGTGACGAGGGAAAACTAGAATGGCAATTAACTAAAATTTAGATGTAAGTAAAATGCAATAGTGTACTAGGTATACAACGATTTGGATTATTTTCACAAAAAGATAAAACTTGCCGTCCCTTCCAGTCACAACGTGGAGTGGGGATAAATGTCACAAATACGTTATTAAAATGTGTCCGCTTGTATCATTTTGCATTTGGATTTTCTTAAGATAATACAAACCGTTGTTGAGATAACGCAATGTAATGCTTTAAAATCCGCACCCTGTATAAAATTATTAAAACACAGTGTTGCCATTCTTTTATATTAACAAAAATGTGGTAAATTAGCTTTTAAGAATAAATATTAAAAACTTACCGATATCGTTTTTTTCCTTTACCGATTTCTCAGAAAAATTGTTTGTGAATTTCTGGCAAATGTTGGCCCATGCATTATTTTTTTCCAATTTGTTACTGTAGGATTCGCATTTGTAATCCCATATGCAGGAATAATTTTGAATTTCGCTTATAAAATCGTCGGTATCAAATTGTTCGTCCATTTCGCTCAACGATCTCACAGGCACTGAAAAGTTCAACCGCAAAATTGTGGT
Organism: Polydrusus tereticollis; assembly: GCA_963920685.1. NCBI lineage: Eukaryota > Metazoa > Arthropoda > Insecta > Coleoptera > Curculionidae > Polydrusus > Polydrusus tereticollis. Next base: position 85,688,296 of record OY987332.1, read on the forward strand.
CCATGCACGGTACAAGGAGAACCGGTATGCTCTTGCGCATGCCGCCTGATGCGGTGACGTCACTGGATTCGATGGCGCGTATGAAGTCCATATAAAGTACGTTGATTTCGCTACAAGAATTGCTGTATGTTCAAAACGGCGGCCGCTAGATAAAAATTTTACAGGAAAATAATTTGAATAAGGTTTACATAATATACATAGTTGAGGTTTTTTTAATATGCAGGTCAAGGTCTCTCTAATCGCGAACCTGCAGAACTACTAATAAATTAATCTCGACGAAATGAATTATTTAAAAAATAAAATCCAAATTAGTTTCAGTACAGATAATATTACATTTATATTTTTTGCAACTACTATAGGTACATATTTCTTTGTAATGTTTCAAATGCCACGTGGGTAAAGCCAGTAGAATGTACAGGGTAGCCCAACGATTTGGGAACAGCCTTGTAAATTTTTAATATAAAATTTAATTAATTGTAAAGTAAATTACCGTGATCATTATGGGTCTATATATATAGGGTAGCCTGCGACTATAGTGTCGAGTCATACCAGGTGATAACGTCGCGGGGGCGACATAAACGTAATTTTTTTTAAATTGAAACATACCTGTAAAATATGGCTTGTAGCATCTCTTTGGAAAGAGAATTCAAATCTGAATAAATGATTCAAAAATTGTTATGGGTTGTATAGGGATTCTTATATTATATTTAAAATTTAAAATTCTGAATAAGAGAGTGGCTCACTCCTATAACTTTTTTATTTTCATACAAATATATTCAAAAATATATAACACCATATATGGCCATATGGATAATAAAAAACCATGTAATTTATCTATTTTTAGATTTGGCAAAAGCATTTGATACACTTTATTATTATTATTATTATTAAATATATCTAAAGATAACTCTAAAGTGTTACGAGTTTACGAGGAATGAGGAAAGGTATACTGGCAAAGCTAATGTAATCGTTAGAGGTAGGTATATGTTTTTTAGAAAATTATAGCTGTGCGTGTTAACTTTGAAGTCTAAAATTTTATTGGTACATACACTTTAAAATTATTTTCTTTTCACGTTTGTAAATTTAGATATTTTTTTTTCTAATTTTCTTTTGCAATTTTGAAAACTTATCTTTCTGTTTAAATCCCGTAATCGGATGTAAGTTCTAGTGCGACTCAAACATAGTACGACTTCATAGGGTAACTGGCAATTTTCGCCTAATTCAGAAATAGTTTTGTCAGCTATTTTTTTAAATATAAAATTTTCTTTGGATAGCGTGGTACCGTGAAATTTATTAAATTCTATATCTAATATTTTCGCTGCTTCAATAAGACAATCGTTTGGATTTATAACGCCACCTCTTGAACAAAAGGATATCCATTCATGACTTTCTGATAATGATAATTCTGCTTTTGTCGCTTTGGAGCCCAAGTCATATTTGTTTTTAAACCTATAGGCAACATATCCAGCTATATATGCTAGGGACTGCTGATTGATATTTTCTTTAAATTTATACTGCCCTAGCAATACCTGCAAGTTAGCATTTGTTTCTTCACTTTCTGGCAAATCAATTTCGGGATACTGCGGTTCAATAAATATATCTTGAGCAAAGTTTTCTCCTTCAGCTGATATGTTGGGCATTTCAATATTGTTGCGTAAACCTTTTAACATATATATAAAATTAGTTAATATGTACATTACAGTTTCCATAACACTCATTCTCGTTCTCTCCCCAGATGTGTTTCGACCGCCTTCCGGTCATCAATAACGCGTCCGAGTAGTGAAAGAAGATGAATTCAACAGAAACGACCCAGGTCTCTAAAGGAAAAATTTTCATCTGCATTTATAGGATAACATCTTTACGAACTGAACAGAAAACCAGTCAAAAGCCAGTAGTGCCAAAAGGATTTACTTATTTTGTTTGTAAGTTTTAAAACTACTGTGAACGTATGTTGATGGCTTTCGACTGATAATAATCTGTCTAAACAAACCTTTAAACATATCTTCGGTTAAACAACTGTCAGTTGTTGGCCCATGCTCGGATACATTTAATGGTGACAACAAACACTGGTCTTCACATTCTTCAGTATTGGTTGATGCAGTAAATACTACTGATGAACTTTTTCCTAATATAAACCATCTTAATCGGTATACAAAATCTAAAGGATGTGGGTGGTCATTACAGGCTCCCATTCCCCTTATATAGGAGAAAAAATTTTCTAGGACATCCTGGTTTAACCTTGCGGTTAAAATATATTCCACCTTATGGTTTAGATTGAGATAGTCGTATAGTTCCTCCATTGATCTATTTGACAAAATAATTCCCTTTTGGCAAGGAATAAGAGATCGATGCTTTCCTACAGTCATATTACCAATTGTGCTTGTCATTTTGCGTAATAACGCTCTTTGCGTTTCTAAATTTGTGCCAAAGGCATTTTTAGTGGGACTGTTACCAACAAATTTTAATTTAGAATTAAACAAGTCGAACCAGTCATTTATTAGGCGAGCCATCCCTGCACAGCCTCTTTCCAAGGTGTATTGGGTGGCATAAAGTCATTGTCACCGCAATATTCTATTGCTTTTGAAACTGTATTTGAAAACAACTGTACCGCAGGTCTTACTTTTTGTCGATCTGAACCTTTTAAATCAAAGTGAAATTGGGTAATCTTGTAAGCTAAAGTTAGTTCTGTTGAAGATATGTCGAGCAATTTCTCAAAGCAAGTTTTATCAATTAAAGTATTATTCAACCAAAATCCATGGTCCACTAGATGATTTCTTAAAAGCTTGATTAGATGCGGAACATCTGCAAATACGAACACTTTTAATAGCTCATTACTAGGGTGGGTAAAAAAGCAGCTTTTGTTATGACCAATATTAAGTTTGGCCTATAGACCAACATTACTTGCCCCCATATCGCTAACAATACCAACTACCGTGAATCCTGCTTCATACAATTTTAAAATTACAGAATCTAATATATCTTTAGTCATCGGTTGATCAAATTCATACAAAACAGGTTGCTTCCAACTGCCACAGATGCCTCGTACCATTACTGTCTGACAGGTTTTATGAGGGCCTATCACTTTTTGTTCTTTTTTTTCTATATCTATTCTATTTGACAGATACATCTCATCAAAAGACAAAATGTACAATTTTTCAAGTGGTTTCATCTCTAAAGACTTTTTGGCCATTAAAGTGATGACATCATTTAAAACTCCGGAACTTACTGAAAATGTGGCAGCCCATTTTCGCAATGTACAAAGGGCCGGTAAGGCCACCATTGATTTTAAATATCGATATGCCTTAGGGCTTACGCTTCGCAGAGAAATAGCTGAAGCTATATCTTCTGGTGACCATCGTACATGTTTGTTTTCAGGGTTGAATAAATGTTTTACTTGACCAGGTGTAAACACTTTTCCCATCATCATCTCCATATCTTTAACTTTTTTTTCAGAGTCTGTCAATTTCTTTTGTAATTTTAAGATATCTTCTGAGAGTTTTTGCAGCTGTTGTTTAAGCTGAAAAATTTCGCCATGCTCATTTCTACAAAAAATATTTGTATTATTATTAAATGCAAACAAAAACAATGCAGGATTTTGCCTATTCTCAAGTTTTAATAATATTTGTTCAATACAAATCTGCCTGCATACGGTTAAAAATTTATCATGCAAAAGCCCATGTTAAAAAAACGCAATGTATACTATAGCTACTTAGCTATAGAGGTTGGCACTATTATAAATTCTGATAGTGGAAACAATAAATTACAAAATAAAAAAAAAATATATATAAAAAATAGCATACCTCTCTATTAAATCACTGTTAGAAAGGCTTTCTACTTTTGAACTCTCGAGTGCCTCCGAACTAACCTCAGTACATTCTGCACTAATACTCTTTAGATTATTAATAATACTCTCACTATTTATTTTTCTTCGGTTGGCCATTCGATTACACCGTATTTCACTATTATTATTTGTCCTTTTTTTGCCGGGCATGTTTAAAGTTGGGAGTACATCAACTTTAAGGCCTCTTTTGGTTTTAGATGTGGCTTTTAAAAATATTTCCTTAAAAGAAGGCTCAACAAAACAATCCGGTGTAAAATGAGCTGAACATATGCGAGCTAAAAGGATTTTTGTTCAATATATTTTGTACACAAAAGCTATAAGATTATAGTTACCATTTTTAGGATTAACTTTATCTCGTCGTTTGCAGGCATTAATCCACTTTTTACACATTTCATTATCCTTGGGAAACCTAAAGTATTTAATTTCTCCGCCAACTGTTTTTCTTATATTGTTTTAACATGTTGCTACGGCACAACTAGACATTTTAAATCAAAAATAACACCATAAACTGTAATTCTCACTTTAATTTACAATTATAAACATGGAAATCATATGCTTGCCAAGCAGACGATGGGATCCAAAGACGTCATGCGCGGACTCGGCGAGTATTCGTCTGGCGGAAGAGCATACCGATTCTCCTTGTACCGTGGGTCCATGTACGTCTGTAAAGTCTGTGCGTTTTAAGAAGTCCGATATCGGATTAAATCACCAAGGGATGTTATCGCTTTTAAAACAGTAAGTCGGTTAAGTTACAATATCTTCGCACCTTCGCTATACTTGATCACACCGAACATCCCACTGGTTTACTGTATTCTATTTCGCCCAGTAATGCAATACAGTAAACCAGTGGAATGTTCGGTGTGATCAAGTATAGCGAAGGTGCGAAGATATTGTAACTTAACCGACTTACTGTTTTAAAAGCAATAACATCGCTTGGTGATTTAATCCGATATCGGACTTCTTAAAACGCACAGACTTTACCATAGAATAGGAGGGGACAGTAGAATACGCTTCGACGACTGCGCATCCAAATTTGTTGGAACGCCAAGGGGGCCGCCATTTAAAGACGAAATGCCAGATGATATGTCACTTCCCCTACAAATTTGTTTTGTTTACAAGTAAAATAACCTTATTTTCTGTATTCACGTGTTTCGCATTTTTTGCTGTAGGTTTTAAGGGTGCTGTTTTACTATTGAATTGACGATTGTGTATTGTTTTTGGTTTATTAAAAATCATGACTTGTTTTGTAAGTAGGTGTAAGCCACAATCATCGGGAATTTCGTTTTTTCAGTAAGTTGGTATTCATATATTTATGATACTTAAGATAAATAAATCAGGCAATTACATTACCCATATTTTTTAGGTTTCCACAGGACACAAACGTATTAAATAAATGGCTTAATGCCCTAGGTATACTCGGGAAATGGACTTGAGCCAAACACAAAAAGGTGTGCTCACAAAACTTTGACACCAATGATTTCATTTATGCGGGAGAAAAGAAATTTTTAAAGCCAGGAGTAGTTCCTTCATTAAAAAAATGTGACTTACCATCAGATATTGCAGCTATACAAGAAACTAGTTCAGATATAAGCAATATAGAAGCAACTACATCCTTTGTGTCAGTAGATTCATCTTCAACGTCTAAGTGCAAGTGCCATAGGAAAGAATAAATCAAAAAGACCCCCAATCGTAAAGAGAAAAAGAAGGTATGTACTTGATAATTTAACATGTTTATTTAAATTGAAAATTACTGAGAATGATTCACTTAAGGATAAGAAAATTATATTGAGCAGGGGCCCTGAAAAAATATGGCTGTAAAATTTCATTTAAATGTCATGATATGGGCTGCGAATATGCGCTGCCCTTAAAGTTAGGTACCACTATTTTCAAACACCCTGTATAAAATGATCATATTGCGTACTGCAGTAGTTTCTGTCATAGATCATTTTTAGGTGGGTACCTATTTGCCACTAAGCATTTAGATTTTTTCAAATTGTGTGGGTTCGAGCATTTCCACATAACAGTTTATTTTATGTACTGAGGTTGGTTGTCAAGTTAGTTTATATTCAAAAAGTTTTACAATATTTTAGTACTCCAAAAAGTGCAAGTTGTACAAGCTCGGAAGGCTTCCCTAAATGTAGAACACTCATTCCTTTTTTCTCGATACTAGCACTGATAGCAGTACAAGATGAAAACGAGTTGAGTGATTAGAGAAATTCACAATTATAGGTCTAAAGATCACAAAGTATTTTAAATAAAATTTTGGTGCCTAGCTTGTTTATTAACAACTTTTGTTTATTTCTTATGGAATTTCTTGTCATAACAATATACAATATTATAAGTACACCGTTATGTCAAAGGGCTATTATTGACAAAGATCCTACTGCCCACAAATATTAACATGCTGCCATAATGGATCATTACAGTCTTGACAAAAAAAAAACACCTAATTTATTAGACAGTTATGTACATTTTTATTTAATAACGTGTTTTATACTTTTCGACTTCTTTACTTATAATTATTGTAGTATTGTAAGGTAAAGGTTTATATTATTTTTAATTACTGTCACATTGTATGTCTTTAATTAAAAAAAAAAAATGTCTATATTGACCTACTATGTAAACAAGCTTTGATAGTACCATCAGTAAAAGTATATGCTGTACTATAAAAATTGGTAATATTTTGTAAAATTTGCTATTAATTTTACCAATGTTCACTTTTAATTCATCCTCTAGAAGGCAATATGTACAAAAATCTATATACATACTTATTTTCAGTGCCTCGCCCTCCATTTTCAGAAAGAGCACAGAAATTCTCAGAAGGAAACAAGCTGTTTATCGCAAGAAACTGTACACAGCTAGGTACAAGAAATTGAAAGAAAAAGTGGCAAATGTGCAAAGTGTCATTTATTCATTACAAAAACAGCAGCTGCTTTCAGAAAATGCCTTGGAACATTTACAAAAAAGTTTTGACAGTATGCCTGCATTGCTAATGGCTCGACATTTAAAAAATGTACAGAATATATCCACCACTCATGAAACATACCCAGCACCATTACGAACCTGTGCAGCTACACTTCATTTTTATTCTAATAGATGATTTATATATATTATATATATTAACTGATTTATAATATTACACAATATGTACACAAAATCTCTAATAATATTATGGGAAAATATGTGAGTCATTGACTATGATGTTTCTCACCTGCATAAAAGATGTTAAAACTTACAAGTTATTGTTGGTTATTGTATTTATAGCATAATGTATATGACATACAAATAACCCTAACTGATATAGGAAAAAAAATATTTATATACGACTTAATGTTTATTATTGCATTGTAGGTTTGTACTTTCATCAATTATTGTCTGTAAATAAATCGCTGTAATATATCTGAAGAGATAATTGTGTTAAAAATTATTTACCCTTGTCCTATTATCTGTGTCCTTATCAAAATAAAAATATTGCAGCTTTAGTCCTGAAGGCACGAACATATAGTTCCTAAATTTGTGCCTCCAGGACTATTGCGAACGAACACTTCAAAGTAATAGCAATCTCAGATAGTACATCGAAACAATTTGAGAGTGTATGTTCTTAATCTTCGGTTTTGTGGTGTATTCTTTTTAAAGAAATGAACCAGGTAAATACATTCTTATTGTAAAAAGAGCAAAACGCTGTTTACAGTCTGACCTGTACCAAGTGCATTTTTTCATAAAATCAAAGCCAGCGAATGGCTTACACTAAAATATTTAGTTTTGATTATATGGCATTCCAACGATACCAGAATGTTATTATGGAAGTAATATAGAGCTGTTATCACTAATAGTTCATTGATAATTTGAGCCTATGTGAAGTAAAAAAATAACTTCTATTAGTAGCTCTATATAATATACTTGCTTATCTAAAAATTTGTCATAAAACAAAAAATATATGAGGTTAGGTTAGGTTACCTTTAAAACAGAATTTTAAATTTGGCGCTGTCCAATTGACATTTCGTCTTTAAATGGCCGACCAACAAATCTCACCAGCCGCGCAGAGGGGAAGCGAGTTCTATTGCCCCTCTTATTTCTATGGTCTGTACCGGCGCGCGCGTTACTATGACCACTCGGCGGGAGTGGGCAGCAAGCAGACTGCAGTTGCTGCTTTCGACTGCAGTGGAAGCCCGTATACGGAGGCTATACTATTTGTAATGGTGAACCGCAGTTTGCCTAGACGCGACCGCAATTTTGCGGTTACCTCGACTGCAAAATGTGGCTCGTGTACGGCCGCTCTAAGTGTTGTAAAAGTTAAATACAATATAATGTTTGGACGCACGCACCACGCTGTGACATGAAAAACTAAGTTGATACAGAGGTAAAAAGGGATCCTATTCATTGTATTCTCGTCTTGTTCTTTTATTTGACGACCACGAAAATGTTGAATTTAATTAACATTGTTTTGTTGACCATGATATGTATGCATTTTATTTTTAAATCAAAAAGGAAAATCCGTCGTGCGGCTGTACGACAATTTAAAAGAACTTGATTCATTTGGTAAACAAAAACCATTTTTATATGATAATTAGGTATTTCTTGGATTGTTGGAAACTCTGTGGTCAATGCTATCAATAATTTTTTTAACATAGAGAACCAATTAGAAATGCAAAGCTTATCAGCTAAGTTTTGTAAATTGGGATGTATTATTTTATTTAGGTATGACGTATAACAATCTATTGCAAAACACCGTTCCGGAAATTTATACAGTATTATCATGTTCACCGACTCTGGCGTGGATCCAGGGGGGATGTTATGGGGTCATACCCCCCTCCCCCCTTGAAATTAGTTATTATTTATTTTAAGGACTTAAACTTACCTTCGGAATTTGGCAGTTTACCTTCTGTATTATTATTGTTATTAAACATATTTAACATAAACACAACTTAAGTTTTACTAAAATCAAAACCGGATTAGTTTTTAAGGTTACATTTCAGACAGAACTCGGAAGAGAAGAAAACAACAAACTCATCATCGGTAACACTCGGGCGGTTCGGGAAAGATCGTTGGGTAGCACAATTCCTGTCCCCAGACGCTTGTCTGAATTTCATATATTCAGTAGGTAATGCAGGTTGCTTGTATTATTGGCTAGAAGCAAGACGCGAGGGCGCGTAATTCAAATTCACTATTTTTAACACGCTCAAGTTATACACTTAGGTATACTTTGTGAATTTTAATATAAATTTTAAGGGATTCTACAACTCGACGTGCTATATTTATTTTGTTTTGTAGAGGTTTTTCGTATTTATATTTTTATCGTGGTATTACATTACTATAATTGAATCGGTCATTTCGAAAACAACCTAAGTCACAAAATGTTTTTTTTTTCAGGAGACATAAAAAACATTTTATTTAACTAGGTGGGTATTTTGAGGCAATGCTATTTTATATACGTATTTTGGGTTATAAATATGTACTTTTGGAAGACAAAAGGCGGATATAGATCATTTAGATTTTTTGTTATTAATTTTTTAAACTGTGGGACTTATGTTGTTTTCGAAAAGCATAATTTTTAATGTTTTTGATAAACCTTTTTATTTCAAACATTTGGAAAGTACAACAAAATAACAAAAATACATTAAACTTGGATATAATATATAATATAAACTTGAAAAAAGCTAAATATTATTATTTGGACTCACAGGTTATCCATCCGCATCAGAAGTTGTTGTAGGCCAGTTGCATATCGTCGTGGTGACTGCAATAGGTTTTATGTCATAAGTAGGTAACTTTTCGGGAGAGACAAAAAACGTTTTTAATTTTGAAGCAACTATCGTACAGTTTTATTTAAAGTGTAGTTTAATTAAATATCTCATTTAAATATCAGTAGTATGTTGCACAGAATAGCATGTAAATTAGTTATAGAAACAAAATGACATACGACCTATTCGAGACTTGGGTGGCTACTAAATTCACGACATATGTCTAATTGATTAAAACGAAAATACATAAAAAAAACAAAATATTATTTTTCAACACTATTTATTTATAATTCAGGGAATCATAAAAAGATTGGTAATCCTTGGGTATCAAACTTTTTAATTCTTGTAAATGACCAAACTTGGACGCTTCAATAGGACAGGGTCCATTGTAGAGATTTTCATGGTTAGGTAAGGCATCCATTCGTTTTGGCCTTACAGGTAATGGTTTCCAGTGCTCGTGAAAATCAAGTTTGTAGTGTAATACTCCTTGGGGGGTATACTGATAACCAACGACGTCATTGACACATGGGTCTCCAACTTTGTTTCCTGGTCGAATAGATTTATAAAAAACTGTTTCGTATTTCAAAAAATCGAAATATTGTAGGTACACCGTTTCATACGGTTTAGGATTCTGTCTCGCAGCTTTAATGATTGGTAAATAATCAGCAGGAACATAAACTTCCCTCCTTTTTCCCAACTTTTTTTCTATGGAGGAGTGAACGAAGTCTACCTCCATATGGGTGTGGCCTACCTCTAAGTACTTCTGTTCAATGGTCATATTATTTCTAATACTAAGCTCAAGAAGTGCATTCGAAAGTTTGGCGTTCCTATTCTGGTAGCCACACCCATCACTCCATATTATAATTTTTTTTGGCTTTTTAGTGTCGATTTCTTTTTGGAAATATTTAACTGCAATTGAGGCAAATACATCACTTTCGAGGCCCCCACTTGCCTCATGCCATACATAACAGACGACCTCTTTAGTACACAGATTGAAAAAAGTCAAATTATGTACCTTAAGTTCGGTTTTAGAGTAATTGGCCGCTGCATTTAGGCGAGGCGATAGAAGAACCGCTTGTAGATCAACTGTATAGCTTTGTATTTCTGAAGACCCCTCAGTTAAATCTTTGTCTTTTTGTTTTTCAAAGTTTGCTTCATTTTTCTTTTTAATATGTTTTTGATAACAAGAAGTAGTCCATTTTCTGTGGCGAGTTTATGAATAGAAATAAAGGTCTGTCTTTACCACCAAAATACGTTTATTTACCCCTCTAGGGTGGAAGTTAAGGGTTAGGGAGAATACATGAGAGTAAATGTTAAATTAAATTTCTTAATGTAGACGTTGAACTAGTTTCGACTTTAGTGAAAGTCATCATCAGCAACTCAGTAATAAGAAATTTCTTTTTAGATTATGATCAAGACAAGTGGGTAAGAAAGTGGTTCAACAATATAAAATCTTAAACTGTCATTAGCCAATGGATTCGACAGCAGTTTATCATGGATACCGTGCTACTTCATACAATAGGGGAAATATTTTTGGAAATATTTTTGGAGTAATTGGTATTAAATCCGAAAGTCATACTAGATTATCAACAGATGTGCAGTACAATATTAATGTCAGAGACACGAAGTGAAATATATTAATGATACACGTGCTACTCAGATATAGGATTAATCAATTACTTTTATGAAATTTTAATTAAGTTATGTGGAGACATAATTTGGTGGTTTTTAGAAAAAAGTCATTAGAAATAAAATAAATTATTATTCTCAAAAAAACTAAAACGTACTGGAGTTATGACGTGAAATTTGGAATTTGTCACATTGTCAACTCTCCATTTTAAATAATCACTTCCGTGAAATAAAGGAATAAAAATTACGAAAATTAAAATTAAAAATTAAAAATTAGTAGGTACCAATGGAGGCAATTTTCTTTTCTTCTTTTTTGGTGAAGACTTCATCAAAATAATTGTGTTAAACATCAGGGAACAACGCGTGCTATTCAAAGCATTTTACAACGACAATTGCTTTGAATAGCACGCGTTGTTCCCTGATGTTTAACACAATTATTTTGATGAAGTCTTCACCAAAAAAGAAGAAAAGAAAATTGCCTCCATTGGTACCTACTAATTTTTAATTTTTAATTTTAATTTTCGTAATTTTTATTCCTTTATTTCACGGAAGTGATTGTTTAAAATGGAGAGTTGACAATGTGACAAATTCCAAATTTCACGTCATAACTCCAGTACGTTTTAGTTTTTTTTGAGAATAATAATTTATTTTATTTCTAATGACTTTTTTCTAAAAACCACCAAATTATGTCTCCACATAACTTAATTAAAATTTCATAAAAGTAATTGATTAATCCTATATCTGAGTAGCACGTGTATCATTAATATATTTCACTTCGTGTCTCTGACATTAATATTGTACTGCACATCTGTTGATAATCTAGTATGACTTTCGGATTTAATACCAATTACTCCAAAAATATTTCCAAAAATATTTCCCCTATTGTATGAAGTAGCACGGTATCCATGATAAACTGCTGTCGAATCCATTGGCTAATGACAGTTTAAGATTTTATATTGTTGAACCACTTTCTTACCCACTTGTCTTGATCATAGTCTAAAAAGAAATTTCTTATTACTGAGTTGCTGATGATGACTTTCACTAAAGTCGAAACTAGTTCAACGTCTACATTAAGAAATTTAATTTAACATTTACTCTCATGTATTCTCCCTAACCCTTAACTTCCACCCTAGAGGGGTAAATAAACGTATTTTGGTGGTAAAGACAGACCTTTATTTCTACTGTTTTTGATAAGTTTCTTCATCTAGGTTATGACATTTAAACATACTGCACTCATTGCATTGATCCTTTTTCGGCGTATATATATCAAGGTTCATTTCTTTGATTATATTTAAAAACGTCTTCCAAGAAGCTGTTTGTTTGTTTTTGTTTGTGCACTTCTCATTATAATGTCTATGCATATCTCTGAAGCTGTACCATGTGGGCTCAAGATACAGTTTACTAGTAGAAGATCTACAGTAGTGAGATTCAACTTTTGGTAAAGAGTTTAAAAATTCTTTAATATTTTTTACAACTGTTGATCTTCCATTAGCTGATGTTTCTCTTATAGTAACACCTTTTGTATCAGATAAGGTACTTTTTTCTAGAACCCATAAACGAATTGACTTTTTACCAATGCAGAGAGTGTTAAGAAACATTTTTTTGCAAACATGTTTTTTTGTTTCCTCCTTGTCACGAGTAACAGTTAATGAGAATCTAAATGCTCCTTTTTTTCTTGAGCTTTCTGGGTCTACATTGCCTCTTCTATGCATTGGCCTTGCTACCAATACATTTCCAGTAACGAAAACTTTTTGGCTTCCCAAGAAGACAAACTCCAAAATAGTGAAAAAATACATTGGCGCTCCTTTTCCGTAATTGTGGAGCATTCAAAATTTTGGTTTGGACCACCCTTTAATTTGCCACTCGTTTGATGACCATTGCATCTGGGGAGAATAGACCGCTCTTTTCGTGATACATTTTGTTTATATTTTCCAGACTCATTTCTTTTAAATCCTGTATAATTCTGTTCTTTAAGCCGTAGCTGTGAATTTTTTTGTCGTTTCCAGTCATTACAGTTTACTTGGTGTCTTTTGCGTTTTCTTTTGTTTTCTATGGTTTCTTTATCTTCCTTACTTTCTGACCTCGCTCCTCTTTGTTCTTCAAACACCATGTCTAGTTGTTCTTTGTCTCCATGCTCTGATGGTTCATATAATTCTCCGGATCCTGAGCTAAAATCACATTCATCGTCTTGAGTTTTAGCTGAAAGACATCATTTTTTCTTTAATTAATAAAATATTTTTGTTGCCCAACTTACCATCACTACAACCATCTGTTGTTTGAATAACTGGTCCACGTGATTCGTCCTTTTCTCCCAAATTTGAGGTAGGGACATTTGAAACTTCCGACTCCACAATCTCTTGCTGAAATTCTTCAGTTAGATTTTCTTCTACTTCCCCTTGAATATTTCCTTGTACTGCTTGAGTGATCGGCTCTTCTGTATTGTAACTCGTATTGATGTCACTTGTAGAACATTCTGTGTTAAATTCTTCTACGGTGTAAGTCCAGGGTGTATTAAGTTCGACTACTCCTGCCTTTTTACTGCTATCATTTTCCTTTTCTATCTTTTGAGCCAGGTTTACAATAAACTTTGCTCTACTTGACCCAAACATTTCGATAATTTACCTACAAATCCAGAAAAAATAGAAAAGTTTGTATAGGTACTTAGTTCACGATATACTTATCCACATAAGTTTGTTTTTAAATGTATGCAAAAGGCTATTCTATTTCTTGTGTAGACCCATTTTTTTCAAATTTTTAGGCCCATTTCTTGTAAAGAGTGTGTAAGTAAGCATACCTAATTTTTTAAAAAAGCTATATTGACCGCAACGTTTGACACCACACTTGCATCTAGCCAAAATTTGATGGCGTGATATTTTTTTAGAATTTCGTAACAAAATATTATCGATTTTTGACATTTCCCAAAAGCTGTGAGATTATTTTAAAAATACCTTACAAATTTATTCTAAAATAATTTGTTCCTTTTTGAATTAATTTGCTCCAGACAGACAAACGGACAAAAGAGATTCGCCCAAAAGATTTTCGTTTTAAAGAATTCTTTTAAAATATTTCTGATGTAAAATATTCCAATAAAAAAAGTCGTATGTCAAAAATATTATAATTACAGATATGGCAATAGGACGTATGTCAATTTATAATTTGCAAACCTTACTTTATTTTTAGAAAAATTAATTATTGCCTATTTGTTTTCATGTACATAACAATAAACCGTTTTCTAAAGTAATAAAATAACGAAATACTATTTAAAAAGTACTAAAAACTACAACCTTTTAAACAAAGCTAGGTTATGAATACAAAACCGTTTTTAAACAAAATATTAGGTTGATGTTTATAAAACTTTTTAATCTTTATGAACATAAGTATACATAAATATTACTTACCACTTTTGTTTTTTCTCCTAAATACACAAACTTTTAAAAACTCTACGCCACAAATAGTACCGACGATTATCTATTACGACATACGACGTATTACCGTCACCAAAAAGTAGATAATTTACATTCGCTACACTGCAACTGTTAGCGCATGGGGTTTATGATTCGATTAGGCACATACGACTATTTGCAAGTCGTAGCTTAAAACATTTTGGTTCCAAAGACGCAATAAAACGAAAAATGTTTTTTTCTGACATACGACCTATTGCAGTCACCACGACGATATATCATTCCAAAATTCGGCATGCTCATCAGGAATATATTGCATGACCTTTTTAATATCCTTAATTTTGTTAATGTTTATTGGTATTCTATCTGATGTGTACGCAGGATTTTGGAGCATAGTAGTTGGTTGAGACGAGCTTCCAACCACGAAAGTATGGGACTTCAAACCATCTATATAATCATACGCTTTGATACTACCAGTATATTCTGAAGAAAATATTAGCTGGTTAAATTTTGATATCGTGAACTGGGTTTTTTTGGCCTTTTGTATCTTCAGTTTTGCCGATTCTATAGATACTGTGTTTTTCTTATACCATATAGGCCACCAACTTTTGTAATCCTGAATTTCCCGGCTTGGCTTAGATATTATTCTAACAGAGTATTTAAAACTGATACTTGCTTTTGGGACCAAGGTATAGTACTCGTCGGGAACATAGATTCTATCGTGTTTTTTCAATATCCGTTTTATTCGCCCAAAATGCCTATCACAAGGCAAAAACGAATGCCCGCGGCCTGGAAAGTACTGGACAATCTTATTGAACCTTTTAGTGTCGGTAAGAGACAAAAGGTACCTAAAAAGTTATATTTTTCATTATAACACTGGCGCCCAACGTGGGGCAGTGTTATAATTAAAAATGGGGGTCGGTATTAACCTGAAGGGATGGTAAGATAAAATGAGATTTTAAAATGTGTTTACCAACTTTACCCTTTTAATTACCCAAGCTAACTCATCAGGGTGGGTTCACTGGATTTCATATCTGGTCCTGTCCAATACCACGATGCTACCAAAAAGGATTACTACCATACTTACTTCTTACAGACCACGGAACATCAAGTTACAATATATATAGGGCGCCAGACAGTTTTTTCTATAAGCAAAACTGCCAAAAAGAATATAAAATATATAGCCAGAGACCACAAATAGGCAAATCAAACACAAGCTAAGTTGACTGGATTATATTTATCAAAAAAACTACCCTATAATTGGGTTAGTTCAGGTTAGGCCCTTACATAATAGGGTGTGATTTGGAGGGTCATAAGACTACGAAGGCAAAATATAAACTAGGAATTCTTAATTCCAAAATAACAGAAATGAGCAATATTTCAAGGAAAGTGTTAATAAATTATTAAAATAAATATTTCAACCTGGTATACTCAGCGCAGTGATATCGACATTACCTTACAAAATGCTGGTACTTTACAGCATTATAAAAGCATGATAATTCTATTAAGTAAAAAAAATAGATATAAATGAAAGTAACGGTTTAGAGATTCATATATTAGAATAAAGAGGTTTCAGCAGTCTAGGTTAAGCTTGCCTTCAGCCACGAGAAAGCATACGAGGTATCTTCACCAAAAGATGTAAAAATTAATGAAGTAAGAGTCCTTGGCAAACGCTTAGACTAGTCTGTCTGAAACTGTAAAAGTAATATGACTGGTATTATTTTAAAAACTTATCTGTCGATAAAACTGAAAGGTACATGTACTCGATTAACTGCTACCAGGTTAAGGAAACTGCAGGTTGGATCTGTTAGCAAAGCATGACCATAGGTTACCTGCTGGTAGACCAAACTAGCTACTACGGGTCCAAAATCCCATTAGTTTTAGGTGACTTCAAAGGTAAACGTCCAACAAGTCCCGAAATACCTTGGATTGGCTTTTAAGCCAAAAAATGTACCAAAACTAAAAACCCTAAGGAAACATTGTTTCCATTAGTAAATAATCTAAACCAGAAAACTTAGAAGGCAAAGTTTACCCTTTAAAATAAAAGACATGTGCTGCCCTTTTGTTTTAACCTTCAAAAAAAATCCTTAAAAAACTCAAGGTCGACACATGGTCAAACCAATATATCTATATGAAATTAGGGTAAATTTTCCCTGAAGTAACAATTTTCACCAAAAATTTAATCATAGAAAAAGTGTAAAAAAAAACCAAACTTACCTCTCAATAACATGGAGGGCCAAAGAAAACGTGTCGCAAAAAAAAGCCGATGTTCAGTAGGCTCTAACGTGAGTAAAATCCGAGAAACTCGCTAATTAATCCATACAAACAAAACCTACATAAAGGCCAAATAGGATTAATTAAAATTGAAGTTCAGCCAACATATCCGCTACACAGCGTGAATTTTCCGAAGAAATTCGTCGTTTGGTCTGACTTCTCTCACGTTTGGACATAAAGTAAAATGGAGACCCTAGTGGGGTTTAAGGGAAACGAGAAAGTGTCAAAAATTGATTGACACGAAATTCGCCACATAATCAAGCTCTAGATGTTCACTAGGTTAGAGTGCAATTCCACTCTAGGTCAGTAGGCTACTTGAGGAGAGTACGAATGTGAACAGACCTACGCCCACCCTATCGAACCGTATCGACGCATAAAATAAGTCGATGCAAACGGCCAAGCGAATAAACGGTCCGAGCGACGTACCAATAAAAACTACCAAACAGCTGACTGGCAAATTCCATATGTAAACAAATTCAAATCTGGTTTTACAAATGTATTACGATGGATTAAAAAGAAATACGAAGCAAGAGAAATCACGATGGATATCAGAAATAATTAGCCATAACTGATTACCTGAAAATTTAGTAAGGAATGACCGAAATAACAGGTATGCTTGCCCAAATACATAGTTAAACAAATCCAGACCATTACAACGGCTTATAATATAATAAAATTTACCCACCTTGTAACCGTATTGTTCTTATTTTGCCCGGGGCACCGTCAGAAAATAAATGCACCTCCTTGATTTCCGGCGATACGAAATTCTCAAAATAATCATTTAAAAAACTGCACACCTCGTTCGCTCTTTTCTTTCCATGACCCTCATGATAACAGTAAAATGTTGCATCCTTGGTTCTTAGATTATGTATACAAAATGAATACATCCAGAGCTGCCGGTATATCAGGCAGAGTCACATTCTACATATAGTCAATGCAAATTCCATGCAAAGTGCTCCTAAAAACCAAGTCAAGTCAAGTTAAAATAAGTTAGGTAGTAAAGAACTAAGTTACCTGAAAATACTTTAAATAAAACTTGTATTTTATTTTAACATTTGGATATTTGGAGCAAAACATTTTATGCATTTGTTTAACATCCAAACGTGCATCAAGATATTTTTTCGTGCATCCACCGTAGTGAGTGTCCTTCGTCGGAAAAGACTCGATGTGTTGACGGATTTGAAGCAAGTGTTCTGAAGGTATTTTGTTGCTTCTTGAACCTTCCATGCGCCCCCTCATATCCCTGAGCGGTTTAGATGTTTTTTTTTTAAATTGCACAAACGGCGAATCCGTTCCATGGAAATACCATGCAAACTTGAGAATGCTTTTTTACAAATGTTATGTCGCAAGCCATCCACAAGAACGAAATACGAAAAAGTATGTTGTCGTAATTTAACACTGTCTGGATTACTATTTTTGCGTGGTCGTTTTCTCACAACTGATTTCATATCAATATTGCCTTGGAGATAGACGTCTTGTGCATTTTTAGTATCAAATTTGCTCATATACTCAATAATATTTAACTGATTTTGCTTAGAGATGCCCCCAAAACATTTGTTCTTACACCTACGATGAACGTAACATGCACAAAATAATACAAAACATGAAAGAAATCAAATCAAACTAACCTGCAGTTTTCACCCGTTACTCGCTGTGGAACCAGCTTCTTACGATGATTAATGTGTTGCACACCTTCAACTTTAGCTTTTTTAATTACATTTCCGTGATAATCTTGTGGATTTCTAACACCTTTTGCTCTTTTGGGTGCACTGATATTTTCATGCTCCATCACACTTTCCGCCATGTTGTAAACACTACCCATTCATTCCGAAAACCACACAAGTAAAGGACTTGTGTTGTTTTCGAAATGAATCGAAAATAAATTGGCCTTGCACCTATGCTATGAAACAGTAACTTGTGTTGTTTTCGCTCAGACTGATGGGTTTTAGGGTATAAAACATCATGGCGCCGAAATCTTGTTTTAGCCCAGATATGGACTTAGTTTGTTTTCGAAATGACCGATTCAATTGCATTCCTTAGGAATTCATCATAATAATTTAATTTGCTGTTTTTTGCAATGTTATATGGTATTCCTATAATTTAAAGATATCGGTATATAAAGACATATAAAAGATGTCCATTTGCAGATGTTTTTACGACATCTTTTTGACATCTTAAGTCGTTCAGGCATATTATGGACATAAATCAGACGTCTTTAAGACTTCGTGTGCTGTCTGGGTTTCTACTTACAAATCATTTGGGAACTCTAATACATTCTCAATTCGTTCTACTACCGTCAAAAAGACCTCTTTTGTTAACCGAAAACGACGGAAAAAGGACAAATCGTCCATAGTCCGAAAATGGTCCTGTCGTTCCAATCTTCTTCGGGGAAACCCAAAATTTATTATATCGATAACATCCACGTCGTCATCTAGTAAAACCTCATCCTCTAGTTCCATAGTATAAAACTATAAATACGAAGTAGATACAAACGCAAAATAGTAGACTAAGTAGACTAGTAATAAAAGTAAGGTTACCTTTGTGCTACCTATAACCTAATATATTTGAAGGTTTTCACCTATAAACGCGTTTAGAATATTAAACGCTCAAAAATGAGCGTTTAAATATAAACTCGTTTAAGCGTAAAATTTTTATCGGTGCATACCATTTTTAAAACATAAACGCGTTTATGTCTTAAACGCATTTATGTACATACGGAGAATACGGGCATTAGTAGAACAGTGATAGAAGCAATCCGAGGAATGCTCCCTGGGGAAAGCTCTACTCTATCAGTTTCAAGAAAAGGGCCCCAGAACGAGTGTCAATTAATGTTTTGTATTGTGAGAATTATAGATTTTTCTGTCCGGATTTAGTGTGTCCTTCTTTGTCTCATAGCGAATAAAAGAGACAAAACATCACCTTGATGATGCACAAAAATATATGAAGATGCGATTTTTATTTGTTAATAAAACTAACCACACTTTTCGTACAAGTTTGTTGTTTACAAAATTAACACGTTAAGCGCCATGGCGATCCCTAGGGACCGCCAAAGGAAGTACCCCATACGCCATGGGGGTCCCTAGGGACCGCTGCGTATTTAGTTCAAATTATTTGTCGCACAAGCCAGCGGTCCCTGCCGAAGCCTGTTTGAGCGTGATAGGTAGGCGGACCCCTCTTGCTTGTGCGGCATGCACACCTATGCGAACTTTTTGATTCGAAAAAAACCCGTATTTTCTTTTTTAATTTTAGATGTTGGATTTTTTATTTTTTAACACATTTGCAACGTGTATAAATTTTGTTAAAATACAAAGCAAAATAACTAATAAGAGTCTTGTGAACTTCAGAAAAGGCAGTAAAACATTAAATAAAATAAAGAGAAACATTAGTTAGGTACACTAATCTACTTGTGACACCTATTGAAACAGTCCAAGCAGTAGTGCGGATTTTCGTTACAATTGCCGCAATATGTGGTTACTTTTGGCGCTTTATTTTTGGGAATCAATCCCTGGATTTTTTTTTCGTAACATCTTTTACAATAGCGCCTAACTTTATGGGCGATGCCTTCTTTTTCTTTCAGTACATGAAGCTCGCTTTTTTTTCGGATTTTGACGTAGACGGCATATTGACCTCCTCATTTGGGAACATCAGATTTTCTACGATGCTTTCTTTGAAATCAGTGATAGACATGGATTGGTCATTTATGGATTTATATAGAAAATGGGCGTTAACCAAGGCAGTACCAAAAATCAGTTCAATCGCTATTTTCCTGTACCGCTTCACCGTTTTTCTTAGTGCGTTGTTGTAGCTTGCATTTGATCCGATAAGTCGATTGAACTTTTAGCCTTGTTGTATTCCATCACAGCTATTGGTTTCTCTATATCGCCAGTGCGTCTCTGTACAACAACAGTTTGATCTGTATGCTTCGTTGAAAGCATGAGAACATCTCTCTTGTCTTTCCACTTCAAAATACAAATACCCCGATTATTTTCTTTAACAGCAATTTCTCCAGGCTTAAGCTTTTTAGCTGTTACTTCCTTCTGGTTGCCTCTTCGATTTGACCTCAGAGTCCCCAGAAGATGTGTTTTTTTTTATCCAGTAACTTAGTCGCCAGCTCTAAGCTGGTATAATAATTGTCGGTCACAACTGTACGTCCGGAGTCCAAAAGTTTCTGCGAAAGTGTCATAACGACATTAGTCGGAACAGAAATTTCTGCATCCCGGTGCTTGCCACAGTATAGTTTTATATTCCACGTATAACCGTTATCGGAACAAAGTTTGAATAATTTAACTCCATATTTATGGGTTTTATTTGGAATGTACTGTTTTATAATAAGCCTTCCTCGAAATGGAATCAGACTTTCATCTATGCAGAATTCTTGCAAGGGCGTGTATGTCCTTTGGAATTTTTCGATCAATAAATTCATGAACGGCTCAATTTTAAATCCACGATCACCCTCAAGACACAATGACATATCGTTGTCTGTGAAATGCCAGATATTCAGAAGAAGCTCGAAACGATTTCGACTCATAACTTGTCCAACTACACTATTTTGATATAGTCGTTTGCGTTCACTCCAATATGTTTCTAGTCTAGGTAGTTTGACTAAACCCATGTAACCTACTATACCCAAAAACTTTTTTATTTCCCCTAAGTTTGTTGGTGTCCAAGCATGGAGACGGCTATTTTCCGCAATATCATCGGCATTCATAAGCTTCTCTGTCGCATAAAGATTCGTTTGGTCTGTCATGATTTGGAGGATTTCATCATCCACAAAAAATAAAAAGAAATCACTGGGACATGAGCCTATTAGTGCG
Source organism: Polydrusus tereticollis (assembly GCA_963920685.1). Lineage (NCBI taxonomy): Eukaryota > Metazoa > Arthropoda > Insecta > Coleoptera > Curculionidae > Polydrusus > Polydrusus tereticollis. The sequence goes on from OY987332.1 coordinate 85,709,996, forward strand.
GCAGCAATTTCTGGGTTGACACCTGTGTTTTCAGGGTTAAATATAAATTTTTGATGATTTCCCACTGGATTACTCCATTCGATATTGTACGCGTCTACAGTTATTTCTTCGTTTTCGTCACTATCATGAACGTCTGGAAAAATACCTGGTATTTGTTGAGTATTTTCCTCTACCTCATGCTCTGGAGTTACGAGAGTCGCTTCTTGGATTGGGTGTACTTCAATAGATTCATCTGAACCTCTTTGAAGTAATTCGGCGGGTCGGGCGGGTATTTTTTGTCCAATTATTTCATTTTGCGAATCACTTTCCGACTCAGTTTCGCTCAGTTGGTATGTTGGATCTTCCATAGAATCCGAAGAATCGTGATAAGGATCCTGAACTGAGCTCGAAGATGAATCAAAAAACAATAAATTTTACATTACAGCACGAAAAAAATAATTCAATATTCTTACCATCGCTAAAGTTCGATTTCCAACTCTTTTTTGCAAGTGCTAAAATGCGTTTTGCACGCTGACTCATTGTAAAACTGGTAACGTAACACTGTAATACTTAACCTGCACGCTTCGACTGGCCACGTGCGACTACCGACTAATTTTCGTAACGGAAAACAAGTCTGGCTGCGCGCACAGCTGAAGGTTAACGAGGACCGCTATGGCCCATGCGGAACATTGTTCCGCACATGCCACGGCGGTCCCTAGGGATCGCCAGAAAAAAAAGTTTATAAAAGCAAAAATTAAATGTTAAAAGCAAAATTACAGATGTTTTCATGTTAGTTGTAAACTCATAAACCAATACAAGACAAAATTACTACTTGGCCCAGAGGTCCTTTTTTCAACATTTTGTCTGGCGCTTAACGTGTTAATAATATATTTAAAAAAATATATACATATATAAAAATAATGGAGGACAAGAAAAAACGTAGTACGAAAACGACGAGACAGCAATACGCAATATATTTAGAAGAATTAGAGGCTAACAGCTTAATAAGAAACAATAAATTCGAGCCCGCACACCCTGAAATTTTGGATCAGTCCTGGGATCTGTTAACTTTAAAATTAAATAGTTGCGGAGGTCCAACAAGAACCACTTCTCAGTGGAAAAGGGTAAGCATCTTTTTACAATTAAAAATAAATGACTATGGGATAAAAAAAAATACTCTGATAAAATTTTACCCAATATTAACCGCGTTCGGCATTGTCATCGCGGAGCAGACGAGATTTTTGATCACGTGACCACAGATCTGTCGGACCAATCTGCAATAAACGAACGATTGAGATTTTAAAACTGACTAATAAATAGGTTAGGTGCAGTGTTGCCATTTGGGGCGACAAGCCGCCAAAATGACTTTTTGTCTCTATGAGAGTGTGGCGGCGATTTTCAATAAAAAGCTTATTTTTGGCGACTTTTTACAGGTGAAAAAATTAAATATACACGTTGTATATAACACGTAGGAAGAAACAACGTCACAATAATAATCATTATTGCACCGAGTACCGAGGGATTTCTCAAAGAGAATATCTGAACGCGCCACGAATTGTACGTCAAATTCTGGGGATTCCCCGAAAGCCTACTTGTCGGTCGGTCGATTGTTGAAGCCAGTGCCCACATGGGTGAAACTAATATGGGGAACTTCGCAACAAGAAAACCGTTACAAAACTTAGTGGCCCACCAGTCCACCAGAGGGCTCTTCTAACGGTCACTACCATGTGCTTCTTGCCAAATCAGACTTGCATATTAATCTGTCGACTATCTCTCTCTCTCATATTAACCTATAAAAAGAGACAGACCTTGTTGGAAACGCAATATATCTTACGCCAACACACTGTAGGGCTTTATTATCCGTTTTTTGGATAAAACAAGAAGAAGAGAAGTTCTGTCAATTTTGTAAAATGTGAACCCCCGAACGAATTGTTGGTAAGAATTTGATTTTTTTTTTAATGTTTATATCATAACCCAGCAAACACGGGTTAAAGGCTCATTAAATATGAAGTATTGACATTACAGCATTATGGTATTGGCACTTTATAGGCAACCATTGATGGTACTGTAAATAAATGACCCGCTGGCCTCCATGCGGCCACAAGGTAGTTGACCTTACAGGCAAAATGATGTGTTACTTTCATTCGGCCTTTAAATATTGGCTGTTAAAGATAAACTACTGTAAGTTTAGTAAATTACCTTTATTGGCATTTAAATAAATACACTGCGTCCATTAATTATGGAATAGGTAAAAAAGTACTCAAATTTTAAACATCCATATCTCCATCAAAATTATATCAATCCACTCAATTTTCGATTTATTAGGTAGGCCGTCCCTTGGACTACTTAGCACAAAGTATTTCACCTTACTTTATGTATTTTTTATACAGGATGATGGCTAAGATACCAAGCCATGTAAAATGTGCTGATTTTAAAATTAATGTTTGGAAAATACGAAGCAATGGAAATTGAATTTTATTAGTGTACTGGTTACAGCTTTATGTTAGGTACTTACTGTACAAATTACAGCGCAGTGCCGTTCGTGTCAACTAAAAAAAAAAATAAAAAAATAAAAAAATAAAAAATGGAATAGGTAAAAAAGTACTCGAATTTTAAAATCAATATCTTCATCAATCCATTCAATTTTCAGTTTATTAGGTAGGCTGTCCCTTGAACTACTTAGAACAATGTGTTTGACCTCACTTTATGTCTTTTTTATACAGGATCATGGATAAGATACCAAGCCGTGTAAAATGTGCTGATTTTAAAATTAATGTTTGGAAAATACGAAGCAATGAAAATTGAATTTTATTAGTGTATTGGTTATAACTTTATGTTAGGTACTTACTGTACAAATTACAGTGCAGTGCCGTTCGTGTAAATTAAAAAATCTGTATATTGCAAATCATATTGACTGAAAACGTTTTACTTCTATTTGGATTTACGTTGCTAGTCAACCAATTGCCCTTGTCAATTTATCAAGATTATAAATTTGTTGGCAGTTCTTGACAAGGCCTTTTGTTTAGTTTCTTTTTTTAAATGAATGCCAAAATCCGATTCATATCTCCAGAAGAATGTTTCTATGCAAGAGGACTGTTTGAGCAGGGCCGGTCTCAGTCTGATATTGCCAGAATCATGAATAAAACGCAAGGGGCTATATCAAAAATTTTAAAACGGTATCGAGAATATGGATCGAATCAAAGAAGAGCAGGGCAAGGGCCGACCAAGGAAAACAACTGCTAATCAGGATCGGTTTTTAACAATGCAATGTGTTCGGGAGCGATTTACAACAAGTACCAAGCTACAAGCACGGTTGTCAAACGTTCACAATGTTCGACTATGTAAGCAAACAATACTTAATCGCTTAAAAGAGGTCCAACTGAAACCGTACGAAGCAGCGATAGGACCAAAGCTGGAACCGCACCATAGACGTGACCGATTGCAGTTTGCTCAAGAGCATTTGCCATGGGGTGAAGATGAATGGGCTAATGTTTTATTTAGTGACGAATCCCGTTTTTGTCTATACAGCAATGATAGACGTTTAAAAGTGTTTCGAAGACCTGGTGATCACTATGCTCAGTGTAATTTTAAAGAGCGGGTTAGTTATGGCGGTGGATCAATTATGGTTTGGGGAAGTATATCTCTAGAGGCAAAAACGGAATTGGTATTTGTAGAGCGATTAACTAGTGACAGGTACATTACGGAAATTCTTCAGGAGCATGTTGTGCCTTTTCCTCCCTTTATTGGAGAAAACTTCATTTTTATGCAAGATAACGCACGTCCACATACGGCGAGAATAGTAACGGAATATCTAGCAGAAACGGGAATTACCGTAATGAATTGGAAAGCTCGAAGCCCAGATCTTAACCCTATAGAGCATTTATGGGATCGAATGGGTAGAGAGGTTCGTGCAGAAGCTAACCCACCAGAAACTTTGGCTCAGCTGAGATTGACGCTACAAAGAATATGGGAAAATATGGATCAGGTTTTTATAAGAAATCTGATTCTCAGTATGCCAAACCGTTGTTAAGCTGTCATTAATGCCCGTGGAGGAAATACGCGTTATTAATTTCTATTCTTATAATTAAGTTGTTTCTTTAAATTGTTATTAGTATTGTTAAGTTAGTGTTATATCACGATTTTTAATTTTTTTTTTAATTAACACGAACGGCACTGCGCTGTAATTTGTACAGTAAGTACCTAACATAAAGCTGTAACCAGTACACTAATAAAATTCCATTTTCATTGCTTCGTATTTTCCAAACATTAATTTTAAAATCAGCACATTTTACATGGCTTGGTATCTTAGCCATCATCCTGTATAAAAAAGACATAAAGTAAGGTCAAATACTTTGTGCTAAGTAGTCCAAGGGACGGCCTACCTAATAAATCGAAAATTGAGTGGATTGATATAATTTTAATGGAGATATGGATGTTTAAAATTTGAGTACTTTTTTACCTATTCCATAATTAATGGACGCAGTGTATAAGGCAATCTGGACATTTTTTTAGGAATATGATGAAAACGGTAAGTACATTATCGGGGCACTTTTTTATTCTGTACACGATGATTCTTTTTATTTTATTATACGACACTTTTGGTTTTTGGCGGACCATCTTTAGGTTAATTTCTTTAAACATGAAACTTTGTTTTTGGAATCAAATTTTTAAAACTCCAAGCCCTGAATACAACCCAGGATGTAGGGGAAGTGTGCCTAAAATGGGATACTTAAGGTACAACTGCTCAAGAAAAATATTTGGGAATATTTTTTAATTTTCACTCATGCATAAATCTGCTGAATTATCATTTTAGTATCATAATAAGGAATATCTGGATTCAGGAACTAACCAATTTTGTAAAAATATATATTTTTTAAAATGTTGCATTTTCCCATTTTATCCACACATGTTGATAAAATGGGATTTTGGGTAATTCTAAAACGGGATACGTATTTAAGCAGCGAAATTTTAGTTCTATTTAAAGGGCAATAAGACATGAAATATTCTTAACCGGATTTATTTTAAAATATGAAAAACACAAGAGGATTATATAGTTAAATTAGTTAACCCGTTTAAAACTTAATATTGACATTTGTCACATAAGAAATAATCTTCATCATCTTCTGCTCCCGCACATGCTTCATGAACCCATCTGAGGCACTGGTTGCATTTGATCCATCCCCCTTTTTGCTTGAAGAATAACTGTTTCCACACATTCCGGATCAGACTCTTGTTCACTGGATTCATCATTGTCAATAAATTTAACCTTTACGCTCTTTCCTTTTGCTTTCCCTTTTTTGGATGCGTATTTTCCTTCAATGGATTTGGTTGGTTGGTTTAGATTTTTTTTTATCCGTCCAGCTTCCCGGATTCTTTTTCTCTGTTCACTTTCGGATAATTCTTCTTTATAAGGAGTGGAGGTGAGTATGGCTGCTTTTCCGGTCTTTCGTTTTCTTTGGGCATCGCTTTTCTTGGAAGTGACTTTTGGGTATGGCTTCAAAGCTTCTGGACTGATATATGTGTCTCGAGGAATTTGTTGTATATCTGACATGGGAAGTTCTAGTGAAGAAGTGCTTTGAGATGTCTGTTGTACGCCTGATGTGGAAGGTTGTGGAGAAGGTGTTCTTTCAAATCGTTCTTGCTGTGGCCTTTCAGAATTCTGTGTGTTTGAATTGTTTTCGGCTTGTGGCGTAACTTCACTACTTGCAGTTATTTCCGGTGTTTCAATAATTTGTGTTGATGCTGCTGGCAGGGGAAAATCAGTTGGCAAGGCTGAAAACATTTCTTCTGTAAAAACATGGCGATCTGTAGGAAATATCCCTGTCTTTTTAAAAGCACTCATTGCATTAAGAGGTGTCGCAGCTTTGAGATACGCTTTACCAAAAAGCTCAGCCACATTGTAAATAGTTATAACTCTGCCTGGATTATTTCTAAGGTAGGTATTTTGCTCTTGACTATAGAACGTTGAAAGTGGACCCATGAAGCACACATCTAAGGGTTGCATTCTATGTGTGCAGTGTGGCGGAATACATAAAATCGTAACTCCATTTTCTCGAGCTTTGATTATCACTCCAAGATTCTGGGTGTGTGACTTGTGACCATCTAATATTAGCAAGGTTGGATTATCCTTAGATGCATGAGAATATTTAATAAAATGGTTAAACCACTTTTCAAACAGCGAAATATTCATCCATCCTGAAGGCTCACATACAATTAATGTTTCCGGTGGAGCACCAATTTCGAATTCTTGCTTCATTCGAGCACGGGGAAACACTATCATTGGTGGAATGAAATAACCTGCTGCATTCATGCAAATCACTGCGGTACATAGGGTCCCACGTTCAGCTGAGGTAAGAGCCCCGACCTGCTTTCCTCCCCGCATGGCTATAATTTTTGATTGTTTCCCTTGGACGGTAGTTATACCGGTTTCGTCGACGTTAAATATTTGTGAGGATTTAAAATGATGTTGATCTTGAACAGCTTCTAAGAGATTGAAAAAATTGTTAACATTATTCTTGTTAAAAGCAGTTGCCCGTGCTGCTGAGGTAGGCTCGGGTACCCTGAGTGAAAGATTGTTTCTCTGCATAAAAGATCTTAACCAAGCCCATCCTGCTGCCTTATTATCTTTATTAAAAAAATGAGGTAGGTTATTTTTTTCGGCCAGCTCAAATGCTAGTTGTCTCACTGACGTTGCGGTAAGTCCAAACAACATCGATTCCATATTTTTCACATATGTTACAAGCTCTTGTTCCAATTCCGGTGGAAATGTGATCAACCTGCTTCCTAGACCTTTTAGACTACCCTTTTTTATTTTATTTAAAAAAAATATACTTATTTAAAATCTTAATGCAAATACTGTGTAGATAAAACGGATATCCCATTTTAGAAAACGCTTTTTTTCCCGTTTTAGCAACATGGTTACAAAGAAATAAACAATTTTTTACATACCCCCTACAAACTAATATTACCGTAAAACTACATAAATTCTATTTAAATATGAATCAGCTACATATAAAACAAACACTACGACATTTTATAAACATCTTAGCATGCAATTCTTACGATCGTGTAGTACAATTTTTGTAAGAAATATAAGATAAACAAACGAACGTACCTTACTCGTGACTAACACTTGCAAACTGGCGACTGAAAATTGCCACCTGTATAAACAAGCGGCGGCTTGGCGTTCAGCAATATTTGGATAGATGGCTCACTGACTACTAGTTAAAACAAACATTTCCCGTTTTATCCAAGTATCCCATTTTAGGTACATTTCCCCTACGTCCGTGGGACGTCTTTATTTGGGACATATTCCTCTAAGACGTCATTTTACCAAATGAAGACGTCTTCAGGACGTTTGCTTTTGGACGTCTCTAAGCTCTTTAAAAAGTCGTCTTTAGGCCGTCATTTTGACTTTTAATTTTGACTTATAATAATCGGTCCCAATTAAGCCCCATAATTGCCAATTCTTATCAAAACATTCACCCCGGCAGAACAAAAGGTTTTAGTTCAGGTTTAATATTTACTGGATTTCATATTAGCCAACATAACGTGTAATTTTATTCTTAAAAACCATAATAACTTCAAGTTCTCATAATAGAAGACTTCATTTTTTAGTCAGTTATTTAAGTTATTGCGTTATTTATTGGAAGAACCTCAACTAAACGGAAATATAATATAATATTGAACCTTGAACTCTTATTAAAGTTATATAGATTATTGATCAATATCATCTATTTCCAAGTGCGGGAGAATTTGAATCGATCGGCGATACCATGACATACATTTGCAAGTTGGAACAACTAAAAATATTTGCAAATGGCCGGTTTGGTTGGTGGTTAGTGGCTGTGTTTGTGTCCTTTTTTGTACTGATTTTGTGTTTTTGCATCAAGGTAAATAGTAAATAATTAGTTACCAACATCCAGAAATAAAAATTTAGTTTTCGTATTGTAATTTCGCTTTTTATATTGTAGATTCAGTAGCGGCGCGTGTATTTGGAGGCGGGGGGGGGGGGGCGAACCCTGCTTCCTAAAGTTACCTAAAGTACCTGAAGCTATATTTAAAAAAAAGAAAAAACAATAAGGTGTTTTAATACTTTTATTCATCGACCCAAAATGGCTTGACAAAAAGAACGAAACAAGAAACATGTAATTTTTATTAGAAATTAAGTCTTCGAGTTTTTACCATTTTCAAGTTATCTAAAACAACGTCATAATTTATTTCTTGAGTCAATTCAGATTCTATACTTAAAAGTGCTAAGCTGTTAATTCTGGTTTGTGTCGATGAAGACCTTGCATAATTGTATATGCGACCTAGTCGACTAAATGACCGCTCAGCACCGGCACTATTGGTTGGAATGGTGAAATATAGTCTTAATAATTTACAAACATTCGTAAAAGATGCCTCTAAATTATTGCTAATTAAAAATGGCAGATATTCATCAATTTCAAGTAAATTATTTTTTTTTATTTCATTTAATAAACTACAGAAAGATTCATATTCTCGCACTACATTTGCGTCAATATCTCTATGATAAAATACTTGTAAGTCCATTAAACTTTTGATATTATTTTCATATACACCGATAGTTGTCAAACTCTAAAATTTTTGACACAAAAGGTGAAAATCTGAAAATCTGTTTTCTAATGTTACAATAAACGTATCCAATGTAACGAAAAATACCGAAACTTTAAACTCGTCCTCATAGTTTTGAAACTGGTGGTCGTCCTGAATATCATCATGAAATTTTCTTGTTTTTTTAGGTCTTTTATTTGAAGAAGTTGTGGTTGAACCACATTTTCTGGCTAAATCTAAAGCTTGGGTTTTAAAAGTATTAAACCAGTCCTCATTTCTAAGTTTTTTAAAATCATTTTGCACTGATATTATTAAAGATGCAGCAGTTGCTATATCCATTTTGGGGTTTTGCATGTATTTAGACAAAGTGTCAATTTTTCCTAGAATGACTCTCCAAAAGCATAGTAAAAATTTAAACTCAAGTGTTTTTATAGACGACAATATACCAGAAGATTCGGCCAATTGCTTAGCTGTGGTGTTTTTTAATTCTCCTTCAATTATCTTGGTGCAAGTTTCTTCTATAACTTGCATGTTACAATAAAATGAATCTACAGCTCTAATATGACTAGCCCACCTTGTCGTGGATAACTTTTTAAGAGTAAGTGTTGGCTGCTGGGAGGTTAAGCTTTCTTGCTGAATATTACGAAACAGTTTTACTCGAGGAAAGCTCTCGGTAATAAATACATACGTTTGTTCAAGGATTCCAAAGAATAATTTAACTTGAACGTTGCAGTGTGCAGCTTCAATCAAAACAAGGTTTAATACGTGGGCACAGCAGTGAACGTAAATTGCTTCCGGTACAATATTTTTTATTCTACTCTGAAGCCCGTTTAGATAACCTGACATGGTGCTGGCCCCATCATAGGCTTGTCCCCTGTAGTTTGTTATATCAATGTCAAGTTTTTTTAATTCTTCTGTAATTGTATTGAAGTATGTCTCGGAAGAACCATTTTCCAGTGTTATAAATTTAACAAACCTTTCTCCTGGTAAACCTAGCTCGTTAACAAAACGAAACGATAAAGACATTTGCTCATTTTTACTAAAATCAAGTGAGGAGTCAACAATTATGGAATAACAGATTGCCTGTTTCACTTTGTAGACTATTCGTTTAAGAGTTTCTTGTGATAATTCATTTAAAATCTCATTTTGAATAGAGTGAGAGGTGTCCTTAGCAACTTTTGAGACATCTTGAAAATAGCTAGCTAAAACGGCATCATACTTTTTAAAAAGATCCAATAGTTCCAAGAAATTACCTTTATTTTTACTCTTATCACTTTCATCATGTCCTCTTAGGGGCAGGCATTGTTTTGCAAGAAACAAAACGATATCAAACAATCTTTTTAGAGCTTCTCGATTTCTTATTATTTCATTTTGTTCTTTTTTTAACTGCTCCTGAATTACTGTAGTCTTTCTGAAGTCTTAGTTTTGTTATAATAAATTTTATATGAAGCGATCTGTGAGCCTGACTCTCTTCATGTAGCCGAATTTTTTCCAGGCCTTTTTTAAAATTGTCCAAACCTTGATTTGGATCAGACCATGCGGTTCGAATGTCTGACGAAAAAAGCCAGCAGGAGAAACAAAACATTTTATTTGCATTTGGAGAATAAATAAGCCAGCTACGTATTTTCCCCTGAAAATGACGTTTATCTTCGCTATTAATAGGAAAATTAAAATCATCGTTCAATCCGGGTTGACATGGACCTGTGACAATTAAATTTCGAATTTTCTCATTTGACATGGCTACTTCGTGTTTAAATAGAGCGGGATCACTTGAATATTCGTCGTTTGGTAAATTATTTGGGTTAAACGAAGCTAAAAAAAATATAATTAACACAATATTCATCTAGTGGGAAAACCAGTAATTGTTTTTTTTTATCGCATTAGCTTTTTTGCAGTTTGCCAAAATAAAAGCACAACAATACCTTTGTTTACGTTAATAAAAATGACTACTTTTTTAACTATTCTAAGTAAATTTTAAGAAAAAAGAACTATTTAAAACCAACCATCACCAGTACTATCACCGTCACTACTTTGTTCTTGTTCATCATGGCTATTCCTACTTTCACCTATAGCACATTTGATACTGAATTTAGAGTTGCCACCTTGCATATCTACATTAGGTCTACAGATTTTGATGCTACTATCACAATCACTATCAGATTTGGTGTCACTATCATCAATAACATTAATATTAGCCTGACTACAACTAGGCTCTTGTTGGTCCGGAACACTATAAAATCATAAATGTGCATATATAAGGGCTGAATAAATTCTTTTGAATTATGGACAAACCAATAGAGATAAAATTTTAATTTTTTTTATAGATATGTCAAAGTACTAATATTGAAAGGAATTTTTATGATAACTGTTATTCTTTGCTGTAACTTAAGTTATTTTAATATACACAAAATAACAGAATTTAATTTAAACATGTCAGAGAAGTTGACTAAAATATACCAGGCGAATTGACTATTACCAACACTTGCCTAATGGTCTTTAGTTTACTATTTTTATTATGTGTAATTAAAACAGTCACGACTTACCACTAACTTACAATTTATTTTAATAAAATAAATACGTATTTAAAAATAGATATTAATTTAAACTCTCCTACTAATTTTTTGCAAATCGTTTTACTTTATTACTTACTTTTCTTTTGATACAAAGAAATTTAGTGTTGTCGACTGCGAAGCTGCAGCAGCCAAAAGTAGTTTTTTTTGTCTGTTTTTTCTATAAGCAGCTCCAGACAGCTTTTTCTTATCTTTGGCTCTGGCAATACCATCCATACTTCTTGAATATTGTTTAAATAATCAATCACAATCACCAACAGCGCGACGCAGGGTAAATTTTCCCGATTAAAAGCTTGTTGCTTAATGGCAGTCAGGTGAGTCAGGCAGTGTTGCCAATGTTATAAATATGTTTAATTTATGCCACGTTTAAATAAAAATGCTTCTTCTTGCGCATTCACCCTTTTATGACTCGCCTTTAAATTTTTATTTAATATTAGAATATCAGTTCATTCCTCTAGATCTAGATGGATATAGTAAAACAAAACTTTACAATAAATATTTTTAGTAGGTAATGTTTATATTATTTAAATAAAATTAAGGGTTTAGAGTTCGCTAGGGGCGCCAGCCCTGGGGAGCGGGGGGGGGGCGATCGCCCCCCCCTCGCCCCCTATACGCGCCGCGCCTGTGTAGATTATGTTCGTTTTAGTGGAGTTTGAGGAAAAAGGCGGTTTAGCCGTTGTGTCGAACAAGTGGCTGACGTCTCGAAAAAGAGAGGTGTTTTGGCCACCTATTAAGGATCAGCGTAAAAGTACCTACATAGGAATCTACTGTATTTATGAAATTGTATACCTAATAACCTTGTCGTTAAGTTAAATAGAACATTTCTTTTTTATTGTTTACAAATAAGGATTAACAATTAATTTGACCCTATTAGATTAAAGCAATAAGATTCCTAGATGAGTAGGACTGTATCAGTTTTATTTTTACTTTGGTGCAGGTACACTTAAGTACATAAAAATGAAAATTAATGTTACTAAGTAGTAATCGAATCGCAACTAAATTTGAATTCCCTATGTCCCAGAATTTTCATTACATTGTGGTTTTAAAGAATTATAATTCTATGTGGATCTTAATTTGGTGTTTACACTTTTTTAGAGTTGGTCGCCTATGCTCCTTGCTCTTGTAATTATATTTTATATTTCTTGGAAAAGTCAAGTTGTCATATAGTGTTGTTCTGGGTGTCCTACACGGTATGGTCAATAATTAGGGAGCGAGTTGAAAATAGACTAAACCAGGTCTTAGATGGTAGTATGCAGAGCTGAAGAGCTTGTGAAAAAAATTATGTTCTTTGGTAGTAATTAGGGTTAAATTAAAATATAAATATTTATGTTTAACATTTTAGAATAAGAAAAAAAGTAGGTTATTAGGTCTCATTCTTATCTGCTATTATACGGTTGTAGCAGTAAAGTACAGTATTAAAAATAAAATATTTTGTTAAATTGGTAATAAGCTTTCCTACATTCATTCTTCCAGATACTCTATATAAGTACTCGTCTGTATATTACTCTCAGAAAGATTAAAGGTGGATTTACGTAGATCAATTAAGAAAAATGAAATTAGGGATTAACATATAAACGTTTATAAAACAATATTAGGGTCTTAATTGGTCTGCATAAATCCATCTTAACACTCGCTACTACTTTCTATAATATATGTGTATATAGATAATTTTGAAAAGGCGCAGGCCAAACTAAAATTGGCTGAACTTACATCAGATTTAGCTCCAGATGTTGAAGTCGAAGGACAGAGAAAGAGGCCTTCTAAGAGACCAAGAAGATTTTCCTCCAGTGAGGATGAAGACAACTTGCCTTTAAAAAGGCCTCCAGCTCTGTTTCAGGAAGGGGCCCAAGTTGGTAAGTACAATATATTATTATATTTTTTCTTAGATTCAATAAAAATGAATATTAATTTCTTTATATTTATCAATAGTATCCATTTTTGGACATCTCTAAAAGTATAGGTAGGTCTAGAACCTTCTAGTAGGTACATCATTATTCAGCGTCAAATTATGTAACTTTGCCTTAATTTAACTATGTCTCTATCTCTTATGGATATTGAGATGCTCTTTTATCGAATTTGTAATACCCCAATACAGGGTGCCCAAGATAAGGAGGGCCTCTATGGAGATCTCGGTTATGATTGCTTGGAAACGAAACGTCGTATAAAGAAAATTGTGATGCAATCTTTAATTTCATTAAAAGTTGCTGTGAAAAAGTTTTGTCAGTTTTCTTCTAACTTTAATATTAACGCAGGAAAAAAAACATTTTTAAATCCAAAATTTCTATAATTCTTGTTTAAGTTAGTTAGTTTTATATTATTTTTTAAGGTACACAAATCTCTGTCTTGGGCTCGCAGAAGTCAAAATTAAAACCCCCCTATCTTATGCAATAAGAAGTATCAGGTGTAGAAGGTAGTGAGTAACTTTGTTTTTGTTAGATATATTCCTTGGTTTGTATTTTTACTAAGTGTTTATCTACTCTAAGAAACAAGCTTCAACAATGTTATGTAATATATTTTAAGGTTCTTCAAGTTGCAGCTATGTGCAAAATGATGAGCCGTCAACGTCCAATCTGGATTTAGCACCTTGAAATAATTATTCTCCTAGAACCTATATTCCATGCCAACCAAGGCTGCTAGCTACTCCAAGGTAGTTCGTGCTATGCATACGATTTAATTAATGTTTACAAATATTAAATTTTAGCTCCTTGTATTGAAAATACATCAACGGCTGCATCTGGTAATATATTTAATAATTCAGGTAATAATACACAGGCTGTACAAAACAAAATGACGATGACGTCAGAGCTATGATACCTACTCTTTTTAGACAACGGAATTCACAATTAGCGTCATTTCACTATAAAATTGGTGTCAAAATCTCTGAAGACATGAGTCTTTTGGTCTTAAGATACCTACTTAAATATTATTAATCTGTTTTTAAATACATTTAATTGTTCCCTTGCAGGTTTTCAAAGAAAGTTATTTTCTAAACTTATTTCAATAGAAGAACAGAATAAAGAAATTCTTGAAATTTTGAATGAAAAATTTGTTAATAATAATAATACAGCTGGTATTAATTTACCACTGGATCTTCCAATTAAAGATACTGATGAACTGGCGCACCTTGAGGAATTTTTACAAGAACCTGCCAAGTACCGACAGTTTGTAAGTAAATTTTCTGATTTTTATGATTTTATGTAAGTAAATCCATATAGGTAGTGTTGTTTTTCCTTGAAATATATACTGCATACTGAATGTGGTTATGAATAAGAAATATTTGAATTCCCGGTTTTCAGGTAAGAAGGATTGGGTCCTTTGGAGGAAAAGATGTATCTTTATTAATTATGCTATTTTAAAACATTTGAAGATCAATGACCTTGCAAGCTCCTACAGTTTCTATGGAAAACGTTCCGGAAAAAGACCATTTTGCCTCCTTCGTTTAAAAAATGGCATTGTAGGTATGTCTAAGAAAGAACCATAACTTCTATATCCTTTCGTAATACTCCTATCTTTCAAACATTTGCAGAAGCGGTTCAGAACGCATTTTCGGGAGCCACAGAAAAGGACATTGAGGGAGCCATTAAAGCCTGGCTGAAACATGCTCCTGACCGAATAAAGAAAATCCTCCTGAGCAATAAGTAAAGAGAATTACACAAGTTAAACAAGTTTTTATTTTGTTCCTATAATGATGGCAGAAAAAATAAAGTACAAGAAAAAAACACATGTAAGTAAACGTCAAAAGTATAGACCTATTTCTGAACAAGTTCAATCTGTATTGCATGAAGTTTGCAATGATGATGAACAAATTAATAATCCTCACAAGGAAGTTAGTAATTAGCAGGAGCCAATGTTAGAAGTAGAATTTAACTATTCTTGTACTTCAAACAACTTGCATAAAACTTTTGTTGAATCCCCTTTAAACTACTTTCCTGAGGCTTGTGATAACAATAATTTTCAATTTAATAGCTCCCCTGACGTTCCTTGTATTGATTCTGATGATGACTGCAATCTTACTGTGAATAATTCATATAGAAATACTAACGCATTGGTTTCAAATAATCCTCCCGATTTAAAATCGATGTTGCGAGACTGGGCTACCATAAAGCATAAAATTCCTTTGTCAGCTCTTGATGATCTTTTACAAATTTTGTCGCCATTTCATGCGGAATTACCATTATCAGGGAGAACTTTACTAAAAACTCCTTCTAATTGTAACACTGTTTCATTAGAAAATGGAGATTTTATTTATTTAGGCATTTTGACATCATTAAAGAGACTTTTATCGCAGATCCCAAATTTTACTGATAATATTATATCGATTCGATTTAATGTACATGGGTTACCACTTTTTCATAGTTCGAACGTTCAGCTATGGCCTATTTTAGGTTTAATAACAAATTTTCAGAGTATCCCATTTGTGGTTGCTCTTTTTTGTGGTATATCCAGCCATCGCCTCTTGAGGATTTTTTACAGGATTTCGTTGAAGAACTGTCGTTGTTAGAAAAAGAAGGGTTTAATTATGAGTCAAAAACGATTTCAGTTTCAGTTTATAGCTTTAATTGCGACGCACCGGCGCGAGCCTTTATAAAGTGTACAAAATCACATGAAGGCTATTCCGCATGTGACAAATGTACTCAAACTGGAGAGTATATTGAAGGCCGAGTTATAATGAGGAGCATTGCTGCTCCAAAGCGAACAGATTCTCAGTTTAGATTGCTTTATGACGAAGATCATCACAAGGGCGTTACTCCCCTTCAAAAACTGTCTGTTGGCCTAGTAAGTGGTTTCCCTGTGGATTATATGCATGCTGTCTGCCTGGGAGTCACAAGGAAGTTGTTAAATTTGTGGGTTGGTGGAAATCTGCGAGCTCGATTACAGAATCCTTTAGTAAATAAACTGTCTGAGATGATGGTGTCCTTGAGGTCTAATATACCATTAGAATTCAATAGGAAGCCTCGCGCTCTGTCTGAAATATCTCGGTGGAAAGCTACTGAATTTCGTCTATTTCTTTTATATTTAGGGCCTTTGGTTTTAAAAAACGTTTTGCCTCTTACTTTGTACGAAAATTTTTTATTATTACATTCTGGAATTACAATACTCTCTTCAGATATGCATATAAATAAGTTTGGGTGTGAATTAGTTGGGAAGCTTTTGAATACATGTATAAAACATTGCGAGGATGTGTATGGACCTGAATATCTGATTTACATTGTCCATATATTATGTCATTTGGCAGATGATGCAAAGCAATATGGTCGGTTGGATAACTTTTCTACTTTTCCCTTTGAAAATTTTCTGGGACAATTGAAAAAACTAGTAAGGTCACCCAATAAACCTTTACAACAAATTTTTCGTAGACTGCATAAACTACTACATTCCCAAAATGAGATACTGCCTGTACAAAAAACTACTGCTGATGTTACCAATGAGCTATTTCATGTGCCTTTATTAAATGAGCATTTTCATTGCAAATCATTTAAAAAACTTAAGTACAAAGGTTTTACGTTAATTGTTTATTCTTACAGTTCTGCTGACTGTTATTGTTTAATGAGACAGGACATAATACTACAGGTACATAGTATATTAACTGATAAAAACTCTGAAAATATTATGGTTTATGGAAAACGATTTCAAGTATACGAGTCCTTTTACAGTTATCCATTAAAGTCTGAAAGTATAAAAATCTTTTTGGTTAGAAGTTTATCTAATGAATATTATACCTCTATACTTAATGATATCGTCTGCAAATGTATGCTTCTTCCTTTTGGGGAAAATAATAAGAGTTGGGTTAGCCTCCCTTTAATACATTCTTTGGATTTGACCTAATATTTTTCAGAAATAGTAATTAACTAATGTGTTTTTTCTGCCATAATTATATATATTTCTTAAAATGCAAGTTATACAGTATTTTATTAATAGCAATGTTACTAGAATATCAATATCCTATAAAAATTCGAGTTTGTTTTAAGTTGTGTTATGAATCTTACCATTTCTTTTTTATTTAAGTTGGTTTTTAAAAACCCTGGATCTTTCAGGTTGTCTATCTAATAATAACCTTAGCTTGTCTAATAATAATTAATCACCTATTCTTTTATTATTAATCCTTAATATTTCTTATTATTATTTACATTCTCCAAGCTAAATAGCTGAAATCGGTTTGCTGAAATACTAGATTTTCTAAAAAAATTTTCGCGACTATAAAAAGGTCGCGTTAAAAGTATTTTGTAAACAATTTTACTTTTATTTCTTGGGTTTTCGGTCCATTTCAAATTAAAAAACAATATTTGTTTTTTTGTGACGTTTCGGTTTATTATAATTTAAACCATCATCAGACTACAAGAGAGATCTTTTAATTGGTATATTATTATTTTACATAAATAATAAATAATAAAAAAAAATGTTTCTTGTGTAATATACCATTTAAAAAATCTCTCTTGTAGTCTGATGATGGTTTAAATTATAATAAACCGAAACGTCACAAAAAACAAATATTGTTTTTTAATTTGAAATTGACCGAAAACCCAAGAAATAAAAGTAAAATAGTTGAACAAACGGTCAGGAAAACTAAAGAAAAGTATTTTGTAAAGCAATTTTCAATTAAAACGAATTCGTGGAAAGGCCTATCTATGTGGGCATGGCCTATCCTTTCGTCTCTAAAAGACGTAAAGGGTTCGTCTATAAGACGTCCTAAATTGGTCCTCTTTAGAAGTTCCAAGGACGTCTTAAAAAGACGTCTTCTGGCTGTGACAAATTGGCGCCCCTGGGAGGGCCATGGGACGGCACCCGTTTCGTCATATTGGTCCAAAAGGTGATCAAAAAAATACGTCTTCAAGACACCACCTTGCTACCTGGGAACTAGTTATGTATCGTAAGCAATATTTTAAATAAAAACTGGAGCTCTATCTATAAGGTTCTATAAGTAGGAGGGAGATTTCTGTATCAGAACTGCCTCTACTACTTACTTAAACAAACAATACAGCTTAAGATCTGGTGAGTGGAAGAGAAATGAAACCGTAGACATTTCCAGTACAAAAATATCATAATCTCTCTCCCACCCATAGAACCTTATAAAAAGTGCTCCAATTTTAATTTAAAGTATTACTTGAGGGGATTCGAAGCCAAGGGGTATAAGTGCTGAAATGAACTTTTCGAGAAAAATAAAGGCAAAGTTTTATCTTTATTTTAAATTAACAAAGAGATAAATCATTAGTAAAATTATTTAGAATAGTGGTTTATACGTTACTTATTCAAACATAAACATTTGCGATTTTTATAAATATTTTTAGTCAGATTTATGATATGTTAAAAAAAAAGTTTGCACTTGTACCCATTTGCTTCAGATTTTGTACTTGGACCCTTTTTCCACTTAAATATATTGAGGATGTGGAAAATAATAAAAACTAAAATGAATTAAATATTCTTTATTTAGATTAGCAAAAGAGCTTAACCGTCGTAATCTGATTGTATAAATAGTTC
Organism: Polydrusus tereticollis; assembly: GCA_963920685.1. Classification (NCBI taxonomy): domain Eukaryota; kingdom Metazoa; phylum Arthropoda; class Insecta; order Coleoptera; family Curculionidae; genus Polydrusus; species Polydrusus tereticollis. The sequence continues at coordinate 85,728,595 of OY987332.1, forward strand.
AGAGTCTTCATCATGGTCGGGTGGCATATCCATTTTTATTTTGAGTGGACCTTGGTATAGAGGTGGGAGGTCAATGATCAATGGGGTTCTTTGAGGTCGTCCTGCCCTTCCAAACTTTTTTAAATCAACAATGGTAAATGGAAATTCTTCTGAGAGTGTGTCTTTAAAATACAGTATACACGGTGATTGCTTTTCAAAGTGAAACCATTGCATTTTTCGTAAACCCTGCACATTGTTTTTCATTATTTCGTTTAAGAGCGCAATACTTTTGAAGTCATTTTGAGTCATCTTTATAACTAAAAATGTTTTACTTGATTTAGCTACAATATCCATCCAATCATTAGGAATAAACACAAATGATGTTTTCCTTTTGACTTTTTCAATTAGTCCAAAGTCTTGGTCGCACTCCATAAAGGAATTACCTGATACCAAGAACTTGTGGTTTACAGTTTCAATTTGAGTGTTAGATACAACATAGTTCCAAAATTTGATTACGTGTTTGTTTTTATTCTGCCCTCCTGCATTATCGCTAAAGGCATCGATGTGCTTAACTGTGGACGGCAGGCCTTAAATAAACTTTAGAAGGCATGAAATAATTTCCTGGGAGCCCTGATGCCTCCCCTTCGTGCCACATGAACATATGCGCTTGACCGCTTGCAAGGTCATGAATCCCAAAATTATATGTCCATAACTGCCTAAGGTAAAATACCTTGCTATTAGCCAGTAAGGGAGTAGGTAACGTCTTTTGTAGATCAAAACAAATTGCTACTCGATCAGTAGATTGGGCAGCCTTGGCTCCGGCTTCATTTTTGGCATGTCTAGCTATCTCTGCTTTCTTAAGATGAACTTCCCTACTTGTCTTTGCGACAGCAGCTTCTTCTGTTGTTGCAGTGTTTATTTTATTGTTTAGTTGGTCACATAATGTGCATGTATCTGTATAAGGTCTATGGAAACTAAGATTGAAGCAAGTGTTGAAGATATGACGATAGTAGCTAAGTTTTACAGGATTTTTCTTTTTTTCAGTGCAAAATTATTTGTAGAGTTCATGCTTTTTGTTAAGATTTAAGGAGGAGTCTAGATATTTTCGATTTGGATTTTAATGATGTGTGTAATGGCTTTTAAATTTTGGAAATGAGTTGATATGTTTCTTCACAAAATTTGTTACAGAAGAATCAAATTTATTTGTAAGTGAATGTTTACCTCATTTGTCAGTAGGTGGTACACTAGTATCAGATTTATTTTTTACTAGGTTAGTAAATCTTTTGTTACTGATGTCTAAGGTACGCAAAAAAAATTGTTTACAAACACGTTTTCCAGTTAAATTAATCGTTGTGCTGAACCTCTTATGTCGTATGGCCGCCTGAACTCTACGATGAGGAGCACTTACACCAATACACGACTGCAGAAATGAAGTTTGAAGATTTCAGTTTCCTAAATCCCAAAATTCATTAAAAACGTTTAATCTATCATTTTCAGAAATATCCTTGCATTCATATCGACACGTATGAGGATGATGTTTTACTTGCTTAGCAACATGAAGTTCTCCTTTTCGCCCCTCGTATTCTCTACCGCTGTTTCTTTTTCTTTTAGCTTGGAGTCGCTTCTTCTTCTCGTTTTTTCAATCTTTTTTTGGTCCTGCCAGTAACCTCGGGAATAGTTGAATTACTTGAACTAGCATCACTTTCATCAGAAGTGTCTGGAATAAAATTCCTGTCACGATCTGAATCATCAAGTTCATCTCCTTGATCACCTGCAAAAAAGCATACAACTTTATTTTTAACAAAAGACACAACGACAAACATAAACCATTGATCAAATTTCAAAGAAAAAAACGAGCCCTTATGTTAATGTTTGTTAGTAAAATTATGTAAATAAATAATATATACTTTTATTTCTTTATAATAATTTTTTGCGTGCAATTTTTATTGTGGATATATTATTACTGACTTTATAAAACAAAAAGAATATTGCCTGTTAACAAAAAGAACTGAACCAGAGAATTAACCTTACTTTTAAAAAATGCAATCATTGCATGCAAATCTATTTAAATTAAATTATTTATCAATTTCTTTTCCTATTAAAGAATTAAAAAACGCCTAAAAAATATATCTGGGGACTTACTTGGAATATTTCCTGTTGTTTCACTCATTTTCACTGGATTTATAAGCCAAATTTTGACACAATAACAAACCAACAAGATAATGAATCAGTCCAAAGAAGCTACAATACTTAACAGGCAAAGGGGTACAAGTGCGCTTGTACCCTTTGGCCACGACTCGTTTTGGATTAATGTTTAAGTAGTAAAACTACTACCTAAGAGATGGCGCAAAAAACGGTGATGTTCACTTGTATCTCTTTACCACAAAGTTTTTAACAATATCTAGTATTATATTCTGCACCTAACTCAATTTTTAAAATTTTGTCGCTTGTAATCCCCTCACTTGTGATACATGGTTGTATTCAGGGCTTAAAAGAGCTTTCAACGGTTTATCCGAAAAATACGCCAAAGAGAAAACGTAATATTGTAAAATAAATAGAACCAACGTGTAGAGGACAAAAAAGTATCCTAATGTACTTACCATGCATTTCATCCTATTCCTATGATGAAACCACAAAAAAAATTAAAACCAACTTGAACTTTACAACAAAATGTTCATAAAACAAAATAATACTGTCATTATAGGACATAATATAATGATATTGTTTTAATCTTCTTGACCATTATTTTTTTTTCTGTTTGTTCTTCCACCATTTCTGTCACATGCTCCACACAGCCAGGCTTTTATGGTTAATTCAACAGTAGCTACGGTGAAAGTGGATTTACTTAATGGATTTGCCATCACTGCATCTAAAATAAGGATTTGCAATAAACAAGTAGGACAGACGGTGGAAGATTAATTAAACAGGAGTTCCAATCTCGTAACCTCATGTAAATTTAGTAAACTTTGTGTCCGCCATTAACGACGTATCAATAATTTAGGAAAAAAAAGTTATATATACTTATCTAGTAAAAAAACGTGTTTTATCATCTTCCTTAACAGTAATCAGCTGAATAATATTCTTAAATTTACTAAATTGTGGCTTATTATTCCTGCCAGTCCAATTAGTTGTCAATGCTAAGTCATGTCCCATCAGCTTTACAACAATTCTTCTTGTTGTTTCCGCACAGTCTTTTCCACCAATTAGCTTCAGGACATTCAACTAAAATGTTTGTAGTAAAACTGAGTTTAAATCTATTTAGAGCCATGCAAATACTCAAAAATATTAAATGGTAATTTTTTTCAAGTAGCCTTAAAATTCTGATTTCAGGATATACCTACACACTTTAAATTTTACATGTCTGAATTTGTACTCTAAAAACATTTAAACATATCCTTATACATGTATTTTTTATGGATGGGTTCTACGTCACAGGATTTGTACATGTATTTAAATTGTGACTTAGACACCATCCATAAAAAATCCATGTATATTTTTAAATATTTTGTTTCAAGTTAATTTTATAAAAGGGTTAAATGTATAAAAAAAAATACTTACATATTTTTTAAACACTGTTTCGTTAGATAATTTATTAAGTATCTATCTCTTTAATCTGATCTAATGTAGTTAGTGGCAAATTAATAACTGATGTTGCACCTTCCAAGGCTTCTTGTGAAACATGAGTTTCCTGCATTAAACCTGTCATGTAGTTTAATTTTTCCATAATTTCAGTATTGAATTTTTCTTGATTTCTGAATATTTGTAAAAGAAGCCCTAAAACAACGAAATTTACATAAAAAATATCAAATGTTTTTTTACATAAAATAAATGCTTAAAAAAGGAAAAAAGCATAACTGTTTTAAGGATTATCAACTTACCATCATTAACAAGTGCACATTGTTCACATAATAATATATTTGATGAAGTCCCTTGGATGGTATCTGTAGCTTGTTTGCTGACTTCTGATTGTTTGGATAAGGTTTGTCCTGCTTGTCTTAAATTTTTGGAAAGGGCTTGACTAGCCTCTCCATCTTCATAAAATGTATTTTTTGTATTTTCCTTGTCTGACTTCTGACTGAAACTTTTAGAAAATATTTGGCCTGCTTGATCACCTTTATTAAACATATTTTTTTTATTTTCCTTGCTTGACTTTTGACTAATACTTTTGGAAAATGCTTGGCTTTTTTGATTGTCTTCATTAAACGTATTTTTCTTGTAATTTTCCTTGCATAGTTTGGGAATTATTGGAAGATCATCAGAGTCCGAATTTGAGGATGACAATACATAGTCTTTATATTTTTGTTTACAGAAAAGTTGTGTAGACCTTGATTTTTCATTATCGGTTTATATGTCAGAGTGTGTTTCTAAAAGCTTTAATTTTTTCCTTGCTTTCTCATAATTATCTGAAAAATAATATAAGACACACCAGAATTAGTTCATTTTTCTGATGTTCTACCTTACTTTAAATTTTTAACTGAAAAAGAAGTAAAATTATAAAAAATATGTTTATAAAAACTTATATGTTTATATTTATTGTTACATATTTATTTCATCATCCCCAGCCCAAAATCCGACACGTGCATTTTACTAAATTTTACAAGAGTGAAAAAAGCAAAAACTGAAAATATCAAACCACATTCATTAGTGATTATAACTGTTGTTATACATATACATTGTGTAGGAGTGCAAAAGATTAAGCAAGTAAGAAAAATATTTAATTTTTGTAGAATATGGAACTTTATTAGTTTCTCTTATTGAATTGGTGTTGAATTGATGGGTTTCGTAACACATGTTCGAGACTTAATTATGATAGTGTTTAATGATAATAATAAATAAACTGAGTTTTGCTTAACACTAGTGCTTCCTAAGTCTCAGGCATGCATTGCGTGTTGTAAAACTAACGTGTAATTTAAGCTGATAAGCTTCTGCTATGAAATATTTAATAAAAATTTTAAATTTGTTTATCCATTCACTGATAAATATAAAAGTTACCAATATATCAAATAAGGAATTTCTCACCACTCTTGTATCTTATTTTTATTTGACACATAGTTGCATTTTCAGGCAAAATTTCAGTGTGCAGTCGCAAAGCATCAGCTTCTCGATCTCTGTCACTTTTATACACTGTTGGCCACCAGCAATATAGAACTCCGTCATCTTCAAACATCCATTTTTCTGAAATAATGGCTATCGGAAAACTTTTATTTACATCTTCTTGTGGAAATTCTATTACATAAAAAAACCTAAAATACAATTAAAAAATGTGGTAAATTTACACTTGCTCTGTTAGTGTTCCATACGTAAATTATTTAAAGAAAAATAAGAATTAAACCAAAATTTTATTTATTCTCCCGCCCTCAAAAATTGAATTTATTTATTTATTTAATTAAAATGTAACATTTTCCATATGATGTCTGCATTTGGACTACTATCTTCTTAAATATGTTGCAATTTTTTTATCTCAAGTATTTTCCAAGAAAAATGGCAGTGACGCTGTGACAGACTGACAGATAGACGGACACAGAGGTCACTTCATGTTTTTCCAATTTTGGTATGGAACACTTAAAATTTTTTTTATCCTACACTATAAGAAAATTAAATTTCTGCAGGCACTAATAAAAAGACCAAAACCTCCCCAATTATTCATCTACAAATTTCAACATTTATTCTTACTTTATAACTACTTATTGTGCAGCCAACATCAAAACAATATTTTAATTTCTGTGGGGACATAATAAGACTTACCTGAAACCTCATTTAGACGTTGGCTGTATGTAGTGCCGATTTCATGCAAAACTCTGACAGAAACCCAGGCATAAAATGAAATCAGCAAAAAGTATTTCTCTTAACTATTTGATTGGCTACTACATTATCCTACTATACACTCTACTAAGGTACTTAGTCCAGTTTGTGTTACTTAACAGTTTTGTTTACTTAAATAAAAACAACCTCAGAGTTCCTTCTTGCTGCAGCTATAATGACAAAAACTGGTACTTTGTAGCAGTTTAATTCTTGTGGATTAAAGGTAAAAATATATTTCTGTCATTTACTGGGTACAATATACCTTTCCGAAGAACTTCCCCAAGTGGCACACATATTTTCTGAGCTTCCAAGGTACTTACAAAACAATGAAAAAAAATATGCGATTCTGTAGGATATTCATGTAAAGATTCCAAAGGTTTTAGATGTTCTCCAATAACATAAATTTTCTTACTTTGTCCAGCAAAATCCAATATTCTAATAATATTTTCATTTTTAAGTTGTACAATATTGTCTGGATTTAACCGTGACAGTTTCTGATTTTTGTAAAATATCTGTCCATACAACGGACAGTTTAGATGATGTAATGAATATGTTGTTCCCGCCATAATAATGAGATTTGTGCCTGACTTCAGATCAAGCATGGCGATACAATTGTAAACGTGGAGTTATGTAGATTTGTTAATAAATAAAGTTATAAACAAATATAAACACTCAGAGAGTAATAATTAGAACGAGATAAAACATGGTGTCAGGTGTGGCTGCTAGTTTGCCTACCGCAGAAGTTTTTTGGGTTTGTGAGCAACTGTGAGTTATTCGATAAGTATAAGTTAAAGGTATAAAAATCGATCGAATTGGATAAAGAAAAAGTAGTTCAAACAGCCCAGTCCGTTGTTTAAAAAAAGTAGTCCTGCTGAGAATTGGCCTCGTTGGAAGCAGGGGTTTGATATTTATATGACTGCCTCGGACAAGAATAACAAAAGTGAAGAGGTAAAAATAGCTAACTTATTAAGCAGCATTGGAGATGAAGGGATAGACATATATAATACATTTGAAGCAGACCAGAGATCGACTATTGCTAAGTTATTAGAAGCCTTTGAACACTACTTTATACCTAAACGAGTAGTCGCTATGGAATCATTTAAATTTCACACCTTAGTTCAAGGTACCCAAAGTATTGACCAGTACATTACTGAACTTAAAAATCAGGCCAAGTTATGCGATTTTAGCTGTAAAAACACAGAATGCAATAAATCATATTCAGATAGAATGTTGAGGGACAGAGTTCTTGTGGGTACAAATTGTCAAGAAAGCCAATTAAGATTATTGCGAGAACCGAAGATAGATCTTAAGAAGATTGTTGACTATTGCAAAAGTATAGAGTTAAGCAAAGAACACATTAAAATTTTAAAGCCAGAAGAGGAAGTATTTGCAGTAAGAAATGGCGAATTAAAAAAGTTCAAATGTAGCAAGTGCTTGTATGAACATTTTCCCAATGGATGTCCTGCTTTCCATCGAAGTTGTGCCATATGTCAAAGAAAAGGTCACTTTGCTAAAGCTTGTCCACCGAAAAAGGAAAACGATAGAAGTAAGTTCCAAAATGACCGAAAAGAAAAAGAAGATGTTAACAGGCAACAAGCTAAAAGTCACAAAAAGAAGCTGTAGTGCAAATGGTTGTCAAAAAGTCGCAAGAAAAAGAAGACGAAGGTCAGCTGTTTGTCAATGAGTGTTCATCAGCTGAAAACAATAATAATCTGTTTGAGAGTTTTGAGTAATAAAGATTCCTGGCATGAAGAATTAAGTGTATGGGACACGAAAGTAAAGCTTAGATTAGATTCTGGGTCAGACACGAGTATTTTACCGAAAACCACTTTTGATTTAATAAGACATAACAAAAGGTTGAAAAAGTCTAGTATGACATTGATTTCTTATGGTAATTTTAAGTTTAGGCCTTTAGGTGAAATATTATTAGAGTGTAGTTATAAAAACATGTGTAAACAAGTCAAATTCATTATTGTTGATTTTGAAGTAGAAGCAATACTGGGTCTCGATGATTGTATCAAATTTAACATGATAAAAAGAGTAAATGTTATAAATTCTTGTTTGCCTAGTAATAAGCAAGACATTTATGACAAGTACGAACAAGTTTTTGTGGGCTTAGGTAAGATTTCAGGATGTTGTAACATTGAACTTACAGATGATGCCAAGCCAGTGGTGCAATATAGTAGAACAATACCATTTTCTCTACATGATAAGTTAAAGGACACTCTAGATTCTTTAGAAGAAAAAAATATTATTGAAAAGCAGGGTTGAAAAAAACATGTTTATTTAAAAAAAAACTTGAAAACATGTTTTTTTTTTGTTTTAAACTGTTCAAGAAAAAACATGTTTAAAACGTGTTTTAAACACATCAAAAATTAATTTTGGTTTGAATAAAAAAATCCATCTAGTAAGACCCGTTCTTTTAAAAATAACAGAACAACAAATCGAATTAAATGTTGAAAATGTGTGCCATTTATGGCTTGACAATATCCAACGCAATCAATAACTTTTTGCACGTTTTGAACCAATTCCGGTGTTATGGCAAGCATTTCCCTTCAGATCATCTCTTTCAACTCCTGCAAATTGTTTGACCGGTTAACACAGACTTTCGATTTGAGGTAACCACACAAAAAGAAGTTCAGCGGAGTTAGGCCTGGCGATCTAGCAGTCCATTCGATAGGTCCTCTCCTTCCGATTGGGAAAGGTTTCACCTAAACATGTACGCACAGTGGCAGCATAGTGCGGAGGAGTACCATCTTGCTGGAACATCAGTTCTTCGTCGGGGGAGTCTGGGTTCAATGGATTCGGAAATAAAAGTCACTAATGCTGGAATTAATCAAGTTGGAGAAATTCGAGATATATTTGTCCAGTTAAAGAAAAATGGATCAATTACTCCTCCGCGCACTATTTCACACTACACATTTGTTTTTTGAGGGTACTGGCTGTGAACCTCCATCATCCAATGCGGATTTTCTGTTGCCCAACAACGACAATTTTTTCTGTCCACATTACCAATCAAGGAGAATGTAGCTTCATCGGAAAAAATAATATTTTTTACTAAATTATTATCTTCACTCAGCTTCAGCTTCATCTGCAGGACTCAAACGCCTTTTCTCGACATTTGGCATAATTCATAGTAAGCTTCGAAATCGATTAGGAACAGAAAATGCCGCGAAACTTGTACCATATTTAAGCAGCTTAATTTAAACCAAGAGTAGAGTTTAGTAGAATGACTAGGAGACTTTTGGTTTAGTTTTTAGTTTGTTTGTCTTTGTTACTTTTATAAGGCGCTTTTATATGTTTACACTTTTTATTTGCTTATGTTATTGGAATCCGGTACACAGACTGTAGGTAGGTATATAAACTAAGACCTAGAGCTAGTCTTAAACGTGTTTTTATAATTATGTACTTTTAATATTAAACGTTAGATAAAAATATTGCTATTTTTGTTTTTAATTTAATACTTTTTTTTTAACAGTTTTATGTGATTTTCAGTAAAGCTTGACAAAAAAAACACTGTTTTAAGCAGTTATAAAGAAATCTGTTTAAAACACTAGTAAGTGTTTTAAGCATGTGTAAAACATTTGTTTTAAACATTTTGTTTTAAACATACAGGTCTCGCAAAGCAACTTGAGCCCTAACCTTGGGGTGCGCAGTAAACAGGTGGGCGGAGCTATCCGGGAGCTCACTTTTCCGATGGCATTTCAATCGCACACTTCTGTACAGTCCGTGACAAAAATTTGAACTTGCATATTGCACTAAATTTACTATTAACTATAATAATGCCTTTTAAAAGCAAAGTTTTAAACCGAGTATTAAATGGTCAAAGCCGTGAAATAATTTATAATTTAATACAATTTATGCAACAAGAAGCAGATACAGGAAGACCAGCAATTGATTTCAATAAGGTCCACATGCGTGTTTCAGCAGCTACAAAGATCAGCTTAAGCACAATTAAACGAATTAAGCAGGAAGCCAAAAGTATTGAATCTGGTACAGTTAAATCTTTTTCCACGCCAAACAAAAAGCGTTACAGTTAAATCTTTTTCCACGCCAAACAAAAAGCGTGAAAACATAAAAAGCAAAGTAGCATTGGACGATGCTTTCCAAGGTGTTTTACGCAGAATAATTTACAATTTTCATATGACAGAAAAGCAAGTACCAACTCTAGCTAGAATTCATAAAAAGTTTCAAAATGATACCAACTACCAGGGATGCATAAATACTTTGAGAAAAGAAATTAAAAACATTGGATTTCGTTGGAGAAAAACCAAAAACAACAGAAGAATTTTAATGGAGAAACCAGACGTAAGGCATCTTCGCATCCAGTTTTTAAAGAAAATGAAAGTTTACCGTGCAGAAGGACGACCAGTTGTTTATATGGATGAAACGTATATACATTCGTTACATACACACCAAAAAGCTTGGAACGACGAAACCGATAAGGGCATAAAACAACCATTATCAAAAGGTACACGTCTAATAATCGTGAACGCTAGAGGAGAAGATGGCTTTGTGCCAAATTCATACGTCAGATGGAAGTCACACTGCAGTACTGGGGATAACCACAACGAGATGAACTATGAAAATTATGAAAAGTGGGTAAAAAACAACCTAGTGCCAAATTTACGTCCTAACAGTGTTATAGTAATCGACAATGCGCCATACCACAACAAGCAAATAAATAAGTGTCCTACATCTACAACAAAGAAAGAAGATATGAAAAAGTGGTTACGTGATAGAAATATTCTATTTGACAATAAATTGTTAAAACCGGAGCTGTACAGTCTAATTAAAATGAGGAAACCAAGGGAGAAGAGTTATTAGATTGATATTATATTTTCGAGTGCGGGACACACCGTGGTTCGACTACCTCCATACGATCCTGATCTAAACCCTATTGAACTAGTGTGGGCAGAGATGAAAGAGTTTGTGGCTACAAGAAATGTAAATTTTAACCTAACAGATTTAATGAAATTAACAGATGAGTTTTTTGATCAGTTTTTGGTTAACCAGTGGAAATCACTTTGCGAAAGAGCAAAAAGAATCGAACGTGACTATATGGAAAATGAACCTATGGTCGACATTGTTGTAGAAGACTTGATAATACATTTGGGTGACAATGAAAGCAGTTTAAGCGAAAGCTCTGATGATAACGTAAGCGAGGGCTCTCTGTCCGGAATAAAAGAATTGAATTGATTGTTACTTCACACCCAAAACAAAAATCCCTTAATCTTAATAGTTTTGTAAATACATTGCTGCAAATAAAATCTTGTCATTCTTGGTAAAGGTACCCTATGGTGAAACATGTCGATTGTTTTTTTAAAATATCATGTGTTTAAATAAAATGGTATTTTGCACATATTTGTGTTTATTTTACCGTCGCAAAAGAATTGGCTACACGAAACCTATCAATAAAATTTATATAATGGTGAATCATGTAGGTACTTTTATTGACGACGGGTGTTTTACTATCACAGCGGCTTTATTAGTTCTAGGTAAAGTAAATTCCTTAAATTGTTAAAAATCAAAACAATTTTATTTATTTTACCTAACATAATATGCTAAAAATCCCACTTCTATTTTCTACGCGGAGTGTACTTTATTAAAATTCGATATTAGGTATCTCTGTCGTACACCGACTTTCCTTTTCTATCATCTACGCATCTCAGGGCTCACGCTGCTTTGCACGAGCTTGTAACAACCCTGTTGAAAAGGTTAATTACCCAACAGAATGGGTAAATAACCTAATGATTGTTGAAAAAAAACCTTCAGACAAATTACAAATATGCATTGACCCAAAAGCATTAAATAAATTTATTCGTAGAAAATATTTTGCTATTCCCACAACAAATGATATAATTAGTAGATTGTCAGGCAAGTCCTTCTTTCGTGTTTTAGATATAAAAGATGGATTTTGGCAACATGTGCTGAATGAAAATAGTTCAGATTTGTGTACTTTTAATACCCCGTTTGGGAGATACAAATTTAATCGTTTACCTTTTGGGATTTGTTCTGCACCAGAAATTTTTCAGCGCAAGAATTCTGAAATTTTTGGTGTCTTAGATAATGTTGACGTATATTTTGATGATTTAATTATCTCGGGAAAGTCAAAACTAGAACATGATATAGCCCTTCGAAAAGTTTTTGAAACTGCTATAAGCAATAATATTAGATTTAATTTTGAAAAATTTCAGTATAAACTAACGGAAGTTTGTTTTATGGGACATCTGATCTCTGTTAACGGCATAAAGCCAGATTTGAAAAATGTACATGCTGTTTCTTGTATAGAATCTTCTAAAAATAGATCAGAGGTTTTGAGAATTTTGGGTATGGTCAAATTTTTTTCCAAATTTATACCAAATTTGTCTAGTATTAGCTAATATGAGAAATTTGACTAGAGAGGATGTGCAATTTTTATGGACTTCTGAGCATGAATCTGAGTTAAATCACTTAAAATTTTCAATTTCTAGTTATCCTATGTTAAAAGTTTTTGACCCTAAAAAGAAAATTACAGTACAGTCTGATGCCTCGTCTGAAGGACTTGGTTGCTGTCTTTTACAGGAAGGTCATCCAATTTCATTTGCATCGCGAACATTAACTCAAGCGGAGAAAAGATACGCGCAAATTGAGAAGGAATTGCTATCGATTGTGTTTGCAGTAGAGAAATTCCACTATTTTGTTTATGGATATAAGGTAACAGTGCAAACAGATCATAAACCCTTAATCCCTATATTTGGAAAAAATCTTGATAAGGTTAGTGCTAGGCTACAGCGAATGTTGCTGAGGTTGTTAAAATATGAAATTGATATTACATATTTACCAGGTAAAGAGATGGTTATAGCGGATACTCTTTCACGATCATATATTAATAGTAAAATTGCAGATGATCCTGAAATGCAGTATGTAATACATTCTATGTCTAATAATATCCCTATGTCTGAAGAGAAAAAAGTTAAATTTAAAAACGAAATAGATAAAGATGAAATATTAATTCAAATTAAAAATTTTTGTAACACGTCTTGGCCAGCAAATGATAAGAATCTAAATTCAGAACTGAAATTCTATTATAAACTTAGGGAAAATATTTATTTGTCACACGAGTTACTGTTTTTAGATTTTAAAATTATAGTACCAAAGTCATTACGAACAAAAATGATTGATTTAGTACATGAACCACATTTTGGAATTACAAAGTCAAAGGCAAGGGCCAGACAATTATTTTATTGGCCATATTTAAGTCGTGATAATAAAAATCTTGTAACTAATTGTGAAAAATGCCAGTTATACCAGAGAGCAAATCAGAAAGAAAAGTTAATAAATCATGAACTACCTACTAGACCGTGGCAATATGTATTCTCAGATTTTTTTGAGTTCTATGGTGATAACTACCTATTAATTGTTGATTCATATTCCAAATGGTTGGAAGTGAAAAAAACAAAAACTAAAACTGCATTGGATGTTATCAACTTCTGTAAAGAAAAATTTTGCCAATTTGGTATTCCTGATAAGTTTTTTGCAGACAATGTGCCCTATCATTCTAGTATGTTTAAGAATTTCTCTTGTGATTGGAATTTTGAAATTGTTACTAGTAGTCCGCATTACCACCAGTCAAATGGAATGGCGGAAAAGTACGTTCGAATTGTTAAACAAATGCTTCGCAAAGCAAATTCTGCAAATGTCTTACAGTTTTTACTATTTGAATATAGAAATACACCGTTATCAAATATGGAATTTTCTCCATCACAGAAATTTTTGAATAGGATTTTAAAAGGTAAAATACCAATATCAGAACAAAATCTTAGACCAATAGTACTAGATCATTCATTAATACAAGAACAATTAAAACATAATCAGAATACTCAAAAATATTATTATGATAGAGACGCTAAAAATTTAGAAATACTTCAAAGGGGTGACAATATATTGATCCAAAAAGATATTTTGTGGGTTAAGGGAAAAGTAGAAGGTAATGTTAATGACAGGTCGTATATAGTTAGGGATTTAAATGGCAGACAGTTAAGAAGAAATAGAAAATTTCTTTAAAAAACTAAACTACCTAATGATGTGGTCATTAATGTAAACAAATCGGTGAATAACTTTAAAATTAATAGTCCTGAGTTTATGACTCCTAAGATGTTTAATAATAATCCTGATATTGACCCTAATGCCTTAGTACCTAATATAAATAATGATGACGATGACAATAATGTTGATTATCAATCAAATATATCAGTATTGTTTGAACCAGCTGATAATTTTGATAATGATTCGGTCGCGACAAGTGAAACCGAAAATAGTGAGACTAGTAACAGTGCTGGGCTTGTTAGTAAAAGAGTATGTAAGCCACCAGCTTATTTAAAAGACTATATTACTTAATTTTATTAGATATAATTATATTATAATGTAAATATGTTAATGTTTTGTTAACTAAAGTAATATTGGTAGGAAATAAAATACTTGAAGTCTTCCTCCACAAAATATAATATAACATATTTTGTGGAGGAAGACTTCAAGTATTTTATTTCCTATCGTATCAACTCCACTGTAAGTATGGACTACTTTTTCAATTTTAAAGTAATATTGTTGTTAGTACCTGTAAGTTAGATACTAAAATGAAAAAAAAAGGGAACGTGTAATGAATATGTTGTTCCCGCCATAATAATGAGATTTGTGCCTGACTTCAGATCAAGCATGGCGATACAATTGTAAACGTGGAGTTATGTAGATTTGTTAATAAATAAAGTTATAAACAAATATAAACACTAAGAGAGTAATAATTAGAATGAGATAAAACAGATGAAAATAATCAGGTACAGTTTTTATCAACCAGGTTAATTTAACATCAACACCATTTAAAGTATTTTGGTGATTTGTTTCTTATGCTGTTAATTCCAACTAATCTGAGGCACACTTCGCCCCTGCGCGTGCAAGTTAAATTTAGATAAATCTATATACACTTATATTTGGATTGTACAGATTGAGCCAACTTGACTTAACTCGTTCAGCACTAAATGTTCTTAAAGTTGTCTTCAATTTCACAAAACTTGTCAGAGCTTGTATACTGTACGCTTTGGTGTGCTTCTCTGTTTGCTTAAGTTTGTGGTTAAATAGTAAATATCATATACGTAAGGTGTTAATTTATAGTCAGGTGGATTAAAACGTTAAATATTATTGTGGCGGGAGAATAAACTCTGTTCTATTATTTATTATTAGGATATTATTGAGGTTATGTCTTCCACAAGAATGAAATTTCTTGCCGATTTAAGAAAACAAGCCGGTGTAGGAACTGGTAAGTAATGTTTTTGGGTAAAATTATAAATATTCCAACTTATCCTAGTAACGGAATTAATAGTTGTTAATAATAAAATCAGGGAGATGTCTCTATTAACACTATTGTTTTAAACTTGTCTCGTGTTTCACTATATTAATTTAGGGTACCTATATACTTATCGTAAAAACATTTGTAGACTATGCACATTAGGGCGTGTATTAAGAAGTGATCTTATTAAATTGGGTATTTTCTTTTATTTTGATGGCTAAATGGCAGATTAACTTAAAATTTTTAAATTTAGAAAATTTGTGTTATAATGCCACGGTACTGCACACTAAATTTCGCAAATATTTAAACATTGTCCTTAAAAATATAATTGGTTATAGGTTTTACTGTTTCAACATGTTCGTATTTAGTTGATAAGGATGGTATTCTTTTCGAGGAAAGAAACGAAGATCAACATCATCTGACTTCAAAAGGTAGGATTTATGAACAAAACTGAAAGTACATGCTGCAAGTATCTTGGAAATAAATAATAATAATAAAGTTTTGTTAATTTTAGGTAATATTTTGATTTGAACCTTGTTTTTTTAGAAAGAAGTTTAGGATCAATCGCTACATCACACTGTACTCCAACAGATAACCAGATCGACTACTGTGCCGCTTCGTGTAGTTACAGTAAGTTGGTAATATCGTAAAAATTATTGATAAAATCGCTTGAAATACTATTTTTGTTTTAGCTTCCTCTCATAAAAATCTTTTACGTCAAGATGTGATGAAAAGGAATCGCGACAGTGAAATTGTTGATTATAATTTAGATTCTGATAACGTTGTTTTAGAGTCGGAATTCGCAGGCTCAGAAAATGAAATTTTAAGTACAGTTATCGGACAGACGATATTAGAAAGAAAAGAAGAAAATAATGTGCAGGAAAGTGATATCGACGATACTGATTTAGATCCCGATTACAGAATTTCAGAGTCCGAGTCTACAGACTCAGACAATCAAACTTTAAGTACAGTAAGACTAAGAATATTGAAAAGAAAAAATGCAAATGAAAATAAAATTGACGTTAATTTAGATCCAGATTACGGAGTTTCAGCGCCAAAAGCCACTGGGTTAGATAATCAAACTGTAGGTAGAGTAACACCTCAAGAAAACTTTACACGCAAGAGAGGTAGAAAACCAATAAAGGGTGATACAAGAGCAGACAGAACACAAAGAACAATGGCTAAAATTTCAGGAACGGAATACTTTTCTCTAAAAGGAAAGTTAATGCGTGGACGAAAGTGTCGAGATCTAGAAGACTGTCGAAGGGGCTGTAAAAATAAACTTAGTCATAGCGACCGAATACAAATTTTTAACGAGTTCTGGAGCATACCAAAGTTTAATAAGCGAGTTTCCTACACTTCAAGTCTTATTTTAAGAGAAAATAAGAAATCTGGAATAGTAAATCGTAAAAAAGCACGGCAATATAATTACAGGTACAATTTGAAAATCAATGGGTCGCTTGTTCAAATTTGTAAAGGTTGTTTTAAAAAAACTCTTGATTTATCGAATAAGTTTATTCAAGCCGTAATTAACAAATCCAACATCACAGGAATAACAGAAGATGACAAGAGGGGGCATCATGAACCGGCTAATAAAACAAGTCCTGAAAGAATAAATTTGATTAAAGAACACATTTTGTCCATTCCTAGTTACGAAAGTCATTATTGCAGGGAAAAAGTCGGAGACAGGCGATTTTTGCCATCCTATTATACACTTACAAGGATGTACGAGGAATATAAAATTTGGATCGCCCCGCAAGACCCTGTTAGTAGGAAACTCTATGAATCTGTATGCCACACCATGAATATATCAATTAAGAAGTATAGTAAAGATACTTGCCAGCAGTGTGACAGATATCATAGTTTAATATCAAATGAAAGAAGAGAAGACGAGACACAAAGGTTAAAAAATAATTTGAGCACACATCAAAAAGAAGCAGAAGATGCATACAGAGCTAAAAATAAAGATAAAGAGGAAGCTAAAACAGATCAGTCAAAACTGGTTTACACATTCGATTTGCAGCAGTGTCTCCCAACTCCAAATTTAAGTACTTCAGTTGCCTTTTATAAGAGGCAATTGTGGACTTACAATCTAACCATGCATGAATGTACAAATAATAAAACCACTTGTTGTATGTGGCATGAGAAAATATCTGGTAGAGGAGGAAATCAAATCGCTTCTTGTCTCTACAAAGAGCTTTTAAACTACTTACCTCCCTCCATTGAACATGTGATACTATATTCCGATACATGCGGAGGCCAGAACAAAAATTCCCATATGGTTGTAATGTTCATACTATTAATGCAGCAATCTAACATATCACTGGTTGACCATAAATTTTTAATTCGAGGTCACACTAGAATGGAGTGTGACAGTGATCACTCAATCATAGAGAAGAAAAAAAAAAGTACGAAGCCCCAATTGAGCACCCACGAGATTGGTACCAGTTGGTAAGGATGTGTGGAAAAAGGGAGCCGTTTAAGGTAAATGAAATGAATAAAAATGATTTTCATGACTTTGCAAGTTTATTGAAAAATATTTTTGCCCTCAAAAAATTTGACGACTACGGTAACCGTTTTGTTTGGAAAGACGTCAAGTGGTTACGGTATGATAAAACTTATGGAAAGTTCAGTTATAAAAATAGTCTTGATGAAAATGAGGCTTTTAAGTCAATGACCATCCTTAGGAGAGGCCAAAAATTACCACCTCAAGAAATCCCAAAATGTAAATACCCAAATTGCATATCTCAAGAGAAAAAAAAGAATCTTATCGAGTTATTACCTTTTATTAGTGAAGTTTTTCACGAATTCTATAAAAACCTACCAACTGAAGCAAATATAAGAGATGCACTTCCAGATGTAGATGAAATTGTATCCGATGAAGATTAGTGCTATATGAGTTATCTTGATTTTTTTTGTGCCTACGGAGATATGTTGTGCTTTTTTTTGTAAAGTACTTAAAATTGTTGTTAAAATATGTAAAACTTTTATTCCTTAATAATTAATAAACACATTTCTAATCAATAATAAGTGTTTACACTCATTTTAAACCCTAATAAATTCAACTTAAATTATGCAAAATATTCAACCTTAAATATCTCAAATCAACAAGTTTTCAACATATAATTTTTTTGAAAAATTTACAAAATTTACTAGTAAAGTATTTGCATATGTATTATATTGCTGATTTAATGTTTCATCCATCCGGATAGTAAAACCATAGACCAAAAGGAGAAAGTGTCTAAATACCTTGTCTGGAACCTCATTTTTTAATACTACAAGTGCAATATAAAGCAAAAACTGTCTCAGTTCAGAAGCCTTCCAGTGTTCCAAATCTTTGAGAGATCTAGGTTTACGTACGAAATCAGATGGCCAATATTTACATATTTTATAGATATTATTATTAATAATGTCAATTTTGGATTTTGTTATACCGAACTGCCTGCCTGAATCTCTCCAGAGAAATAATATTTTTCTAACCACACCTAAACAGACAGAGTGTATGTAGTCAATAGGAAATGCTGAGATGAAAAAATAACAACAAACTTAAATAAACAATTCGACAACAAAAACGAGGTAATAAACTAAAAAAAAATGCTCAACAAGGATTTTTTGTGTAAATGGGAACTAATAATTAAATATTTTATTTCAAACGTACGCAGGACTAAAAAAATGAAAGTAGCAGCTACCTACTTAACAGTATCACTGCGTTTAAAATCATATTTTTTTTCAGTTTTTGCAGCTACCATTAACTTCTTGTTACCTCGTACAAAATCATAAAATTCTTTGCAAGTATAAGAATAATTAACCTTTATTTGAAGTTCGGCCTTGATGTGTTCAATGGACAATCGATTACGCGCGTCAGTCCACGAAGCTGAACACATTGAAAAAATCCTTTCAGCGTCAGCATTGGATCCGAATATAGAAAATACAAATTGCAAGATGATCAAGAAATTTTTCAACTCAGTATTTGCCAAAAATATTAAATTCCATTTTTCTAGTGTTGTATGATTTTCGTTATAAACCAGGTTTATAGCCGGCTTAATTTGACAAAATTCTTCATAAAGTTGATCCATGTCTATGTTAAGAATACTAAAATCAGTGACTGCTTGACACACCTCATCATATTTTAAGGGTTCATTCAATGAACATATTTTTAATTTTGAAAGGAAGTTGTTTTCAGTAAAATCAAATTTTTGTTCTACATATGACAGAACATTTCTATGAAAATCAATGCAAGATTTTTTAATGTCATTTTGAATATTATGTGGAAAAGATTTAAACAAATTAGCACAGCCGAAGCCTAGAAATTCATCTTCAATTCTCTGAACCAATTTATTCCTTAAATCAGACTTCAAAACAAATTACATTCCTATTTTCCAACTGCTTTTCAATATCAAAAATGACTTTGAGGATGTTGTGGAAAAATGACAAGTAACATTCTGTAATATTATTCTGACAATTCTCTGAATCTTCAGAAAAATAGCATTTAAGTTTCATAGGACAATCTTCACCAAGAGACGTAAAATAGCTTTTTATAGCAGGAAACACTTGTAGCAATCTTTCAACAGCAGGAAAAAGTGACAACCATCTTGTGGGTACGTGACAAAGTATTGTTTTATATTCTAAATTAACGAATTCAAAAAAATCTCTTAATTCTCCCACTCTTTTAGCGTGCGAAGAAAAATGTGCATAAACTTTAAGCACTAAGTTTTCAACGTCAAAATTGCATTTATCCAATCCATGTTTTATGCTATTATTTATCATATGAGCGCAACATCCGCTCGGCAGTATTTTTGAATTTTCTTTAAGCAATAACTGATATATGGAGTGAAATCTGCCAAAATTTACCGATGCATTATCTGCAGAGAAGCTTAAAATTTGTTTTAAGTCTAGCCCAATGTTTTCAATTCTATTTTTTAAATTGTTGAATACGGCGTTTGCTGTTTTTTTAGAATCTTCATAAAAGTCTAAAAGACATAGCTTAATACCGTCACCTGGTATAAAAAAACCTTACAAGTATGGGAAACATTTTAGTGCTTTTGTGATTAGATGCATCAGTAAACAGACCAAAGTAAATACCCTTTTTCAATTCGTTTAATAAACTTTCCAAAGATGCAGGACCCAACACATTATAGGCTATAGAGCTAGCTTTAGTGCGTCCCAAACTTATTTCTTTTGAATCATTAAAAACTATTGGCGCCAGCTGAGATTTAACGAGTTGTAGGAATGGGAACGTTTACAGTATGAAAAACACTACAAAGTTCCGCAGCAATCAATTTTTCCTTTCCAGTGTCTATAATGTCTGATTTTAAAAAAGCTGACATTGTTCGTTTTTTTTTAACTACCAATGCGCTTTTATGTTCTTGTCCCATCTCGTGTTTACGTACATCGTACATCGCTCTTTCCCCCATACGCAACTAAAAAAGACTTACGGCAAATTTTACAATAGGCTTTTGCCAAACCGTCACTGTTACTAATAGTAGTTTCCTTAAGTATCCATGGATATTCCTGCTCCCATTCTTTTCGGTAATGACATAATCTTCTCATTTTCTTGGGAGGAGTTTCCGAATTTGATGCAGAAGCCATGATTTTGTGATTTTTTTTTCTTTTTTTCGCGGTGTTTGTGCAGCAAATTCTCTAGACTCTAGATTAGTACGGTGCCGCGATCCGTCTCCTGACGGTTTTTCACCGAGCGCTGTGTGTTTCCATTGGCGCGCGCGCGCTGCGCGATGTTGGCGGCGCGGATATCTGTACTCACTTTTATAAGAACACGGCAGGATGAGGTCGACGAACGTCGACGACGGGCGAGCGTAAATGGGCGATGATGCCAATGTGACTATAAAATATAAGAAATTGGTCAAATTGGAGATATTATTTGGAACAGTGAAATTAAGTACAATATGCGTCCTGCAATAGGTAATATAATAATAAAATAAATCATTAATGCTTTAAACACAAAAAATCGTGAATTTTATAATGTATGTACTATATAATATATGTACTTACATTTGTTTTCCCTTTTCCATTAGGTTAAAGAATTTCACCTCGAATTTTACACAGTGCACATAAAAAATATTCGGTTAAACGACAAACTATAATTATAAAAAAGAATGCTGTGAAAAACGTTTAAAAATTCTTAAGAAAAGTAAAAAAAGGTCCAAACCAAAATTAATCGTTTTTAGCCAACCGGTGTCAAAAGTCAAAAGGAATTGCCATTTGTCATCATCCAGCTTGTCAAAAAGAATGAGGGAATTTTAAGTGGGTTTTCGCAACGGATATGTATATTTACTCATGTGTCTAAATAACATTTTTGTAGAAATAAAATCTGAATAAAAGTTATCCTTTAAAAAATATTTACAGGTTTATTACCAAAGTTATATTACCGAAATGCCCCTAACTTTAAAGCAATCGAAATAATGTATAAAAGAATTACTGGTTGCCTACAATAAAATAATATTTTACGTGCCATTAAAGGAAACGCAAATTTTATTTAATAGCTGGTTTTAATTCCCTTAGATTGCCGTTTATCAGGCAATGGGCCACTATTTTTTTTTATCTTAAAAAAAATACCTATTTATGGTTAACAATAGAATGTTAATTTTTTATTGGCATAATTTGCCATTGATATGCCAGCAATACCCTTATCTAACCATTACCTTGCCGTCAGAACTGTGTTAGCTGGGAATTACCGTTTTAATCCTTTACAGACCGTTTTACGAGTTTTGAAGAATTTTAGGATTGTTACGCGACCTTATATCACAGGTATGTAACCTAAACGTAAAATTTACTTCTGGAAGGTTAGGTTTGCTGAATTTTCAAATTCAAATTGGATCTTTTCTAATATTTTTAGCATACTCTTCAAAAAGGTCTACCAACCATAGTTTATAGAAGAGGTACATATCCACAGCCTAAGCGAATGCAAATAGAACTCTATGATAAGTCATGCCGAAGGAGTTTTAATGTTCAGCCTCGTGTACGTTTTTCATTTTGTTCTTTGCCATTTAATACTTTAAGTGTTATATTTAAATGTATGCTCCTTATTTGCCTCTATCAGTATCTATAATGGCCTGTGTCGCCCATTCAATAACCAAAATCAAGTTTTACTGTAAATATCCCGGTTGCAAGAGTGCATTTAGATCTTCATCTGACCCTAATTGTGTCAATAACCATTTTTCTATACATTTCCCCTTACTGATGTTGAAAGACTAAGAGTGTGGAAGAATAAATGTAATATTAATCCTGACATCGAGTGCAAAAACTTCAGGATTTGTGAAAATCATTTCAATGATTGTCAATTTAAAACTCAGTTTGAAAGAGGCTTAATTGGAATGCTGTTTTCAAACTGTCCCTGAGCTTTTACCACCTGATGTTTTAGGATCACTTCCACATTCTCTGTAGAACTATGGTAGTTCAATTTTTTTTACTGGCAGTCTAAAACATTCTGTTTGATCCTCTAAGTGTATCCATTCTACTTTTGACACATGTACACATTCCACTTTATATTTTATCGAATTTTTTTTCACTGCTTTCAGTTTCTCAGTACTTAATTAAAAAATTATGTTTTGTTCAGTCTGTTAGTCATTTTGGTACTAATCATTAACATTTTTTTCTGTTGCATGGACACCTTATCAAGCCCAAATACTGTGGCAATTTAACAATGGCTGCAACATTTGACCTACACCTGGCTAAGACATCATGCATCTGGCTACGAGATTTTACACCTGACCAAGACATTTTTCACCTGGATGGACACTTACAAGTAGGTACCTGGACTAGAGGTGGGAAGAACGGTTCCTTATGTGGAGCGTTCCAATAGCGCTCGCTCCAAGGAAATACCGTTCCAAAATAACGTTACTTTGGAACGAAAATTTCCCGGGTAAACAAGAACACGAGGCGTGCCTCTGATCTCTGACGCTGTGCTAACACAAAAGGCTTGCGGTGCGTGTAAAAAAAACTCACTTACTTAGTAGTAACTTATTTAATAAATAAAAAAATGTTTAAACATAATCATAAATTTTCAACATTTTTTATAAAATAAATAAAAAATAAACTCTAAAAAATGTAATTCAAAACACAAAAGCAGATACCTACATATAAAAATATTTTTAACATAAAATGATTAACCCTGGTTAATATTTTTTATTATTTACATTTATGAACAGCAACTTTTTGACATTTGTAGAACCTAATCGACTTCGTCTTTCACTCAATAGCTGTCCCTATTTAGAGAAAAGGCTCTCACAGGGGACAGAAGTTGCCGTTATTACAAATTTTTCGTGAACTAAGTCACTCAAGAGTGGAAAATTATGAGAATTACATTTCCACCATAGCAGAGGGTCTTCACTTCTTAGTATGGGTGGTTCTTCTAGATATCTTTGCAACTCTATTAATGCCCGGGATTGTGCTGTTCCTGAGGGCTGGAACAAAGCAATTTTTTTGTCAAATTTTCCCCATATTAAGTCCGTATCATCACTGCTGATACCTTCAATTACGTTATCAATTTCTTTTGCCTGACTTTGAGTTGGCTTTATGTTTTTGAGTTTGTCAGTTAACAAAGAAATAACCATTTTTTTAACTCTATCGCGAACTTGATCACTAGAAAACCCCATATTTTTAAATCGCGGATCTAAAAACGTTGTTATTAATAGTGAATTGCTATTTTCCACTGATCCTAGTCTGCGGGTCAGGCCACCCAAAATTGATGATACCACTTGCTTTGCCAAAACTGTAAAGTCTTGTTTGTACAAATCTTTGTAAGATTCCAAAAGTCCATCCGTAATTATTATGACAGAAGACGCTGTTACATAATTCTGACCGCTCATAAATTTTGTAACGGCCTCCAGAGGCTAAGTACCTTAATGATTTCTTTGAGGAAATCCCACTCTTCAACAGAAATTATTGGCAAATCCTTTGTTGTTACCAAAGCCATAGTGGTTCTCAGGGGTTCTTCCAATTCTGAGAATTTCTCTATCATGTAGTAAATGGAGTTCCAGCGTGTAACCACTGCTTGAACGAGTTTTTTAGGTTCCTTGTTAGATAACTGTTTTTGTTGTTCATTGAATCTGGCAAGTGCTGAAGAACTTCGTTTAAAAAACGCTACTATCGATTTTACTTTATCGACAATTCCAACTATATTTTTATTCGCATCATTGGCTACCAGATTCAATGTATGAGCGAAGCATCCCAAGTGTTTAAGTTTTAGCTCTTCCTGAATTGCTTTTTTTATATTGCTTGCGTTATCCGACACTGCATGCAAAATTTTGTTTTCTATATTCCAACTGTCAAATATCTTTCTTAGTTCCCCCGCTAAATTAACGCTTGTGTGACTTGCTGCAAAGGACGCACATTCTAGTAATATTGACTTGACTTCGAAATTTGAATTTATGAAATGACCTGTAACAGCCAGAAAATTTTCATTATTGCGTGATGTCCAGCAGTCGGTGGTAACTGTCAGTGCCTTAACTTCTGTAAGTATTTCTTCAGTTTCGTTGTATACTTTTTCATAAAGTGCCGGTATAAAACATTTTGAAATTGTTTTTCGGGACGGCAGTTGATAAGATGGATTCAGCGCTGCAACAAATTTCTTAAATCCATAGTCTTCTACAATTGAGAATGGTTGAAAATCATTGGTAAACAATAGAACTAGACTTTCATCAATTTTTTTTCTAGCCGATATAACCATTTTTTTCTGAAGAAAACCATCGGATAGTTTTGATTGCGAGGGTTGCATATTCAGTTGGGGAATAGAACCAACTTGAACGCCGTTTTTATATAAGCATGATGTTCCTGACGTTGATGGTTGTGGTTCCCTATTTTCGACACTTATATCGCTTTGTTGCTTACTTTGATTTTTACCTGGTTCCAAGACATCAATTTTTATTAATGGATGTTTTCGTTGCATATGTTTTTTCAGATTATTCGATGTAGATTTATAACTTACGTCTTGTTTGCATATATTTCAAGTAGCTATTTTATCACTTTTCTTTTTTTCGGAAAAAAAATTCCAAATTACAGATCGTTTGATTCCAGGCTTCGAACTCATAATGTCTTGTAAATTACATTAAATTAATTTAAACACAAAATGAAATAATAAATCGTTAGCACTAAGAAACTACAGGAAACGACAACGGCAACCAACTATACATCTAATCCCAAAAACAATAGCCTACCATTAAAATACCGTGGTGTGCGGTAACGTTCGTCCCTCAAGCGACGCTCCGCGAGCTGTAACGAGAACGAGGAGCGGTGGAGCGTCTGGGAGAACGAGAACGAGAACGAAATCTGTCGCACTTGTGCAAAGGCGGCACGACACCGTGCCGCCGCGCGCTGTCCGGAGCTTGAGCCGCAGCCGCAATCAAAACAAGCCGAGTGTAACGTGGCTGTTGGGCGGAGCGTTACACGAAAATAACGAAGCGGAACGCTCCACAAAAATACCGTTCCAAAATAACGTTACACAAGTAACGACTCACCTCTAACCTGGACCGTTATGTTTTTTTTATGTCAATTTTTTTAAATTTATTTTCTGTAATAAAGAGTTATTTACTGGAAGAAGGAAAATATATTTAGTGCCAGTACTTTTGGCACTGGTTAACTTATGTCACAATAATTCATTCGTTTTTATTATTTTCCTTCTACCAGAGGCTACAACTGTTTACATCTTTACCACTTGACTGAGCTAAGTTCAAGAGAAAAGCAAGGGAGGAAGCAAGATTCTTATGCAAATGGGTCAAAACTGAAGTAACTTACTGAATTTACTTGAACTAAGAAAGTGTGCAAAACATAAACAGCTAATTGCTATTTTGTATTAATAGTCAGTAGAGTAACTAGAAGACCTGGGTTTGATATGAAGCAAACATTTTTTTTGGGACAACGCCCAAATGTCAAGAATTCACCTATTTGCCTCGGGCAAACCCTGGTTCATTAAACACTTGGAACCATTCTAGTCACGTCGCTGTTATTAGTTACATTTTTGGTTTATTTTGTACAGAACATTTTTTATTTGTACCTATAAAGTATTTCTATTCCCTGCCGAAAAAGCCGCATAAACTCTCATAAAAAAAACCTCATACAAACTTATCAGTACACATAAGATTACACCTTAGATACTCATAAGAACTCTAATGTACTACAGCGGTTATTGAAACAGTTATTCCCAATGTATTATGCGTCCTTATAAGAATTTTTCCTGATAAGGACTTATAAGTATTTGACAGGAAAACAGTTTCAAACCGCATAAATCATTGGAAGTGCCGCATTAAAAGTTTTACAAGAAGTAAGAGTTTTATAAGAACTTGTAAGTACTTATGAGGAATATCCTTTATTAGCACATAAATTACTGGAAATTCCAATCAAGATTATATAGGTCTCTATGAGTCTTTAATGGTATTTCCTTATACGGACTTTTTTTTTTTTTTTTTTCAGTGAGGTTTAGGAAACGCTTTTCTATGCACTCTGTAGCAATGATTGTCGTTTTGCTACAGGCGTGTGGGACTACAGCGCATGACTGACCCACTAAAACCCTGTCCTCACTCTTCCCGGAACCGCCTCTCGGCATTACTTCGGGGTTTCTTTACTCTTTTTTCCTATAATATTTCTTCTTTTCTATCGTCTCCTTTCTTCCTTTTCTTTTTCTCTCATGATTTCTCTAAACATATTCATAACTGCATTCCATCCTTTTTCTGATGTTGTAATTATCTCCTCCACATTTTCCTTTGTAATCTCTCTTTGGCATATTATGTTTTCTTTTCTTCTACCCTCTATATGTCTATTACATTTGAATATGGTATGTTCTGGGGTATCCCTCTCTCCACAAAACCAGCAGTCTTCGTCCTCTTGTTTGTTTATTCTTTTTAGGTACGTTCCAAAAATCCCATGTCCTGACATCGCTTGTGTTGTATAGTAGTCCAAATCTCCGCCTTTTCTCTTGATCCAAGTTCGTATATCTGTGATGAAGTTTTTTGTCCAGCCTTCGTATGTATTCCATCTTGCTTGCCATTCGTTCAGCATCTGTTCTCTAGCTTGTTTTTTAAAGTCTTTCCCTTCCTTGTAAATCATTGACCGCTCTTTCACTGCCAGATCTAGGGGCAGCGTTCCTGCCAGTACCTGCACCGCTTCTAGTGATATGGTTCGGTATGCCGATATTATACCTATCGCCAGACGTCTATTTACTCTATGAAGCATGTTTACATATTTTTTATATTTAATACCTTTACTCCAGATTGGGGCTGCGTATAAAATTGCTGACGTCACAGCACTTGTCAATATTTTTCTCTTGTGGCTTTTTGGGCCTCCTATTTTGGGCATTATCCTCATGAGTGAGTTTATCGTGTTGTTTGCTTTCTCTTCAATTTTTTTAATATGTTCTTTCATCTCCATATCTCTGTCTATATATACCCCCAGATATTTAACTGCTAATTGACTTTGTATTACTGCGTGTGTCAGTCTTACTTCTGAATTTCTTATAGTTCTACGTCCTGCCAGTATTACCATCTCCGTTTTACTATGTGCAACTGATAAATTCATGTTCTCTAATTTCTCTATTATATTTCTTGTTGTAAATTTGGTCTTTTCTTCCAGTTCTTCTCTTGTCCTAGCTCTAACTATAACTGCCAGGTCATCGGCATACGCTACTAGGTCTATTCCTCTTTCGACGTCCGTGCGTAGAATCTCATCGTAAAAAATATTCCACAGTAGCGGTCCCAGGATCGAGCCTTGTGGTACTCCGCAACTTACTTTTCGTATTTCGTTGTTTGGGGTGATTATACTTCTATCCTCTAAGTAGGACCCTATAATTGCACGTAAGTATTTACTGGTTCCCCTTTTCTTTAGGGTCTCCATTATACCTTTCCACGGCGCTGAGTTAAAAGCGTTTTGTATATCTATAAGGACCATTACGCAGAATTCCCTATTTTTCAATGTTTTTCTATTTATTTCTTCATGTATCGTTTTTACCATATTTAGTGCGTCGATCGTCGATTTACCTTTCTTAAATCCAAACCGATTTGGGCTTATCATGTTTTTTTCTGTAGCTTCTTTTTGAAGTCTGTTTTTTATTAAAATTTCGAACAGCTTTCCCGCTGTATCTATTATGCATATTGGTCTATATGTTGTTTGATCGTCCTGCCTTTTTTTTGGTTTTTCCAGTAGTACCACTCTAGATTTTTTCCATATTGTCGGAAAGCTGCTCTTTGTTAAGCATTGGTTGTATATCTCTAGGAAGGCCATGGTATTTCCTTTAGCACATTCTGCTATTACTTCTGGTGGAATACCATCCGGGCCAGCAGCTTTTTTTCATCTTCATATTTCCTACGGCCGTTTTTAGTTCTTCTTCATTAAATGTAGGTATTTTGTTTCTCTCAATTCTCAATACAGGCCATGTATTTATTGGGTTACTCGGGAATAATTTGTCTATTTGCTCCCTTAGGGTGTCCGGGTCTATTTTTCTTTTTTTTAAGCATCTATGAGTCTTTAATGGTATTTCCTTATACGGACTAATAAGTTTGTATGGGCTGCGCGGTATCGAATGTTACATATCGATACAGATTTAGTCTATATCGATAGTGTAAAATATCGATACATGACCTATATCGATATTTTCCGGTATTTCCTTATACGTACTAATAAGTATGTCTGGGCTGGGCGGTATCGAATGCAACATATCGATAGTGTAAAATATCGATACAGATTTAGTCTATATCGATAGTGTAAAATATCGATACAGAATGACTCTATAACGATATTTCCTTGTACGGACTAATGAGTTTGTATGGGCTGGGCGGCATCGAATGAAACATATCGATACAGATTTACTCTATATCGATATTTTCCGGTATTTCCTTATACGGACTAATAAGTTTGTATGGGCTGGGCAGTATTGAATGTAACATATAGATAGTGTAAACTATCGATACAGATTTACTTTATATCGATATTTTCCAGCCCCCAGTATACCTACCCAAAAAAATTGACAATATACAAACCGACCTTGCACCACCGAACAATAAATACTATTATTATTCGGTGCTTGTATTTGGAGGCAATAAATTGGATCTGCGTGCATGATTGGGCCCTATCGAGTGTCAATAAAATATGTAGGTACAGGGTGTCTTATTTTCGACACTTTTGAAGGGTATCTTCCGTTATAAGTACAGATGGAATGATGCGGTTTTCGCAAACCTGTGCCACTTTTTCGTGAAACTAACGATGCCCTAAACGGATGTATCATGGCCCTCTTGGTTTTTGAGATACAGGGCGAAATTGAAAATGGTGCAATTTCAGTTGTCTTATACCCAATCGAAAATATAAAAAGGGGGTGTTTACAGTTTTTTACGTAGAATTCAGTGGCGTAATTAGTATTTTTCTTAAGTTTTATTTTTGAGTTAAGACCCAAACTTGTCTTTTTCTATACCCTATATATTTATATACCCTTTTATGCCTCTTCTTAAGAACTCTTTAAAAATATATAATAGTCCATATTTATTTCTTTTAGAAAAGGATAATTTTAACATTTTTTGGGCTATGCCCCCAAATAAAAAACAAAATTAACCACGTTATTTTATATGTATTATTACATAACTTTACACCAACAATAAAGCAAATATATTATTTTATTAAATTCTTACCAAAAAAAAAAAAATTGGGAAAAAAATGAAAAAAAAATTAAATAAAAAATATGGACTTTTATATATTTTTAAAGAACTCTTAAAAAGGCGAATAAAATAAAGATATAATATATAGGATGTCCCATTTAAAAAAATACAAGTTTGGGTCATAACTCAAAAATAAAACTTTTTAGAAAAATACTAACTACGCCACTGAATTCTCCGTAAAAAACTGTATAACAATCATTTTTTATATTTTCGATTGGGTATAAGACAACTGAAATACATGGGGTGTCTGAGAATGCACCGTCTTCAATTTCGCCCTGTATCTCAAAAATCAAGTGGCCCATGATACATCCGTTTAGGGCATCGTTTGTTTCACAAAAAAGTGGCACGGGTTTGCGAAAACCGCATCATTCTATCTGTACTAATAAGGGAGATACCCTTCAAAAGTGTCGAAAATAAGACACCCTGTACAATAAATCAAATAACTATAAACCAGAAAAATGTATTAATATTTTATATACCTGGGGTCGTTCCACATAAACAAAATATTTAGGGATTACTTCAGCAATATGCAGATACTAATATATGAACCAAATTTAAACTACAAATTTAGCGAGTTAATGTACTCCATGCAATAAAGCATAGCACATAAACCGAATTGGCTGCTTAATGCGTCCTTTTTCCTTGTTGTAACTGATTTTGTTAGACTGGAATCAGGTTTAGCATTTGATTTGCCGCGAGATGTCGCTGCAAGTTACATTTCACCGATCAACAAAGCATAGCACAGTTCAGGTTTGTTAGTAGCTTCAGTATAAACAATATATTGGGTACTACTAAGTTAGTTTCTAGCAAATCTCTGCATTTATGCATTAACATTTTAATTTGTTTCTACCACTAAACCAGGAAATAATAAGCTTAACAAATTTCAGATTATTATTTCAATTAACTCATTTATTTATCATAATTATAATAGCTACTTCATTTTCTATTCTATTTCGTCTTCTGTTTCATTATTTGTATCTCCTAAAAACAAATTTAAGTATTAATTTCACACAAAGCTTGTAGGTATCTATCATACAGCGTAGGAACTTTAACTGGAACAAATTCGCTAGAAGTTAAGAAAAAAACATTTGTGAAAAATACGTCGATTTCGTGGGCTTTTTTTATTTTAAACAATTATAAATAAAAAAGGTGTAATAATGATTTTGATTTTTGATTTCAAATTTTGTAATTCAATGCATCAACGCAATTCTTCAAAATGTGCACCATTACTTCTTGGACAAAAAAAATAATGCATATTTACTTACGCTGTATGTCACTCTCCTCTTCATGAGCAGGGCCTAATTCCTTCTCCCCTTTTAACTTTTGTCTTTTGCCTAAAAGTTTTGCATTTATTTAAATTTATTATGCCCAGCTTACACTCTGGATAAACAACTACATAAAAATTAACTTTATCAAAATAAACAACAGAAAATTCAAATTCATTTCCAATAATTATTAAATTATCAAACTTTTGAAAATTAACAAAATTGTATGAATCTACATTTTCGTGCACCATAATCATGGTCCCTTCGTTAACAGAACGGGCTCTACAGAACTTGCACTCTCTATTTCTCGACTCTCGCCATTTCATCCTTCCCCAGCCAGTGCTCCATCATGCAAATCACTTCTGGGAAGTTTAAACTTTCCAAGAGAATATACAATTCATTACATTTATATGCAAGCTATTTCTTACAAATATACCAATAATACCTCTGTTTAGATCGCTGATTTTACTGGCGATGTAAGAGTTAATTTGCTTTAATTTCCTCTGAATTTCCTTGTCGCTCATTTTTTCATCATTCCTTTGATGGGTGCGAGCTTAGTGAAATTGTAAAATGCAAGTAAACTATGACAATTAATTTCAAAAGTGATGCAGTTTAATAAACCACCATCATATTCGGATTTTTTTTTCTAGTTTTCGAGTTTTGAATGGTGGGAATAATAGTTCCCAGTGCCCCTATCAATGCCAAAAAAATAAAACAACGTTTATGGATAAATCTGGCGTTTATTACCTTTCATAAAACTTATTAAAACAGGGGGATAAACAAAGAGGCACAAGACATCCTGAACATGTAATTCTGGTTCTCTTTTCATGAGCAGCTGTGCTACAGCGACGGCATCTTCTATAAGATCTTTGTTTATTTGGAAAATGAGTACCAACGCCACTAAGTCTGACTTCTTCAGGAACCCTTCTTTTATTAGCCAAAAAGTAGACTGGCCTATTCCTAGTCTTTTTCGACGAAAATCCTGCAATCAGCTGCCTTGCTAGGTTTACACGAAATTGAAGCTGATCATAAGCTGAACCATTGGATTTCATTAAAATGTACGAGTTTATTATCGCCAAATCAAGAAGGTAGTAAAAAATTCTAAACCACCATTTAACACTTCTTCCAATTTCATAACGTTCTCTCAATTGGTCAAATCTGTCGACACCACCCATTATGTTATTGTACTGTGCTACAACTTGGGGACAAGATACGTTGATCTTCTGTCCTTGTTTATTTTTTCATAGAACATGGGTTGTATCTGCGGGAGAAAAGCACGACGATGTAAAAGTAACAGGGTTATTGTCCATCCACTTGACAGCCGCTATACACCCTTTGGTCTCAAACATAAACTCACCCCTTGAAAGTTTCGATTTTGCCTTCATCATTGATGGTAGACCTTTTCTATTTGATCTTACAGTTCCAGCAGCGTAGATTCCTTTTGTTTTTAATTTTTTTACAAGTGAGTATGTGGTGAAAAAATTGTCAAACACTACGAAACAGTCTTTGTGTTGTATTTCCAGTGTAAGTTGTAAAACTACTCGTTCACCAAGTAGATTTGGACCTTTGTTGCCTTCTGATTTTCCCACATAAATATCAAAACTGTAAATGTAACCAGTCATAGAGTCAGCAAGGCACCAGACTTTATAGCCCCACTTGATTGGCTTTTTTGGCATATACTGTTTTATAAAGATCTTCCCTTGAAAGGAATCATAGATTCGTCCACGGCTAAAACTGAGGAATGATTATATGATGATGAAATCGTTTAGTTAATCCATGAAAGTTCAAACGGATGTTGAAATAATGTCTCAAAGCAAAAAAATTAAATAATTATTGATGAAAACTAACAAACTTCTCGTAGAAAAATTACGTCCCACGAAATTATTAATTTAAAATTTATTTGTGACAGGCGCCTACTTGATTAATAATTTACTTAAATCCCAAAGACTACAGAAGATAATCGCACAGAGAACAACCTATTTAGTTATCTCGTAGGGAATTTATTAATAATATAAAATGGGTAGTCTATTATGGGGAACCCTGTATAAAGATTCAGTCACCAGGAAAAGATAATGCTGAAATGTATCGAAACCGTAAAGGATACTTCAGCGTTAATACTCAAGTCGCTGGCAATGCAGACTTTAAAATAATGGATAATGTGGCTCGTTGGCCAGGATCAATGCATGACACTACCATATTTAATAATTTAAATATCAGAAGTAAATTTAAAAATAATGAGTTTTCACCAAACTGCCTAGTTGGGGATGGAGGATACTCATGTCGAATTTATCTCCTAACACCACTGTTAGATCCTCAAACACCACCCCATCAGAGATATAACAGTGCACAAATAAAAACCAGAAACCCTATTGAAAGGCGTGTGGAAAAGAAGGTTTCGTTGCTGATCTGTGAGGCTACGAGTTAAATTTCAGACAGTTTTTCAAATCATTATCGCAACCGCAGTTTTACATAATCTCTGATGTGAAGAAACCGACACTGGCTAAGTTCTTGATGAAGTCTATAACACTGACAACTACTATCATGCAGACAGACAACAATTTGCTAAGGTCAGGCGTTTTAAACAAAAGTAAACAAAACTATTTATACCTTTTTTTATTTCATATCAGTAAAAACATTTTAACATCGATTTTCAACATCTCCTACATTAATGTTTTTTTTTTGTTTTTTACATTATCAAGAAATAAACAGTATTATTTCTGACCGATTTTAGTAACATTTTGTTCATTTTTAAAGTGGAATAAATGTTTCAATAGATGACAATCAAATTGACATTAGATGTCAATCGTTTGATTTTATGTCAAATTTTTCTTAATATCCCAAGGGAGTTATGACCCTTATAATTCCCGCGTAACTAAGACGTTATAAGCTAATAATATACCGGTCAGAAATAAACAGTATTACTTATTAGTTTTGTGTGTTGTTAATTTTTGCAGTAAATCTGAAAACACTTAATATTTCCGAAACAGTTGAAGATAGGTATAGGAGTATAGGATATTGTACATGAAATATGTCTAAAATTTTCTGAACAATTCAAAAATTGAATAATATACAGGGTATTGTATTTAAAATAAGAAAGTTAGTATTGGCCACTGTTACATGACACTTCCTATATAAAAAGTTTTTATTGAAAAAAATGCACAACTAGAAATACCATTCGACGTGTCCGAGCGTTTTTTCGGACACGCCCCAATGTATTCATTATCGAATTTATTCCATTTGGCTGATACACACTGTATATGTATAGGTGTATAATAATTAAATATTGTAATATTTTGTAATAAACATCGAAAGAAAATGAAATCCTAAACAGCTGTAAATACTAAACTTAAATAAAGACAATTTATAAGTACTGTTACTTTTATTATTTATTTGATAACATGTTATATAAAAAAAATAAGCATATCTTACATCTAATGAGAGTAAACAAATCTGTATGATTATTACATTATAGGAATGATTAAGATCTACAACTATAAGTACTCTGATCTCAGTCTCAACATTGTATATATAAATAACACTGTACATCTCGTAACAGCCAAGAAATTTGATCGATTATCACATTATAGGAACAATTAAAATCTATAACTAACAGTACTATTATCTCAACCTCGACATTTATACAAAAGAACACTTTACATCTAGTAACAGCCAATGAATTTGATCAATTATCACATTATAGTGTAATGAAGGGAGTTACGGGGGTTTTAATACCCCCTTTTACGATAAAACAAACTCTCCTCTTTCGAGTAAAAATAATGTCTATTTCTGATATTAAAAATGTATCCATTACAAAAGTGCTTATTTTACTTGTTATACTAATTATGAAATCAATAACCTTAATTACCTGAATTACCTTAGGTCTACATGTTAGGTTTAATAATAATAAATATACTGAGTGTACGAATACGACAAGAAACTAATAAATATATTTATATAATAATAGGATATATTTTGTTCTTACACTACACCTCCTACGGCGAAAAAAAAAACAAGAAAAAAAATGTTTAGCGTATCTATCTTTAGAAATTCTGGTTACTATTATTGTACAATTTAGCTCTATTTTTGTGAATTTCTTTGATTTTATTTCCTACTAAAATAACAATATTTGGTGATTTATCTTCTACGACCACATATGGACCGTTAAAAATTTGTTCGAGTTTATTCCCGGTTTCATTTTTTACTAAAACTTGGTCGCCTCTTTTATAAGTTTTCGCGTTAACTTTAGAATCGTGACTTTTTTTTCGTTGTATTTTTGACTGAATGAGGTTATTTTGGCATCATCCCAAGCTTTCTGTAGTCTATATTTTAGTTCTAGTGGGTAGTTATCGAAATTGTACAATGGTTCAGTACCCGTGTCGATATTTGAAGGGAGTTTGCATTGCTTACCAAACACAAGTTCATATGGAGTGTATTTAGTGTTAGTGTAAACAGTATTGTTGAATGCAAAACACCAGAACTGAACCCATGAACTCCAACTGTCCTGGAGTTCTGCTGTTTGTATTCGTAAATAAGCGCCTAGATTTTTGTGTGTATTTTCCAACGACCCTAGTGTTTGGTGATGGTAAGCTGTTGATGCAAGTTGTTTAATTTGTAAAATTTTGCAAGCTTCCTTCAGAGTTGTAGCTATTAATTCTGTACCTTGATCTGACACAATTGTCTCGTTAAGATAAAGTTATCCACAAAAGATTTTGCAATCGTTTTCGCTTCTTTATTTTGGATAGGGTAACCTTCGACAAATTTCGATAACTCGCACTGCAATGTTAATAAATATTTATTTCCGTATATGTCTTCCGTCAAAGGTCCTACAAGGTCTAAAAATAATTTTTGAAAAGCGGAAGAAGCAGTTGTGGTTATTGACATCGGCTCAATATTAGGCCTAGAATGTTTATACCTTTGACAATGATCACAACGTTTTACAAAATCGCTAACATCTGAATGCAAACTTGGCCAAAAATAGTACTTCTTTATGTTATTATACATTCTGTTAATGCCCGTATGACCGCCGCTCGGTAGAATATGGAAATCATTTAATATTATTTGCCGAATTTCTATATTAGATATTTTTTGTACATCTTTTATAATTGAAATTTTTATATTAGCCATTTTTAATTCTGAGGGATCCCTACCTATAATATTTATTAATTGCGCATTGTTATTATTTTTTAAAATATATATTTCTGGTACCTTATATTTTATGCAAATATTCTTAAGTTCTCTCAACGATGCACTGCATGCGAACGTCGATCGAGAATTCTTAATTTTTAAAGCATTTTCTTTTTCTGAAAAAATTATATGGCTTGTACAATAATCATATTTTTTATTTTTTGATAAATTATTAAATTCTAATTCTGAAATACAATAAGCTTCACAAGAATTTTTCTGCGGTTTTAAAAGTTCCACCATTCCTGGGTGATCAAGCCGTTCGTGTACGGAACTGTCAAAACTCTGCTTATTTAATTCTTTCTTAGCTTGTTGCCTTGTCATAACAAACATTGTGTTGCACACGCTGTTTGCCATTTGTTTCAGTTCTTCCGATGTAGGTTCGATTCTAGATAGTGCGTCTGCTACTACATTATTACTACCTTTTACATATCTAACCTCAAAATCATACTCTTCTAACAATAATCGAAATTTGGTAAGTCTGCTAGACGGATTGTTCATTCCAAAAAGGTAAACAAGAGGCCTATGATCCGTGTAGATAATGAATTTTCTATCAAATAGGCAATTTCTGAAACTTTTTACTGCAAAAACAATTCCCAAAAGTTCTTTTTCAATAACGGGATAGTTCACCTCTGCCTTATTTAACTGTCTAGAAATATATGACACTGGCGAACCATCTCCGTTCGAGAGAGTAGCTTCTAAAGCTTTATTTGAAGCATCTGATGTCACTATAAAAGTGTTATCTTCAGAAAAATTTGGAAACTGAAGCACTGGCGGGCTCACTAGTGCTTGCTTTAGAATTTCAAAAGCTTCTTGGCATTCTGGTGTCCATTGAAAATGTACACCTTTACGCGTTAAATAATTTAATGGAGCAACTATTTGTGCAAAATGTTTTATGCTTTTTCTATAAAAATTTGCTGCTGCCACAAACCTCTTGACTTCCTTTTCGTCTTTTGGTACAGGATAGTTTTGTATAGCCTGAACCTTTTGAGGATCGGGACAAACACCGTCTGCCGAAATGACGTGTCCGAGATATAAAAGTTCTTTTTTCAAGAAGTCACATTTTTCAGGATTTAGTTTCAGATTAACGTCGCGTAATCTTTGCAGTACTTTTATTAAGTTACTGTTATGAGTTTCTAAAGTATTACCGAAAATAATTAAATCGTCTAAGTAAACAAAACACGACGAATAAGTTAATCCCGATAAAGCAATTGATGGCAGGATCGCCATGTAACGAAGGGAGTTACGGGGGTTTTAATACCCCCTTTTACGATAAAACAAACTCTCCTCTTTCGAGTAAAAATAATGTCTATTTCTGATATTAAAAATGTACCCATTACAAAAGTGCTTATTTTACTTGTTATACTAATTATGAAATCAATAACCTTAATTACCTGAATTACCTTAGGTCTACATGTTAGGTTTAATAATAATAAATATACTGAGTGTACGAATACGACAAGAAACTAATAAATATATTTATATAATAATAGGATATATTTTGTTCTTACACTACAATAGGAACAATATTTAGATATATAACTAAAAATAGTAATGGGTAACAGAAATTTGTATTTTGTAGACTTTCTTTATATTTTTTAATTTTTAATTCAAAATTGTCTTTTCCTTTTGCAATTTTTTTAATTTCGTTATTTACGATTTTAGCTTTTAAGTTTTCACATTCTGTTCCCTCAAGTATTTTTAGTGTATTAATTTTTAAATCAAGTATCTCTCGTTTTTTATCCACAATGATTGTGTTTGTATGGGAAGAAGTGTTATTACTCGCTTTAGTTTTCTTTCTTGGAGTTACCTCGGTATGTTCAGAATCTGCAACTTTAATTTTCTTTCTGGGTACTATGTAGGGTAGGGTGGGGTAGGTCCGGACAGTTTTTTCAAATGGTCATAATTTTGAAATTAGTTACATTTAAATTAAATCGAAAATATTAGCAGAACCGCAGATTCATCTTTAATAAATTTAGCGACTATACCTTTTTGGCAAAAATGCGTTTTTTGTCACATAGAGATATAAGAAAAAATGCAATTTGTCCGATTCTGCCCCACAGTGGGGTACTGACGGACACACCATGGGGAAGATCCGGGCACATATTAAAATACCTATATTAAGGTGAAATAACGAATTAATGACGACCGTTGCAAGTTTAATGATATTTTATTAATCAAGTCGCCATATTATAATATGTTATTGGACATTATATGAAAACATATTTACATTGAATTTTAAAATTCCTGCTGTCCTGGATGTTCCTGGCAAATCTGTGGGTTTTGGCAATTTGCTTACCACATCTTTTCTGGAAATAGTTGAAATATCCTTAACATTTGGAAAGTGAAAGCCACTTTCATACTTCTTCAAAAAAGTGACCAAATAGTCTCCATTGTCGAATATTTTGTCCACTACTCCAATATAGTAAAGTGTTCTCTTTTTGATTGAAAATTTCACAATAAGATAGTCGTCACATTCGATTATTTGATCGTCCAAAATCTGATCCATAGCGTCATAGTCCGATTCAATATCCATCTCCATTTCTGAATCCGAAGAAATATTTCCCAAAAAAAATTGTTTTCCTGTCAAATCCTAAGTGAACAAGCTGTTCTATGTGATATCGCAATTTAGTATCATTTAAAGAGCATTGTGATATAACAAAAGAGATATAAAATCAATATATATGTTTTACCATTGCCATAAAATAATGTTTAATCACACGACTATATAAATGTTACATTTTAGGAGCATAGTATTTTTACATAATTGTTTCGACAACATTACATCTCTAATATATCATGGGGACATCAGAAACTCCTTAATTGAATAATATACTGGCTTTTTGATGGAATTCTGCTTTACCTATATGCCGTCACATTCGATAATGACATCTAATCTCATTTATTTTCGGTTTCCCTCCATTTGCCGTGTATGTTCAAGCATTTTTATCTTTTTATATTTATTGTGTTTTCAACTTTTTAAGTGTACGATTGGGTACAAATACACATTAAGGTAAGTGATACATCGCATTACCTTATACTATAGCTTTTTTGGCCTGACTGCGTTCTATTTCCCTATTCGTAGCCAAAACCATGCCACGCCACACCAAAAATTATTTTTCACTTACCAAAAGGCAACAACGAAGTTATGCTGCGAATTTTTCACACGACATTAACCAACGTAATATACCAGATCCAATTCCTAGGCTACGACCCACTGCATCAGGTAATCAAGTTTCGTCTGAGGCACTACTACAAATAGATCATCCTTCTAACAAGGCTTTGACGAACACTATCAACCAAAACAAACTTAAAATAAAGCCTGTTCCTGAGCTTCCCATTGTGTTAGAACAGTCTAGTCCAAGTGCCTCTTACTCAGAAGATTTTGAAAGTAATGCCAATTGTATAGAGCAAGAGATTTCTGACTTTGTGCTTAACTATTAACCAGGACTTCACACAAAGCATCGTACTACCTTAACACATGACTTACGTTTCTGGGCTGTCGGATCTTTATTAAGTCACATGCATGTTAATATGCTCTTAAGAATTTTAATTAAGCATGGGCATAAAGAAATTCCCAGCGACTCAAGAACATTACTCCAAACTCCAAGAGAAGAAAAAAATATTGTAACAATTATAAACCCTGGCTACTATTATCATTTTGGCATTAAAGATAGTTTGCTTACCTCGCTAACAAATTATTTTGACCTTAATGATGTACCGAACATAGTTGAGCTAAATATCAACGTAGATGGGTTACCTATATCTAAAAGTTCTGGTAGTCAGTTCTGGCCAATATTGGCACAAACTGTTTCTAGGAAATACAAAGAACCTTTTCCAGTTGGAATTTACCATGGTATGAAAAAGCCCAATGATCATAATGAGTTCCTTAAATATTTTGTAGAGGAAATGCAATCTATAAAAAGGAGTGGAATTGATTTTCATGGCTTAAATCTGCAGGTCCATATTAAAGCTATTATATGTGATAGTCCAGCTCGTGCCTTTATTTCTGGTGTTAAAGGGCACAATGGTTATTTTGGTTGCCATAAATGTATTCGAGAAGGTGATTATTACAATCATCGAGTAATATTTCCTGAAACAAAGGCAGTTTTGAGGACAGATGAAAGTTTTTCTAATCGACTGCAAGAAGAACACCATAGAAATTCATCAATATTGGAAACTCTTAACATTGGGATGGTTTCACAACTGCCTCTTGATTACTTACATTTAATTTATTTGGAAGTTGTAAAAAAGTTACTGCAGCTTTGGAAAAAGGGACCAAGAGATGTTCGTATGAAAAATGATTAAAAAGATGTGTCTGATAGTTTGTGTTCCTTTTCTAATTCTATTTGCAAGGAATTTAAACGAAAACCACGCTCTTTAAGTGAAGTAGATAGATGGAAAGGGACTGAATTTCGCCAATTTTTATTTTACACTGGACCTATAGTTTTAAAAAATAATTTACACAAAGACAAATACTTCCATTTTTTATGCTTGCATGTTGCTGTAAGAATATTAGCAAGTAAAACTTTTCATTTAAAGCTTAACGCATATGCCCAGTCTCTCTTTGAATGTTTTGTACAAAATTTTAGCTTATTTTATGGTGCAGAAAATTTATCTTAAAATCCATAATGTAGTCCATATTTGTCAAGATGTAATTACTCACGGTATTTTAGATAATTTTAGTACTTTTCCTTTCGAGAATTATTTACAATAATTAAAACTAAAAACCCAAACTTCCTATAGACCATTACATCAGGTAATTAATATAATTACAGAACAGAGCAGCCTAATAGATATCCACACTACTCCTAAAGTAAATTCTGATGTTGTCAACTCAGATAAGCAGTTTAAAATATTTGCAGATGTTCTCATATCAGCTAAAAGACCCAATAATGTGTGTATTCCTAAAAATGCAAGTGTGATACTCTTGTGATATTTCGTATACTCGTCCAAATAGATATTACACATGTAGTTCCACTATTATTTCTTTATCGAGCACAGTTCCAAAGAGTCATTCATAAAACTCCAAAATCTCGCCTCTCAGGCCAACACCCACCTCGGCTGTATTCGTCATTACATTATTGTGCTTTATCGAGTGTCGACACGAATTATCGAAGGAAAATGCCGAAGAGAAGTAGGCAAAGTTCTACTAGTGAAAGTGATAGTGAGGTAGACAAAAAATTGGAAAGAAAAAGAGTGCGTTTAACGCGAAAGTTAGATCGCTTAAACAGAAAAAAGCAAGCGGGGAAGAGACCAAAAAGGAAAACTCGAGTCATAGATTCAAGTAGTGAGGACGCCTCTTTTGATTCGAGGCATAATACTGACAGTGAGTACCACTTTTAATAATTTCCCCTATAGGATTAGGAGAATAATAAGACAAATCACCATAATTAAATTACGGCTATTAATTAATTTACGATCGCAAAATAATAACCTGAATGCTGACTCAGAGCAAAAAATGCAGACCCAAGCAGCCGATTGCCGAGTTGTTTAGGGTCTGGGATCAACATTACGTAAGCATCCGACTGCCGAGTTGTTTTACGTTTTTGGATAAATTTTATTCATTTATGTCCAATAAATTATTAACCCTGCAAAGAAACATTACGTAAGCATCCGACTGCCGAGTTGTTTTACGTTTGTGGATAAATTTTATTCATTTTTGTCCAACAATTATTAAACCTGCAAAGAAAGTGTAAGAAGTAATGCAGAAAAACGAAGTACCAGTGATATATTTTAATAATCAACTTAATCACGGTACTCTTCCAAATATCCAAAACGATGCCCTATTTAAATTCTAAGAATTTATATGTTTACATTAACACCATAAAAACTAATGGGCTAATAGGCAAAGTAATATGATATTTTCGTTTAGTCCCCTTTTTAAAGGGAGATATAACTATAGTTCAGTCAAAAGCCCGTGTATATATATAGTCTATTCGTTGATTGTCCTTACT
This sequence comes from Polydrusus tereticollis, assembly GCA_963920685.1. NCBI lineage: Eukaryota > Metazoa > Arthropoda > Insecta > Coleoptera > Curculionidae > Polydrusus > Polydrusus tereticollis. The sequence goes on from OY987332.1 coordinate 85,770,752, forward strand.
AAATTACAAATAATTAAAATTGTATTACATACAATTAAATAGGTTGTTCTTTTAAGGTGAGACACACCAGGAGGTTAATATACAGGAAGTGCAAAGAGAAACGAATAGAGACATCCAAGGCGAAAAAAACTTATCAGTGGTATCTGAAGAAGTTTTGAAATTATTTGGAGATGAGCCCTTGGGAGCCGAACCGACATGGGGGGAGGAGGTCCAACCCATTATTGCAGATCGTTGGAATAAATATCTTGTTCTTGGGGTTAATAAACTCGAAAAAGAGGAATTGCAAAAGAAATATCTTATACCAAAAAACATGATGTTGTTGCACGGGCCGGAATTGAATCCAGAAATGTTGGTATCATTAACTGATGTTCAGAAGAATCAGGATAAATATATGAATATTGTTCAATCTCAAATAGGAAATGGTTTATCAGCACTGGCGAAAGGGTTAAACACACTAATGGTAAATAATACCACGGATATGAAATCTCAGGTTATTCTTTGCCTTATAGATGCAGGCAAGGTGATCGCTGACGCCTTTCATATGCTTTCTAAGAACAGAAAATACCACATCGAATCTAATTTAAACCCTACGGTTAAGAAGATTGTTCGAGAAAGCAAGCCCGGTAAATTTTTGTGTGGAGAAAATTTTTCTGAAAAGTTTAAGATAGAGTGTACAGAGCTTGGTACTGCCAGAAGCGCTTCTGGAAGTACTTTTGTACAGAGACCCTCGTCCTTCTAGCAGGACATCTTTCCGCTCATAAAATTAGCCTGCATGCAGGACCGAACGTCCTTCCGGCAGTACAGGAGCACGAGTTAAAATTAAACATGTGATCTCATCGTCTTAATTAAAGAGTGTCCTGCTGGCAGGACTCATATTGAGTCATATTTGTACTTCCAGAAGGATGCCAGTCCGGAACAAGAATTTCAATCAAATTAAATTCAACATAAAATTTAAAACGTAGGTATTTATTTTAAAAATAAAGTTCTTTTTATGAAAACATAAAAACTCTATGAAAAAGTAACGAAATTACTATGAATGAATTTTTCTTTAGCTTTTTTAACATAATACATAATAAAAGAAAATAAACTTTATGTAATAATTACTGTAACGAATGTTCTCGATATTTATATGTTTCAGGCTGGTACACCATGTTGAATATGATATGAAAAACAATTTCTTCCGGTAGTTGGGGAACACATTACTGCTCGATTTCCACAGGCACTACATCTGTAACTTGACTTTTGCTGCACGTGTCTTACTCTACTACAGATAATGCACTTCCTTTGCACCCTTTTCCGTTCATCTTCATTATTTAGGGCAATAAGAGTATGTTCTCCAGGTAGCCAATCTTGTCTAGGAAGTAGCGGTGGTTGTGGTTGGTTATGCATTTGCCGCACAGCTGGAGGAATTTCTGCTACACCACGTGCCCACTGATTATTAATAAGTTGTAATGCCAGCGCTTCAGTGAAATCGGCATGCTTTTTGGTAAAATCTCTTTTGAAATATTTATAAGCCAGAAAGGCGTTTGCCTCTATAATACCAAACATACTAGCAAACATTCTATGCTGCCACTTTTGAGTATTCCATGTTGTTTCCAGAGCTAAACCACTTTGGCGGATATGATTGTGGATATCGACAGCTGGGGCTCCATCAAAATAATCCTCCACTAGCTTAACTCTTTCTACTTCTTTGATAATTGTTTTCCCCCTGGCATCTGTTCTTTTCTTTCTTGCGGGTTCACCTGGTAGGGTTGTACTACAAGAACCTATGAATGTGTGTACTTTCTTGTCCCTCCAAGCAACACACGTTAGTTTGATGTTTGGTTCTGCGATCACAGTGGTTGCTGAGATAAACTTGCCCCTTTCCTGTGGACAGCGTACCTTTGCCTCTTGCATTGGATAATTCCGAGTTGCTGTTTTTACAATTCCTAAGAAATACAGCCCCCTTTTATTGAGCTCCACAGCTGTCTTAACAGAAGCAAACCACGAGTCACCTACTACAATACGCCCAGATCCATGCCAGGGACGCGTAAGCCTGAGAGTCGTCGCAGTTCCCGCGCCCAATTCCCGTTGCCATTCTTTTTTCTGCATTTCCTCTTTCCCTTCGTTTATTTCTAGACCTATCATGATCCCAGACTGAACATCAGCAATGGTTTTGCATTCGCACCCGACACCTTTTGGTTTTCTTTGAATTTTTATCACAGCTGGCATACCATCTCTTTCCTTGTGAAGACCTTTCCCATACCATGAAAACATCGATTCGTCGACGGTAATTTTGTAGCCCGGGGTGAAAACATCGTTCCATTTAGAAGTTACCATATCGAAGAAAGCTCTCACTTGGTACCAGTTATCCAAATTTTCTTCATTGTTCACTTCTTCAGCAGTAGGCATAGCAAAAGCGAGGCAATTTATGATCTCCTCGAATCGATGTAATCCCATCCCAAATCTTTGGCCAAAGGCGGGCGCCGGAAATAAACCAGACTCGGTGTTCCAGTAACCTCGTTTTGTATGTAATGAATTGATAGTCATTGCATACATAATCCCAAAAACTTTGTAGAGCTCGCCTTTGGTTACAGCTCTTCGGCGTTCTCGCAATCTTGCGTTGCTACTTTGGATAATTAGGTCTATATCTTCAGACGGAAAAAAAGCCATCCAAAAATCTAACTCAGACATGTTTTGTACGGTAATATTATGAATATGTAATTGGGGTTTGTACTGCGTATCCCTGAAGGCATTTATAGTCACTGTTTCTCCAAAAATCCAAGTACAGTCGTGCACTCTAACTGAATTATTGTCATCATCATTGTGAACCGCAGGGACCGCAGGTTCATCAAATTCTATTTCAGTAGTGGAAACTTCGTCGTCATCAGTTGAATCTGTGCCACTCGACGAAGAAGAAGAAGAAGATAGTGAAGTGTGGTGGGGTTCAGCACTGTATTCGGGTACTTTTTTATCCACCATTTTTCGTTTACCTTTGTTGACATGTGTCTGCAGTGGGACGTTCGGTTCAAGTGCGTCTAGAAAAGAAAAAATGCAATTGAAACCAATGTCTTATATACTTCAACAATAAATTTCAGAAAACAGATAGGTAATATGTATATAAAGGGTTTTCATCTATATTTTGACACCTATCTACAGACTTTGACAATATATCAAAGAATATTAAAAAAAAATTACATATTTTTCATTTTGTTCTTTTAGCACGCGGTTAATTTATCATGGGTCTTATGATGTATATGTAACTAAAATATTTTTATTAAAAATAATACAAGACCGGTTGATCCAATTTTCAAGTGATAACACCTTTGAATGCATGTTGTGCTTGCTCATCAAATTTGTAAAAAATTTCTTACAACTTTTGTTGTACCAGCTCACTGACTATCGTACCAATGATTTACGAGCAAACCGAGCGCCCGGACTAGACCCTTATTTCTAAAATGTCGCGATATTTAGTTCATCCACTGTCGAATATATAAACGTACCTACTTGTTTCTCAATAATAGATATGCAAAAAAAAACGTACTTACCTTTATTACTAATTCGCAGAGAATTGCAATTAATTTTTGTTTTGTTCCCGTCCAATTCCCACTCTACAAGTGCCATATTTGTGGCCTTAAACATTTTTTTTATCACACCAAAACACATTGCAGTATTCCAGCTATCACCAAATTGTAATTTGCTCCAGGAATTATCATTTTTAGAGTCGAAAAACGTTGCGGGTGTGAAAACGCGACTGCCGACCTCCATTATTTATATGTAACTGATTCGATTCGACGCCTTTCGTTTGAACCTGCATAAAATCGGAACCACGTGACATAATGACTTCGGTTCAAAAATGCGCTTATAGATCAATTTATGGCGAATCAAAATATATGCATATTTGTCCTCCTAGCAGGACCCATAGGCCTAATATGTAGCGATTTCTTGCGTACTCAAGTGTGTCGTGTCCGTCCTGCCGGAAGGCCGCTGTACATTCTATCATTAAAGATGCAAAGAATCATCAACTGGTAAAGAGCTAAAATTTGTAAAGACCCAGGAGCAATAGCTTCTGATGCATTTACGTTAAACTGGAATAATAGTTATTTTTATGCTTTGCCCCCATTCTCCATTGTTGGGCGCGTGTTAAATAAAATAGTAAGAGACAAAGCTTATGGAATCTTAATTGTACCCTTGTGGCCTTCACAACATTGGTATCCCTTGTTTCAAAAACTTTGTGTGGAGGAGCCACTAGTATTACTACCAAGTCAGACCTTGTTGTTGTCTCCTTTTAGGACCCCCCATCCGCTTTGGAGACAGTTGTCCCTAGTAGCAGGAAAATTATCTGGGGATCATATCTAAGGCGAGGCATTCCAGACGCAGCAATACCAATTATGATTGGATCTATAAGTGAGGCAACCTTTAAGCAATATTCTGGAGCATACAAAAATGGTGGTTATTTTGTAAGCAAAATAAGGTAGATATGTATCAAGTAAACATTGGGAACGTTATTTCCTTTCTGCACAACCTATTTTTACAGAAAGCCTCTTACACTTCGTTAAATACCCATCGATCGGCTTTATCTTTGATTTTAAATTACATTAAGGGGGACGAGATCCTAATTAAAAGATTGCTTAAGGGCATTTACAGGGCCAGACCTACTTTTCCAAAATATAATACAACATGGGACCCCTTGCCAGTTTTAGAATATCTCAAGAAATTATACCCATTAGATACACTTTCATTAGAAATGCTCACAAAGAAATTGGTATCATTATTACTTTTAGCAACAGGGCAAAGAATTCAGACTATTTCTAGGATTGAACTTAATAATATTCACGGTTTAGATTCTTTAAATGTTAAAATTTTTATGACAAAAATACTAAAGACCTCAAGTTACAATCGTGAGCAGCCAGTATTGGAATTTTATACATTTACAGAGTGTCCAGAGTTATGTGTAGCTAGGACCCTAAAATCATATATGGCAAGAACAAGGTTGTTAAGAGGGGATAATGAGGGGTACCTTATACTTACTTATAAAGACCACACCATACAGCTCGTTCTCAATCTATCAGCCGTTGGATAAGGCAGGTATTAAATGACAGTGGTATTAATATAAATATGTATAATTCCCATAGCACTAGACATGCGACAACTTCAGCGGCTTTTAGAGGAGATTTTAATATAGATCAGATAAAAAACACTATAGGTTGGTCAAAAAATTCGCAGGTTTTTCAAAGATTTTACAACCGATTTCAAAAAAATTAAATTTTTTGGAAATAGTTGAGAATATTAATTGTGATTAATTTTCATGGTTGGAGCGGTTAGTGGCCTTTCTTTGGATATATTATTTAGGTCTCATAGGACAGTAATGTTAAGTTCTATTTTGTTCGTTTCTAAGAAATATATAATATTATGTAGTTTTAGTGCATTCAATTCACTACGTACTTATATTATACAACATTTGAGATGTCATCATAATTTTGATATTTTCAAATAAATGATTTCAAAAAGGAACTTCAGGGTTTAGATTATTACGTTTTTAATGTCGGGGAAAATAGAATTTAAATTCTTTCAACATCTACATGCGTAATATCTATTTGGACGAGTATACGAAATATAATTTAAAGAACAAACGACTTACCTGTAGGAAGTTCGTTCTGAATTATATGAGTATACTCGTCCAAATATATATGTCCCGAACCCAAAATGTTGGAGAACCCTCCCTATGGGCAATTCTATTTGTCATGCAAATAATGTAATGACGAATACAGCCGAGGTGGGTGTTGGCCTGAGAGGCGAGATTTTGGAGTTTAATGAATGACTTATTGGAACTGTGCTCGATAAAGAAATAATAGTGGAACTACATGTGTAATATGTATTTGGACGGGTATACTCATATAATTCAGAACGAACTTCCAACAGGTAAGTCGTTTGTTCTTTAAATTATAGAATCAATTATAACAAAGCAGAATAATACATACATTGAAGGTTATGCATACAATAATTTCAATCCAGTTTATGAACAGCATAGAAAAAAGAAACAAAGTTTAGAATAAAAACTTAAATGGAGCATTATTCTGACTGATAATTTCGACGTGCAATCGTCGGATGGCGCCACTTACCAGAAATATCCCGAGCGATGGTGCTCGCCGCGGTGCAGAGCGGGTGCAGATTCCTGTCGACTGTTGCTTTGTCATCTTGTCAATTTTAGTAACGGACAACGGTTTAGTTTTTAATTTTTTTGCTTTCGCGCATCCATGGTGGTAAGAGGCATCGAGTTTGAATCTGTGCGAATTTTATATTAATTTGTATTTGGCATTTGGCTAAAACTGTGAAGTGGTGAAGTGTGTTTCCTTTTGAGCCATGAATAAATACTATGTACCTGCAGTTCGCCCAACAAAGTGTTGTGTGTAAAACTGCACAAATAGGCATAACAAGCGGCATCGATTTCCAAAACATAATCCGGAGTTGTACGTATAACATTTGGTTTCAACTTGTAAAGCCTGCAAGTTATTAAACTTTGAGTGTAGAAGAAATTAATAAGAAATATTGTGTATGTGAAGAAAATGTTGACCCCTAATGCGTCATCAATTCCGGAGCGGTCCTAAAGGTTAATGCAGTTCCTACACTTAACGTGCCAGGTAAGTTACAGAATTAAAGTACCATTGCGAGCAAAGAAAACTGAGACACGCATTTTTGCTTCTACCTCCTGTTCTAGAGAGCCTATAGAAAAATTATCAGCTTAGATGTTCAAAATAGGTCACTTTTGTCTGTTGATTAATAGAGCATCGATTCCATCTTTTATTTTTTTTATGATAGTCTATAAGATCTAGAATAATATAGATAAAATGTTTTTGTCGGTTTTTTTTTCCTAGCAGTGGTACCACTTACTTTTTAAATAACCGAACTAAAATATATTGTGCCTATAACAATATTGCAATAGTTTTAGAGGCAGAATATAGGTACCTACTTTTAATTTATCTATATCTACCTATACTTGTAAGTAGGATAATTGACTTGAGGTGCCTATATATTATACTTACCTAATTTTTTTTTGTATTCCAGGAGTTACTGATTTTAATTTGGAAGGAGTCGCAGGAAAAGGAGGTTGCCTGATTGTCGATTGATGGTGGATATATCAAAGGTTTGTTATTTTATATACATTCCCATACTGAAGAAAATCAATAGTTTAATAAACTCCCTCTAACTTTTAAATAATGGAAGATTTGTAGAGTAATTATTGTAGTAACTACATACAATCTAGTGTAGGTATAGGTACGTACCTTAAAAGATTTAGATGTATACCTGCTGTTGTTTGTTCAATTTTTTAAAGAAAAACAATAGTTTTGGTGTATTTCTCTTTTCGTTATATAACTATAATAAATACCTATTTACATATTTATTATAACTTCTATAAGGGTTAAGTTTATTATATAAATAGGTGCCTATTGCAGTAAACTTTAACTGATTTATTATAAGTAATATTATATGGATGGCTCTGTAGAAGTTTCTAGTAATGGATAAAAATTTAATATATATATTGCATGGCATTTTTCAGCAGTTCCCTCAAGGGCACAACAATGGATGTTGCCAAACATATCAGGATAAGAAAGTAGGTCAGTGCCCTATCAAAAGCAAGTATTTTGGTGGGTAAGTGATTTGTTACAGTATATTTAGCATTTTATAAACATTTTTGTATACCTAAATTACTTTTTGCTTATATATACCTATGTATACCTAGATACTAGGAAATATTAAAATTTGTGCACACAATGGAGAGAAAGGCCAATCTCCTAAATAGCCATGCATCAATTTATAGATTAAGGAAATACCAAAATATTAAATGGGTCATAAATTCATTTTAAAGAGAAACCTAATTTTATAACATAAAAAAAGTCCCATTTGTTATCCTACCTGCCATATTCAAATTTCTTGACCATTGATAATACTTAATGACCTAAAATTTATAAAGATTTTATTACTTTATTGTAACATCATCCTATTGCTTATTTATTAGTGATTTACAAAATATCTCCGGCCCCCCCCCCACAGTGTGTCCACGAATAGGTATAGAGTTCGCAAGTGGAATAACATTTTTTTGTATGTTATAAAATTCGAACATTTGCAGACATGGGTTTAAAGGAACTTCTTTTCTTAAAATCATGCAAACATATGAACCCCCTTCAATGTTAACATTTAATTATGAAACACGCTGTATATTTAAGAATAGCCCTCCGCAAAATGTATACTTTGCATACTCATCTAGGCATATTAACAATTATTATAATTATTCCAAACACAAACTAACAATGACAAACAGAGAGGGGCATGATATTTATTTATTGTATAAAGTTCTTATATTATTTGCCTCCTAGTATAAATGCGTTTAAGAAGTTAAAAAGGAAAACATTTAATTGCTGTCAACTATGAAACCTTATGATATGAATATTTTGAATTTGTAAGAAACAATACAGGTCATGTTTTATTGTTCACATTATTTCGTTTTATGTGTTAAACTTTGGTTGTGTAACATGCTTTTGAAATCAACAGGGTTTATTATTATTAGACAATAAATTTAATAAAAAAATGTCAACATGTCTTATCTTTTATTCCTCCTTTTTTTTGTGGTAATGAGATTATTTGTCAATTTGTACCTATATGTGTTTAGGGCATAAAAATTCATTGTTTTTGGAATAATGTGTTTCATAAAATTGGAATCCACACTTTTAGAGATTTTTTATTATTTTTGTGTGGTAAACAGTAGAGTAGCATCTCTAAAAAAGTATGCTTAGTTTTAATCTTATTTTTTATAAGATATTCTAAGAAAATTGAAATTTCATGCCCTGAAGACATGCAAGTGATAAATGATAATAATGAACTGTTATTTATTGTTATGAAGAAGCTTAATTATTATTTTTATTTCTTGGGTTTTCGGTCAATTTCAAAATTAAAAACAATGTTTGTTTTTTGTGACGTTTCGCTTTATTATATTGTAAACCATTAAGCGTTTTCGGTTTATTATATCTTAAACGCTTTATGGTTTACAATATAATAAACCGAATCGTCACAAATTTCAAACATTGTTTTTAATTTTGAAATTGACCGAAAACCCAAGAAATAAAAATATTAATTAAGCTTCTTCTAATCTTGACTAAATGGTGAGGGAAAAAAACAGATTTCTGTAATTGGTACGTTCGAATACCGTAAGATGTCGCAAGGCCTTACCATTGCATTGCATAGCGGTTCCTGTAATTCATTTTGTGGAAGAAGTTATAGAATACTATCTTCGCTTTTAGTTGTGCGTGCAATCCCGGCAGGTCTTGGCGCATTATCGCTAATAATTTTATTAGGCAGTTTGCGTTCTAAACTTTGTTTCTTTTTTCTATGATGAACAGCCATGCAATTCAATTAACATCAATGTTAAAAAGATTGACATAAGTGGAGTATCAGAAAAAATGATTGTTCTTAGTAGTGAAATTAAATATAAATGTCTTATGCTGCCAATTACCCCTTTGGAATGTGCTATTTTTCCCATTATCCATACATCTACATAGACATTGATTGGATCCAAAGTTTGAATGGATATGACCAGCTCATTTAGGGTAAGATCAACGAGATTGGTAAGGGTTGCCTATCACTTAAATGTCAACAGGGTGTAAAAGTTTAGTTTGACAATATTATTTCAGTAATTTTTAAAAAGCAAGTTATAGACAAGAGAAAATTAATTAAATATAAAATAATTAGATACCTATTATACCAAAAATAAATTATTTTCGGCATTACTTTTTACAGGATCGACATGGCTTTTGTTGTCGTTATGTTTTGCGATGAAGAAGGGGTTTCAGAAATTCCTAATATTTGGTTAGAAAATGATAAACAATGCTGGTGGCCCAAAGTAAAAGATGTAACAAGTTTAATAAGCAAGAGAGGTCCGCCAAATAAGACAAATGAAAAATGGCAACTTTATGATGTAGAAGTTCAGTATGAGTGTGGTATGTTATTAAACTGATTTATTACTATTAACAAGATATTTCTACAGGGTGATTAAGCAAAAAGTTGATCAAGGCATAAAGCACCCGGCCCTCATTTCCATCACTTGTGACATGCCACAAAAGAGTTATCCATTCCTTCTAGCATCCTATTTGTTTTAGTGTTATCTAATGGTATTTATAAGCCTGCAAAATATAGTCATAGCCGAATTTGCTTAATGTTTACCCACGGATTTTTAGCAAATATGTTAATATATTTTTAGGATTCCACAATTAATATTTGCCTCACTTTTTAACTATTTCAGATGATTACTCTAAAGCTAGAAAGAAAGCGGATGACAAAGACAGTTCTGATTCTTGCGTAGAGTTAGGAAGAGGACAAAGAAGAAAATTTAAAAATATTTCATTTATTTCTGAACCTGACACATCTGATGATACATCTGATGACAATTTTTCCGATAATTTAAATAATACTACCTTGACCGGACTTCCAAAATTTCCACTTTTTGATAGTGAACCAAAAGAACCTAACACACAAAGAGAAGTGATAGTAAAATAGGACATTCTTGTTGTTGGTGATAAAGGAATAATCGAGCCAATTAATTCACTATTAGAAAATAATACCTTAGATTGTACGAATCAAGACTTTACATTAGTTAATGTTTCTACAGGTAAGCTTGACAAAGTAAAACTCCGATACACTAGGTGTCTTCAGATAGTGTTGTCTATACCACAAAATCCTTTATATAAAAAGTTTAAAAAAAATAATGTGAACAAAAAATAAAAAAATAGTTTAAGAAAATGCTCAAAATCACTTCCACAATTTAAATTCGAGGTTAAGAAACTTTTTTTTATTCGTGTTGATTACAAAAATAAATAATGGTAATTTATCACTACCTACATAAATTTCACCTTTCACTTTTTTCCTATGGTTTGTCTACTCCTAAACAGATTTTTTTTGCTACCAACATTTGTGTTATTGGCACCCTGTTGTGTTATTGATTTTTTAAACTGGTTTACTATTTTAAAGTATATTTAATATTCCAATTCAGATGAACTAGCCAACAAATTAGAAAAATTCTGTAAAGGTATAGTTCTTTCACACATTTTACTAAAAACGATTTAAGTTATTTTAACAGATTTCTCATGTTTCAGAACAATTTTCCAAAATAAGAAGATTGCTGGGTTCACTTTAATTATCTGTAAATGCACTAGCTAACCGGATAGAGAATATAGATGGAGGCATCAGAACACAAAATGAAGAAAATGATGAATTGAAGGACAGATTACCTCTAACGGTCATTGATGAATGCCTTGCCTATGAACAGAGTCTTAAGCTTCATATCAATAAACAAATCAGTCTAGTTAGTTTAATTTTGTTTATTGAAAACTTGTTTTAAATATATATATATGTATTTTTATTTTAGAAAAAATATTATAAATCAATAGGAGGAAATTCCTGCAAGGAGAAAATGTGCAAGGTTCTTAGAAGAACATTTGGCAATGAACTGGTGTCCCAAGCAAGCTGGCTTGGCCAAAGAAAGAACTTTAGAATAGACAACCTAGTTATAACGGGGATCATAAAAGGTTATTAATATAATAAATATATTATTGTAAAGTGCAAGTAGTGACAACTTCTCTTTTCACTTAGTTGATTTTTTCTAATTTTAATTGAAAAATGATTAACGTAGAAGCTTATATTTTATTGTTTAAAGGTACCAATGATTTTAACTATTTTAGAGTCTGTTTCTGATGGATTCGATTTTAATGAAAAACTATTTGGGGATGTTTCCAGCGAATGGATTAGGCAAGGGAAGCAACGCTACCAAAGGGACATAAAGAAAAATGAAAGGTAATATTTAATTGCTACCTTTTCTTATTAGCAAGTAAAATTTAAATCCGAAAAAAATTTTACCCCTACTTTTGTTTTAGGGCTCTGCTACCGAATCAAGATAAAATAAACTCGATATGTTTAAAATAAATAATATGTGACAGTGTAGGGTAACATATACACTGTGGGCCAAATTTATTTGGAACCCAATTTCACTCTGAATAACTTTTGCTATATTTATCGGATTTTGATGGCATTTTCTGTGAATATTAAAGGGGCCTTTGGGGCTGTTGCAAAATTAAATGGTTTACTCTAAAGCTACAAAAATTATTTGAAATTATTAAGAGACTATCGGAAAAGAGGCTCTGAAAAAATTGTTCTAGAAACTTTAGGTTTTGTATTAAAAACGTATTTTTTTTTCGAAAACTTTATTAAATAATATTACCATACAGCTTTATTAAATATCAAATTAACAGAGCAAAAATGTAATAAAAAAAATATTTTTTCAATAAGTTTACAAGAAATTATTGTAAATATGACCACCTTGATTATCTACAACAGCTTGAAGTCTTCTGCGCCATTGTCCAATTGAGTTATTAATAATTTCTTGATTATATTGTTGCCAACAGTAGACTATTCTCTCTTTAAGCTGATCAATCGTATTAATCCGAGTATTTTCATAAACTTTTCCCTCTAATGTCCCCCAAATGTTATAGTCGACGGGGTTTAACTCCGGGCTATTTGGAGGCCACATGTTTGGTTCAACAAACAATTTTCCTACAAGTATCTTACAGTACTTCTTGACGTATGGCTTGGTGCGCCATCTTGCTGGAATGTGTAGTTGTCGCTAACTATTTCTATTTCTCGAAGCACACCTTCTAAAATGTCCCGTTGATAAACTTCAGAATTAATTTTTACTCCAGAGCCAATAAAATAAATTTCAGTTTTTTCTAGCATCGATACAGCCAGAGAAACCATAACTGACTTAGAAAAATCATCTCTGGGAACCAGAAGATGTTCCAGTGGTATCTCCGATTTTCTTTGTACATTAGAATATACTCTATTGTTCTGAGAATTTTTTGGCTGGCGCAAAGAAAATACTTTTTCATCTGAGAACCAAATTCTTTCAATATCATCGCGTCGTCTAAATCTTCTTAACAATGCTTGACATCTTTTTATTCTTTTATTCTTAACATCATTTGAAAATTTGTGACAGTATATTTTTTTAAAGGGTCGATACTTCAAATCAATTTTAATAATTCTTCTTACCGATGATCTTTTAATAGTAGTCGTTTTTGTTATTTTTCTTGAACTTATCGTATTACCGGGTTCGACAGCATTAAGAATTGCCCTAACTCTTTCAACGTTTTCGATACTTCTACCAGTCTTCTTTCTTCCTCTTCCAGGCTTCATTTGGAATGAACCATTGGTCTCGAGTAAATGCCGTAGAAAATAACTAACGGTACTTAATTTCCAATTACGCTCTGGGTAACTTTTAGTAATCTTTTTTGCACCATAACCTTTGACTCTTAGAGATGAAATTAAGATTTTGTCTTCAAATGACAAATACGAGTACACCATTTTAAAATAAATTTAACACACTGCCAAGTTACTAATATTTACATACTGTTGTCAAGGGATCCAACGGCATTTTTTCTTTTGTTTAATAGGTAACTCGACATCCAAATATTTACGTATTTTTGCTCTGTTAACTTGATATTTAATAAAGCTGTATTGTAATATTATTTAATAAAGTTTCGAAAAAAAATACGTTTTTAATACAAAACCTAAAGTTTCTAGAACAATTTTTTCAGAGCCTCTTTTCCGATAGTCTCTTAATAATTTCAAATAATTTTTGTAGTTTTAGAGTAAACCATTTAATTTTGCAACAGCCCTAAAGGCAATGATTACAAATATTTCTTATTACTTGGCTCCCCCTGTACATAGTGATTGGATATTTGTTCTACAATTAAGGAAAGGCCCCTTTAATATTCACAGAAAATACCACCAAAATCCGACAAATATAGCAAAAGTTATTCAGAGTGAAATTGGGTTCCAAATAAATTTGGTCCACAGTGTATGTTGGTAATAAATACCTAGGCATATGATTTTATGTTCTTTTTTGAATAACCTTCGTTTTAGGATTTTTAATTAATAATAGGTTTAAATAATATCTATTATTAATCTATCTATCATAATCTATAAAGTATAAAGAGTGCAGAGTTTTCTTAAGCAGTTTTCATGACAGTGTCTAGAATTTTAACATTAGCGTCACGATACTTTAAAGTATGTCAGCGGTAATAATTATAAAAATTGTATTCATTTTTAGAGTTTAATGGAATGTAGCCTTAAAATTTTATTTAAAAAAAAATCCAAGGCATTACTAATATCATATTAGAACAGCAAAACTTGAAAATAAATGGAATATTATGTAAAAATATAAAATATCCTACAATAAATGTATGACTTTTATACAAAAACAAAATAATCGACTACTCAGCATTACATTTTATTATATAACTGTTGTTTTAACATTTAATAAGCGTAAATTATTTTTAATTTGTTTATACGAAAATATTTATTGTGAAAAAAAGGTATCGTGACGGTAATGTTTTGACGTGTTGGGACGGTAATGTTATAAAATTGCAAAACAAACGTAACCACGTTTTCTCACTTATTTTATTTATATATGTAAGGTTTAATGTCAATTTCACGTAATTAAACCACAAATAACACACAAAATGTTACAAAACAATGTTTTTATTGCAATCCAATGATACAACAAATATTACTATGACCGAAATCAGACTCAGACTGGCTTCTTTCTAAATATTGCCGTCTTAACAAAAAATAATCATTCGGATATTATTTGTTTATATAACAGGCACGTCGGCAAAAGCTTAGGTGGTTTCATCATGACGTAAGCTAACACGGCCTTCCTGACGTCAGGGCGTCCTCGCACCTTCTTAACTTAATCTGTAAAACAAACAATTATTGGCAAATAGACATTTTTAGACAAATCACAGCCCAAGATATTTAGAGAAATATGCCTAAACATCACTTTAGGGATCTTACACCTCGTCTTACACTGCCCAATTTTGTATTTGGGGAACTAAGCCTAAAGTTATTTTTGGGGAACTAAGCCCAAAAATGGTTTTAGGGAACTAACAGATTTCCTTCTTTGGGGAACTAAATAAGCCCAAATTGCACTGCCCAAATTGAGTTTGGGGATCTTAGCCTAACTGAAAAATTAGGACATTTTTTTAAGTTTGGGGAACTAAATAAGCCCAAATTGCATAGCCCAAATTTAGTTTGGGGATCTTAGTCTAAATAAAATTTTAGAGAACTGCCCATTTAATTTTGAGAATCTTAGCCTAAATGAAAAATTAGGGAACTTGTAGCCCAATTTGTTTTGGGGATCTAAGCCTAAACAAAAATTTAGGGAACTTGCTTTTTCCTCCTTTTTTTTTATTATTATTGGTCAGGCCAGGTACGCAACTGTTCATGCGCTGCCACTGTAGTCCTGCCTCGACTGCCAACTCGTCTTAGCACATACCTCTCATTAGGCAGGCAATGCATCACTTCAAAAGGGCCTTGAAATTTCGGTTTTAGTTTTCCTCCATAAGATAACTGACTATTTTCTATAGCCACTTTGTCACCAACAGCGTACGGCACTGCCTTAACTCGCTTCTTGTTAAAAACTATTCCAGCTTTCTCACATATTTTCTCTAAGCGTTTGTTTACTTCTCCGCGTATCACCTCTGTATCGGTGACCTCATCTTTTTCAGGCATACCGATTAACAGCTGATCGGCGGCCTTTAAGCATCGATTGGCGCCAAACATTAAGACCCATGGTGCATATCCAGTTGATTTATTTACAGTAACATTTAAGTCGTCTTCAATATCAGGAAGAGCTTTTGTCCAGTATTTCTCATCCTTGTCATTTAGGACTGCTCGCAATGCATTAAATAAAGTGCGCATCACACGTTCCACCTGTCCATTTCCACGTGGTACTCCTGTTGCAATTAAATGCAGTTCGACAGACCATTCTGCCAAAAAGTCTTTAAATTTACTCGATTGAAAGGCGGTTCCTCTGTCCGCTATTATACGCTTAGATGTGCCTAACTCTTGAAACACTTTGATTAGGGCTTTTATGGTACAATCTGTATTTTTTTGCTTAATAGGACAAAAACGAACAAATTTTGTAAATGCATCTATTATCACCAATATTTGAGTGCATTTGTTAGATTTTACAAGCGGTCCGGCGTGATCAATATGCCAGGTGTCCAATTTTGTTGATGGTTTAGATATTTGCTGACACATACCATGTGTCTTTCTGGAGGGTGATTTTCCCAAAACACATGATCGGCAGTTTGAAACGTATTTTCGAACCGATTTGCCCATCTGTGGCCATGTGATGTTCTCTCGCAGTTTTGATAACATTTTATCAGCACCAATATGAGATGACTCATCATGATATCTACGCATAACATCAAGTCTTGCTGCTATCGGCACAAAACATCGATCAATTTTATCGGTTGGGCATTGTAAAAACACTAAGTTATCTTTCACTGTATATCCTGACTCGATAAGTGTTTTGTTAATTATAGACTGACAAAATAAATCGTCTGCTTGATATTCAGTTATTGTTTTGTTTGGTCTATTTGAAACAGGAGCTCGTGTTACCAAAATATGTTTTACAGAAGGAACATTCCGGCTGAGATAGTCAACGTGAGCCATTTTGTTGCCCGGTCTATACTCGATTTCAAAATTAAAATCTTGTAACATAATCCACCATCTAGCAACACGTGGGTGTAGTTCCTTTTTTAGAGCTGTAGCACGTACAGAATTACAGTCTGTATAAATTGTAAATTTTATGCCATACAGGTAAGTGCGAAAATACTTCGTAGCTTCTACGATTGCAAGCGTCTCTAAATCGTACGAGTGATAACGAGATTCACAATCCGTGGTGCGTCTACTATAATAGGCCACGGGATGCAAAATATTATCGGAGTGTTTTTGCATTAGCATAGCACCTAAACCGATCGAACTTGCGTCCGTATGTAACTCAGTATATAAGTCCGGATTAAAAATTCTTAAAACTGGATATTCGGTTAATCGTTTCACTAAGTCCAAACGACTATTTTCACATTCACTGGTCCACACAAATGTCTGTCCTTTACGTAGCAGCGCGGAAATTGGTGCCATTAAACTGGCAAAGTTCTTTATAAAACGCCGAAAGTATCCGGCAAGTCCTAAGAACTGTCTTACACCCTTTACATCTGCAGGAGCGACAGTATGTGCGAGGGCATCTATTTTTTTTTTAATTTGGCTTTACAGTGCCATTTTCAATCACCACACCCAAATATTCCACCGATGTTTTGAAAAAGTTACACTTGTCTAAGTTCAGTACAAATCCGGCCTTCGAAAGAGTGTCAATAACACGCCGTAAGTTACTAAGACCTTCCTTAATAGTTTTCGAGGGACACAACACATCGTCAACATAAACAAAAGCGATATCGTCTTTCAGCGGTCCGAGAGCTTTATCAATGGCACTTTGATAACACGACGGAGAGTTCACAAAACCAAACGGCATTCGATTATATTTGTACAGTCCGTCCGGTGTCACAAAAGCAGTGATATGTTTTGAATCTTCTTCGACTTCAATTTGATGAAATCCTGATTTCATATCTAGCGTGCAAAAATAAACAGCTTTTGCCAGAGCGTCAATCTGATCTTGTATGCGGGGCAGGGGATAATTATTTCGCAATACCCGCTTATTGACCTCACGAAAATCTACACATAACCTTGTGTCTCCATTTTTCTTTTTGACAGTCTTAAGTTGTTTCTGTATGATTTGCTTAACTTGCAATCTTTCGCCATATGATAGGTGACGAGGCTTACACGCGACCGGCTGTGAATCACACAGCGTAATTTTTAACTTTCCAGTCGTTACAGCTGACGGTGTCTGATTTATTGCATTTTGGAGAATTGTTTTTACAGCGTTGCTTGCTTGCTCGTCCAATCCTGACAAATTTAATTTAATTTCGTTGAATGTGTGTATTGTACAAACTCGGGACATACTAAGTGGATCATACACAATATCTACAATGTTTGCATTTACCTCTATTTTAATCCCTGGTCGTTTGAGCACATCAAGGCCGATTAAAGCGTCAACATCACCACCAGGGATGGATCCGTCTGGCACAATCAGGAAATCAAACTCAAGGGTCATGGTTGGTGTAAACAATATAGCAGTACTGCGACCAATGGGCTTCATGATGCAGTTTCCCATTCCGGATAAAAATTCAGTATTAGGTTGAATTTTTAAATTTAACCTTCTTGCTACTTTTTCATGTAATATTGAGACATCTGCACCGGTGTCCACTAAATATGACATAGAGGTAACTGTATTGTTATTTGTCACTGTAGCTAAAGGAAATGAGCGTACGAAACGGGTATTTTGTGTCAGCATTACCCGTTTTTGCACTCCATGCTTACGATAACAAACATCTTCTATGTGACCTTTCTTTTGACAATAGGCACATATTTTTACAGTTGACTTACTCTGAACAGGTGGCGAAAAGTTTGATTTTACTCCTGAAGGACCTGGTAAGTTAACGGGAATAGATGCAGCACTATCATTTACATCTTGTTTGCAGTGTATTTGTTTATGTCCATAACGTTGACAATTCCGGCACTTCCCGTGAAAAGCGGGGTGTTCCTCACTAAAGTTGTTAACCCGCTTTCGTGATAACTCACGCACCCGGTTCCCTGCATTTATCTTGCTGACATCACAAGCAGCTAACAGTTTTAATAACTCAGCATCACACTTGGGGGATTGTAAACAAATCCTGTTTTTTACTTCTACATTTTGAATGTCATACTCGACAAGGCTAAGGACTATATTCCAAGGAAAACTAGGATAAAATCGCTTGATGGATGTAAGTTTAGCATTTCCATACTCTACTAACGAGCCAAAATTATTACTAGTAACTGCTAGACATGCACGTATACGAGTAGCTGGTGTACCTTGTTCAGGTAATGCTACCTCAAAATCTCGACAAAATGAAGCCCAATCTCTTACAATAGGTTTCCAATGTTGATAAAATCGGGCAGCTCTTCCTCGAAGAGCATGGCCAGCTTTTAAAACAATTAACGTGTCAGAGATTCCAAGCTCGCTCTGAATTCTGGTTACGTCATCCATCCACTCGAGCATCGTATATGGTGTGTCATCAGGGTCAAAGCTTGGTAAACGAAGCTGCGATGATGCCACCGCCATCACTTCAGGAACTGGCGTAGTAACGGTCTGCGCCTGAGCATTTGCCGACTGTTTTGCCTGGGCGTTGGCCATTGTAGATAAAATCTGCATTATTTGATTTTGGAAATAGTGGTTACTCTCTTGTTGCATCTTAAACATCAACATCATGTTATTGTCTATTGATACACTGTCACTACCGCCGGTCACTACAGGGCTAACTGCACGTTCATGTTCACTTTGTTCGCCGTCGTCGGCCATTTTTAATACTTTTTCGATTAAAGTTTTTTTAGTAGTTTTTAGGTCCTTTTATTCTGTAATGATGTCACACGGAGGTATCCCACTTCTGATGTAAGGTTTAATGTCAATTTCACGTAATTAAACCACAAATAACACACAAAATGTCACAAAACAATGTTTTTATTGCAATCCAATGATACAACAAATATTACTTTGACCGAAATCAGACTCAGACTGGCTTCTTTCTAAATATTGCCGTCTTAACAAAAAATAATCATTCGGATATTGTTTGTTTATATAACAGGCACGTCGGCAAAAGCTTAGGTGGTTTCATCATGACGTAAGCTAACATATATATAAACGTTTAAAAAAGTAAAGATAATAAAAGAAATTGGTATTAAAATGATATTAAAGTAACACTTAAAAGTCAAATGATTCCATTACAGAATCTACTGAATTAGAATTTTCAAACTTAAAAATACGTGAAGATAATTTTATGGAATATTTTAAAGGGCAAAGTATCCCTTCTTGTAAAATCTTGTGGACATCTGGTTTTGGGGGCCCCCGAAAAGTTCTTCTTGGTTGTGGCCACAAAATGATATTTCGAGAATGTCCTTGTCAGCATTTAGCACCTGCCCTGGAAACCACTGATCGTCAAACACTACTGCCACCCAATCACCTTCCTTATATTTAACGCTGCTACTGGTTGATTCCATATTTTCATTACCGAAAGTATTAGCTAAAGTATATTCGTTAAGAAAATTTGAATAAAAAACTTATTACGATAATTCGCAAACAGGATTAGGCTAAAAGGGATACGGTTACACTGAGGAATTCTAAGCTTATATTGACTGGGCATAAGGGCGTTGTGTGGACAGGAACTGAAGTTTCTACATCGAAAACATGTCAATTCGTTTAAGTTTAGAGTATGTCTCTCTATACTGATCCAGGTAAGTTGATGTAACTTCATGGTGTTAGGCAATGGCTTTATCTTTTCATCTAGTAGTTCTTCTACCTTTAAAATTTCTGTTAAATTTGAAAAATTTTTGTCTTCTCGAGTTTGTTTTGCATTATTTCTAAAAATTGAGCAATACTCGATACATCAGTTCCCTGAGCAACACTGTGGTCAGCAGTTCTTTTGACGAGCCCTCCAACACCATCAGCAACACTTTTACAATGGCCGCACTCAGAAAAATTCCAGGATGCGTTTTTGAAGTCTTAATTGGTGACAGAAATGTGTGAATTAATAAAAGTTATTTTTGTTGTGGTACTGGGTGGTGGGTCCATCACTCATAACATGTAATATTTTAACATGTGGGTGCTCAGATTTGACTGTTGAGAGAATTGGCAAGATATGTGACCATATGACACATTAATCATGGCGTAGACTAGAAGAAACACTGCAAAACGTTTGACATTTTGTAACTCCATTTTCTTTATAATAGTAGTCTCCAGTATGAAGACTTAACTGTATTTTCGAACCTCCGAAATGAACGCTTTGAATTTCATCAGTATATTTAAAATTGTAATTTTCCGAGAAGTCTATTGTTCGATCATACGCTTCAGATACCGCATGTCGACATAGTGTAGTCGAGGAATAACATTCCCGACCACCAATGTACTGCGTACATAGGGGCTAGTAAAACTCTTTTAGACGCCCTAAAAAGTAACAGCTGGCCTGAGACAGAAAGCACGAATTCACTTTATACATAATATATTTAAATAATAAAAAATGGTTTATGTATACATTCGTACAAAAAAGTATTGCAGGTATAAATATCCTTGTAAAGAAAATCTAAATTAAAAACTCTTAAACTGAATAAGTACCTATATATAAAAATCTGTCTACGATTTCTTAAGGAACTGAAATAAGTTATTAAGAAAACATCTCAAATTCGTTATCTACATTACATTGAATCTTTAACAACGGCAACTTTGGCAACGTGCAAGTTGCAATACCTATTCATTTATTTTTTATAGTGTAGTAATTAATAAAAACCTGGAAATGAGATTAAACTAAAAACTAACTAAACTAAAAGATCACAATGTTATCATTATTTTAAAAACAGTTATGAAAAACGGATGTAACGTGACAGTTTGTTATTATTCTTAATACCCGACAAAGTCTCACAATTATTAATAGGTTAGTTCAGGAAAGTTATTAAAGACGCAATAAATCTGACAACAGTGCATAAATGTTTATCAAACTTGGATTAAAAACGTACTTACAAAGTTACAGCAACTACTGGATACCACACTACTAAACTTATATTATTTTTTGTTTAACACTTTGTTCCCTGACACAACAACTCTCGTTTTACTGTCTTTTCCCTGCCAACAATTCAACAGTGCGTGTGTGTTTTCACTGCACAAAGGATTTTTTACACTTTGTAAATAAAACCCTGGGGGTTTATCGTGTTGATAAACTAACTAAACAACTTTAAATTCTTGCACAAATTTAACTGGATGATAGCATCCAAATACTATCACCGGGGTCTGTTTAACCTGTTGTTAAACAGAGAAACTAGAGATCACTTAAACTTAAAATGCAGAGCAAAAGAAAAACGTGGAGATGCGTTCAAAAGCTGTGGTTCTTATACTGACAAAAGATTTATGTGCAAAATACGGCGGGCTCGCGTCATCCGACCACCCCTTATGGTTCCATAATCGACTTGCCCAACTAATCAATAATTTGGGAACGCTCGTTTCTTTTTACCAGGAAAAGGTACGACGCAGTGATAAATCTACAAAAATAATAAAATTGGCGAAATGCTGATGTATTTTAATTTAGAAACCTAACCAAACAGTGTTGCCAGTGTTGCTACAGACTTTACGGACAAAATGAAACTGTGAAAATTAATAAAAATAATTGTTCTTTGCGCCAGTCTCAAAACACAGGAAAGTAATAGAAATAAGAGAAAGAGAAATAATGTTATTCTTTATCATGGGGCTTATTTGTCTCTACCGAGTCCTCACTGGGTAGAGGGCAAATTTTTGCAATGCTGCGAGTAAAAAATCCTTCTTGAGTTTTTACTTTGACCATTCTAATCTTTCCATCAGGGCCAGGAGTAACCTCAACTATTCTAGCTAATGCCCATTTCAACGGGGGAGTACCATCTTCTTTCAATAGCACTAGGGTATCAACTTTGAGATTTTCGGAGGATCGAAACCATTTGGAGCGATTTTGCAATTGATTCAGATAATCAACTGACCAACGTTTCCAAAATAGTTGTTTGATCTGTTGAATTCTTTGGTACAGGGAAAGACGATTCACTGGGAGATTAGTAACATCTTTATCTGGGTATGCTGTAAGAGATGTTCCTATTAGGAAATGACCAGGGGTAAGGGATTGAATGTCATTTGGGTCATTTGAAAGAGGGCACAGGGGTCTTGAATTTAGAATGGCTTCGATCTGGGTCAAGACTGTGTAAAATTCTTCGAAGGTGAAGTGGGTTTCACCAACGAGCCTGTTTAGGTGATATTTGGCGCTCTTTATGGCAGCCTCCCAAATACCACCCCAATGTGGACTTTTAGGGGGGATAAACTTGAATTCGGTTTCATTTTGGGATAAGTATTCCTTTATAGAATCCATTTCGGGTTTATTTTTGAAAAAATTGTAAAGTTCAATTAACTGGTTACGGGCACCTAAAAAGTTTGTGGCATTATCTGAATAAATGATTTGAGGGTTGCCACAACGGGAAATGAATCTTTTAAAGCTTAATAAAAAGCCTTCAGTGGAAAGACTAGTTACTAATTCAATATGTACTGCTTTGCTAACCATACAGACAAAAATTGCAATATAACATTTGATTAGGGGGGCTTTGCGAAGATTTTATGACCTAATGAAAAAAGGGCCACCATAATCAATACCTACTCGGCTGAAACAACGGGAAATATTAATACGATCTTTTGGCAGGTTTGCCATAAGCTGTTCTGCCGGTTGTGCTATGAATCTGAAACATCTAATGCAGTTCCTAATTATTCTTTTAATTTCTATTAGACCATTTAAAGGCCAAAATCTTAATCGAAAATTCGAAAGTACGTTTTGTGCGCCGGCATGACCTAATCTTTTATGTTCCTGATCTAGCATTAATGATACGACCCTATTATGAGAAGGTAAGAGTAGTGGATGTTTTTGTTCAAAGGGGATGTCTGCATTGGCCAGTCTGCCACCTACTCTTAATAAATTATTTTCATCTAAAAAGAGGTTTAATTTTGAAAGATTTTTATTACTTAGCGGTTTCTTGGATCTTAAATCATTAATTTCCTTTGAAAAATGATGAGATTGAAGAATCTTTACTATGAAATGGAGAGACTGATTTAATTCATTTACTGTTAGAGGCCCAACAATTTTATTATCATTGTTTTTAGAATTATGGACAAATCTGAGAACGTAAGCGATAATTCTCTTTATTCTATTAAAAGAGGAGACATTCTGGAATAATTCAAACCAGAAGGTGGTGTCATTATTTTTATTTACATTTATTAGAGTAATCTTACGTTCTTCCGGTAACTCTGAAAGTTTTGGATCAATGTTTGATTCAGGAGGTGTGAAATTAAAGTCGTGTAAGAAATCAGGGCCTTGCCACCAAGTTATACATTGCTGTATTTCTGAAATTGGGATTCCTCTCGAAGGAAAATCTGCTGGGTTTTCAGAAGTGCCAATTAAAATTGGATGTAAGAGTTTGAACTTGGGACACTCTATTGGCAACGAAAACAGTCCATCGAGATGATTGTGAATTGACCCAACAAAGCGCCACTTGTGAATCAGACCAAAGATGTACATTCTCTACTGCAAAACGAGTCTCAAATATGGATATTAGTTTGGTGACAAGCTTAGAGAGAAGAAGCATCGCGCATAGCTCTAACCGGGGAATCGTAACACTTTTCAAAGGTGCTACACGAGACTTAGAAGAAATAAGGTTACATGAAATGGAATTATCAGTATAAATAGTTCTAGCATAAACACACGCAGAATATGCTTTCATGCTGGCGTCAGAAAATCCGTGAAATTCAATTTTTGAAATTATTTTGTTCTCAAATAAATAACGGGGTATTTTTAATGCCCTAAGAAGCGGAAGGTTTTCATGAAATTTGTTCCATTCCTGTAATATGGATTTATCAGTATTGGGCGTGTCCCAATTTAATTTTAAGGACCAGAGTCTTTGAATGATTAATTTTCCTGAAATGATTATGGGAGATAAGAAGCCTAGTGGATCATAACACTGGGCTATGACTGAAAGAATTTTGCGTTTTGTAATGGGGTCAACTTGTGTAATTTCAGGGATTGAAATACAAAATTTGTCATTTGCAGGGTTCCATTTAAGACCAAGTATCTTATTTGGAGATTCATCAAGATTCAAATTATATTCAAGTACTTTTTCGTGTGAAATTTGATTTAGTAATTTCATTGAATTGGAACACCACTTATGAAGTTTAAAGCCATGAGAATTTAACAATGAATTTAACTGGGTGTACAGAGTTTCTAATTCTTCATGATTATCGGTACCTGACAGGATGTCATCGACATAACATTGTGTTAACAGGGCTTCTGAGGCCAAGGGATAAGATTCAGGGTCAGACTGGGCAATTCTTTTAATAACACGTGAAGCTAAAAATGGGGCGCAATTCGTACCATACGTAACGGTTGTAAGTTCGATACACTGCAAGGGTTCAACAGGTGAATTTCGCCACAAAATGTTTAGCAAAAATGTGTGGTCTGGGTTAATTTTTATCTGGCGAAACATTTTTTCGATATCAGATATTAAGACAAACTTATAAGAGCGGAATCTTAAGAGAATATCAAAAAGATCAGGGTGTACCTGATATCCTTTGTACATGATATCATTAAGGGAATAGCCTGAGGAACTTTTGGATGAGGCATCAAAGACTACTCTGACTTTTGTTGTCACACTGTCTTTTCTGATTACAGCATGATGAGGCAAGAAATATTTTGACTGTGACAACTCATTCAAGGGGGTAAGGGACACGACACGTGCATGATCTAGAGAGACGTATTCGTCGATAAACCTCTTGTATTCACGAAAATAATCGGAGTCTTTGCCGAATTTCGTTTCTAAGTTCTGAAATCGCTTGCGTGCTATTGCTAGTGAGTCTCCAAGTTTGGAGTTTTCCGTAGGGGTTTTTAGGGGGAGATTTACTTGAAACGATCCATTTTCAAGAACCTTTGTGCTTTTGTTGAACATCACTTCAACTTCTTCATCTTCAGGGGAGAGGGGGGGCCTTAGTAGGCAATTCTTCTATTCTCCAAAATTTTTCGACAATATTTTCCAGCGAATCATTCTCTTGATTCTGAACAAAGAGTGTTACACTTGTAGACGAATCAGAAACTTCTAGATGTGAATAGGTACTATGACGAGGGGAGGTGTGAGGAAAAGTACCACCGAGTACCCAACCCAGTTGCGTGTTGAGCATTGTGGGCAGGCCACGTCCCAATCTGAACGTGTCTGGTAGTAACAGATCGTAATAGAGATCAGCGCCAATTAACAAATCCACGTCTGAGGGCTTAGAGAACTCTGGATCAGCTAGGAGTAAATGTTGAGGAATGTGCCAAGAATCTGTATTAATTGTGACACAAGGGAGTTGACCTGTTATTGCCGGAAGTATAGCACATGATAGGTTAAACTTTCTATTTTCATATGCATTGGAGTGTATTAAAATATCTACCATTTTTCGAGAAACGTTATTGCTGAGTGCAATACCCGTTATTTGAATGTTTTTTGTGTAGGGGACATAATTGAGTTTTTGACTTAGTCTTGTGGTGATTAAAGAATGTTGGGATCCATTATCCAAAATGGCCTTTACTTGAACTTGCTGTCCATCAGCATCATATAGAGACACACAGGCAGTGGCTAATAAAACCTGTGTATTTTTAGTAGAAAGGGCTGATAATGAATATTGAGTTTGAGAATTACCTACCTGTGCACTTGAGGCAGGTTTCGGTAGAGGAGCTTGATTATTGTTTTGGGTGCCATTTTGAGAATTTTGGAGACGAGGCGGGAGATTATTATTTTCACGGGGGGGACCCTGCCTATTTTGATTTTGTCCTGGCGCCAACGGAGGGGGTTTTTGAATTCCTTGAGAATATTGACTTGAATTAAAAGAACGTTGCGTACTTTGAACAACAGGGGGGGCACTTTGTAGATTATAAGAACCATGTAGATAAGTATGATGCTTTTTATTACAAATAGCACAGCACTTTGTATTTGGGCAAGTAGAAATATTGTGCCTTGCACCGAGACAGTTAAAGCAGAGTCGTTGCGTCTGTACAAAACTTCTTTTTTCCGCATCCTGTAAATATTTAAATTTAAAACAAGAATATATCTTATGAGACTTATCATTACAATATAAACAGTTTGTGGATTTATTTGAATCATTTTGATTAACCTGTACATGCAAGGAAGTCTTGTCATGAATTGACTTAGGACCTTTTTTCGCTGAAGGCGCTTCTTGACTAGCTAGTGTCTCTAGTACCTCACATTTTTCCTCTAAAAATTCAAAAAATTCATTTAATGTGGGCAGTTCAGTGCGATCACGATCCGTTTCAAAGGCTTTACGAGTTCCATAATCAAGTTTTTTACTTAATAAATAAACTGTTAGAAATTCAAATAAATCCTCTTTGGTATATTTTAAGTTAGTTAAAGAACAAAAACATGCTTTACAATTTGTTACAAACTCTCTTCGAGTAGACGAATTATATTTAGTTAAAGACGGCGATTCAAAAAGAGAAACAAAATGGACATTCAAAGTACTGAGCTTATTTTCATATCTTTTTTGTAAAATATTCAAAGCAGTATCAAAAGTTTCATTAGTAACAGACAGATTATTAATCAATTTCAAGGGCTCATCCCGCAAAAAAGACTTTAGGTACATAAATTTTTGAATATTTGATAAATTAACATTTTGTACAATAAGTATATCAAAAAGTTGTATAAAAGGTCGCCACTCTGACGTGTCACCCTTAAATGGTTTAATGTTAATCTGAGGCAATTTTACCTCCACTTGTGCTGGGGGTGGGGACTGCAAAACATTAGGAATTACAGGACAAAGGGGGGATTGAACCGGAGTTCTTTTTTCAATACATTCTTGTAATTCACTCAACAAATCAAAATACTGCGATTCAACTACACCTCTATCTTCTGGATCGTCAGTAGAGACCAGGTGTATTTCTATATCGTTCTGAGCATAATCAAATTTCTGATATTCAAATTCTAATCTTTTTAAACGATTTTCAAATTGGAAACGACTTATTTCTTTATCTTTATTTTCCTGGATCCAATTTGCCAGGCGATATATATACGTTTTAGCGCTATCACAAGCATGCTTTGCAGCTTCTTATTCCATTTTTACCATACAATCAAATATAAAAACATAAAATAATAAATATATGTACTCACAAATATGATGGGAGACTCACTAAGCCCAGGTCAAGCAGTGCTGCAAATATATATAAGAGGGGGTTCACCAAACCCAAGCAAAAAGTTCACAAAAATGTACAAAAATACGATAAATGTTTTTTAAATTCTGTCAAACCAGCTGTCAAATTAAAGGGATCCGGCTCGAAGGACCAAATGTTCGATCATACGCTTCAGATACCGCATGTCGACATAGTGTAGTCGAGGAATAACATTCCCTACCACCAATGTACTGCGTACATAGGGGCTAGTAAAACTCTTTTAGACGCCCTAAAAAGTAACAGCTGGCCTGAGACAGAAAGCACGAATTCACTTTATACATAATATATTTAAATAATAAAAAATGGTTTATGTATACATTCGTACAAAAAAGTATTGCAGGTATAAATATCCTTGTAAAGAAAATTTAAATTAAAAACTCTTAAACTGAATAAGTACCTATATATAAAAAATCTGTCTACGATTTCTTAAGGAACTGAAATAAGTTATTAAGAAAACATCTTTCAAAAATTCGTTATCTACATTACATTGAATCTTTAACAACGGCAACTTTGGCAACGTGCAAGTTGCAATACCTATTCATTTATTTTTTATAGTGTAGTAATTAATAAAAACCTGGAAATGAGATTAAACTAAAAACTAACTAAACTAAAAGATCACAATGTTATCATTATTTTAAAAACAGTTATGAAAAACGGATGTAACGTGACAGTTTGTTATTATTCTTAATACCCGACAAAGTCTCACAATTATTAATAGGTAAGTCAAATAGTCAAAATACTACGCGGAGTATAAAAGGTTCACCACAGGAAAGTTATTAAAGACGCAATAAATCTGACAACAGTGCATAAATGTTTATCAAACTTGTATTAAAAACGTACTTACAAAGTTACAGCAACTACTGGATACCACACTACTAAACTTATATTATTTTTTGTTTAACACTTTGTTCCCTGACACAACAACTCTCGTTTTACTGTCTTTTCCCTGCCAACAATTCAACAGTGCGTGTGTGTTTTCACTGCACAAAGGATTTTTTACACTTTGTAAATAAAACCCTGGGGGTTTATCGTGTTGATAAACTAACTAAACAACTTTAAATTCTTGCACAAATTTAACTGGATGATAGCATCCAAATACTATCACCGGGGTCTGTTTAACCTGTTGTTAAACAGAGAAACTAGAGATCACTTAAACTTAAAATGCAGAGCAAAAGAAAAACGTGGAGATGCGTTCAAAAGCTGTGGTTCTAATACTGACAAAAGATTTATGTGCAAAATACGGCGGGCTCGCGTCATCCGACCACCCCTTATGGTTCCATAATCGACTTGCCCAACTAATCAATAATTTGGGAACGCTCGTTTCTTTTTACCAGGAAAAGGTACAACGCAGTGATAAATCTACAAAAATACTAAAATTGGCGAAATGCTGATGTATTTTAATTTAGAAACCTAACCAAACAGTGTTGCCAGTGTTGCTACAGACTTTACGGACAAAATGAAACTGTGAAAATTAATAAAAATAATTGTTCTTTGAACATCTATGATAAAACAAATTTCGTCTTCAGCCATTTCAGCTTTTACTGTTTTTAAAAAGGGGCCTTGATGATAGATGCGATATGAATGCTGCAACATTTTCGGAGTCTCGTTTTTAAAAATATTTGCCAATTCTTCAGCAGTAGCATTTAACTTCAGTGTTTTCGTTATTTTTACTGTTTCTTGCTTTTCCTTAATGACTCTGATCTCTGTTGTAGTGCGCCATTGATAATAATGTAATATACTGCTGGATTCAACTCTATGGAAACTGACCGGGACATTTTTTATTTTACAAATCTGACAGTCACTATACATACAATTCTGAGACTTATTACTGCAGCAAAGAAAATCAGATAGATTTAGCAGAGAATTGGTGTTGATAATTAGATATTGTCGTAAGGTCTGAATTAAGAAATTAAAATTTGCATGTTTTACGCACAAACATGTATCCCTTTGAGTTAATTTCGGAGTGACTATCCAAAATGGTTATAATCCTGTGAATGAGGTGTAAGACATCTTGACATTATTTTCATTTTTAAACTTCTTATATAGGTCATAGAGAGTCTCAGTAAGCAATCTTTTTTGTTTGGTTAAACCATTCTTACTCAACGTGTTTTTTTTTCCAGGAGTTATATTATTATTATATTATATTATTATTATATATTACATTTTTTAAAAAACTTTGCTGATTTTTATACTGCACTGTGAGGGAGTTTCTTTTTTTTTTATTCAAGTTTATTTGATTATTCTTAGTCAAACATTTTCTTTGATTGTACTTAGAAGCTAATTTTTTTGTAGCATCTACTAATCTATATTTTTTTATCAAACTTCCAGAAACACACGACGACAAAACCTCCTTTTATTGTAATGTAGTGCAATTATTTTTATTTGCCTCAATTTGCTTGGTTAAAACATCCCCAATAAGTTGTCTCTTCTTAATTTCCTTTGTATCCCCTCTCTTAATAACAGCTTCTACAGTTTTTGTCGGCGTAAGAGGCATTTTACATTTTTTTTTTTTAGATTATAGTATTTGCTTTTCCATTTTGCAATAATTCTTCCTTGACGTTCCCGCAACTGCCTCTCTTGCAGTAATAAGCGTGAAGTTTTTGAACGCGTTGTTAAAACCTTTTTTCGGCCTATTTTGAAACTAATAGACGAACGTGATTCCTTAGTTGCTTTAATCTTACTTTTCTTTAATTTACTTTTAGCCTGGTAAAAATGATTATTTTTGCGCCAAATCTTTCTTTGTTTTCTTTGCTCTCTTTTTGAACGCTCAGGAATTGGTTTAAGTTTTCCTTCTATTTTTCTTCTTTGATACCGTTTACGTTCTTTCTCCTTTTCTCTTTGATTGACTGCGGGGTCTTGTTTAATCCTTTCCCTTTGCCGTCTTTTTCGTTCCTTTGCCAGCTGTCTTTGTCTCTCAGCTGTCTCTCCACTTGGAATTCTTTTAATTGGGTTCTTTTTTGTTTTAGTTGTTGTTTTAACTGAAACTAACTGTATAATTTTTACTTCCATTGTGGAAATTTTAAGTCATTTGGTTTTTGATTGTTTTTCCGAGGATTTTTCCTATAATCTTGCCTTGTTTTTGGGGAGCTTGCATTTTCTTTATAGAAACTTGGTTATCATTTGCGGATAATTCTATTGGCAAAGAATCAACTTTTTGGACAACTAGGCGTTTATTTTGCGACTCATTATTGTTTGAATTTAGAACGAATGTTACTTCTTGATTTAAACTACTAGAGGCCGAAACACAGACTGAACTACTCGAGACCATCATAGAACTAAAAAAAAAACATACTAGTTTGTGAATTATCCTGTTAGTCATGACAAAAATATAAATTTTATACTTGTAACATTACCGTCACTTGCATAACATTACCGCCACGTTTTGGTCATCCTGCGAACGTGACGGTAATGTTCGTGACGGAAATGTTATAACATCAATTTAAAATTAATGAAATTATGTAGAACTGACTGAAAAGTTTGAGGTTAGGAAATCTTAAAGTGGCCGTGGTTAACAATATTGGCAAAAAATAGTTATTATAATAGGTACCATTAGAAGCAAATGGTCCTATAGAATGGTAATGTGTAGAGAAAAAATATTCTTTATAAAACTTACCTTTTTATATGAAAAAACACAACAAAAACAACACACATTTTTCCCAAAGTGACATTCACGGTTTAAACCCTTTCAAGCAGAACTGCGAAACTCAACAACCACCACAATGACCACCATCTATCAGTTGACATTGTCACTTAAACATCGCGTGGCGGCAATGTTAGTATTCTTGAGTATCTTCAGTTACAATGCTTTAAAAATGAACTTTCATATTTTAGGGTATTCGTAAATATTTAATTACGACAACACATGATCAAAAAATATAAAAAATCCTTTTCTCATGAACAATTTAGTCAATATATTTGTAAAATATTATGCGAAAGTTGGAAATTTTACAAAGTTTTTAGTGACGGTAATGTTAAAACAAGCCTTTACAAATAGAAAAAATAGCCAAACATACAAATTTTGTGGCATGTTATGCTTTAAACTCATAAGCCGGATTGCAATAAAGCTAAAAAAATTGTACGCTGTTAATATCTTACGAAATAAAAATGCGATGACGCGGTATATGTAAAGTTAAAGGTTATTGAAAATGACCCATAAACCTGTGATATCCAACAGACCAATGTTTTGCCTCTGTTATGGATCAGGTTTGTATAATGGTCAATGGGATTGCCTGGCAATTCTATGTCTGATTCGGAAGAACTTTCATAAGCAATTTTTCCCTTTTTCTTTGCTTTTTGCGCATTGTTTTCTTCCTTGATAGTTGATTTAGGTTTTTTCATAGGCGCAGAGTCATCTGATATTTTTCTTTTGGTATTTCTTTTCTCCAACTTTTCTTTACGGCTTTCTTCTAATTCTTTAATTCTGCACTTCTCGGGCGTGCTAGTATAGATTCTCGACTTGCCCAACCGCGATATTTTGTTTGTTTTACGAGCGGGAGCTTTAGGATAGGGTCTGATATTTACAACAGATAATACACTGCTCAAAAAAATTAAAGGGACACTTTTGGATAACCCTATAACTTCTTGGCTTGCTGTTATTAACAAATGAAAATTATATTTTCATAATCGATTTGCATCTTATTTTAGTGATGTGTTAAAAAATAAACGTGATTATGCTCATTTATTCGAGATAAGTTTAATTTTCCACAGCAAGTACAAAAAATAAAGTGATTATGAAAATATTCACATTTAGGTTTTATGTTGAGGCAGGCTTAGAGAGCTTCACCGGGCAACGGCATGACAGTTTGTAGTTGTTGAATTCATTATCTGTCAAAATGAGAGATCTTAGCGAGATAGAAGTCGCTCGTGCCATAGCTTTAATTGAAAATGGTGTAAAAATTCGACAAGTAGCAAGAAATGTTAATCGCAGTCCGTCAGTCATCAAACGTGTGTATGATCGCTATAGAGAGACTGGACGATATAAAAGACGAACCGGACAAGGTCGAAAGCGAAAAACTACACAAATTCAGGACCGACATTTAGTACTTTCTTTTTTGCGAAAACGAATAGCGACAGCAACGGACCTTCAAAGTACACTTTTGATGGCTCATCAGGTAACCATTTCTGACCAGACTGTCAGAAACAGGTTACGAGAAGCAGATTTAAAACCTAGAAGACCGGTACGAAAACCTGTTTTAACTCGACATCATAAAACTATGCGATTAAACTTTGCTCGTGATCATTTGGGATGGCAACTTCGACAATGGAATCCAGTACTTTTTACAGACGAATCAAGATTTCGTCTCACTCGTTGTGATGGTCGGGTGCGTGTATACAGACGTCCCAATGAACGATACTCCGCTGCTACTGTACAAGAGGTATCCAGATTTGGAGATGGTTCGGTAATGGTCTGGGGTGGAATAAGTTTGGAGGAAAAAACCGATCTTGTAGTGATACCAGGAAGTCTTACAGCTGCAAGATATATTGATATTATTCTGTCAGATCACGTTATTCCTGCAGCATATGGTATAGGTCCTGATTTTCTTTTCATGCAGGATAATGCAAGGCCTCATACTGCTGCGATTTCTATGGATTTTCTTAACGAGCATGAAATTCGTAAAATGGATTGGCCAGCGATAAGCCCTGACCTTAATCCAATTGAACACTTATGGGATATATTGGACAGACGTATTCGACGTCGTCCAAATCCACCTCAAACCCTTCAGCAACTAACAGAAGCCCTAGTCGAAGAGTTGGACAGTATACCACAGGAAGACATTCGAAGGCTCGTGAGAAGTATGCCAAGAAGATGCCAAGAAGTAATTCGTGCTGCTGGAGGGCATACGCGATACTAAAACACATTGGTTTTCAGATAGCGGAACATTGCCTTTAAAAAATTTTTTCTTTTCATTTTGTTATTCGCACTTTTTTTATAATTGTTAATCTTAGTTTACGAATAAAGGATTAGTTTA
Source organism: Polydrusus tereticollis (assembly GCA_963920685.1). Lineage (NCBI taxonomy): Eukaryota > Metazoa > Arthropoda > Insecta > Coleoptera > Curculionidae > Polydrusus > Polydrusus tereticollis. The sequence continues at coordinate 85,804,494 of OY987332.1, forward strand.
AAGTTCTATTAATCGATTTATTAGAAGAAAGTATGTGTCTTTCAGAATATAAATGTTCATCTGTATATAACTATCACTTAATAAGTTACAGGGTTATCCAAAAGTGTTCCTTTAATTTTTTTGAGCAGTGTATACTGATTTTTGACTTTGTGGCTTTTTCAACGATCCCATCCAATATTGACCTTACCATCTTCTCCGCATTTTCGTTCTCGTTGTCAACAGTGGGTGTATTCAATACTGATGTTGTAATAGATGTATCATTAACGGCCAAAGACGTGTCAGGAGTATCTGTTGTTAATTATTTTATTGTGCTGTAGGTAAAGGGACTTGTCGAGTTGCAATAAAAGCACAAAGCACGTGTTGACGCGAGTAAATCATTTATTCAACTAGTTAGGATACATCTTTGACACCTACCAAAAACGTAATGAATAAAGACACATGTCGCCATATGGCCCAAACATGGCGGGTATTCAAAAACTATTGATACATATTTACAACACTCCCACTTAACAAAAGTTTACGAACATCCAATAAACAAAACCAAAAAAAATTACTAAGCACTACTCAAACCCAAAGATTTCACAAACTTGGAATTCTTAACATTTTGCAATGGTTTGGTTAAGGCATCAGCTATCATTTTATCAGTTGATAAATAGTTTAAGTTATTTTTACCTTCAGATAATGCATCTCGCAGGAAACGATATCTTATATCACTGTGCTTCGATCTATCATGGAAAACTGGATTGTTTGCTAGTTTTGGGGCACTTTGGTTATTATTGAATACATTAATATGATCCAATCCTTCTGTAATCTCAAATAAAAGATTTCTTAAATATGGCCTCCTTAGCTGCTTCACTTAGAGCCATATATTCAGCTTCGGTTGTCGATAAGGCAACTGTTTGCTGTTTACAGCCCCTTCATGAAACTGAACCCCCAGAAAACTTGAAGACATAGCCGGTAAAAGACTTTCTGTCTTGCCTGTATAAACCCCAGTCAGCATCTGCAAATCCTGCCAAACTCTCCCTGCAAAATTTCATAGAAAAGTATTTGGTTCCCTTTAAATATCTAAGCAAGCGCTTTGCACACGGCCAGTGTAACTTGGTGTAAGAGTTATTGTATTGACCTAGCAGACTCACAGCATGAGAAATGTCAGGGCGTGTCATGACGGCTACATACATTAAACTACCAATGAGTTCCTGGTAATGAATCTTTGGATCACAAGTCTCATCCCCGACCTTACTCAAGCTGATACTGCCATCAAGCGGAGTACTAACGATCTTACTATCTTCCATGCCAAAGCTTCTTAACAATTCATTTATATACAATTCTTGATCGATTGTTATGTAATCGTCATCATAATCTCGAATAATTCTAACCCCTAAAGATTGTTTAGCCTCTCCAAGATTCTTAATTTTAAATTTAGAGCTTAAATGACCCTCAAGAAAGTTCATTTCTTTGGAATCAGCTGAAAAACAGAAAAAAATCATCTACACAAAGTGCGACTATCGTTAACAAATGTTCTTCATTTCTTTTTATATATAAGCAAGACTCAAACTTAGACTTTACATACCCAATACTTGACAAAACATTGTCAACCTTTTCGTTCCATGCGCGACTGCATTGCTTTAATCTATATACAGCCTTATTTAACTTATAAGCTTTGTTTTCATTTCCTTTCAAGATAAAACCCTCTGGCTGTTTCATAAAAACAGTTTCTTTTAACACCCTGTTTAAAAAAGCTGTCTTAATATCTAGATGCAAAATCCTTAAGTTTAGTTCAACAGTCATTCCTATCAATAATCTAAAAGTTGAATGTCTTACTACTGACTGGAGCAAATATTTCAACATAATCAACACCCTTTCTCTGAGTGTAACATTTTGCTACCAGTCGAGCTCTATACCTATATTGATTATCACTATCACTTTTCTTTTGAATTCATTTAACTTATCAAATGCCTCATCCTTCATTTTTAAAAAATAAATAAAGCTAATTGGATTAAAGTCATCTATAAATGTCTGAAAATACTTAGCTCCGCCTAATGATGTCGTTTCCATGGGGCCGCAGATGTCGCTGTGTATCACCTCCAGCCGTTGCGTGCTCGACTACCTTCCTTGGGAAAAGGCAAACGAGCTTGCTTGCCTTTACAGCACACCTCACAATTTCCAATCCTAGCCTTACCCTTATACACAAGACCATCCAACAGATTTGCTGTCTTATGTAGGTAGCTATCATTAATGTGGCCTAAACGTTGGTGCCAAATATCACTGTTCACTGTTTGAAAACACTCTGGTTGGTCTTTACAAACATCTAATTTGTATACATTGTTGTTAAGACTAGCTGTTGCCACTAAAATGTTCTCTGAATTGAAAATATTTCACCCATTTTCATGAAAACACGCCATATTTCCATTATTTATCAACTGACAAACCGATAATAGATTTGTTGTCAAACCTGGGACATGCTGGACTTCTTTTAGCAATATTTTGTGCTCCCTATCTGTGATCGTTTTTATCTCAATATTACCGGCACACGGTTGATACTTACTAAAAACGTAATGAATACAGACAGACGTCGCCATATGTGGTCCAAACATGGCGGATATTCAAAAACTTTTGGTATATATTTACAACAGTATCGGCATTATCTTCAGGATTTGGGCGATCAGTTGCATATCCTCCCATGAAATCGTCATCACTGAATATCATAGAATTAGTGGGCCATATTCCGGTGCTTGTAATGAAAATTTTTGGTCGTTGAGTGCCAATTTCTTACCTTTTGTTGCTTTGCTAGCTCAGGGCAGGGCGTGGTAAGTTCGAGTTAAATTTTAACAGTCCCTTCCCGTATGAAATAAAAACACTCTCAGCTCAGCTTAACAATTAGTCTATTTACATAAGTGTAGTTTGACAAAGTTTTTTTTTTACAAAGGAAAATTTAAAAGTAGTTTGAATGACTTTCTTTTCAAATTAACAATTATTTTTACGAAGGAAAATTAAAATAATAGTTTCAATGACTTTGAAGTAATTAGTAATTTCAATGTTGATATATCCAATTAGACAAAAACAATAACAAAAGTGAAATAAAGATTTTTGACAGTTTTTTTATGGTGACCCACACACAAGGCGTCAGTTACCTTTACCCTTTCTTCAATGGTGATTTTCGGATCCCTGTAGAGATATAACCAGTTCATGTCAGAGCTTCGGGTGAAGCTTAGGAATCGACTCTCTACAGGTATTATAGGCGAGTAGCGCTCAACAGACTTTGGGCCACTGTCGTGACGTCACGTCAGCTACGTTGTCCGGCTCCAACAATGAAGTTCCGAAATTGGGTACCGAGAAAAGACAAGGTGTTAGACTCACCAGATAAAACCTTATAAATTCCCTTGCTCTGCTTGAAAAGGAATATTTACAGAACCAAAAAAAAAATAAATATATTTTAATTTTAATTAATTAATTAATGAAATAATAAAACTGAATTGTCAAATTGCAATGATACCCTTTCCAACAGAACCAGGTTTAACTAAAAATAATCAATGGTAATTTTATAAAAAATAGTAGCTATAAGAGCACAAAATGAAATTGTGCTCTAGTAGATACTACTGCACAGGCAAGGTTTAAATAAAAATAATCAATGGTGATTTTATAAAAAATAAATAGAAGCTATACAATTTATAGAAACACAAAATGAAATGGTGCTCTAGTAGAAACTACTGCAACAGAACCAGGTTTAAATAAAAAATAATAAATTGTAATTTAATAAAAAATAGTTATAAGAGCATAAAATGAAATTGTGCTCTAGTATAAACTACTGCAACAGAACCAGGTTTAAATAAAAAATAATCAATGGTAATTTTATAAAAAATAGTTATAAGAGCATAAAATGAAATTGAGCTCTAGTAGAAACTACTGCACAGGCAAGGCAGGTAATAGGCACTAGATTAGCAAGAGATAAATGAGAATTTAAAGAGATATACAGTGAGATTCCATCATAGAACCCCCGAGAAAAATCTTCAGATGTTAGCACATCAGAAAAACTCAGTGATCAATCACCAAAGATAGCGTAATGTATAATGGCAACTTAAAACTTATGCTCGGCTCTCTAAATTAGACTCGTTGGGAAGAAACTACAAAATGGCATAAGCCGACTCTATATTAAGAGCAATTAGTCTCTTTTCCAAAATCTATGTAAAAAAATAAAAACCAGGGCAGTGAAACTTTTTTAAAGTTGTTTAAAATCTGAAATAGGTCATGAACCTCTAAAATTCAAAACCAAAGATAGGGGTGCCCATATGCATATGCACAAAATGGCGACCAGGTAAGTCTTTAAAGAAACAATTTATGTCCTTTAAGACAAGATAAGTAGGTAAAATAATTAATCAATCTTTAGGGTAAAAATAAAAGATAATTTGAAAGTAAAGAAAACAATTGAGCTCGGGGTTCTATGATGAAACTCAAAAAAAAAATAAAAAATTAAGAAAGATGAACTTTAGTACTTGCCTGGGCAAAAGTTTAAACACTAGAGATCGAGAAAAATTAACTTTCTGTCCTCCTGCTGAAGGAAAATCCCCTCTACATGTATATCCCTGCGACCTCACTAGGACCAATTAGAGATCACTATTTAGGTCACGCACTATCACAAAAAAGTTTACACCTTGCTCGATTCGCTCGCGGGTAAAACATCAATTTTAATTATTAATTTATAAAACAAAAAGGCTCAAATTTCAATCTTCGCACTAGAGTGACATTTCATTAAACTATAACAGGTTATGTAAGTATAAACGTGACTATAAAAGCCACTGAAGGGACAATAAACTGTATAAATTTTAACAGTGCGAAAGAAAAAGACGAAAAATGCTAAACATGAATACCTTTAATGTTAGATAGAGACAGTCATGACCCGGACTAAAAATTAGATCACTCTGGTTGACCAGTGCCATCTTAATTAAAAAAAATAAAACCGGTATAGCCATATCTGCCGTGGCCAGGTTGCAGATACCCTAATTGAAATTCAATCCCGTCTCAACAGGTGGCGGTAGTATTACTGAATTTGAGATTTATATTTAAATTTAAGGATGATACGGTAAATGTGAGAGTTACCGTAACATGCTTTCGAAACTCCTTAAAATATACTTTGGGGTGAAACTTTGTAAAAAAGAGTTCGATGTTAATCTAGTAATATCGAAAATAGTAATGGGCCTTCCGGGATTTGCTAAAATGTAATCATTAAATGATGCTTTACATCTAGTTTTAAAGGGACTATAAAATTTTTAAATGAGTCTTTTGTCGAATCTTATTGTCTAAAATAATCGGACGAATACTTTCACTATTTGACTTGTTATTCGTTTCTGTCGTACCATTTTAACAACAAAAAAATCACATAACATAAAGTTACATTTCTTCCCCCTTAAAGGGCCAACAAAGGTTCATTCTTCTGTTTCTATTCTGCCCAGCTTTAAAAGGGGTCGTTTAAAGTTTCCAATTTTGGTCTTAACTTCTTTGTGACGTCATAACAAGTGCTTTTTCATTTCTTCGATGTCCTTGGAATTGTGTTTGTCTATACTGTGGTCTTGATTGTACTGGCGGTATGACGTAGCACGCTGCGTCTGCAATGTTATTTAACCATTCTGAAAGGTTTTTAAGATCGACTCGTTCATTCCGCTTTAAGACTTCTTTTCCCCACTGAAGTTTTATCGAATTAGGTAGTTTTTGAACTAATTCTTTTTGAACTTGTAGATTTTGTAATTCCGCTTTATACTTTAGCGATATCATTGTAGAAACCAAGCCGTTAACATTGTTAGACAAATTGATAATTCCCTCCATGTCATATTCTCTTATTGCTGAAAGTGATTTTACTTTTTCAATCATTGTTTCGATAAGTTGATCCGGTCGTCCAAATCTTCTCTGTAGAGTTTTCATCACCTATTCCAAATTTTCCGGACCCTTTAAAAAACCAGAAACTGCAAGTTTTGCTTCGCCTTTTAGACATTTTTATAATTTTATTACTGATTCTTCTGGAGTATAGTTACAAAGCGATGAAATTCTATTAAATTGATATAGAAATGATGGCCAGTCTTTAGACTTTCCATCAAATATAGGAAAATCTTTTTCTATTATACTTCTTGTCGCAATTCTTTTATTTTTTAGGCTAGGTGTATTTGTAGGTATAACATGTTTTAGGACGTTACCTGAAGTTTTAGACAATTTGTTAATGTCGGATTTTTCTTGGGTATCCTGGTCGGAATTTTTGATAAGATTTATCTTACTTACCTGTTCTAAAATATTTCTAGAATGTGATCGTTATTTATAGAATTAATCCAGTTTTGTACAAAGGATGCTGTTGAAGTAGATCTGGGTACATTTTTGGGATTTCCCTCAGATTTATTACTTTTGGATTTGTCTTTAGAACTTAAAGTACGTCTATCTTCATTATCTATTATTTCGGCCTCTCTTACTTGATGTTCCATTTCTAACAACTGCAACTTTTTCTTCATCATTTCATTTTCTATAGCTTGCTTTGCTCTTTCGTGTTCAAAGGCAAGTTTTTTTATTTGAAGTTTGCTGCTTGATACTGTGGATCGAGTTATAACTGATGGTTTTCTATTTTCATCATTGGTGTTTAACCCCTTTTTTTTTTTTCGTCATTATTTGACATCTTAACAAAATTTTTAGGTGTGACGTTTGTGTCATGTCGCATATCGGATGTCATTCCAAAACCAGGTGGCCAAATAAAATCTTGACTTAGGTGTTTTGTACCTGCTCTCTGTCTTCGTCCATTATCCCTTGGTTCTGAATTAGTATCCATTCTGCTGTCTTTTATACCGTATCTCTTCTAGGGCTCGTCTAACAGCTCTAGGACCAATAAAAATTTTTAAATGAATCTTTTGTCGAATCTTATTGTCTAAAATAATCGGACGAATACTTTCAGTATTTGACTTTTTATTCGTTTCTGTCGTACCATTTTAACAACCATAAAATCACATAACATAAAGTTATTACAGGGACCATATATTCCCCTATCAAGCGGCTGCATTTTGTGCGTGCAGTGAGGGGGAAAGGAGAGTAACATAATACCATTTTCCCGACAGTAATTAATTGCTTCAAGGCTTGTATGGGTCTCATAATTATTTATCAACAAAAGAAACTGGCTAGCAGGACTAGCACCAGTATATTTTTGAATATGCTCTAATAGTTTCATAAATAATTTTGAGGTCATCCAACCGGACTTTTCCGCAAATCCGATTGCACCAGGCACAGCACCATTCATAAATTGATTCTGACTCTTGAGAAACTGCTCCATGAAATATGTCTGAACGTGCCCCATATTACCAAGTGCATTTCTGGCGGTAAAAAATCCCTAAAAGCATTTGCATTTCAATTCATTTAATGTTAAGTGTTGGAAAACAAGTTAATATTTATAAATTTGGTGAATATCTTATTATTATTGGTAAAGATGTAATTCCTTACGACTTTCGCAACCTTTCTTACAACGGCAACGAAAAATTTAAACAAATGTCTACGAATATTTATTGATAGCCGAACAACCTGCACAGCTACGGCCAACACAAATATAAATAAACGTTTTTTGGTTGTCAAGAATGCAAGGAGTTCATTTTTTCGCGGTAAATTTGAAATGTTCGGAGGTGCCTTATGTCCGGACCTACCCCACCCTACCCTACTATCGGTACATTCACTTATGATATTATTTTTATCTGATTTTATGTTATGAACTTCGTCATTATTATCTCCGTATACAGGTATGATATTTTCTGAATTTTGTGACATTTTCTTATTAATGTGACAGTTTTTTTCTTTAAAAGGTTTAGTTATGTCAGTTCCATGTGACTTACCATTTTTTCATTACAAATAAGTATTCATTTTACTCAGGATAGAGCTAGTATACTTACTTAATAAATCAATAAATAAGATTTTTGCCAAGGAAAAAGCTAGTATTGTTACTTGCTATAAAATGTACGTTTCATGTTGGCTTTATAATCTCAGATAAAGCCTAGCAAACTAGGCTTCCAGTTTTTTTCGAATAAAAAAGTATACGGATTTCAAGTGTTTATTCAAATTGCTATAAAAAGATACCAAAAGCGTTTAGATAAATGTAATAATTATAGAAAATACAAGAAATATTAAAAGCTAAATTCGATTATTTAGCAAATCGTTGGATGTCTCAGAAGCAGATAATTTTTGCCAAAACCATCTTTTTTGATTTGGCATTGACGGAACAAGACTCTTAATTATTTTTTCTTTTTTTTTTAATATTTATACCTCGATCCTTAGTTTTATTTTCAGGCATATCAAGGTCACATTTTAGTTTTAAGAAATCTGAAGTAATGAAAATGTAAAGGGTGATTTTTCTTGTAAAACATTTTTCTGGAACCTTTTCGAAACTGTACTAGTTTAATTAAATAAAGTATCGGTATACTTTCATCGTTCTTTTTTTTTGTCTCATGTCGTCTTTAAAGTTATAAAAGTCTTCGTTTTTTATTAGCAGTGTTTTATTTTTTCTGGAAGTTTTCAATATTAGCTCATTTAATTCGTTCATGTCATATATGTTGCTCTTCTTTTTCCACGATTTGCCAATATTTCCATGGACACTATCGGCCCTCATAAAAGAGTGTCCAGGTTCAAAGTATTTTAATGTGATACTTTTAGGACCCCAATTAGAATTAACAATTACTACAAATGATGTAAATAGTTTCCAATTTTTATTTTGGGCACTGCAGTTGTCGCACCAAAATTCGTAGTGCTCCACTTCTACTGAAGATCTTTGAATAACCGCGCAATACGTCGATGCCACATCTTCCGCTAGGCGGCCACTTATGGCTTCATGCCACAACATGCAAATATTTTCTTCATCCCTAGTTAAATGTCTCGTTAAAAACAACCGATTTGCTTACAAAAACTGAAGATTTTAATGACAACTTTGGAAGCAGCAACACTACTTGCATATCAACACAATAAACTCTAAATGAGTTAGGATAGTCTTTGTCCCTATCATAGTCATATGCTATTCTAGCATTAATATATGCTTCATGGTAACTCTTAAATGAAACACATTGGTCGCAAGCTTCTGGAACAGTACAAACTTTCTTATGCCTCTCACAAGTGTCACACTCGTCTTGGTTTGGTTGATCAAATCCAATGTTGAGTAAAGTAAATTCAGCTCTGTATCGATCATAAGATATTTTTTCATGAATTTCACAATAGTTTTTCCACATGTCCGTTATAGATATATCTTGGGGTAAATATCTTCTGTTAGGAGCATGCTGCAGTTTATAGTGTGATATTCGTGGGTTATAAGACTCTAGATGGTTTCTAATAGGAATGGGATCTTTTTTGTTATGTGGCACAGACATTCCCCGTTTATCTTTAAGCAGTTCCAACCCTATGGATTGTTCATGCCTTTTTTCGAACTCTGTTATTATACCATCCGTTTTCATACCGTGTGTATGTAAGAACATTTGTTTGCACACATTTGTTTATTTAGCCAAAGCCAGTATCACTTTTTTCGTTTGGGACATGGTGGTAGCACATTTTTTTATTTAAATATTCAGACAGAATACGGTCGTGAATATCCTCACATTGCCGACCTCTTAACACGACTGAATAACATAAACAGCGCATTGGAAGAACCTAGCAAAAGTTTGTCACCTTTCCCGCCAAAAAGTTTGCTAGCTCTGCACACAAGGCCAAGGTGCCGCTTTAAATGGGAACAACCTAGCAAAGAGTCTATAAAATGAAACAGTCACTTTAAAAAGCACAGTAATAAAGTGGAAATACTTAGTAAGGTCTTTTGCTAGCTTTCTGTTGCAAACAATTGTGTTTTTTTTTTCGGTTATAAAAATAGTAAAGTAGGATGCCAGAACCTTCCAATTGTAAGAAAGTAAAGTATATATACAACTCTTAGAGGGAAAAACTAGTACGGAACTTTGTAATGTTTTTTCAAACAAGATATTTAAAATCTATACAAAATATTTTTAGTTACCGAATAGTTGCTAGATTTATCCGGCGGAATACCGGGTTGTTAGGTTTTTCCAACGAAAAATATTTAAATTTGCAATTTACTAGATTTTCCGTCTGCAATAACTTCCTTAAATGCTCGATTTTTTACAAAATGTTTATACCCGTCGAAAGAGGGCGTCAAGGGCTTTAATAAAATCGATGCTAAGCAACAACCTAGTAAGTCACTTTACTAGGGTCTTCTTTCTCACGGAAGAAGTGAGAGTCTGGGACAGTTCTTCTGAAGTGGTCTCAGAAGTAACATTGCTGTCAAATTTGTTGTCAATGGAGAAATAATTGTCTACGATTATACACATGTACATGACTGTACTTTTAGGCTGAAAGGTTCCTCCTTCTGTTTACATTATTTCAACCTGAAAAACAATAAATAATGTGTACCTACTTGACTTCAAAAGCACCGACATATCGTTCTGCATTTACGGTAGGCTACTGTTGTAGATATGAGAAAGAAATTCGAGAGAAATGCTAGTATATACTTAAGAAGGATATATAGTTATAAACATGTACCTACCTTGTCTTCGGATTTATGTTGTTTAGCCAATTTTTTCATTTGCTCATAAGCGCTTTTTAATTGAGGATCAGTTCTTGGTCCAGTTGTTTGTATAGCATTAAATTCCCAGGCCAGTTTCTCCCAGCAATGTATTTTTGCACCAAACTGATAATATTTTCTTTTTCCCTTTGGGTATAGTTGCAAGACCTCTTCCTTTCACACTTCTCCATTAATATTAATTTATAATATTATGTGAAATCTATGTAAATATGATCTATTATTAAACAACAAATTAACCATAACCTAAAATGTTGCCAATTCTACGTCTAACATATTTTCGTTACCAGAGGGTTAATTATCTGAATGTAATCTGTTTCTGGTGAATACCATATTTTTTTAACAGACTGTTAAATACAAAACTTCCTGTTAGTAAACATTTGGTTCTGGTAAGTTCTGGATGGTGAATACGACTGTTAATCGTGTTCATTGTTCGTTGAAAATCATCCCGGCTTTCGAGAACAGCCTCTTGCATGGCACCGAAGTAGCAAGTATACAACTTCTTCAGCGTACCAGTTCACTTAAAAATGGGTTGTTGTGCTATTTGATTTATAATTTTAACTTGTAAATATTAATCAATTTTGATTATTATACATATATTGCAACTTTGGGTTCTTTTCTTTGTTTTTTTTTAAGTGGGGGTCGGGTTGCGTATAGCAAAAACACACCTCCAACTCTGCTTACCCCGGGTTAAGATAACCTAGTATTGTTAAGTATCTTCGAAAACCAAAAAAATTACTACTTAATTTTTTTTTTAATTTGCTAATATTTTAAGATGGAGGTAAATCCATTAGGTACCGAGGAAATCCAAGATCAACTTGGTAACATTATCTCTAACCGTGCTTCACTTTCGAATATTCCGGAAGACCTTTTAGATCCCCTCAGTGATTTTCGACCTTCAGATAGTCTAAATCGCGGACGACTGATGAACGCTCCGTCGCCATTGATTTTGAAAGTTCAAACGCTGAAAATCAGTCTCAGCCATTGGATTTATCTGAACGCCTCATTAGTATTTGTAGTGGCCAGGCTAGACCTGTAGTTTCCACGACTACAGCTCCTACAAATCCAGTACCCCAACGGACAGCTTCGGCAGTTCCCGTGAATGTTCCTCGTTGTGAAGCGTCCACCTACAACATCTCGTTATTGCCCTTGACCTTATGTTTCGAACCTGTGGAAAATCGAGCACTATTTTCTCGAGCATACGACGATCATCTGCATACTTTTTCTTGAGTCTCCAAATTGAACGCCCTTCAGAATAATATTCCCCGTCCACATATAGAGAATGTACGGAATGTTAGGTCCAACTCCTTGTTAGATCACCATCGCCCGCATCAAAGTTCCGACAGGGATAACCGAACCTTTGAGCGACTAGCTAACCAGGAACAAGTTATAAACCCTAGTCAGAGAGAGCCTTCTTTCGCTCGCTTTCCTGATAGTTTTGCCCCGGCTAGACAAAGGTCATCTCAGTCTGAAACCAGAATTTGTTCGAGTTCTCAAGTTCAATTTGCTGATTCGATTTCCGGTAGCTCATTGGCAGGTAATGTGACCTCTAACTCTGAGTATCGTGATCAAGTACTAAATCATTCAGATCCCTACATGGACTTGGCAGAGAGATTACACAATCATCAGATTTCCAGTTCTTGTTGCGCTCAGCGCCCGAATTATTTTCCAAGGACGCTCTTTAATGATATCGCACTGGAAATTTTACTAGTTGGGATGATTTAGTTCATAAACTAAAGTTGTTCCAACCTTTTGACTATGAGTGCGCCATATGGGACGAAATCCGACGTAGAACTTAAGGTGCACAGGAAAGCAGGGCATTTCTAAGGTATAAATGGGTGGGCAACTGCCCCCCCCCCCCAATCGCGAGTTTTGCCCCCCCCCCCCAGTGAAAGCTGTTTGCCCACAAAGTTAAAACTTGTTAATTTTCGCAGATTTGCGGAAGGATTGTTAAATTACTCATCCACATTTTTAGTTCAGGTACCAAATCTAAGGCCGATTCCATTATTAGGTCAGATCGATGACAGTAACAGCATACAGTTAGTAGTTTATGTCCTAGATAGTCCTCTAGCAATTTCCAAAAGCCACTGTCTCTTCCAGTATTGGCAGCTTCTCCATCAGTTGTGACGCCAACTAATAATTCGGTTGGAACAAAAGAATTTGTACAAATGTTGACTGCCGCCTTGAGCAATCCTTTAGCTTCTTTCGATTCTGGCTGACTAACTCCTATAAAACGACTGCGGAGTACTGTAGGTTGATCCTTGGTAGCATACTTTGCAACAACGTACTTCATGTCTTGATTATCACGATCTACACTTCCATCAATCTGAGGAGATATGCAAGGAGCCGATTTAAACTCGTCACGAAGTTTCTTCTTCTCTGTATCTCCAATAACGTGAAGCATTTCAGCATAAACGGCGTCATCCCTGTAATGAAGTACAGAACCACGGGGCTGAAACTCATCCAGCTGAATTTCCCAGTCATTTGAATCATTCAGTTGGGATTGTATTGATTTAGCACGCATTGATGCCAATGAACGAACTGGCCAAGTACGAGCAGTGGGCGTTTCGAGCAAAGAATCGCTGTAAACGTCAATGCATAGGCCAATTAAATCATGGACAACCATTGCTCTTTGCCTTTTTAAAGTTTTAACCTAAGGGTGTTTGTCGGATTGCTGCTTCCATAATTCCGCCGCCTTCTTCGCATTTACGGCAGCGGCGTGGACGTTGGAATCAATATGGTCATTAATCTGCTGTAGCCTTTGCACACCATCTGCTCGAACTCCTGAGGCAATAGGAACAGTCCCATTTCTGGCTACTCTGGAAGCTTCATCTTTATATTTATGGCAGATTGTACACGAAACATTTGTACGGTTTCTATTTTTATCAGCATGCAATATTTTCTTTGAATAAGGGTAGGTCTTCAGCAGCCATTCCAAATCCAACTTCCGTCCATGATATTGGCTTGTGCCAGCGCCAGCACGATCTGCATCAGCTGTAATGAAAGATGCCGTAGTTAGTACAGTTGTCATGCATTTATATAGGCGATTTCCTAACTAGAATCACTAAAAAGGTAGAAACACTAATACACTGCAACATTAATGTCTTGAGAAGTAATTTTGAAGCCAAATCTTTAAAATAAAATGCTTAGTTCAGGTGATAATTTTTTTGAAATTTCTTACGGGAAAAGTGTTAAAATAGACCCGAAGATCTTATTACGTACCACAACTTTCTTCATTAGGGTCACAGGTGGAAGGCCTAATTTTTGGTTCAGAAGGAACACTAACTGCATTCTGTACATCCGCAACTTTCTTAGAAAAGAATTTTCGTATATCCATGTTGTTATGTTATGTTCGAATAAATAAACCTCAAAATGGTAGTAGTTCACGTGGACACATAGCATTAACGAACTGGCGTGGACGTGGCTGCAACACGATGTCATTATCATGTTGGCGGTCGTAGCTCTTCGGCTGCAGTCGGCTGCATATTGATTGCAGTATTGATCCTAGACAGTGGCGTATATAAGATGTTTGGGGATTTCCGCAGTCTTATATAAATTGTTAAATTTTATTGTTTGCGCCGTGTTTTCTAATTCAGGTGAGTATGCAGCGTTCTAGGGTTACGAAAATCGCAACTTCCCAAAACTCTTCAAGTGCACGGCAGCTCTTCGTCGGCGACATTCGTGGGCGTAGGTTAATTAACCTTAAGTGGGCTATTAAAATTTCCTTCAAACAATAAGACACATGGGCGCCACTGAGTTGGTAGTAAATAGTAAAAAAATAACTCAGTCAACTCAGAAACCAAGTTAAACTGGAGAGGTATTTAATTTGTCGCGAGACACGCATTGGTAACAAAAACGAATACTCACCAAAACAAAAGAAAGTATTTATTCTTGGATAATATGCGGTCCGTTTTAAATTAGAACCGAACAACGCTAGCTAAAGTAAATACAAATACTAGTCATTAAGCAATGTAATATTATGTGCTCAGAAATATAGAACATTTGGGAAACCAAAATTAGATTTATGTCTGGTTACGTTAGACTCGCCATATTATGGTATAAACGTATGGTAACAGATACTAAAACCTCGCAGCACTTTTTAGTAGTTTCACACGGGGTGAAATAAAAAAAATAGTTTATCTTATATTATTAACGGACGCAGAAAAAATCATGATCTTTTCCCTATTCCGCCCTGAAAAAAAATAAATTAAGTTGCTAAGTGAAATAACACAGCGTACTACTAAATGGCTTTACAAATTTCCTGCATAATAATATATTTATAGTAAAATTCTCAAAAAACTCCATTTGCAAGGGAGTCCAAAAAAGCTTGCATAATCAAAGCGAAAATTTTCGATGGTACTTAGAAAAGTGAAATAAAATGGTTAATCGGTACTGGCCTTAATATATGGTTGCCACGGTGACGTCACAGGACCCCTCCTAACGATATCCTCCAAAGGAATTAGAACGAAACCCCACTGGCACATTCCTTTAAGGAGACAGAAACGGTCTACCTCGGACAATCTCCTCCAGTCAAATAACGATCTTGTCTTCTGGAATCAGGCACTATTTTGGAGTGTAATAAGCGCTCCATGGACATTTACTGTTAGGGGGTGTAGTGACCTGCCGGTGCTCCCTAAAATGATCATTACGGATCAGAAAGCTTGAAACACGGATATTAAAAAAGAAAAATGATTTACCTCCTTGTAGTTGGTGGAGGGTCCAAAAAACTTTCTCAGGCCAGGCACGTGTTTTACACAAAGGAATTTTGTCTTCCTTACTCAACGGTATCGAGACAACCACTCTCCCAAAAATTCTCAAAAAAAACTCAAAAGCAAACTGAATGAAATCGAAGCCTCTATTCTCGGATCCCCCAAGAATCGTTATTTTATCGAAACGCAACCATCTAGCTGGTCGTACCGTTCCGAGATTCCGCAATCGACCCCCGCTGCACGTAGTATACACGCGCGGTACGCTCGACCTGCCGGTGCTCCCTCCTTGCCTTTGCTCCAGAAGTTTCGGCAACCAAACTTACCAGTGATACAATGACCTTTTTAAAGTGGTACTACTTAATTTCCGCGATAATTTAAATATACTATCATATCCTACAGGAGGAAAATAAAAATCCGTAAAATGTCAATGTGTCTATATACTGAGCTACACCTAATATCGTGCTACAAAATTGAATTAGAATTAAACATTTAACTTATAAAAAATAACAACAATCGAGACGTTGTACTTTTCGGTACTTGCGCTATTTTATTAGGTATGCAAGCAGCTATTAGAAACAATGGAGCATTTAAAATGCTACACCACCCCCTTCAAAAAAAAAATATGGTAACCATGGTTAGCATATTTGTGTGTTGCTTACGAGTTGTGGGTTAATATCTAACGCGTATCAAACGTCCTTACGGAGTCACAATAGGGAATGTCTCGAATAGGGAAATGTCTTAATCGGTATGGTCCACCAAAACCCGTTAGCAAAAATAAAAGGAAGAAAAAACTTAAGCTTATCAGCCCTGTAATACGCATTTTTTGAAAAACAAAACTTAACGAAAAAAATGGAACCGAACCTTCGCCAATAAATCGATTACTATTAAACTATAAAAATATATATACATAATATACAGTAATATAAAAAAAGAATTTTTTTTTATATAAAATTTTGGTCTATAGTACAAATGGTACAGATACGATAATACGCGGAAAATGATTAGTTGACAGAGATGTCGGAATTTGAGCCGAAATAGGGTTTCAAATCTTTAATATGCCATTCACCCGCAAAACTACCCTCTGCGCTGCGTAATGCATAGACTAAACGCGATATTCTCTTTTCTATCTTACAAAGGACGTATTTAGGTGCTAACTTCGCGGAAAATCTATTCGCTGCGTCCGATAAAACTTTATTGCGTCGCCAAACCCTTTCACCTACTTCAAAAACAGCATCTCGCTTTCGCAAGTTATAGGACTTGGCATTGCGCTGGTGCGCTGCGTGCAATCGTTCACGGACTTCTGCAAAAATGTCAGAAAGACCTTTAATATCTTTGGCATAGGAGACGCGATCTCCCGCTGAAATTTCGATACCTTCGGTGGAATTGATATCTCCGTAATAGCGACCGGAAATAGGTACGTACCGACCGTAGTTTAGAAAGGCTGGCGAGAAACCAGTGACTTCGTGTTTCGCGGTATTAATTGCATGTCTAATTTTAGGTAGTTCTTTATCCCAGTCTCTGTGCTCGTTAATATAACAACGGATGGTGGTTCCTACTGTTTTGTTACTTCGTTCGACGAAGTTACATTGGGGTGAATATCTTGGGCTAAACCAGATTTTCTGAACACCGTACTGTCGCGAGAGGTTTTTAAAAACTCTACCGGCAAACTGGGAGCCGTTATCACATAATATAAATTGAGGAACCCCTCTTTCGAGAAATACTTCTTCCTCTATAAACTTAACAATACTTTTAGCAGTAGCTTGCCTTATTGGATGAAGTAGAGTGTATTTTGTAAACCAATCGCCCACTACAAGTAAGTAAGAATATCCCCTAGGGGATCTTGGAAATGGTCCCATTAAATCTACTGCGATTATTTGCCAAGGAAATTGTACAGATTTTTCCGCGCCCATGAATCCCATGCGTGGACTATTAGCTAGTTTCTGTGAGCAGCAGATTTACATGCTTTAACGTAACGTAAGACGTCGTTCTTCATACGCGGCCAATAGTAATTTTCCTGGACTCTACCCAAAGTTTTAAAAAAACCGAAATGGCCTGATGTTGGTGGATCATGACAAGAACTAATTATGTTGCTTTGTAAGTATTTAGGGACTAAAATTTTCCATTCATTAACATTTGTTTTTACTTTGGTCCGCGATAAGACAAGTTTATAAATAATATCATTTTCTACTTTGAAATTTGGGTAGGAATCTGGCTCTGTAATTATCTTTGTTTTTAACGAAAGGTACCACGCATCTAACTTATCCAAAGAGATATCTATCAACGATACTTCCGGAGTCCTACTTAAGGCATCTGGAACCACATTTAACGAGCCTTTCCTATGTACCAGCTCAAAAGTATATTGACGTAATTTCATCGCCCAGCGGGCGAGTCTCCCTGTGGGATTTTTTAGGTTATTCAAATAGAGAAGAGAGTAATGATCAGTTATAACGGTAAATCTGACACCTTCGATCCATGGTCGAAAACGTTCTAAATTGAAAAGCAAAGCGAGACATTCTTTTTCCGTGACTGTGTAGTTTCGTTCTGTCCTGCTGAGGGATCGACTTGCGTACGCGATAACTTTTTCTTCACCCTCAAAAACCTGCGTTAAAACACCTCCGAGACCGAAATCTGACGCATCACTTGACACCGTGAAAGGTTTAGAGAAATCAGGTTGACACAAAACTGGAGCCGACACGAGAGCTTGCTTAATTTTTGTAAAAGCGTCCTCTGCTTCGTCTGTCCACCTAATGGGCTCTTTTTTTCTCTTACCACGTAATAAGTCATTAATAGGAGCGGTCAAGTTAGAGAAATCCTTTATAAACCGACGGTACCACGAACAGAGTCCGATAAAACGTTTTATCTCGGTAGTATTGGTAGGTCTTTGGTAATTAATCATACTCGAAATTTTTTCAGGGTCCGTGCGCAAACCGTTTGCACCCACTATATACCCAAGAAATTTTAGAGTTGTTTTGAAAAATTCGCACTTTTCGATACTTATGGTTAAGTTCGCGTCCTTAAGACGGTCTTTTACTTCCCTTAAAAGTGATAAATGTTCTTCAAAGGTAGAACCCAACACTATTATATCGTCAAGATAAGTGAATACTTTTGGCTCGAAACGCGGGCCGAAAATTTTGTCAACGAGGCGTTGTTGTACTTGAGCGGCATTACAAAGGCCAAAAGGGACGACTTTAAACTGAAACAAACCGCGACCCGTGACACTAAATGCCGTTTTTTCTCGAGAACTTTCGTCTAATGGTATTTGCCAGAAAGCTTTTCGTAAGTCAATTGTTGAGATGTATTTTGCATCCCTCAACATATTTAAAATGCGGTCAATATTTGGGAGCGGGTATGAGTCATAGCGCGTCTGCGCGTTCAGACTACGAGAGTCTAGGCATAGCCGGTGCGTGCCGTTTGATTTTTTCACTAACAAAACCGGTGAGCAGTAAGGACTATTTGAGGGCTCTATGACGCCTAGCTTAATCATTTCATCCAACTCGTCATTAAGAATTTTTAACATATAAGGCGACATAAGGTATTGTTTTTTCTTAAATGGCTGCGCGTCACCCGTATCTATTGTCATCGTAATTTTGTCTGTACGTCCTATATGCGTTTCGCTAGAAATTTCTCTAAAAGAATCGATAACCTGTTGAGCTTCGCCACGATTTTCAAAATTAAGTTCCTCTAAAGTTACCAAGGAATTAAAAATATTTTTATTATTTTCAGGTACGGCATTCAAATTATTTTGAGTATCCCAGGTATTGTCTTTAAAATTCAAAACTAAAGAAAACTGATGGGCAAAATCGCTACCAAAAATGAAACCGTGGCAAACTGATGGCACGACTAGAGCTTTAACTACCCTACATCTATCCTTAATAACTACCGGTAGGTCAACAAGACCTTTTACTTTTTGGGGCGTACCGTCTGCAACGGAGATATTTTTTATCTGCGGTGGGTTTATTTGAATTTTAAAATGGTCTAAAAATGTTTGGCCGTCAGCGCCGATAATTGAAGTAGTTGCACCAGAGTCAAAAAGGGCGGTTATTTCTGTATCAAATATTTGTACCGAAATATAGGGTCTGTTGTCGAAAGTCTTCTTTACTAAGATTGGCGAAATTTCATTTTTTGTCTCCGAAAAGGAAGAAACGTAAATGTTTTTAAGAGATAAAAGGTAATTTTTTTGTTCTAAGGAAGGATAATTTTTATTTTTTAGTTTGTCCTTTAAGTTAGCAGCGCAGTCTCGATCGTAGCGTACGCTGCTGCAATTTAGTTTTTTGCGCACCGAGAGCAAGTTTTGACCGTAACGTTAGCGGCACCACAACGAAAACAAAATTTGTTTCTTCTTAATTTACAATTGGAAAATACATGGCCTGCTTTATTACAATTCCAGCACTTAACAGTAATATTATTCCCTGGTGAGGTGTTCTGTGCCGAAACGTTTCGCTCAAGAACCCGAGACGACGAATTTGGGTTAATTCGGTTACGTTCATTATCAAATCTATTATTATCATAAATCTCACAAGTCTGTTGACGTGGAACAAACCCGCGATTTTTATTTTTTAAATAGTTCGCTTCTTCCAAACGTTTAACTAAGTTAACTAGTTCTTGTACCGAGTCGACAACACTTAATGCAAGCTGACTTATATATTCAGGCAAGAGGTTCTGTTTCAATATCTTAACTTTAGTTGCTTCACACGGAGGTCGGCTTAACCTAGTAAAAAGATTCTCTATTTGGGCGACAAAAAGTATAATTGACTCATCTTTGCATTGCTTTTGAGATTTAATTTGATCCCAAATTTCGTCTTCGACACACGGCGAAAGGAAATCCTTTTTGAGTCTTAGTAACAAATCGGGCCAATTTAAAACTATATTTTTTATACTGCGGTACCACACAAACGCGTCGCCTACAAATAGTTCTACAGCGGATTTAAATAAATCATCTTCGGTAACACTACGCGCATGCGCGATTTCTGTTATTCGCTCTATAAAATCGTAAACTAATTTTGGGTCACCATTAAATTTAACGTTCCAATCCGAAAGCAAAATTTGTTTATTTTGGCATGCAACCACAGGCGGCGGAATATTCACAATAGAAGGTCTTCCCATTACGCTTTGGTTGGGGTCGGCATTCGGGGTCTCGTTAATAATTTTTTCGTGAACGTCTGCATCTAACTCAAGACACGTAGCGTACGTTTCTTCTTTAAATCTTTTTATTTCATCCCTATTGTCGCCTTCAGCAGGGACTTCAAGCCTTTGCACGCGACCCGTGACATGCGCAATACGCGACTTTATTCTAAGAAAAAGGGTGTCCGCTGGATTACCTTCAAAATCCAAAATAAGACTCGTAATATTTACAATTGTCGCATTAATCGCATCGCGTTCTTCTTCAAAAGTGCTTTCGTATTCATCTAAGGCAATAATAACAACCCCTTGAGCCTCCCTTTGTACAAGTCGAGCCAAAATTTTAATTTTTTCCGAACGATCCCGTCTACTTCTGACATTTCGAATTTTTAACTCATAATCAACTTCAGATAGTAAGAGATGTCGTGGCGAAAATTCGTAATCCATATTAAAAATATTTGTCTCCGCAATTTACAATAAATAATAGTAATTAATCAAGTAGAAAGCTAAGCGAGTAAGATTCCAAAACCACACAATATATCAGTAAAAGTATTTTTATACGAACAAGTTTTTTTTATAAAAACTCTCAATAGGTACAGGTAAAAATACTGATAAGGATTAAAAAGGAATGTGTTCGTTCTGCCGCTATGCGTGTACAAATTTATAAACTAATGAAATTAAGAAAAATTGTCTGCTTGTTTGTAAGGAAAACAGGAAGAAAATTCGCTATCGGGCCCTCACGTTGCGCGCCACTTTACTTGCAGCGTTCTAGGGTTACGAAAATCGCAACTTCCCAAAACTCTTCAAGTGCACGGCAGCTCTTCGTCGGCGACATTCGTGGGCGTAGGTTAATTAACCTTAAGTGGGCTATTAAAATTTCCTTCAAACAATAAGACACATGGGCGCCACTGAGTTGGTAGTAAATAGTAAAAAAATAACTCAGTCAACTCAGAAACCAAGTTAAACTGGAGAGGTATTTAATTTGTCGCGAGACACGCATTGGTAACAAAAACGAATATTCACCAAAACAAAAGAAAGTATTTATTCTTGGATAATATGCGGTCCGTTTTAAATTAGAACCGAACAACGCTAGCTAAAGTAAATACAAATACTAGTCATTAAGCAATGTAATATTACGTGCTCAGAAATATAGAACATTTGGGAAACCAAAATTAGATTTATGTCTGGTTACGTTAGACTCGCCATATTATGGTATAAACGTATGGTAACAGATACTAAAACCTCGCAGCAGTTTTTAGTAGTTTCACACGGGGTGAAATAAAAAAAATAGTTTATCTTATATTATTAACGGACGCAGAAAAAATCATGATCTTTTCCCTATTCCGCCCTGAAAAAAAATAAATTAAGTTGCTAAGTGAAATAACACAGCGTACTACTAAATGGCTTTACAAATTTCCTGCATAATAATATATTTATAGTAAAATTCTCAAAAAACTCCATTTGCAAGGGAGTCCAAAAAAGCTTGCATAATCAAAGCGAAAATTTTCGATGGTACTTAGAAAAGTGAAATAAAATGGTTAATCGGTACTGGCCTTAATATATGGTTGCCACGGTGACGTCACAGGACCCCTCCTAACGATATCCTCCAAAGGAATTGGAACGAAACCCCACTGGCACATTCCTTTAAGGAGACAGAAACGGTCTACCTCGGACAATCTCCTCCAGTCAAATAACGATCTTGTCTTCTGGAATCAGGCACTATTTTGGAGTGTAATAAGCGCTCCATGGACATTTACTGTTAGGGGGTGTAGTGACCTGCCGGTGCTCCCTAAAATGATCATTACGGATCAGAAAGCTTGAAACACGGATATTAAAAAAGAAAAATGATTTACCTCCTTGTAGTTGGTGGAGGGTCCAAAAAACTTTCTCAGGCCAGGCACGTGTTTTACACAAAGGAATTTTGTCTTCCTTACTCAACGGTATCGAGACAACCACTCTCCCAAAAATTCTCAAAAAAAACTCAAAAGCAAACTGAATGAAATCGAAGCCTCTATTCTCGGATCCCCCAAGAATCGTTATTTTATCGAAACGCAACCATCTAGCTGGTCGTACCGTTCCGAGATTCCGCAATCGACCCCCGCTGCACGTAGTATACACGCGCGGTACGCTCGACCTGCCGGTGCTCCCTCCTTGCCTTTGCTCCAGAAGTTTCGGCAACCAAACTTACCAGTGATACAATTACCTTTTTAAAGTGGTACTACTTAATTTCCGCGATAATTTAAATATACTATCATATCCTACAGGAGGAAAATAAAAATCCGTAAAATGTCAATGTGTCTATATACTGAGCTACACCTAATATCGTGCTACAAAATTGAATTAGAATTAAACATTTAACTTATAACAAATAACAACAATCGAGACGTTGTACTTTTCGGTACTTGCGCTATTTTATTAGGTATGCAAGCAGCTATTAGAAACAATGGAGCATTTAAAATGCTACAAGTAAAATAATAATAATATATAATATTAAAAAAACTAATATTTAAAAAAATATCTTAAATTTCTTAATTTCTAATTGTAGCTTCTAAAGTACTTTTTTTCGGTTGAAATATCGAAACGTAGAGTTTTGATAGTCCACAAAAGGGCGTGGCGCCTACAAAATTTTCGCCTGCGGCGCATTTTTTTACCCACTTTCGTACTAGCCATGGAAAATCTATTTCGGAAATTACCAATGGTACCGTTAAAGTCTAATCGTCTGCAAATTGTCCGATGGAATTTGTTGCCCTACATTCAGTCTCGTCTAGCAACTCAGCATATTTCCTCGCTGCAAGAGCTTCTCCAGCTTAGCCGTGCTATCGAAGAAACCGAAGCTAGGGTTCGTAGTTTTGCTCCCCCTCCAACTAACTATCGCAATCTGTTAAGCCGGGTACTCACTGGCGAGCTGTAACTGTAACAGCAACGGTTGCTGTATCAGTTCGACGTAAGTTTTGTCCAGCGCGAGCCTGGCGATCCATTTGTTCGCCGATCGCTCGCGACGTCGCGTCGCGTCCTCATGTCGATTTCGAGAGAAATGGTTGCCAGTGCTGCCTATGTTTTAATAGACGCATTAATTGAAAAAAAAACGCTCTCCACGACGTTGGTGGCGTCATGCGATATATGAAAAAAGAAGTGGATCCTCGTTATTTGCTGCTTTAAAATTTCAACATATTAGTGGCCACTACAAAAATTTTACGCGTATGAACCCAACAGATTTCGAGTATTGCATTAATTTGCTTGGTCCTATAATTCAAAAACGGAATACAAACTGCAGGGAAGCAATTTCAGTGCAAGACCGATTAGCAGTGACATTAAGGTATTTGGCTACCGGTGATTCATTTACAAGTCTGCAGTATTTGTTTCGTATATCGAAACAAGTCATTAGCAAAATGATTCCAGAAGTATGCGAGGCAATCATCCATGGATTAAAAAAACACGTAAAGGTAAATAAATAAAAATGTTTATTACCCCATAGTATAACATATGATCCCAGTAAACTTATCTACGTGTTGATGGTATTCATCTACTTGTTTTATAATACGATTTTTTTTTCAAATAGAACTTTTTATGGAAATTTTTGTGAACATTTCGAAATATTCCGTAGCTTTGTCACCAGGGTAATAGAAATAACATAACATTATTTTTTATTTTTTGTTCTGGGACTGCAACAAAAAAAAAATAACAACAACAAAAAAAAACTTAACATTCACATAAACACATAATTATAATTAAACAAGATCATCTACGTCTATATTATAGCAACTACTATGTGGAGAGGGAGATTCGTATGGCTGCGAACTTGGACTGCAAATTGGAGGAGATACTGCTGCTGATGGTGATGACAATCTAGTTGTTCCGTGCTCATAACTGTAGTTTTCAGCCGAGTGTGATTCGGTGGCTTTAGGTACGAACGCTCTATGTGGAAAATTGTAGCTTGGAGCTGTCGTAGCATTTACAGTTGATAAGGATGTAGGGGTGGGGTGCATATAATTTATTGGCTGAAGTAAATTGCTGGACTGATGCGTATGACCATAGTATCCTTGGTCAGCACGAAAAATAATCTGCAATATTTCTTGCTGTATTAAGTTTATAGTCTGTTGTGTGTTATTTTTCATCTTCTGAAAAATAAAATCACAAAATGACCTCAGTTCGGGATAATCTTGGAGAGGTGGTGGTGGTGCTGGTTTTTCCGCAGAAGATTTTAATATGCCGAAAGCTTCTTTAAGCATCTGTAGTTTCGGATCTGGTTTTGATTTCTTTTGTGGGGGTTGTGATATTGTGCTCTCTGTGTTTTCTTCTACGTCCCTAATTATTTCACTGTTAGCATCATCCTGAAAATAATATAAATTACGGTTTTTTTCAGATGCCCTCCAGTTCAGCAGAATGGATAAAAATAGAGAGTAATTTTATGAATCTGTGGAATTTTCCGCATACAATTGGAGCGTTGGACGGAAAACATATTGTGTTGCAGTGTCCATTTAACAGCGGTACGGATTATTATAACTACAAGTCACACTTTTTCCTGCCTACGTTTATGTTGTTTTGGGCTGCATGACCCTGCTTACCACCCTGCTGGTTGTGGCATACCGCTGGTGCCTGCGGTCACTTTGCTGAATACCCGAGCTTAGCACCCCTTCATCTGTCGAGGATTCTTCGAAGGCCTGGCGATAACCAGAGGCTAACTCGAGTCAGTCTTTCCAGTAGCAGTGCCAGTGGAAAGGAGTTTGGCGAGCCTCACATCAGGTTTTTCTATTTGTCTGTGCTGTCTAACTACTAGTAAAGTACATCCAAAACGTGCTTAGGTCGTGGAAATCCACTATGGAACTACACTTTTAACCCGCAATTTTCACCATAATGTCATTAGCTTTCTACATTCACTATTTCATATATACCGGCTTAATTTAAAATCACGTTTTCAGGTTTTATTTTAGCTTAACCTCACATTTGCTTTCTGTAACCTTTTAAAAGTCAGCTGGTCGGAGCAGTACCATATATATTTAATCTCAGTAGTTTTTAATCCTGTTTTCTTCGGTTCGACTGGTAATAATGCAATATAAGGTGTAATGATAATTATATGGAACCCCCTTTTAGTTAATATTTAGTATTACCCCGAAACTTTGATTTATCCTGGAGCCTTTTTATCTATTTCATTTGTAGTCAATTCAATGATTCTTTTGGGGTTGTCAGAATATAATAGTAGTTCTAAATAGTTTTTGGAGTTTAGTCTGGTCTTTCCGTGATATCCGTGACGTTTCCAGTTTTATTTGTTTATCCGTGTTGTTGTCTCGACGTAAGGGCCCCAAAACAGCTTCAGTTTTACTTACACCACTCGCCGGCCATCTGAGCTAGTCACGAGTCGGCCGCAGCCCTGAAGACAACAAGTAGTGCTCATTTAAGAGCCACCTTACATCTCTCTCTTTTTTTCTCTTTGTTATATTCATGAAAACTTAACTAATTAATTAAAAATTTATCTTTTCTAATTAACATCCTTTTGTTTAAAATTAAAATCCTTTCTTTTTATTAAATAACAATTCTTATATATAAATAGCAAAAATACAACAAACTTTAAAATAACAGAAATCAGGTAAAATAAAAAAAATATATTTCTACAATCCGGCAACAACGCCTAGCCACACAAAAGCAGCCATGCGATCATTGCTTCAGGCGCACGCTCACTCTCGCGGTGTGTAATTCAGTCTCGTTTCGACCGTCAGAGCTGAGTGAGGTTGTTACGCCTTTGCCAGTTTTGGTTCGGTTTTACTTTTACACGTTGATACTTTTATTGGCTGTATAAATTATTGATCTAAGTTTAATTAATATTAAAGGTAAGTAACTTCCCTTAAATGCGTAATTTTTTTACAGGTAATGCTTTTTATAAGAATGGATTTCTTTGTTTATTTACGAGAGATGTATTTATAGTAGTCAGCACGCTTTTAGCCATTTAAAAACGATGTGAAAATTACTGTATTCTTTGTTTTTAGTTTACTATGGACTCTACAAAATCCACTAACAAGAAAAAAAAGTACATGGAAGAGTACATCAAATACGGCTTTACAGTTATGGTAAAGAACGAAGTGGATTGTCCACAATGTTTTTTATGCTATGAGGTTCTTAGTAACGACGCTATGAGACCTACATGCCTTCAACGACACTTATCTACAAAACATGGTGCAATGAAAGAAAAACCTAAAGTGTTTTTTGAAGCTAAAGCCTCATTTTTATCAAACCTTGCCTTCTAAAAGCTGCTGACGTTATTCTTGATTTTGGAAGCAAAACAAAGCTTTCGCAAATTTCACCTTCGGATAACACAGTTAAACGTCGTATTCATGACATGGCAGAAGATATCAGACTTTAAATGGTGGAAACTGTCCGAGAATCGCCTTCTCTCGCATTTCAGTGTGATGAAAGCACCAAAGTTGCCCAATGCTGTCAGCTAATGGTCTTTGTGCGATTTATTTATGGTGGTGTTATTGGAGGATCTTCTATATAAATACCTCCACTTCGCCATGCCCTCAGTTTAAGACTAAAGTAACGCACAGCACGCGTGTTGAATTAAAAGTACGTTGTGGTCAATTTTACACACTTCATTTATTAACAACAGAAAAACACCATAAATTTTAAATTAACAAATTGAAAAAAACTTAAAAATCTAGTCAAGGAAACTGCCCGCGATCGTAAATATAATCTTTGTAATTAAACTCGACATCGGTACTTCTCGGTACAAAGTCTTGAATAGCACTCCTTTTGGTAGTTGAAAATTTAACAACCCTTGCGGGGTGGAGACGTCGAGGGGTATCGATCCATACGTGCATCTGCCAACGGCGTAAATAAAACGAATTCCGAGTAAATGATACTGTTTATGACGACACAAAATTCTACGTACCGAACATACCGCCGCCCTTGAAAACATCCCGGATGAGATGGTTTTCAATAAAAGTAGGAGATAACACAATAGTTTTGTTAATGTACATAATAGGTGATTAATTATTGAAAAAGGATCAATCGTCAAAATTGTCAATAATAGTTAATAATAGCTAATACTTTCACTATACTACGCCTTACAGTTCCTTTAGAAGTAGTTACACTTACAACACGCACAACATTGTCACTCCCAGGGTGCACTGACGAAATTCGGCTTCTTGACCATCGGCAAGGAGGAACGTTGTCTTCTTTAAAAAGAACGAGGCATCCAATGAGAGTTTGATGATTGGGTTGAAACTTCCACTTGGATCTTTGATGGAGCGTATGTAAGTATTCGCTGGACTATCGAGACCAAAAACTTTGAAACATGTATTGAAGATGCTGGTATCGTGTAAGTCGATTTACCTTTTCATGTTTTAGGTCATGATCTGGGACCATATTCACTGGATGTCCGATAATGAAATGACCGGGGGTTAAAATTTCAAAGTCGTTGGGGTCGTTGGATAAGGGTATCAAGGGACGTGAATTAAGGATTGCTTCCACTTGAACGAGCAACGTATAAAACTCCTCGTAATTTAAAGGGTTATCGTTTAAAACGCGACGCAAATGATGTTTGACAGATGTTACTGCTCCTTCCCAAATTCAGCCAAAATGTGAAGATCTAGAGGGTATAAAATGCCACTTTTGGTCATTAATATATAGCTAAAAAGAATCAGATTTGAAAGTATCATAAATATTCTGCAGCACGTTTTTTGCCCCAACAAAATTAGAGACGTTATCGCTATAAACATTTTGACACAAACCTACGAAAGGCACTTATAAAACATTTAGTAGTAGGTTCACTAGCAAGTTCAAGGTGGATCGCCCTTGTAGCTAGGCAAGCAAAAATTCAAATATTAAGTTATTACGAAATTTAGAATCTCTTAACAAAAAAGGACCAGCATAATCCATGCCGACATTCAAAAACGGACGCGAAGGTGTTACACGCGGTGTGGGTAAGTCACCTATAATATTTGAGAGAGGTTTTGGATTAGCCTTAAAGCATGGTATGCATTTTCTAATAATGCTTCGTACATTGTTTTTGCCATTTAGCGGCCAAAAATGTTGACGGAACGAAGGACAGCGTAGTCTGAGTACCAGGATGCAGATGTCGAGTATGAGTGTCAGTTATAATTAATTTAGTGAATGGATGTTTAGAGGAAGAGGATGTTTGGAATCAAAATCAATATTAGCATGTCTAAGCCTGCCACCAACTCTAATAATGCTTTGCTTGTCAATAAATAGATTTAAAGAGCTCAGTTTACTATTATATTTTATAGGTTTATTTAAAGTTAATTTCTGTAGCTCTTCTAGAAAACATTTCCTTTGCACTAATTTAACTAACAGAATCAAGCCTAAATTGTGTTCTTCTGGAGTGAGGGGTCCAGGGGTTCTCACATTGGAAGATTTTGCATTTGCCACAAAACGCAAACAATATGCTACAATATTTATCAGTTTGGAATAGCTTGAATAGCTATCAAATATCGAGCAAGTTTCTTGTGTTGTCAGCGACATAATTTTTCGGCGTTTTCGGATAGAAAGGAGGTCGGTGCCACCATAAATTGCAATTTATAAGGTTATTACCCACTAAACATCACACGCTACAATAACGTTTCGTAACGTTTATTTTTGGTAGACGATTTAACATTTTTCTGTTACGTTTTTATTTTGTTTTGGTAATGCACCTTATTTTAAAACTTGAAATGTTTTATTGACCACGTTTCTTTTATGTACATATTTCGTTAATATTTGGATTTGTGTTAACATTCCATTAACGTTAAAATTATTGTTACATGTTTGTAACCGTTATGTATTTTGTATACGTTACATTGTTATCGTAATTTTCATCTTTTGCCGTAAGCACCCAGTCTCTTTACGTATTTTCGTGGCATCTATAAAAATAAATAAAAAAATTTTAAAATACGATTCACTCCCGCCCTGCCCGACACCCCTCATATGCTAGCACACAAAATTCATATGAGAAAATCATGCAAGAACAAATTGCTTAAGACATAACCTCAAAACCCAACAAATTATACCAAAAACCTAAGAAAATACAGTAAAAACCAAGTGATCGATTTGACCCCGTTGTTTTGTATGTACACACAAAAATTGCAATTAAAACCACACAAAAAATAAATCAGCATGTCTGAGTGTGGACACCCTTTCTTGAATATATTCCTTATCACCTAAAAGGGGTCGGACGTATCCCGTACTTACAGATTCGGCTGTGCAACTAATTGATTTCACACATTTTACACATTGAAAAATTTTGCGTTTTACTATTTAAATATTTTTGCAAGACTTACTTTTTACAATTAATCAGCACCACCGACAAAATAATTGTTCACCTGTTTCACACACGAACGTAAATAAAAATCAGCTGATTTTTAATGCCTTGTTGCCATAATGCTCAATAATAAATGAAAAAACAGGTTTAATCAACTTCACCCCTGCCGATCGATTTCACCCCGTTTGACGGTACTACAGAAAACTGTCAATAGTATTTTAGATCTTCTTGATATCGATATTGTATGTAAATGGGGCATGGATGAGAGTTCAGGTCACAGTACTTACAAACAAACGTTTGTTCAAGAAACTGCAACTAACGAATTTCTGTTTTTTATAGCTTTCGTATCAATTATGCTAATTGACAAAACTTCTGAAACTGTGCTTTGGAAAAATCCCCGTTCGTCATCGAGCTTGTATTGTCGGCCACTGAAATTTTTATTTTCTAAAGAAAATGAAAATTTGGTTAAAAAGGAATATAATGAATATGAAATTTTTTTTAAAAACAACATTGAAAATTTTAGCGTAAGAATTGGCGATAGAGTTTTTACTATAAATTTTGAATTTCATTTGACTACTACAAAATCTTCTACTACTTGTTACATTTGCGGAGGAAAGCCTAGTCAAATGAATAACACAGATCTAACTACGTTTATACCTTACTCTAAAAAATATAAGTACGGATTATCAACTTTGCATAGTTGGATTAGTTTTTTTGAATGTTGCTTAAAAATAGCATATCGTCTTCCTTTTAAACAGTGGCGAGATACCGCAGAATATAAGGGATTAAAAGAACAAACCAAAAAACGAATTCAAGATAAGTTTAAAAAACAGTTAAAGCTCAATATTGATAAATCGAAACAAGGATATGGCAGTTCCAATGACGGAAATACTGCCAGAAAAATTTTTTGAGCAACATGAGGTAAGCGCCAAAATCACTGGCCTTAACGAGGAACTGCTTAGGAAGTTTTACACACTTTTAAGACATTTCAACTGCAAAGAAAAGCTTAATGTAAATAAATTTAACGATTTTGCTAGACAAACTAGGGAGTTGTATCTCAGAGAGTATTCGTGGTACAATGGTTACGTAGTTACGAGGTTATCTCTAACTTCTCCATACCAATTGGCGAAATGTCAAAAGAGTGTTTGGAAGCTAGGCATAAAGAAATTCGGCAAGAAAGATTAACACATACTAGAAAAATTTCCCGACTACAACCAAATATTGATTTAATGAATCGGTTGATCATCACATCAGATCCTCTATTAGCGTCCCATCGCAATATAAACAATAAAAAGGGAAAACGTGTACCTGACCACAGTATGCTTAAATAATACTTTATTCGTACAGAAAACACTAATCCTATGTCAGAATTTAATATCATGAATACTCTCGAAGATAGCGAAACAAGTGGAAGTGACTGAAGTGGGCAGAATAATATAAAAATACATTTACCTACTGTTTTTCCTGGAATTAGGTTCCTATTATTCGTATCTGTTGTTATTAACGTTAGTATTATAATTTATTTTAAGAATCATTTTCACTCTACATTAACGTGTTATTTCAAGCGCAAGGTTAAATCATTTTTTTTTGTATCTTTTTTATGTTAGAGAATAAATGTGTTTTATTTTATATGTAGACTAATAGCCAACAAATTGGTGGTAAATAAATCAAATCATAATATCAGTTTGTTTTCGAGTTCTGATTTTTGTCCCACGTCCCCATAAGATCGCTGCACTGTGAAGCGTAGCAATCGGCCGTCGAAACAGGGTGGTTTGGCTGGCGCGGCTGGAGCAGCGCGCTTCAGTTCATATTCGTTTCGTAGTGAAAGCGCTTATGTATGGTTTATAATGAACGTCGATAACATTAGTTGCATGCTGTTGTTGGAGGAAGAAGACGGAAAGGAGATGTTAGCCCAAATTATGATGAAAAAAAGGGGCGATATACATAACACGTATAAAGCACGGACGAAGGAAGGGTATTTTAGTGTACTTATTACTAAACATTTAAGAGAGGACGTAAAAGTGTTTGGAGATTTTTTTCATTTGAATCATAAACAATTTGCTTTTGTTTTGGCTATGGTACAAGTTGACTTATCAAAGCCTGGAACAAATTATGTGCAGTATCCAATTACAGCAGAGGAAAAGTTGAGTTTAGCTTTAAGGTAAAAATAATCTACAATATTACATCATGAAACGTTTTAATTTTATAGTATTGTCATAGGGTGGTAAAGTTTCGTAGCCCTGACGATTTCTATAAGCCAAGTTACGTGAAATATATGGGTTAGTTGCAAATGTAGTAGGTATGGCATGTATAGGTTGAAACTTTGAGTTGTACTTTTAGAGTGGTAGTTGGTATTAATTAGAGGTGTAGCTGTTGCCGGATGTGGGGAATAAGACATTGCGTTGACCTGTAGACTTGAAACATCATTGACCAATGATGGTGGAAGCTTTTTAACTGTGAGGCTAATGCTTCTCATGAATAATATATCAACATCGTCCTCTGTCTCTTCTATTTTTTTACTTTGCAGGGCTTCGAAAAGTTGCAACCGCTTTTGAGCTCTCTTCTCGAATCTACTAAAGAAAGCATCTTTGGTGTCTTGTTTCCGAGATTCTTTCGGATTTTAAAATGGTGTGGAGCATCAGCTAGAGGATGTTAGACTGTCGTCACCTTGAAACTTTTTCTTAGTACCAGTTGATCTTCTTGATCGTTTTGAGACAATGGGCTAGTATGGAGCTCCTCTATAACAAGTTCTTCCAAACCCTCTGTGGCTACGTAGGCACCTTTTTCGGTCTCATCAATGCCTAGTGGTTCGTCTAGCGTATTCGTGGAATTGCGCTCATGTTTTACTTTATCGAGAAAGGTGAGTAGTTGGAAGAGATTCCACTTCGATGGTTTGTCCAGCACCGATGAGCCAGTACTTAACTTCATTTTTTTTTCAATTTCTAAAGTAGGTGTCTTTGATTCCCTTCCACCGTTTCTTGCCTTCATCAACTGAAAATAGAAAGAAAAAAATTTACAGGTATCTGGCAACAGGGGAGTGTTTTCGATCTCTCTTTCGCTTTCAGGATATCACACAGTTATATCAGCGTTATTGTCAAAGAAACATTATCAGTGATCTGTAAAAATATGGTGCCAATTTGCACACCTCCAGTTACAAAGGAAAGCTTGAAAATAAATGCTTCTCAGTTCTGGGAAAAGTGGAATTTCCCAAATTGTGTTTCAGCTATTGATGGGAATCATGTCAGAATCTTCGCAGCAGCTAAATCTGAATCTTCATATTTCAATTATAAAGATTTTTTCTCTATTGTTATGCTTGCCCTAGTGAATGCAAATTACAAATTTATTGCTTTGGACATTGGGTCTTATGGAAAGGAGGGTGACAGTTCAATATTTACCAAATCTGTTTTTGGAAAAGAAATAATGGGCTTGAAGAAAGACTTCTTTTCATCGCGCGAGTTCTTGCCTAATTCTGTCAAAAAAAGCCATACGTGATCGTCGGAGATGAGGCGTTTAGATTACACCCGCATATTATAAAATCAACGCCTCATTCTTTAAGGTAAAATTGAAGGGGGAGAAGAGGATTAGGCAGAAAAAAAATGTCGTGGCTGAGAATTATTCGTCAATGGGCAGGAATAAAGGACTTCCAAACACTACAGAACGCTGCAATTAATAGAAGCAAATGATAGGAAAAAGATGAACGCCTACGCGCGAATCTGCACGGCACTAAAAAAAGAAGAATTATGAAACCCTTTAATAAAGCATCAGCAAGTTCTGATAAAGCAAAAGCCATCTACAATTATAGACTGAGCCGGGCACGAAGAGTCACTGAAAATAGTTTTGGGCTGTTATGTCAGGTATTTAGAAGATTTTACACGCATATAGCTGTGAAACCTGAAGTTTGCGATGATTTGATAATGTCTGCATGCTGTTTACATATTACGTTGAGAGAAGGATACCTTTACCCTAAGTTACGTACCGTACTTCTGAAACACCCTGTATACATTCAAATACAACGGTCAAAAACACAAATATTTATATCAAAATATCGATAACCAACAATAACACCAAACGATACAATGCAATAATGCGAAAATCACCGGTAAACTGAATACAACCCTGTCGCCCAGGGCAGTAGCGGATCCAGGATTTTGCTGAGGGGGGGGGGACTCGAGCTTATCGTACCAAATTTTATATCGTGTTAAATTAAACATGCAAAATAAATTGAAACAAATTAAAATTTATTATAAAATTTTTAAATAATTCAACATAAACTATAAAATAAATTCAATTTTTCTTTTATTTTTCCCAAATCTGTTTATTATATTTTCCGTATTTAAATGAACATCTCTATGAACATGTAACAGTGCCAATCCCACTAGACGATCCTGTGTCATTCGTGACCGCGCCAACGTTTGTAGCCTCCTGAACGTGGAGAAGCTTCTTTCCGCTGTAGCTACTGAAATTGGCAATATTACAAGAATTTTTAAATATTTGGTAATTATGGGATAAAATTCTTAATCTATATTAAAAATAGTACATGTAGCTGTTTTCCATGTCGTTTCTTTTGTGATAGTTTGTTTAAATAATTGCATTTCGCCTAATAATTTTGTAGGTTCAATCTCCACGTCATTGCTTAAATTGGAAAATTGTTTAGAAATTAAAATTGCCTTTTCTTTTAGTTCATCAACGGTTTTAATGTTAATCAGATTTTTTGGTATTAAAAAATTAAGGGAGAAACATTGTAATATCTTATTAGAAAATCTATCCACAAAGTCATTACGGACATAATCGAAGAGGGGAATATAAACTGTTTTTTTTCCAATAATCTTTTGGATCACTTGCAGGAATATTAGATCGATTGGTTTGTTTTACTGTTAAACGGGGCACTCGTAATTTTCAACCCCAAGTGTATCCATAATATTTGAAACTTCTTTCATTATACAATCAAATTCATTATCTGCATCTTGCCTTTTTTGTTTTAAAACATCTATTACTGTAGCGACGTGGGAAATAGCTAGATCCATATCAATACATTTACTTTGTAAGAATACGGGTATGAAGGTAATGTCAGACTGAGAATATCAGAAAGAACATATACTGTAATGATAAATTCACAGTCTAATATTGCCTTTAGAAGAATATTTGCCTTAGTTGAAGAAGAATTTTCTTCCCAGCTACTTATTTCGTCTAAAGCGCTGCAAATCTTTTCCAAGTCATTTCGTAGTTGAATAATAGAGTCATGTCCTTGCACCCACCGAGTCTCACATGGACTTTTTAACTTATGTTTTAAATGATTCTGTAAAACAAAATTTCTTTTCGCAGATGCATTAAAAAAATAAACTGATTCTTGAATTATACCAATAGCGTTTTTAATACTTTTAACATTTGAACTTTTTGAGATTATTAGATTTAAAGCATGATTAAAGCAGGAACTTAAAACCGCGTTTTTTGCATGTTTTGTATTTCTGCTGCATCCCCTTTAATTGCAGATACATTAACACTACAACCATCGCATTCTATTCCAACACAAGGCTCCAAATTTAACCCTATTGCTTTTAGCTGACAAATAACTGTTTGCCCCAAAATTTGACCCCCAATTTTTGGTTCAGTTTTTACTCTTTCTTCAAAATTTTCAGCCGAGTCAGTTAGGTGGCCGTAATTATCTGAGCAAAGATCAGTAAAACCAACAAAGTCTTTGCGTATTAAATTGTTGTAGATATACCTTAAAGAAATACTAAGTTGTAAACGGTGACCTATATCTGTTGTTTCGTCAAATATGACACTGTAATATACTGCAATATTAAGTCGATTTAAAATTACACTTAAGATTTCCTCGCCACAACAATTTATGAGGGA
Organism: Polydrusus tereticollis; assembly: GCA_963920685.1. Lineage (NCBI taxonomy): Eukaryota > Metazoa > Arthropoda > Insecta > Coleoptera > Curculionidae > Polydrusus > Polydrusus tereticollis. The sequence continues at coordinate 85,840,000 of OY987332.1, forward strand.
GTAACATGTTGTTTTACTAATGTAAGTAGCATTCGAATTTGCATTTCTTAGATGCTCATCAATTTTTGTTCACCTGCGTCTAACCGAAACCGTAAAAGGGCTTTAAAATTGCCATCATTATGCTTTATTAGGCTGGAGTCGGAATCAGTGTCATCAGGTTCCTGAACATCTTGAAAAATATTTCCATCATCTCGGTGTCCGCGTAGTGGAATATTTTGTTGTCCTAGTGATATTATAGTTTTTAATATTGGTTCCAATTTTGAACGATTATCAGAGATCTGAGATTTTCTTTCCTCGATCAGTTAATTGCGCACATCCAAATCTTTATTTTCATATGTTTGAAGAAATAATTTAGCTAAAAAATACACATCACTTTATCACTTAAATTACCAGAATAACTTAATTAAAATTATTAAAAAGGTTAAACTGAATATTTACCTTTTTATTCTGCTTGCACTTGGTACAAATGGGTTTGATGTTTTACAAGGTGCCCATCTTTTCCAGTCAATTTGGGATAATTTTGAAGTGGAAGAGTGAGAAATTTTTGAGGGGCAACAGTTTTTTGTCCGCCAACATTAAAACCACATATAAAGAGAGTACAAAAAATGCAAAGTAATCCCTTCTTTTTTTCCGACAAAACCAGCCACGAAAATTTACTAATCAAATCATAATTTATCCTTTTTTTTTCTTGTTTTCCCTTTTTTATATGCAAAGAGCACAGAAATACATACTCTTTGGGAGGTTTCCAGTGATTTGATAGTAACTGGTATTTGGTAAAATCATCAAGTTCTTTTATTTTATTTTCCACAAAGTAATCCCCTACGCCATATTTATAAATTGTTTTACCATGTAAGTACGGTTGATGTTGATTTACAACTTCTGAGCTATTTGATTTTGACGTGGAGGGAATTTCAATTTAAGTGTTTTCTTGAACCTCTTTCTATAAAATTTATCAATCATGTGGAAAACTTTTATTTTTGAAGAAAACAAGTTATTCTTCAATATTCTTCATAAAAAGTCCCTTGTGGTCGAAGTGATATAATCAGATATTAAATTTTTGCAGTCGTACACGAGGGTTGTCAAAAAATATGAATTTTGCTCAAGGGTAAAAGTATCTTTATTTTTAACAATATCGAAAATTGTTATAAAAAAAGTTGATCATAATTGAAAACTACATTTAAATATGAAATCATATCCACCATAAAAATCCATATGTCTTATTGACCAAAACCTGATTTTTTATGGTATATTTATTTGAATGTAGTTTTCAATTCTAATGGACTGTTTTTATAAAAATTTTCGATAATAGAGAACAACGGCCAGACACAATCGCAAACACGTAAACGTATACGATTCTTCTTTTCATACGTCATTTTACGCAAAGAAATAAGTACGGGAGCTCCTTTAAGTAAGAATTACGGCAGCGAGGCGCAAAAACCTTGACCGACGCGTACAAGATCCTCTAACAGACGTGTAAATAGTGTATTTTGGTATTTATACGACTATAGCAGCAAGAGACACTTCTTATAACCTCACTTTTCGTTTTAATTTTTTTTCAGTAAAGATTTATTTTGTTTTGCACAATTTGCCTATTATTTTTGAATTTTGAAGATAATATTATGGAAGATTTGATAGAATTTGCTGGTAATGGTGGTTTTCCTTTTGATGACGTTGATGATGCTATCCTACTTCAAATATTGAATCGCCAGCAAAGAGTACAAATTCATCAACGGTTTAATCTCCAGGATGTAGATTAAACAGAGTGTAGGCATCTATTTAGATTTGAAAAGAACCACATACCCAGATTAGCTGAAGCTCTTAGAATTCCTGAACAGGTTGTGACTGATACAAGATTATGTGTTGCACGTAAGTAATTGCTACAATCATAGATATAATACAGTTGCTTAAGTAGGTGGTGTATTTTTGTGGACTCAAATTAAATAAGCAACTGATTTATAAGTGATATAGATCTACCGAGAGATCTACCAAATATAATTATTTACGTTTTAGGAGTGGAAGCGCTTTGTATTATTCTTCTCAGACGATTAGCCTATCCTAAAGCGGCCCTCAGACGATCAATAATATTGTCAATATTTAATGATATGGACAATAATATTGATCGTGTGAGGCAAAATATTGAAGTATTGTCAATATATTGATGTATTTTTGGCAATTCGAAAATATTTCTTCAATATTGTGGGCGGGGCGACTATATTGAAGAAGTATTGACCGTGTGAGGGCGATATTGACAATATTTCGCCAGTATTAACATGAACGCGATGGAAGGAACATCGCCGGTGGCTTCGCCCGGGTCCCAGCCAGATGGAAGCGAGAGTGAAACAACAATCAGTGAAAATGTTATACTTAAAAACTTTATTGCGGCTTACCGTGAAATGCCAGAGTTATGGGACTCATCTTCAAGAGACTATAGTAACAGAGATAAGAAGATGGTTGGCTACAAGACATTATTGAAAATTTATAAAAATATAAAAAAAGATGCGAAAATCGAAGATGTAAAAAAGAAGATAAATGCTCTCAGGACAAATTACAGAAAAGAGTTAAAAAAAATTAAAGACTCGAAACGGTCAGGTTGTGCTGCCGAAGAGGTTTATGACCCGACTTCTTGGTTATTCCTAGAACTAAATTTTTTAAATGATGCAGAGACACCAGATCCAAGTAGGAATACAATAGCTACGGAAATAGAAACACACAGAACAGGAAAAAATGTATGTATATATAAATTTATTAAACTTTAGAAAATAATATTAACTTAAGCATGAATAACATTATTTTGCCATGGCACTTGCCCTTCATTATTGAAATATTTGGTATAAAGTTCCCTGATTTCTTTTCCGTTTCTTGATGGATTTTTGAATGTTCCTCGTTGTAATGGAATTAGCCCATGTTCTGTTCTGTCACATCCTTTTTGTGTTTGACCTCTTATGTTTTCAATGTCTACAATATTGTTGGAATAATTTGCATTTGCTTTCTTCATTAAAAAATTATGTAAATAACAACACGCCAAGGTAACAACAGTTGTTTCTTCGGGGGATAGCTTCATTGCTTTTTGAAATACTCCAAATCGGGTAACAATTATGCCAAATGCATTTTCAACAAGTCTTCGTGCCCGTGACAATCGGTAGTTAAAAATTCGATTATTTTCCGTTAACTCTAAACGACTGTAGGGTTTCATTAAATGTTCTCCTAAAGGAAAGGCATCATCACATACAAACACGTATGGAAATATGTCATCAGTATTAGGTAGTTTTGATGGCGGGGGAATATTTAATAAATTATTTTGTAGAAGTTCCCAAAATTTTGTATGATAAATAACTCCACCGTCTGAAATTCGTCCGTTTGTTCCCACATCGGCCATAATGAATTCATACTTAGCATTTACAATCGCCATTAACACTACGCTGAAGGTACCTTTATAATTAAAATATCTGGAACCCGAATTTGCTGGCTTTTCAATATATATATGCTTTCCATCGATAGCCCCTATGCAATTCCAAAACTGCCATTTTGATCCAAATTCTGCTGCTACTGATGTCCATTCTTCTTCGGTCGTTGGCAGCTGAAAAAAAAAATGCATATAAACATGTAGCTTTTAAAACGAATCACTTTGTGTGTATTAAGGAGTATTCTCTTTCCCATTTTCTTGACTTTTCGATAATTTGTTTTTTGGTTTTGTCATTAAAAATTTTCATATAAAATTGCACTATTTATAAAGAGGTTTACAATTATGAGGAAAATTCCTCTGCATTATTGACACATCAAATGCAATTATTACCCACTGTTCAATTTATTTCAGGAAGGAACTCAAGAGAATTCAACTCCACCACTTATTCAAAGACCACAAAAAAAAGCCAAAGTTGGAAATACCAATGAAAATAACCAGTTCCTGTCTCTGGCTTGCCAATATTTAGCAAAAGAGGATTTTACAAACGACTACCCAGTAGCAAAAGTATGGGCGACTAAATTAAAGAACCTGCATCCTCCTCAACGTTTGCTAGCCGAAAAAGCTATAAATGATATTCTGTTCGAGGCAGAGCTGGGAACTCTGCATCGAGATTCAGTCAAGATAAATACAACAGGTTTGAGGCCCCCGTCATCGGCATCGTCACAGAACTGGACATCACCACCATCTGTATCTATGTCAAGTTGGACATCATCCACTCAACGTGAAAACTATTACGACACGAATGTTTCAGCCCCAATGCTATCACAAGATTCAGAGCCAATACTGACTCGATTGCAAACAGCTCCGGCCGCAGCCAAAGAAAGCATTCACCAATTTTTTACAAATTTCCAATAAATGTATGTTTTTTAAATAATATTATAAATAAATTACTTCAAACTTACCTTAATATATTCTTTCATGACATGAATTATGGCTTCACATGTCTCCATAACAATTTCACTAATTGTTGTTGGAGCGATAAGAGTAGAAAATTTTAGGTCTTCAAAGGATCTGCCCGTTGCCAAAAACCGAAGTGTTAACGCTACCCTTTCATTCGCCGATATCGCCTGCCTCATATTTGTATCCTGCTTCTTAATATAAGGGGTTAACATATGCAAGAGTTCTTCATATACGTCGTTATTCATTCGAAAATAGTTCCGATAATCTTCAGGGTCCGTTTCCAAAATGGAATGTAGCACGTGTAAATGGGTGTATTCCTTTCGTTTCGATAACCATTTTTTTTGCCAGCGCCTTTTTTTAATTTTTTTCTCACCATCAGATAAATTTGATAGAATTATAGCTATACAAAATTTTTTCTTGTTATCCATCTTTTTAAATGACATCGATGCCGCCGATCATCACAGACGCGAAATTTCGTAGCGACTGAATATTTATGACAATATTGACCGTGTGAGGTCTAACATCAATATATTGACAATAAAAATATTGACAATATTATTGATCGTCTGAGGGCCGCTTAATAGGCTGGCTGACCTGGAACCTTTTTTTGGATTGGCACCTCAGAGCTTATCAGAAATTGTTACAAAGACAATTGATTTAATTTATGAAATACATGAAATCAAATTACATTCTCTTATTGATGTGAATTGGTTAAATTATGATAAATTAAATTATTATGCGGAAGTAAGTATTAAAAGCGATATTTTTTTTACTTACTAAAACTCTGTCTAGCTAGAAACATATTTTTAATCAATATTTATTTTTTACAGGCTACTTCTCGAAAAGAATCACCTTTAAATAATTGCTGGGGGTATATTGATGGTACCATTAGGCCCATTTGCAGACCCACCGAAAATCAACAACAATATTACTCTGGTCATAAACGTGTGCACTGCATCAAATTTCAGTCGCTTGTATGCCCAGATGGTATTATCATCAATATGAAGGGTGCATATCCTGGAAGTCGACATGATGCAGGAATATATAGGGAAACTCAGCTGTATAGAGAATTGCAAGAGAAAACGGTATTCGCAGATAGATCCTTTGTAATTTATGGAGATCAGGCATATCCTCTTCAAAACGTACTGATCAGACCATTTTCACAACTTGAAGCAATGGGAAACCCTGGCGCAGAAGAATTCAACCGAAGAATGTGTCTGCTTCGGCAATGTGTTGAGTGGGGGTTTCAAAAAATCTGCCAACAATTTGCATTTATTGATTTTAAAAAAAATCTAAAAGTAATGAAGCAGGAATTAGAGGAAATGTTTCTAGTTTCAGTTTTATTAACTAATTGCCATACCTGTCTTTATAGCAGTCAGACTGCTCAATACTTTGGTATTGTACCTCCTGAACTAGAAGAATATTTAGCATAGAAGTTATTAGGCAAACTTCTATTAATATATTGCCAGTTTGTATGAATATATTTCATTTGTTTTAAGGGTTTTGTGTACCATATAATTATTAAAATAGTGATTTGGTTTAATTAGTATAATAAACGTTCATATTAAACATATTATCGTTATTTTTTCTTTAGTAGGTACCCATACGAATGGGAAACTATGTCTACATAGATTTTACTCTTTTTGGCTGCATTGGGGTCATTTTCTCGAAGGAATATGTCAAACATTTTAAAACCAGAAATAAAACTAATTCAACACATTCAATCAATATACTGATATAAAAACTATAACACCTATAAAAAGTAGACTGACTTCGTTATCTGGTTTTAAAGTGCTTTTCAAATTCCTTAACAAGGAAACAAATTACCCAATGCAGCCCAAAAAGTGTAAAATATAAAAAGTTTCAGAAACGGTTAATTTGTCCAGCCTGCTAGCTACAGACATTAGTTAAACTGGAGGTTTTTAGGAAAAAAAAACATCTAATATATTATGTTGCATACTAAAAAACTTTCTATGGTTCATGTGCATATAGATTTATAGTAAAAAATCAGTGAGCAATGCAGTGATGATTATGAGAAATGCAATTTTTTGCATCGCTCATAATTATTATTTTCATTGCTAAATTTAACAGTAAAGTTAATAAACATTTAGAGTAAATGTACCTACATAATATGACACTGGTACACAAAGGTAAAAATTAGTAATTATGAGGGACATAAAAAACTACTTCTGTCAAAAAGCAATGCATTTTTAAGGTTTTTCCATGTTTTTTTTTGCATAACTAACAAATTAAAGTAATTTTGAGACTTCAATTTGAACTGCCAAGTTTTAGCGATATTATGTACTTCAATTAAAACAGCACCTAATTGGGGTTGAATGTTCTACATAGAAATCCTCATGCTGCATCTTAATGGAAAATGCACCGTATACTAATTAACGAATTTATATAAACTGAAACAAACAAGAACACACATAGGCACTTGAAAATAGGAACTGTAATTTTATTAGTAAGTTTTGGTACCAGTTTTTTGGTCTATCCCATTACAATATCTAACTTCATATGTGACTTCAGCATCTGGTCATCTTGTTCTAATTTACTTCGTCTTTTATTTAATTCAATTTGCAGCTTCTCCTCCTCCATATTTAAGCGTTTCCTTTCCAAATATAATTTTTCATTTTCTAGAACAATTTTTTGTTCTTCAATTTGTAATTTCTTTTCTTCTAAAATAAGCTCCCGTTCTCTTATTTTTAACTGATCCTCAGACCTTTGTTTCAAATAATCTATACCTACTGTCTGTCCCCTCAGTCGTTTCCTATTTGGCCCTTAAATTTAAATATAATGTTACAGGTAGGTATGTTTTTTTTTAACTGTCATGTATGTCAAGGCATATTTTTAAATATCTCAGTAATTTGTTGACCCTGTTGGAAAATTACCTATTATATTAGCCTGAGATCGTCTTCTCGAAGGCGTTTCAGTCATCTGTTTTCTGTCTATGCCTAATATTACCCCTTTCACCTTTTCACCTATTATAGACCCTAAAATTTTAATTGTATAGTTGAATTTACTAGTTACCAATACATGATGTATTGACTAGGAGCTCACCGGTTTTCAGGTATTGTTAGTAATTACCATACCATAGTGATAGATTAGTAATTATATTAAATTCATGTATAGTACATTTAAATAAAAAAAAAAAGAATTGCAGGGCTATTCGCAGAAGAGTCACAAACCAGTTGACACAAATCAAATTGATGAAAAACAGCCTGCATATGGTTTTTCTAGAATGCTGATAGGTAGAGGCTGGGAATATTCGAAATTTTCTATATGTTAATCTAGATTTTTTTTTAGTGTAAGTACTAAAGTACTTAAGATTGGCACATAAATACCTTGGACAACATGGCATATTATTAATTATTGTGAAGTGAAGTCATAAAACATAATATTATGATACTAAATTTTGTTACCTGAATTTGGAGCTGTCATAGCCGAGGTCGTATTATTGTTTGGAGTTGCTACCATGTTGACAGAATCTAACACAACAGGTTTTGGGTTCGTTTCTTCAGAAAAGGAATCTGCAAAGGGTTTAATGGAATTAATATAAATCATTTCACGACCTGCATATTAAACTAAGTGATAATCATATTACTTTATTAAGTGAAGCTACTCACCACTAACTATTTCAATGAGGATATCCTCAACTACTTCGTTTGTATCTGGTGATGGTTGGTTTGAAAGAAAAATGTTTTCGATAGCTTTTACCCTCAATTTATTTTCCTTTTCAACAACATTTTTCTTAACATTTGTCCTCAAGATGGACTCCTTCTTCAAATCGTATATCGATTGTAAAAGGGAATCCTTTTCAGAAACGGCTTCTTCAATTCCAGACCTTAAAATTAATAGTATTATTATTGAGATAGCAATCACACATATTAAATATGTGGCAAATGACAACACAATACAAAAATTAATCAGTCGTACTCGAGGTAGTACTACTTTCTTTGGTTAAACTAAAAAAACACTAATAAACTATTGAAAATTGAGGGCACTCACTTTTTTTCATCGTTTTTATTTTTGGTAAACCATGCATTCAACAAAAGAGTCAGTCGATCTTTTAGGGTCCTCACTGATATTTCTACATCGATCACAGCCTGTAAGGCTTGTTGTATCTGTATCCACCTACTATGGTCTTCAAACCGATTCTGACCTAGAACTTCCCTCAGCAAGAATAAATCCATTTCTTCAGAAAACCTTACTATTTTCTTTTTTAACGGATCCATCCTATACAACCCCTGCAAAAATAACTCATTATTTAAAAACTTTTTTGTTTTCATCTTTAGTACTAGGTCAGTTCTAATATTTCTTAGTTTAAATTAAATGAAAATGATTTGGAGCTGGTAAAATGCATTACGTCCACAAAGCATATTTATACACAAACTAACAGAAAAATATGTTGTTTTACATAGGAAATTTAGTTTGGGAATACTTATTAAGGACTTACAAAATGAAATAATCCTTAGATCTTTCTCAAACCCACATGCCACCCACACACTTCTTAACACCAACTACTTTACATAGAATACACGCCGTGGGCCGTTGGCGGAACAGTAAACAAAACACCACGACCACACACAAGTGAAAATGACAGCCTGCCATTGGTATCTTCTGATTGGCCAGGTCTAGACAATCGACCCGGCAAATTTGATCTTCGGTACCTCTCGCAACTATTCGGGAGGACTCGGCCCTACACGTCTCGGTCACTGCCGTCTCGAAGAACAGGCCGTAATGTTCCCGCCCACATTCTAGAATCAGCTGCTTCTAGTCGATCCACGTTTTGACAGGTTTGCATTGTTTTGGTAGACCGTTTTGGTGTTTCCTTTAAGTTTTTAGTTGTTTTTAGCAGTTTAATGTGATTATTTTAGAAAATCCATAAACATTAATTTAACGTAGTTTGGACCTTTATATGTAAAACCATAAATTATTTGATTAAGTTGCTGTGAAATAGCGAAAAATGCCAAATTCATGATGTGTTCCCGGGTGTATACTCAACTATGTTTTTCACTGATGAAATGCTATTTATTGATAAAAAAAAGGATTCCAAGAGACGATTTAGTATTGCGAAAATGTATCAGCTTTTACATAAAGTACTTTGAGGAAAGGTTTTTAGTCAGGAAATTGAGGGCAACCAGAAGACTTGATGGTAGATAACACTAGAACAGTGCAATGTAGGTACCTTTTTTAATAATAATATTTTGGTGTATTTTCTAAATTGTTATTAGACAATAAACATAGAAAGATTATAAGTATATTAGTTAGATATTAAATAGATTGTATATTATTTAAGGTTAAGCATTCATACTTAGGCTCGTACTTAGGTTAGGTTCGGACAAAAATTTAGTAACAAAACAATGCCTACATTCGTTGTACATTTTGTTTAGATTTTCATACGATACAAGTGTTTCTTACTTAAAATATCGGTTAAAACATGCCTACAAGTTTAAAGCAGGTTCCTCTTAATGCCTTTTTATTTTTCTTGTCAAAATAATAAGGTTTACCTATATAGTTTCTCGAGGAAGATAAAATGATTGTATGTACCTACCTACCAACCGACTGATATAAAATTTTATTTAAAATAGCTACCTATGAATGTGGTACTATATCTACTGACGATATTTCGGATCATAGAATGGTTTAATGTTCTTTAAAATTATCTAAAATTCCGGTTGAACCTAAGATTATCCACTATCGCTGTTACAAATATTTTGATGTGAATAATTTTCTTCGACACATGCATGATTTACCTTGGAACAACATTTTATATGAAAATAATATAGATAATAAGATCAAAATATTTAATGACCTAATTTTATTTTTGTTTAATGTACATGCTCCTATCAAACAATCTCGTATTACCAAACCTAGGGCACCTTGGTTAACTGCCAATCTTAAAATATTTATGAGGCAAAGAGATACTGCACTGCAGAAATTTAAAAGGACTAAAAACAATAATGACTGGATTAATTATAAACAATTGAGGAACTTAACATTAAAAATGGTTAGAAGAGCAAAGAGGGAGTATTTGGATTCATTACATTTGGAGGGAAGAAACCCACGTAAGACTTGGGGAGCGTTAAGGAATTTTAATATTACTTCTCATAAAAACTTTTGTATTCCCAATAGTTTAGCTGATCCTAATAATATTAATAATTTTTTTAGGGCATTTTTGCAGAACGTATCTGATTGTAGTAATAAAGTTAATTTTTATAGTGATAACTTATACAATGTCAATGTTGACAAATTTAGTTTCAATTTAGCGGAAGTAACAGATATACATAACATTTTAAATAGTATTCAGACTAATGCAACAGGGGTTGATGAGGTGTCACCTTTAATGTTAGAATATTGTAGTCCATTTATTGATAAATATATTACTCATATTATAAATTGTTGCATGGAAGTAAATTATTTTCCTGATCTGTGGAAGATATCAATTGGTAGGCCGCTGCCAAAGATTTCTAATCCTGCAAGCTTTAATGATCTTAGAATTATTAGTATTTTACCTGCACTGTCTAAGATTTATGAAAAATTATTATTTCATCAAATGTACGAGTATTGCATAAAAAATAAAATAATCCCTGATACCCAATGTGGATTTAGAAAAAATTTCAGTACTTCTGTAGCTCTAATTAATGTAATTGATGACGTAGTTCGTGCTAGTGATAAAAAACTAAACAGTGCACTAATATTATTAGACTTTTCGAAAGCATTCGATACCATCAATCATCAACTTCTAGTATCAAAATTAAAATTTTATGGCTTCCAAAAAGAATCTTGTTTAACAATTGAATTATATCTTTCCAATCGTTACCAAAAAATATTTTCTGATAATAAGTACTCGGAACAGGTTAGGATATTATCCGGCGTTCCGCAAGGCTCTATATTGGGCCCTTTACTTTTTCTTATCTACACTTCCGATATTCTTAGATCATTGAAATATTGTATAGTTCAGGCGTATGCTGATGACACACAGATATATTACTGTTTTGATTTTGAGGACAATATTAATGCTGAAGCACTTATTAATGAAGACTTAGAGACTTTAACTCGGCTTGCTTCTGCTCACAATTTAAAATTAAATCCCTCGAAATCCTACCTTATGTTGTTTGGTAATAAAGATAAAGTTGAATATCTTAAGAATATTATAAATATAGTATTGAATGGTACAAAGCTGTCGGTAGTGAAATCTGCAAAAAACCTAGGAATAGTTTTGGACAGCGAATTAAGATTTCGTGATCATTTAAAAAAAATAAACCAAAAGTCTTACATGGCCCTAAAAATACTCTACAACAATAGACATATTTTAAATTTAAAATTAAAAAAGACACTTTGCGAATCATTAGTGCTCTAAAATTTTAATTATTGCGATTTTGTTTACGGTTACTGTTTAGATAACGTAAGTAAGTCTCGTATTCAAAAGGTTCAAAACGCTTGTGCTCGATTCATCTTTGGTCTTAGAAAATATGATCACATCTCGCATACATTTTTGGAACTAAATTGGTTAAAGATGGATTCCCGTAGGCTTCTACATTTTTGCACTTTTATTTATAAAACTTTGAATGAGCCGAATTCTCCTGTCTCTGTCCGCGACCGCCTAGTCCCCCGCTGTAACGTTCATTCCGTCAACATACGCTATAGGGGTAGATTGACTCAACCTCACCATCAGAGTGCCCTGTTTCAGAGGTCCTTTACTTACAATGCTGTAAAAGCTTATAACTCCTTACCTAATAACTTGATTGGTTTAAGTGTTCAACTATTTAAAATAAAATATAAAAAGCATCTTTTAGCTTTACAAGCTTAATAATTTTTGGTTCACTCCATTTTACCTTGGTACGATCAGATATGTTGAATTTTCTGGTTTAATTTGTCCAATGCTTGTCGGCAGGCGGTCGATTAAAATAGTTATTTTTATTAAAATAAAACTACTTAATTTAAATTTCCCAAATGATCATTGTTTTACTTCTTTATTAATTTTATATTTCATATTATGTAAATATCTTATTTTATTAAGTTTGTTGTTGTGACATGGTTCAGTAGAGTAGCTACTAAAGCTAGACTGCGCCATGCTACCTCAATAGATATATATATTTAAGTTCTATTGTACGTAACATAAAATTGTAATTTCTTTTTTTTCCTGTAATATAAAGGCATTATTTATTTATTTATTTTTAATTGTTTCTAATGTTTGTTATTCAGGGATTATTTGGAAATTATTTTCGTAACCTCGAAGGAGTATCGAAGAAGATCGAAAGCAATACTTAGTGATCATAACATAAGCTAGTTTATAGTCTTGAATCACTCTGTATACTAATCATCGAAATACCTTTTTAATATACGATTCTATACCTCATTTCATATAATTTAAGACATCTATGACTTGACAAATTTCAATTTTATTATCTACATGCCATATAGCCTCTATAATAAATTCGATCTTCTAATGTGACGTCACGATCTTAACATGACGGCCTGTTCTTCGAGACGGCAGTGTCTCGGTTCATGTCACGTATACGGGGTCCTAGAAGAAGAAAGAAGTCACTCTACGTGACACGCAAACGTGCGGAATATGATGCGTATCGAAATTTGCAAACTGAGCATGCGCACGTAAACGTTTACGTGTTACTTTTGCTGCTTCCGGGTTTGCCGTTGTTCTCTATTGTAAAAAATAAATTTCTTCTGATCAAATTCATATTTTTTGAAAAACCTCGCATACGACATACGACTGCAAAATTTTGACATTGACTTTCATTTTAACTTTTAGACTATGCAGAAACATAAACGTTTAATAAAAAATAACTTTTTTCTTAAAACTAATAATAAAAAAGTTTTCCTTGCGATTCGAGCTTATGTAGAGACACTGTATAAAAACAATTAAAATGTACTTACAGTTTCAACTGGTTCACTACCATCATGCTTATTTTCTAAATTTTTCATTCTTTTTAAAAAGCTGTCAATTGTCCCTGCCTTTCTTTTTTTATTTTCATTAGCACTCATTATGAGGCAATTGTGAAACTTCACATCCAAACAATAACTCACTCACTCGACACCAATAAATTAATAAAATAATAGAGCTACAATTAAGAAAATAAGAAATAACGCAAGTAACGGTTCCCGGTGGGCTGGATATTGCAGTGTTTCTCAGTATTCGGCGAGTTAAAAATACGCGGATCCTGCTCCTTCGATCCGTCCCGGCAGCATACATATACAGGGTGTTCCAACTCTATTAATACACGAAATATCTTCTTCCCTGTTCATCATATAAAAATAGTTTCAAGAGAAATAGTTCTTGGTTTAAAAAACTACTTTTACTGGGAGTACATTTAAGTATACAGGGTGCCTCAAAAGTACAATTTTTAACATCAACTTTACTTTTTTAAATAGGAAACCCTATATTTTATGTCAAATATTGCTTCTTCAATGAATTCTCTATCAAAAATGTATAATATGTTCTATGCATAATGTTGTCCGTTTTCGAGATAATTACAAATACAATTTTCTGATGTGTTTATTAATTAAAATACATTTAAAATGAACGTAAAATAAAAAAAAAATAACAATGATATAAGAGATGCTCAAAGTGACGACCATGTTCGGTCTGACATATCTCGTATCTTTTGAGGAGTTCCGTAGTGCAGGCAGACCTTATAGCTTCTGCTGGAATTTCTCTACAGGCGCGTGAAATTTAATTTTTTAAATCCTCCAAATTGTTTGGTTTTTCAGTATAAACTACCTGCTTTAAATATCCCCACAAATAAAAATCTAAAGATGTTAAATCCGGCGATCGTGCTGGCCACCTGACAGGTCCTCGATTCCCAATCCAGTTTCTCCCATAATTATTGTCTAAATAATCTGATACAATCCGGGAGTTATGTGGCGGAGCACCATCTTGTTGAAGCCAGATATTAAAACGTTCGTTTATGGGAACTTCTTCCAAAAGCGTAGGTAAGACCTCCATTAAAAAATTTAAATACCTTTTACCGTTTAATGTACCTTCATAAAAGTGTGGCCCAATTAATCGTCCAATAAAGAGACCACACCACACATTTACTCCCCAGATATTTTGGAAATGAGTTTCCCGAACCCAATGTGGATTTTCAACCGACCAATAATGAATGTTATGACGATTCACGATTCCGTTATTGTGGAATCGCGATTCATCACTCCACATAATTTTTTCCAGAAACCGTGGATCCTCATTTAACTGTGTAGTCAAAAAGGCGATGAATTCCAATCGTCTTTCATAATCATTGGGCCGTAGAGCTTGTACCAGATGAACTTTAAAGGGGTGGTATCCGTTGTTAATTAGAATTCGCTGCACTGAAGTCTTGCTAATACCCGTTTCTTCTGATATGCCTCTAACTGACACATGAGGGTTTAGTACTATGAGTGTAAGGACATTTATTATGTTAGTTTCGTTTCTTACTGGTCGAGCATGTTGTGAACCCCTTGAGGTAGGAAAAAAACCCGTTCGCATTTTTCTTTCCACATTTGCAAAAGTGCAAAGCGAAGGTGTTGGACGATCTGAAAACCGCTCCCTGTATAACCGTTGTGCATCCCGCGATTTTTTCTTGCACTCGCCGTAGATTAACAGCATGTCAACATATTCGTTCGGAGTAAAAAGTGATGACATAGTTATAAAAATTAATTACTACTTTGACCTCTTATCTTCTAGTTAAAAATTTATATCACTGTTAGAAATGTCAAAATTTGTTTTAAAATGTCACTAGTTTGTTACTATAGTAATAGGTAATTATTGTTTACCTAATACTTCAAAGCATTTTTAAAGTTTTGATACTAATTTAATCTTACCATTGTCTAGGAAACGGACCACATTAGGCATAGATTTTTGATAAAGAATTGATTGAAGAAGCAATATTTGACATAAAATATAGGGTGTCCTATTTAAAAAAGTAAAGTTGATATTAAAAATTGTACTTTTGAGGCACCCTGTATACTTAAATGTGCTCTCTGTAGAAGTAGTTCTTTAAACCAAGAACTATTTCTCTTGAAACTTTTTTTATATCATGAACAGGGAAGAAGATATTTCGTGTATAAATAATGTTGGGACACCCTGTATACCGCGGTAACACAATGTTGAGATTTGTTAATTTTTAAAAGCAATAATACCTTATACATAACAATAGATTTGTTTATATTAGGTATTATATTACATTAATAATTAAGTATGTAAAGTTGACTGACTATAAGCCTTTCCTTATATTTATTTCTCTGGAATTCTGGTCTCAAAAAGCGTATGTCGTATATCGGCTTTGCGACTTAAGCCGCGATTAATGCTCAGGGGGGGGGGGCGAAACCCTATTCGCCCCCCCCCCTCTGAATCCGCCGCTAGCCCAAAGCCTTTTAGTTTTATTGCCAATTGACCAATCGAAATAGAGTTACGGTTGTCATTACCTACTGGCCAATGTTTCCTTCGTATGCATCTTGGATTTGAATATGGTATAATTATAAGCTTTGTAATGTATATGCTAAAAATAAACAGAATGGTTTTGTACACTTTACTGTTCTTCCCTACACTTGCTGCCACTTTTTTTCATGCATTTTCTTTCATTACATTTTCGTAATTTTCGCTCTCATAGTTGTATAAAGGGGGGTACTTTTGCACCTCCTCTATCAAACACTCGTCATCGATTGCCGAAAATGGTGGCATTCTGCTTCAATCGCGGCTGGACTGGTCCCTCAAGCAGTCCGAACGCAGCCGCTGCAATCAACGGCGAACGCTGCGTCACCGAGCTGCGGCAGTAAATCCGAGTACATACAAATCGCATTAAACCAGTACCATGGTCTGCGCACTTCAAATTAGCCGCTCGAGTTTCATTATTTAGTTGTACCCTTGCCACCAGACGGCGCAATCTATCACGGCATCATAGATAAAGGTTTATAGGGGGAACACGGAATTTCAAACGACAACCGACAGGTGACGTGACGCCAACCGCCGTTGTTGTTTTTGATAAACTTTTGTTTGATTTTTTGTTAATAGTTTGTGCTTTTTTGTGAATTATTATAAGTGCTTATATCTAGAAGACAGTTGAACACTATACTCAGAGCTGCCCCAGTACTCGAATACTTTAACTCGTATTTTGGTTACGGATAAAAAAACTACTCGTGACTTTTACTCATAAGTATTTTTAATTCTGAAATACTTAATACTCGTACTTACGAGTTAACTTAAATGTATTCGTAAAATTCTACTCCTAAATACGAGTAGTAGCATTTTCTCTTTGCCGGTAAAAAGCAAGCATCCATTTAATATTCACCGCGGTAGCATCGCGCGGCGGCCTCAATGACATTTGCCGCTCGGCAGTGCGCTTTGACTCTTTTTGTGGCCAGGCCGCCGCGGTGGCCGATTTGAAGTGGGGATAAAAATTAAGAGTGTATTCGTTCAGTGTTTTATTGTGCTTCCTAAGATTAATAGAAGTTCGATTTTTGTTCGGTATTTGTTTAGTGATTTATTGTACTCTATTATAAACATGTTAAGCAGTTAAGCACTTGTAACGAAAAAGGTTTGTTGTTTGTTTGTTTGTAGAAATTCGGAATAAATAGGCAAATTCTTTTATTTTGATTAGATACAAGTACAAAAATGGAAAGTGGAAGTGTTGAAAGTGTTGAGACTACGTCTGTGCATGATCCGTATTCCACCGATTCAGGCAGTGACTTTATTCCTAAGAAAATTGATGCCGAGGGTAGTAGTTCTGATAGTGAGAGTGATGTAGTTGTAACACTAAATAATACATTGACAGGAAAACGCAAGCGTAATATTTCCAAAAATATAGCCGAAAATTTTACTAAAACTCCCGAAATACCCGACGATGAAAATCTACTAAATATTCGAAAAAGGATTTCAAAAAATGCCATTTTAGACGGGAAGCTTTTTGAGGTAAGAACTAACATTTAAAATTTTTGTTTTGTATTTGTAATTTAGAAATATTTCTTTAGGTCAAACAAATTATAGATTTTAACTATATTGTGACCATTTGTAAAAGCTGGCGACCAAAAATCAAAGAAATTAAAGGTTCTGTAATAACTACAACCAATTTCGTCAAGCACTTAAAAACAGCCCATCAGAACGCCTATACAGAGTATATTAGATATAAAAACGAAAAAAAAGAAAAAGATAATGAAGAAAATAAAAAATTGAAAAAGGCAAAAACGAGTTCTACAGCTAAGCAGCAAACTACTTTGTAAAAATTTATGGCAGGTCAGCAAAATCCAAAAACAATAAACAAGACGGAATTCGAAAACAGACTGATTAAATTCGTAATTAACACTATGAGTCCTTTATCAATAGTAGAAAATTCCAGTTTTAAGCAGTTATTTGATGGATTTAATCTAGAAATTGTTACCAGAAACACTTTGACTCGACACATCTCGTAACTATTTGAAGAAAGACAAGCAAAATTAAAATCCGATCTATTGAATGTCCAATATGTTTGTACAACAGCCGACATTTGGTCAGAAAAAAAAAATAAGTTTTATTGGAGTTACCTGCCATTGGATAAATCAAGACTTTAACCGTCAATCAGTGACCCTGGCCTGTCGGCGGTTTAAAGGTACTCATTCTTATGATCGAATTGCTAGTATTTTAGAAGATATACATATGGGATACGGATTAGACACAAATAAAATCGTTGCAACTGTCACCGACAACGGTTCAAATGTTGTAAAGTCGTTTAAAGAATTTGGAGTGACACCATCTGGGTTATCTAATACGCAATATAATTTTCTTAATACCGAAATTGAAAAAAATTTTAGCAGTGATGAAGACGATTTTGATGATAAAGAAGTTGAAGAATTAACATTTCAAATCATTGAGAATGACGGAGAAGTTATTGATCAACAGCATAGACTACCCAACCATTTACGCTGTGCAAGTCATATTATTAATTTATTTTGCACTACTGATTGCAGTAAAGCTATCAATGGCAACGCTGTTTTAAAGTTGAGACACTCTCAAGCTATGGCCAAATGCAATACATTAAGTATGGAAGAAAGCAGCCTATCCGAAATCTTCAGAGGTTATTTTAGAAATTCTGGGACATACACTTTCTTTCCCGGGAGCCACACGTTGGAATTCTTACTATGATTCCATTAACAAAATTGTAAAAAACAAAAGAAAATGATCGATTTATTCCAACGGTTAACTTTAAAAAATTGTTTTTTCGAAAACGAACTTTTATATTTGCAAGAATACTGTCAAGTGATGGAACCATTAGCGGCTACTGTAGATGTTTTGCAAGGCGAAACGAATACATTTTACGGTCTGCTAATCCCATGTTTAGCTTCACTAAAAAACAAATTAGACAAGTTGTTAAAAATCAATTTTAAATATGCATCACCTTTAGTTAAAGCATGCCTAGATGGACTGCAAAGTAGGTTTAAACTTTTTTTCACATTAGACTCGCAAGTAGATGGCGCTATAATAGCTTCTGTCGTACATCCTCAATTTAAGTTACGCTGGTATAACGTTATCAGTAAAACATATAAACTGCCTCCAAGCCTAACATCAATAGAAAAAATGGTCGTAAACCAAGCAAATAAATTTATTGACGTTAGGAATGTAGATGAAACCTCTGAAAAGGTTGCTTGTGACTCCTTACATGAATTTTTCGATTTTGATGATTCTGAAACACCTGAGAACGTTCCTGGAACAAGTTTTCCTCAAAATGAATCGAGTTTTTCAGAAAAAGCAAATTAAATAAAAAACCAACCAGAATTAGAATATTTAAAGTATATAAGTTATTCGCGAACCAATTTAAAAATGCTCGAGGATTACCCGACGATAAGAAAAAATGTTTATGAAATTTAACACTCCACTAACCTCATCTGCACCTGTAGAGAGGCTATTTTCGTTTGCCACAATAATTATGAATAGCCCAAGGAGGCATGCTTTGTCGGATGGCAATATTGAAAAACTTGTGGTTTCAAAAAACTGTGTTTAATTTTTAGTTTAATATGTTTAATTTTTAGGTATTTCCAAAAGGTCTTTTTGATATTTTTATATTAGAAAAACTTGTTTTAGTTTCCCAACATCTTGTTCTTAATGTTTTGTACCTATATGTGTAAAAAATGTATAAGTATTATTTAGTACTAGGGTAAATAAAGACATTATTTTTATGTTTTAATTCCATTCATTTTTGAGTTCCCTATTAGGTATTAGATACATTTTTTAAAAGTATTCGTACTCTTTACTCGTACTTTTACGATTATTACTCGTAACCGTAAACTGAATCTATAAAATTACTTACGAGTAAAATACTTGCAAATACAACTTTTAAGTACTCGTACTCGTGGGTTGTACAAATATATTTTTTTTTACTCGTGGTAGCTGGGCTCTGACTATACTGAACTGTTAAAATTGTTAGAATTGTTATAATTTAAACGGTAAGTTTAAAACCGCAGTATTGTAAGAATTGTAGGTTAGTTTGTGATGGCGAAAAAAATGTACCAATAAAATGAAGAGAAAGAAAACAGTATGAACAGTATAACTATTTAAATAAATAATAAAATACTATTGTTGTCTAATATTAATTTTAGAAATAATATGAATTGGCGTCACGTAAAGTTTTCAAATATGATAGAAAATGTTTCTTTGTAAAAATATCAAAATAATCTATATATTTCCTTTATTTTATGACATAAATGTTACAAGTTATAGTTATAATGTATTATTTGAAGTCATGGTTATTATTTCATAATTATTGAATTCAAATATAGGTTGTTAATATGAACGTTCGTGTCATAAAAATAATAAATCATTTAAATATTTTAAAAAATACAATCGTTTAAAATTCCCGCCGAAAGTCGCCGTAGTCCATCTAGTGGCGTGGAGGTGTGGTTCCAATATCAAACTTCAAATAAAATCTGAACAGTTTTCTTTCAAATGTCACAGTCAAAACTTGTACCCAGCTACATAGGTGGCGCAAGTTATTTCACAGTTTCATTAGTACGGGAGAGTCCATTCTATTCCCCCTATAAACCTTTATCTATGACCGAGCTACCAATCGCGAACGCCAGCCGCAGCCGCTGACTGCTCCAGCGAAACCATACCTTAAGGGAGACAAACCATTTTTGACATTACATATTGATCACTATGGTCCACTTGAAAACTCACCTACAGGGAAAAAGTATATATTTGAAGTTATTGACGGTTTTACTAAATTTGTGGAGTTTTATGATGTAAAAACTACAAAAACAGTTGAGGTTATTCATAAACTTGAGGATTATTTTAATCATTGTAGAAAACCTATTAGAATTGTGTCAGAGAGGGGATCAGCTTACTTCTCAAGAATTATGTCCAGATTGCTACTGCATGTCTACACCAATGCTGTCCAACCGTAATGAGTTATAAAATAAATGGATAAAAAGCTTAGGGGAGAGCCGGGCAAAATCGGCATGCTAAGCTTTGAACGTTGATATATTACACATAAGATAGTAATTTGTATTCCATATTTTACGGAGACATAGATTAGCCCTTCGCAAACATATTGACCAATATAAAAAGTACAAAATTACCTAAACATAGATTTTATTTATAAAAATATAGAAAATGGACAATTGCCGAATTTGCCCGACAGCGGCGGGCAAGTTCAGCAAACAAATTAATCTCTAAATGAATCGCAAGTAAAGATTCCTGTTCCGTTATAGTCACTGCAATCCTCATGAGCCCATTGCTTACATTGACCGCACTGTATCCATTCCTCCTGAGTCTCGCCATACCGTCCATTGCAAAATAGGCATAACGTTTCTTCATTGCTCTCTAAAACGTAGGCTTTATTTTCTGCTTTTGATTTTGGTTTCTTTAATTTAGACATAGAATTATCATCACTTATCTTTCGTTTGACTTCTGCCTTTTTTACTTGCTGCTCTTTACTCATGACTTTTTCTTCCAGGTTATCTTTGTATGGGGTGCTTCTCAGCACTTCGGACCGTTCTTGTTTTCTGCATTTTATGCAGAATTTGAAGCTTCCTTCTTTGGCACAGGAGAAATATCAGTTATTTTAACACGAGAATTCGAAGGCGAAATGGCTGTTTTTGTCGAAACTTTATTATATTTTTGATTTGTAGTAACTTCTTTATTTATTTATTTATTTATTTACGGGATGTCCCCATTTATAAAAACAATATTACAATAAAAATATTCTAACCAACTAAATTATACAACTTATAGAGAAAAATACAAAAATATATTTAACCCATTATAATAATGTGAACAATACTATAATAATATATAGATATAAACATAATCCAGAACTGAAAAAGCAAATATTCAATCATCAGATTCAGAAACAATCACACACAATACATACCAAACTGAAAGTAACTCCCAAAGATCTACCTTATGTTTCCAATATGGTCTGCCAGACACCGCTTAAAAATTGTGTGTTTAGTATCAATCAGATCAAAGTGCTGATTAAATTGATTGCCCAACATTTGAATTCTATTAATAGGAGAGAATCTACCATAATTTGTATGATGATATTCAATGGAAAACAAAGGCACATCCCTGAGAGTGCGACTACTCCATCTGAAGTTAATCAGACTCAGCAGATCAGAGCAATCAAAAGTATGGTTAAGTAGTTTATACATAAAGGTTAGATCGCAATTCAATCTGTAATCCTGAAGAGAATTGAGGTTCAACCTCGATCTCAGTTCCACCAGCGATAATCCCTGCAACCCCAGTCTCCAAGCACAAGTTTTGAGAAACTTATTTTGAACCCTTTCAAGGGTGTAAATGTGGTTTAAGTAATACGGAGACCAAACTATGGAAGAGTAGGACAAAATACTACGAACAAGCGTTAGATATAGGACTCTGAAAGCAGAGATTGAAAACTCTTGTGAGTTCCTAGTGATAAAACCAAGATTGCGAAAAGCCTTGCTAGACAGTCTATTAATATGGGGGATAAATGACAACGAGCTGTCAAATAGCACCCCTAGATCATTGATTTCAGTGACTCTCGAGAGATAGTTTGAACTAATATGATAATCATACACCATATGATGTATAGCTTTAGAAAATGTTATAGCAAAGCATTTATCTTTGTTAAGGTAAAGTGCATTGGCAAGAGACCAATTATAAAGCGAATTTAAATCTTCTTGGATCATTCGGCAGTCTGACGAATCTGAGATTTTAAAAAACAATTTAAGATCGTCAGCAAATAATAAAAATTTGCAGAACTTGATTACATCACTAATATCATTAATAAACAAATTAAAAAGAAGGGGACCCACATGAGAACCCTGTGGGACACCTGAAGTAACTGATATGGCAGCTGAAGCCGAACCCCTGATGTTCACAAACTGAACCCTACCAGTCAGATAACTGTTTAGCCAAGAGAGCAACCACTCAGGAAACCCATACCATCTTAGTTTACAAATAAGCAAGGCGTGGTTGACCGTGTCAAAAGCCTTCGAGAAGTCCGTATAGATGGAGTCCACCTGATAACCGCCCTCGAAGGCTTTGACAATATAGTCCTGAAACAATACAAGATTAGTAGTGGTAGATTTGCCCTGTCTAAAGCCATGTTGTTGATCAATTAAGAGATTTCTGCAATGCCATGTTAGATGTTTATTTAAAATTAGCTCAAAAAGTTTAGGAATAGCAGACAACATAACTACTGGCCTATAATTTTTTATGCTATCTCTATCACCGTTCTTGTACACGGGAGTTATATAGCTGTCACGCCATTTATCAGGAAATACTTGCAAATGTAGAGATAGATTAAATAAAATTTGTAGAGGTTTAGATAAAGAGTATACACATCTTTTTAAAAAATATGTTGGAATGTAATCAGGACCATGGCTCAGCTTATCCTTGAGGCCAATGATGGCCTCAAAAACCTCAGAAAGGTTAAACCGAATAAATGGTATATCAACCGATTTTTCCGCTGTTAGGTTAGAGTTAAAATCAACCTTATCAGTGCGGTACACACTAGAGAAATGATCAGCAAACAGATTCGCTACATCCACACTTGAATCGGCCGACATGTCATTAAAATGCATGACGTTAGGGATTCCATGACTTTTATTTAGGGAGTTGACATGATTCCAAAACTGCTTGGAGCCCGAGTGAACTGATTCATCGATGGTAGTGATATACGATCTATAGCACTGTTCTGATAATGTTCTACACCTCGTGCGAAGACTAGAAAACAATAGGTAATCTGCAGCCGACCGGCTATATTTGAATTGTGAATGAGCAGCTTTCTTTGACAAAACAAGATGCTTTAGTTCCGGAGTGAACCAACGAGGAAACCTAGATGGTGTATAAGTTTTCTTAGGTACATAATATGATATTGCATTAGACAGCACACCATAGAAGTTATTGACTGAGATATTAATGTTTGTTTTGTCAAAGAGAGTGTCCCAGTTGATTGAACATAAATAATCGTTCAAGGCTTCAAAATTTGCACTCTTAAAATCTAAATAGGTGGTTTTATAGTTTGCAGGATGAACATTATCCCGCTGAGTAAAATCACAAATAACAGACACGTGATGATAATTATTAGGGAGTAGAGTATCAACTGCTGGTTGAACGGACAGTTTATGATAGTCACCAATACTACTAAAAATGAGATCCAAAAATACTCCATGCTGATTAGGTATCACATTGGATTGTGTCAAGTTTAAGTAAGAAAAATACTCGCAAACACGTTTTGCTGGATAATACTGTGGACACTCAGCTAGAAGACCTTCATCAGGCGAGTAGGCCCAAGTAGCCAGAGGTAGATTATAATCGCCAAACAAAAACATAGGCAAATCTGGATTGCCACTCATGATAGTTTCGACAGCTGAGCAGTGGGCAAGGTAGATGTCTTCTGTAGAATTAGGCGGAATATATACACCACCTAGTATGACCGGTCCAGATCCAAAATCAACCTGAACAAAAAGATGCTCCACATTTAAAATTTCTGTCTTGATAAGTTTAGCTCTAAAATGGTCACGTATCAATATCAAAATTCCACCTCCACGCCGCTTACTACTAGTTCCCAAATTACGGTCTTGTCTGAAGATATGGTAATTCAGATTTGAGAGTTCGTTATTAGAGTAGTCGTCATTCAACCAAGATTCAACCAGAACGATAACATCATAATCACATTGAGAAATTGCACTACACAACTGGCGAAGCCTAGTACGCACCCCACCCAGATTTTGATAATAGAGTGATATTGAACTTACTAAACTTAGTTTTTTGAAGGAGGTTTTTTGCCAATGGTTGGGATACCATTAATAAACTTGATAAACAAGTCCGATTCGCCCTTTAGTTAAATATATTTTAGAAGGCCCGGCTTGTTCAAAGTCCACTGCCACATTCACCGTTTTAAGCGAACTTTCTGATATTGGTACGATTCCTTATTAATCACTGGGCTGCATGCGGAAGGTACCAGAGAAATAGAGCCACCATGCTTGCTGTTGTCAAAGTAATTATGATCTGCAGTAACTGGATAGGAGAAAATAGCTGATGTTCCAATAAAATCACTTTCCTGAAATACATCCGAATTGAATGGACTTATGCCAGATTTTTCAAAAGATTTTAAAATATTTCTGGATGAAAATGCACCGATAAAAGCTTCCTTTATGATCGGCCCAAGAATATATTCCGATATTCTATCGCCTGGGTGATTCGTCATATATTTGTCCATTTTCTTTGGCAAGATATATGTCTTGAAAGGTCCAAAGACGCCAACATCGAGAGGCTGGAGTCTGTGACTTGTATGCGGAGGAAATGTTAACATCACGATCCCATTTTTGCGGCAAATTTAATGCTTCTAATGACTTGTGGCTACCATGGCCATCGAGTAGAAGAAGAGCTGGGCGCTCTTTTGACGGCCGTACGCATTTAATGAAATGTCTAATATTTTCAAGAAACAAATTTGAATTACTCCAGCCTGACGGATTTGCGAATCCTATGGTGCCAGAAAATGAACCCACAAGCAACTGGGGACTCAATCGGGCTCTAGGATAGATTAACATCGACGGAATAAAGGTTCTTCCAGCACTAACGGTGCCTAAAAGCGTTACGTTTTTCCCTCTTTCAGCCGATGTGATTCTTACAAGTTGCTTTATACCTTTTTTCGGCAATAATTTTTCTGGGTTTCTGCACACACGTTTTGCCGGTTTCGTCTAAATTAAAGATTTTGTCAAGAGGAAAGCAATACTTCTCTTTAATTTCCATGAGCAGAAAAAAGAATCTGTCTACCTTAAATTTTGTAAATCCAGCTGCTCTCGACATACTTGTTGCCTCAGGTGTTCTTAGCGATAAATGGGTTTTGTTCTTAAAAACTTGCAGCCAATCTTTTCCTACCATTTTCTTAAACGTGTTAAATGCATATGGTACATTATTTGCCACAGCGTATTCATAAGCTAGTCTTCTTATGTCGACAGGAGACATCCCATAAAACATCTTCTGTAATGCAACAATATGGGTTTTAAGCTCGTTTTCCATTTCTTCATTAAAAACCGATTTAAAACGACCTTTACAGGAAACTTCTGGAAACTCCTTGTCTTGCCAATACTGTAAAGTGGTTCTTGGTATTCCATATTTCTTCGCGGCAGCAGAAAGATTTTTTGGGTTTCCATTTTTATATTCAAAAACTGCTTGCTTGAAGGTTTCTTCGTCGTATTTATTTTTAGTCTTTCTGATGTATTTATATACCATCTTATATCTAGAAAATAAAAAAAGGTTTATTTAAAAAGGACAAAATTGTTGGCGGGCAAGTTCGGCAATGGTATTGACGATCTTACCCGCAATGTATGTAGAAGAAGAAAATGTCAACAAACTCGTTTGTCTGAACTATACCCTTAATCCGCTAACGTTAACCATATAACCTAACAATTACTAATGTCATGATTTAAGTAGGTTTGGCAAAAAACAAATGGACATAAAAAAAATATTGATATTAAATAGTCAATACTTACAGCAGGTTTAGCAAAAACCCAGAAAATTTATTTAAATTGACAAAATTTATAAAAAAACTACAGCAACGTGACTAACATGTGCCTGGTATCGACAATGAATGGATTTCAATGCTGCCCATTCACTTGCAGGTCGCCGGCCGGAATTGACTTGCAGTTTCGTACCGAAGGCGAGAATTGAGTTTGACCACACACTATTCCGATCAGGAATGACAATCATGCCTTCAGGTAATATCCGTACGATCGAAAACTGCAGGCAGATTTAAATTTGTACACACACACAATTTATTAAAAATTAATAATTTAAATATCATTGTGATGAAATGACTCTGTCAAAGAAAAAAAAATTGTGTATTATAATATTGTTATTATTAACTGAGAACTTTAACAAAACAAAAAAGAAGGTTTGGGTAAAGGACTGGCTTTTAGAACGAAAAAAGTTTTCACATATTGACCTTGTGAAGAAGCTGAGAAGTTCAATCACAGACAGAGAGGACTTAAAAAATTACCTACGAATGGATGAAAAAAGTTTTAAAATTTTACTTAACACGTTGGCGGACACTGACGGCAAATGACGTCAATGAACATATTTCTGGCAGGTCACTTAGAAATGGGGGTTAGCGCTGAAGTAATACACACTGATAAAATTTTTATTATTTGACGTAAAAACTTGAAACTTATAGCTATGGAGCCATAAAAACATTCCAAAACGTAATGTAGTCGTAAAAATGACGCGTTATATGACGTCGTGTCCCACTAGGAGCATTCTTAGTACGTGCTGGGACATTGACGTTATATGCCGTCAGCTAGCCCTGTTCTACAAAAACATTTAGCTATTTCTTCTAGTACAAATATCTTTATTGATATAACGAACTAAACAAAATCAACTCTTTGTAATAAAATCTTTAGTTACTGGTGGCACTTTTCAAAACAATTTCCAACACAAAGTGGAGGCTTTCCAATACAATATCGACATTGCCAGGCAGTCTCTTTTCTTTGTTGAACTTGAGAACATTGCTTGCATCGCTTATAATATTTTCCTGTTCTTTTACTTGCCGCAGGAGTAGGAATAGCTTCCAAAATATGACCCAGGTTTTCTTTACCTTTCTTGGAAATTCTCCGTTTGGTTTTAACTGGAGCATCGGAAACAAATGCTCGGCCATCTGTTTGGTCTCCTCGTATGGCTAACAAAGACTTAATCAGTGTTTCTCGGAACGAGTGGAATTTTTCATTTGGGTTGTGGCTCTTATATATGTAATAAGAGTTCCACACTGCTATATCCAAAATATGAAATATCACTTTTTTGTGCCATCTTAATGTTTTTCTCGGGCATGAGTAATAGCTAATCATTTGATCCGCTCTGTCAATGCCCGACATGTTTTCATTATATTTGTCGATTTCTATAGGCTTAACTTTTTGCTGGCCGTGTTTGTTTGTGGTTTCAATCAACTGAGGTTGATAAGCAGTTGTAATTGCTAACACATCACGTTTATCACGCCACTTGGACACATAGACATTTCCGTTTCTTTTCCAGATGTGTTCTCCTGATTTTAGTTTGGCTTGAGTAACCTCACGTGGATTGCCTTTTCTGTTAGAACGCAATGTTCCTGTGGTGTGGGTTTTTCGTGATAGCAAAATTCTTGACAAAGTTACGCTGTTATAGAAATTGTCCATATATAAATGATGTCCTTTGTCCAAAAAAGGCTCCATTAGTCTAAGAACAAGTGCATTGATCTTTGAGGCTTCTCTTGCATCATCTCTGTTGTCCTTTCCTTTGTAAATTTCCATATTTAAAAGAAAACCGTCGTTTGAACATAATTCATAGAATTTTATGCCGTATTTAGACTTTTTGTTTTTCATATAAACCCTAAACTTTAGTCTCCCACGAAAGAGCAACATTGACTCGTCGAGAGATAGGGCTTCCTTTGGAATAAATATATTTTGGCTTGATAAAACAATTTTCTTGACCAACCAACTGACTTTCTGTAATGGATCGTCGATGTTCTCAGTATTTGAGCAATTTAGACATCTTAAAATTTGCTCAAATCTTCTACCTGACATGGTGGCAGAAAAAATTGGATGGTAATACAAAGGGTCCATTGAAAAGAGGCTTCTAATCGAACGAAATTTTATATGGCCGGCCAAAAGACAAAGCCCAAAAAATTTCTTTAATTCATTCATCGTAACTTGTTGAAACGTTTTAAATCTCTCATACCTAGATTTTGGTCTATTTTTTATGTTAAGAGTTTCGCCATATTCATTAGTTTTTTTTAGTACGTAGTTCATTATTTCTTCTGTCCAAATCAGTTCAAAAATTTCGATGGGAAGCTTGCCCTCTATACGCTCTTTCACACCGGCAGATGTCTGGTCATAAAGCAGCTCTAAATTTTCACAAAGTGTATCTTCCCAGGCGTCCTCTTCATTTGTTTCCTCCTCGTGCACGGGATTTTCAGGAGCATTATTAGCTAAAAGAATAAATTTCCTGTAAACAAATAGTTTTTCATAACTACTGACCTAAAAGTGAATTCTTTTTTGTTAGAAGGGTGCTGACAAATTTAAAAGAATTAAGGCTTCTTACTTAAGGAAAACTATACCCATACCCAGTTTTATATACTCACACAACTCTATCTCAGCAACGTCCCTTTCTTGCATAACATGTTTTCGTTTCTTTTGTGATGGGCCAGCTAAAATATACAACTTATATATAAATCTTAGTAACACAAAATAGACACAAGTACTTACGTTTATCTTTGTCCTCAGAAAATTCACTTTCTGAATCGTCACTATCGGAACACTTATATTCTGGGTCTGCCACTGAATCGTCCGTGCTATACGGATCATGTGTTGAATTATTATTGGAATTTTCACTATCAACATCACTTGAAACCTCGTCGTACCACTGAAGCAATTGATGTTCTTGTTTCTTATCCATTTTTTAAAAAGCGCGGGTAAAATTTGCGTTCATACGTGTGCACTTTCTGCAGGAAGTTGAGCGACTAACGTGCATCGAAGATCGAATTATTTATCCGGTTAAACATTGACCCCCACTACTAAATTTTTGAAAAAAGGTGTCTAGTGGGACATCCTATCCATAACTGTATGGAAAATCGACGGCATTTAACGCTGTTTTTATCTCTAGCGCAAGGAGCATTTGACGGCATATGCCGACAGTGTCCCTGTGGAAGCAAATTAATATGCGGTAAATACCGTCGATGCCGTGTTAGACACACACTACTAAATCTCTGTGTCCGTCAATGTGTTAAAATGGTAAAACCTTACATTTCTAAAAAAGATACCAGAATGAGAGAAGCAATCAGTGCAGAAGAAAGGCTTATAGTTACATTAAGATACGACGATTCGAAGACTTAAAATTTACAGCCATAATTTCAGGTTAGTTCAGGTTAGTGATGAGGCATTGGGAGTAATCATACCGGAGACTTGTAAATACATTTATCAAGCTTTAAAGAAGGATTATTTAAAGGTAATTATTTCAATATAAGTCAGTGTTCAGGATTTGGTTTTAATAGATAAACAAAAATTTAAACAGAACTTAACTTTAATATGGTTGTAGAAAAACGAAAAAAATAATTATTAACTGTCCCTAAAATCTTAACATTAATATCATAATTCATGAGTGATCGAAAGTAAGAAATTCATTTAAAACTTGTGAGCTCTGTGACGGGATACCATGTAACCACTGGTGGTTATCACCACGCTCTTGATCAGATCCAAGCGCAGCAGGGGCTTCTCGAATTGCCGTCGGTGTCGTAACCAATGTGGAGGTACGATTGAGATAACCTAGTTGAGCTTGAAAAAGGACATCCATCATGAGTTTTTTAGCAATAATGGCTGTTTCTTTTGGCAAGCTACGTAATTTGTTTCCTATGTGTTTTCCAGTTATATCAAATTCATCTTCTGACATTTCTAGCTGCTTTCCAACTTTAGCCAATAATTCTTCTCTAACATCCTTACTAACCTTATATTTCTTGTTCCTCAAAGAGGTTTTGGGATATAATAAATTAGATTTTCCAGTAGTAGAAGAAGTAGAAGCAGCTGATATACTTCTGGGTGTATCAATATTTTCTGTTGCAATACCTGTTTCGGTAGCTGGTGGGGATGATATTTCTTCTAAGTTATAGTCACTACCCTAAAATGTAAAAAATCATTTTTTACATTTTAGGGTAGTCATTTTCATATTTTTCGTTTGTGTAAAAAGGTATTATTGCAATATGCTGTAAAAAATTTATAGATTTTATTTGTTTTAGATGCCAAAAACACAAGAAGAGTGGCAGGAAGTAGCAAAAAACATAGAAAACAGATGGAATTTTCCTAACTGCGGTGGATCATTAGATGGCAAACATATAAGAATAATGAAACCAGCAAATAGCGGATCGTATTTATTTATTTTTTTAATTATAAAGGGTACCATAGTATCGTTCTAATGGCACTTGTAAACGCTGACTATGAATTTATCTATGTAAACGTGGGATGCAATGGAAGAGTTTCCGATGGTGGTGTCGTAGAAACAACAAATTTTTATAATAAACTTGTGGAAAAGCGATTAAAGTTGCCTGGTAATGACACTACAGTAAAGAATATGAACTATGTATTTGTTGCCGATGATGCCTTTGCATTACATGATAATGTGTTAAAGCATTATCCACACACAAGTTTATCAAAAGAAGAACGTATTTTCAATTATAGGTTAAGTAGAGTTCGGCGTACTGTTGAAAATGCCTTTGGAATTTTAGCCAATCGATTTAGAGTATTTCACACAGCTATCAATATGATACCTAAAAAAATTGACAAAGTTGTTTTGGCCGCCTGCGCATTACATAACTTTTTACGACGCCATTCAAAACATTCATATGTACCGTAGAATGGGGTTACTTTGCCCGGTTTTCGAGATTTTTTTTGAATAACTTCTCTTGTTTTTAACTATGAAACTTGATATAAAAATATGTGAAATTTTAGCCTTTTTGGAAACAAAATCTATAGTTTGAGGCTAGTTAGTTAGCTTAATCTATTTTTTTTAAAACGCCAAAAATTTGGCAAAGTTACCATCGAAATGGGGTAACTTTGCCACGGCCTATAACTTCAACAGAAAGGCAAAGATAGCCCAACTAATAGCATAATATTTGGATTCCTTGGAAAATTTCCTCTAATATAGAGATAAATTTCTCAGAAATCTGTCAATAAATAAGCAAATTACGACCTTGTATTTAAACATACTTTATTTCTTCAAACTAAATGAAATAAATTTCAAAAAAATATATTGTAAAATAACAAAAACACATAAAAACTTAAGAAAAAACAGAAGAAACATTCTTTAAAGAAAAACTAAAGAGTTTTTACAAACTTCTTAAGACAAAGTGTATTCTGACACATCTTGAAATTTATAAATTTCCCTTGAACTTGAACACAAACTTGGCGCTAACAAAATTTTCACAACTTCACTTTTAACAATGTGAGCTACGTCATCAACTGACGGAAAACAAAATCTTTTACCATTTCTTCTCAGAAATTTTACTTTATAAAAATTTGCTTCCCCCATAGAAATAATTTGTGCAATGAAATGAACCTTTCTTTTTGCAGTTTCAAGCTGTACAACTACAAAGCTTCCTTCTTTGCCTACTGTCGCTTCAGTCTTTTGGGTTTTTTCTTCTTCTGCTATCTTTTGGATATCATTTTCAACATCTGTCCCATCCCTCTCTGAGATTCCTTCTTTTTCCATTGTATCTGTGTCTTCCTCTGCTAAACTTTGTTTTGGTAAAACGTCTTCTACGCTTACGGATTTTCCGGGTTCGACGCGGACTATTTTTTTCCTTATTTTTTCGCTGGAAGCATCTGAACTGCGAGTCTTTTGAAGATAATTTACCACTGCGTCTCCTACTTGGTTACTGACATTTTCTTCAAGTCTCTGTTTCGGCAACATTTTAATAACTTCACTTCTGTTCATTGGATAAATCCCAGCCTTTCGGAATCCATTTTTTATTATAGAGGAATGGTTCATCTCAATTTTCTGAGTCAATGTCTTAAGTAAATTTGGAAAACTGGTCTTATTCAAAACTGAATCTCTTGGATTTCTGATTTTGTAATTAGTCAAAATCTGCCTCCATGCCATTTTTAGAGCTCTAAAGAAACTTATGTCTAAGGGTTGTGTCAAATGCGTCGAGTTTAATGGTAAAAACACAAATTTAATATTTAACCTCTGACACTCTGTTAAAACTTCAACGTTAACATGGGATGACAAATTGTCCCCGATTATTACTTTATCGCCCTCAAGAGACTGGGCCCATGGAATAACAATTCGTTTAAACCAATCTAGGAAGCATACGCTGTCGAACCATCCGGACTTACTTCGGTTAAACCTTGTTTTTGGTGGTCCTCCAATACACCACTGGTCATATATACGATCCGCTTTATACACCACATAAGGTGGGAGAACCTGCCCCGATGCTGTTGCGGCAAACATGACTGATATCGCGGTTTTTGTTGAATTCAAAACCCTTTCTGGATATTTACATCCCCTGCGAAAGAGACACTTTTGAGAGCCAGGGTCATCTGATAAGTTAGTTTCGTCAAAATTTAAAATTCTGTCTGGTGTGACATTGCCTAGTTTTCTCTGCTCTCACACGCTTTATGTTTTGGCACTGTCTTTGTGTTAAACGGTTCTTGTATCTTTTTAAAAAAGCAAATGCCCATTCTTTTCCTGGCAAATTATTTGAAAATTTAGCTATCGTCAAACCATTAGAATCCAAATAGCTTTTCACTACCATGCGTAGGTCAAACAGTCTAAGAGGGCTTCCAAATTCCGAACAAGCTATGACAACATCTACAAAGCTTCTTTCTACGGCCTCTGATAAAACTGTTGGTGCACCCACACTACCGCAGTGCAAGTTTTTAATTTTATTTAGGATGGTTCTACGAGGAATATTAAAAGTGTCAGCAGCAACTTTTGCATTCATCCTTTTTTGTCGTACAGCAGTAACGGCCCTATCCAAATCCTCGTCCGTATAATCCTTGTACCGTCGGGCACCTAATTGTCTTATATACTCCCGCGGCATTTCCTAGAAAAACGAAAAGCTGATTTAATTCAAAAGATACTCCAAGAACAAAAATGCTGGGTAACTTTGCCACCCGAATTAATTTTCCTTTGTGTAGCAGTTTGGCAACATCTAATGCATTTACAACTCTAACCTATAATAATCTACCTCATATCCAAAACTGGTATATCTACTGTTATCGGTTTTCTTTCCACACGCCTTAGTATAGCAACGTGTTCAGACATGCGTAAATATAGCAATATACATATCCAGTTATATTTAGTTAATGAAGTTTAACTAACTGTAATATTTTATCGCAGACGCTAAGTTACACCACCACTTGTTGCTCGGACATTCTAAAACAACACTACAGTGTTGCCAAATTTAAAAAATGAATTTTATTTAATTTCACTACACGTTTGGCAAAGTTACCACATCAGGCAAAGTAACCCCATTTTACGGTACCTAAGAATTATGTCGATTCGGAGGATCTCGACACAGGTGAAATAATAAGAGGGGATTGGAGAACAGTTCTAAACTTGGATGGCTTGCAATACACAAACCAACGAAATCCACCACAAACAGCAAAGGACAATCGTATTAATTACAAAAATTATTTTATGCAAGATGGTAAAGTATCCTGGCAGGATAATTTTTTATAAAACTCGCTCATGTTTTTATTTTAATTAATATATTAGGTATATTATAAAACCAAATACTAACTGTAAACTGGCTGCAAATAAAGAAAACTTAATTACTTTAAACTATATGTAATTACCTCATTTTCTGTATCTTCCATTATTTCTTCCTGTATATCATCAGTGTCATTAAAAATACTTGTCCTTGGTTCCTCTTGATCCACCGTAAATAACATTAAATTAAAATACCATAAGGAAGGCTTGTAAATAATGTCTGTAGAAGTTCTAGATTTCTTTGATTCCTTAATTTTTTTTAATTCCTTTCTGAAGCATGACCAAATATTATTAATTTTTTTCTTCACGCTGCAAGTAAATGGGCAGCATAAGAGCTCTACGCCGTAGTCCAGTATAAGAAGGAAATAAAGGGATTGACGATGTTGCCCGCTTTGCCGAACTTGCCCGGCTCTCCCCTACATTTACTAGAATATGCTATTAATAATTCAGTTAATAAATCAACAAACAAAAGTCCTTCACTGTTATTGTTTGGTGTTAACCATAATGATAGAAATGATAACGTTACAAATATTCTTGATTTGCAAAATAATGATTCTAGGAGAGATCTTGAGAAAATTAGACAAGAAGCACAGCAACAAAACCTAAAAAGTCAAAAGTATAATAAAAAGAAATTTGATTAACGTCATAAATTACCTTATCAATATCAGGTGGGAGATTTTGTAGTTGTTAAGAATGTAGATGTAACTCCTGGGGCAAATAAAAAACTTTTACCAAAGTTAAGAGGGCCATATAAAGTTCGTCAAGTATTAGGGAATGATCGCTATTGGATCAGTGACGTGGATAGTTTTTAAATTTCTCAAAGACCTTTTGACGGGGTATATGGGGCAGAGAATGTGAGATTGTGGCTGCACCGGTAATTAAAAGGCTGTAATTACATTACTTTATATCTGTATATAATCTTAAGATATGTTACGAATACTTACCTTTATGTTTGATTTCCAAATTTTGAACCTTATGTATTTTCTACCTACGTTAATGATTATCTTATGTTGGATGTTTTGATTTCCTAGGTTTGAATAATATTTACTTACTCTACCTACCTTATGAGAAAGATTATGCACTTAAGTTATTACCATTATCTAAAACTTATGTTATGATTCTTATTTTAAATTTATGAAACTTATGAAAATCGTATGTATTATTTCAGTATTGATGTTAGAGATTACAGTTGATTGAGATGCTCAACAGTCAGGTTGGCCGAAACTGTAAGGAATTTAAATATTTGAATCCTGGCGGCAAAACCCTAAGTTGATAGAATTGTACGAACGAGGTGATCTCTGTCACTTTATGTCATGTCACGGGATGAACGTTAAGCAAAATGTAGTGTTTATTGTTTTTTAAGAATAAAGGCTTAAAGTCAAGATTATTTATATGCTTTCTGTAAGGACTAACATCCCTTACACTCCCTTCTATTTATAAACTTACAAATCATTTTGAAATTCAATTTCTTCTTCTATGTTTTCCAGGAAGCTTAAAACTGTAGGTTTTGTGAGTCGAAATCTTCGAAAAAATGAATAATTGTCCATAGACTCGAAATAGTCACTCCTTTCGTAGACTCTGCGAGGAAAACCAAAGTTGATGATGTCGAGGTTATCTAGGTCATCATCAATGAATATTTTGTCCTCTACCTCCATTTTATCTTAAAATAATAAGAAAATTACAAAAAGACTCCAAAACACTTTGTCACACTTTTAAGAGGTTAGGTTAGAAGTCGTTTCGTTAATCCACGCATCGTTGATTCCATAATCTGAAGCTTAAACCAGATTTTTTTTGTGGTGCATAGTAAACAATAATCTAATCCAGTTTGCGTAACTAATCCGCGAAATTGGCTTACGGTGCATACCGGTGTGATTGATGTTGGTATTTGCGATATTTCTTTATTGCACCTTTTGAAATCTAAATTACTTTCTCAAATAAAAACAGGGGTGTTCCCAAAATGTTTGGGTCAAGGATTCCTAATTTTACATCTCAAGAAAGGGGTTCCTTAATTAAATTGATCGCTGAAAAATATTAAAGTATAATAGAAGATAAAAAAAAAAGTAACCATAGCTCGATTGACGATAAGAAAAAGCCTGGAAACAAATTGAAGTGGAGGTCAATGCTTCAGGCCCTATTACAACTTTCAGATTAGCTGAAACCTTGAAAAGGCTATATTAAAACAAGAAGAGGGAGTTACAGGAGGTGGTAGTATGCCATCTGATACGCTGAATAACATTGATGAAATCCTCGTTTCTATCCTAAATGAAAAAAGTTTTATTGGACTTACAAACCAATTCGATTGTGATGAGGATGAAACTAACATAAGCGAAAAACAAGCTGATTATATTTTTGAAACTGATTTGTCAAAGGGTGACGTTCAGGTATAGAGTAAATATTATTTTAAACTATATGTGAAAAAATATGAAATGTGTCTGTTATGCCCGTATTCTTTGTTTTGTAGAAAAGCTGGATTAATTAAAGTCGACTTAACTCCTTAAACTCGCTTATGCTCGTATTCTCGGTTTTGTCAAATAAATGCGTTCAAGTAAACTGGTTTAAATAATGAAACGAGATTAACCATTCTATCCTATGCGCCGTACCAAGTTTAGTTAATCCTGAAATACGTTTGGCAATGCCGCAAATTCCAGTGACATTCTATCTACACTGCGTCCATTAATTATGGAATAGGTAAAAAAGTACCCAAATTTTAAACATCCATATCTCCATCAAAATTATATCAATCCACTCAATTTTTGATTTATTAGGTAGGCCGTCCCTTGGACTACTTAGCACAAAGTATTTAACCTTACTTTATTTTTTTTTTATACAGGATCATGGATAAGATAACAAGCCGTGTAAAATGTGCTGATTTTAAAATTAATGTTTGGAAAATACGAAGCAATGAAAATGGAATTTTATTAGTGTACTGGTTATAACTTTATGTTAGGTACTTACTGTACAAATTACAGTGCAGTGCCGTTCGTGTAAATTAAAAAATCTGTATATTGCAAATTATATTGACTGAAAACGTTTTACTTCTATTTGGATTTACGTTGCTAGTCAACCAATTGCCCTTGTCAATTTATCAAGATTATAAATTCGTTAGCAGTTCTTGACAAGGCCTTTTGTTTAGTTTCTTTTTTTAAATGAATGCCAATATCCGATTCATATCTCCAGAAGAATGTTCCTATGCAAGAGGACTGTTTGAGCAGGGCCGGTCTCAGTCTGATATTGCCAGAATCATGAATAAAACGCAAGGGGCTATATCAAAAATTTTAAAACGGTATCGAGAATATGGATCGAATCAAAGAAGAGCAGGGCAAGGCCGACCAAGGAAAACAACTGCTAATCAGGATCGGTTTTTAACAATGCAATGTGTTCGGGAGCGATTTACAACAAGTACCAAGCTACAAGCACGGTTGTCAAACGTTCACAATGTTCGACTATGTAAGCAAACAATACTTAATCGCTTAAAAGAGGTCCAACTGAAACCGTACGAAGCAGCGATAGGACCAAAGCTGGAACCGCACCATAGACGTGACCGATTGCAGTTTGCTCAAGAGCATTTGCCATGGGGTGAAGATG
This sequence comes from Polydrusus tereticollis, assembly GCA_963920685.1. NCBI lineage: Eukaryota > Metazoa > Arthropoda > Insecta > Coleoptera > Curculionidae > Polydrusus > Polydrusus tereticollis. Next base: position 85,877,631 of record OY987332.1, read on the forward strand.
TATGGGCTAATGTTTTATTTAGTGACGAATCCCGTTTTTGTCTATACAGCAATGATAGACGTTTAAAAGTGTTTCGAAGACCTGGTGATCGCTATGCTCAGTGTAATTTTAAAGAGCGGGTTAGTTATGGCGGTGGATCAATTATGGTTTGGGGAAGTATATCTCTAGAGGCAAAAACGGAATTGGTATTTGTAGAGCGATTAACTAGTGACAGGTACATTACGGAAATTCTTCAGGACCATGTTGTGCCTTTTGCTCCCTTTATTGGAGAAAACTTCATTTTTATGCAAGATAACGCACGTCCACATACGGCGAGAATAGTAACGGAGTATCTAGCAGAAACGGGAATTACCGTAATGAATTGGAAAGCTCGAAGCCCAGATCTTAACCCTATAGAGCACTTATGGGATCGAATGGGTAGAGAGGTTCGTGCAGAAGCTAACCCACCAGCAACTTTGGCTCAGCTGAGATTGACGCTACAAAGAATATGGGAAAATATGGATCAGGTTTTTATAAGAAATCTGATTCTCAGTATGCCAAATCGTTGTCAAGCTGTCATTAATGCCCGTGGAGGAAATACGCGTTTATAATTTTTATTCTTATAATTAAGTTGTTTCTTTAAATTGTTATTACTATTGCTAAGTTAGTGTTATATCAGGATTTTTTAATTTTTTTTTAATTAACACGGACGGCACTGCGCTGTAATTTGGACAGTAAGTACCTAACATAAAGCTGTAACCAGTACACTAATAAAATTTCATTTTCATTGCTTCGTATTTTCCAAACATTAATTTTAAAATCAGCACATTTTACATGGCTTGGTATCTTAGCCATGATCCTGTATAAAAAAGACATAAAGTAAGGTCAAATACTTTGTGCTAAGTAGTCCAAGGGACGGCCTACCTAATAAATCGAAAATTGAGTGGATTGATATAATTTTGATGGAGATATGGATGTTTAAAATTTGAGTACTTTTTTACCTATTCCATAATTAATGGACGCAGTGTATTTTCGATTTTGTTGCCCAGCTAGCCTTTATTTTTCGATGCCGCTAACCACACTTTTTTCAATAACAACACTCCTATCGTCAAAAATAGTTTATTTCATTTTAAAATGGAGGACGTATTTAAAACCAAAGGAGCGTCTAATTTTAGCTTAGAAGGGAAAGCTGTTTTAATAGAAATAATTGCTAACAAATACTCTAGGATTATAGAAAACAAAAAGACAGGCCATACCACGTTGAATGAAAGACTGAGAGCATGGAAAGATATTAAAAACGATTTTAATGCTGTTTCTCCCATTAGCTTTTACCAAGACTGGGAAGTTCTTAAAAGATTTTATGAAAATCAAAAGGAAACTGGCAGACAATTGAAAGCTAAAGAAACTTTGACTAAACTTAAGACGGGGGAGGTCCTGAAGTTATTATTAAGATGGATGCAGCTGATGATTTACTTTCGTCAATAATCAACAAAAGAAGCATTAGGGGATTGGGAAATAGAAAGGACTCCAATCAACTTCCACAAACAGATAATGTGTTTGAAAGTGAAGGATTTGTTTTTTGCCCGATGGCGCCAACAGACCAAATCTCAGATTAATGGATAAACTAAGATTACATTCAAAAATTTGTTTGCACCGTTCCTTAAACCAGGTTTAATTCCCCTAAATTAAGATTAAATTTAATCCACCAAATTTGTTGGATTAAAGTATAAGTTAACTTTCACGCATGCGTGTTTGTCTTACTTATTTTTTGTTAGTGTCAAGTAAAATTTGGATATAATTTGGATTTCTTAACCACATTTTTATTTCACAAACTGTCTAAAAAAGGGCCACAATTATTTATCTATTTACGAGTCTATTTAATTCAAAAAAGTTTTTTTAACTGAACCATTGATTCAGACGATGAATTATTTTTAGAAGATGATTTTGATGTTTTGGAAATCATAGACTTTGGCTTGCCTAGAAAAATTAATAACAGAAAAGATCATTTTATTGACATGGATGATCTTACTTTTTATAGAAGATTCAGATTGCAGAAAGAAACCGTTTTGTCTGTTTTACAATTGATAGAGGTTCAGTTGGAATATCCTCACAATCTGTAAGTATAAAAATTATCACATACCTAACTATAAATAAAAGCAGATTGTGCATAGAAGTTGAGGAATTAAATAGACAAGTATAAGTTGTTTAGGTAAAATCTCATCCGCCGTTATTTATTATATATTTTTTTTTAGAAACAATAGTGATTCCCACATCAATCAGCTCTTAGCCACCTTAAGATTCTATTCAAGTTCTGGACACCTGTCTGCTGTAGGCAACTTTATTGGTATGCATGATAGCACCTAGCACCGCATCACGAATTATAAGCAGAGTTTCCAGATGTATAGCAGGACTATATAAAAATTATGTAAAGATGCCTGGTCCAGCAGTGGTATTCTATAAGTATCGTTTAGTTAGCGAAAGTAAGCCAAAGCGAAGCTAAAGGATTACGAAAGCGTTTTTAAGTGCTATTCTATAAAGCATAATTTCGCTTTCGTTTAGCTTTCGCCTTTACTCAAAAGCGAACAACGATTGTAGGCGACAAAGCACGATTGATGTTTGAGTTCATATCCGCAACGTCGCATATAGTTGCTGCCATTAAAAATTTGAGGAAAGAAGAGGAGATTGCATAACATAACCCTAATTTGTTTTTGTTGATTTAATTTTAAATTTGGTTTTCTAATATATTTTCTTTGTTTCCTACCATAGTCTTTGGTCCTACTTTCATACCATGCTTCCTGCAAATATGGTAATGTTTCATGAGATGGAAAGATTTGGACAAATGAGACTTGCTCGCTAAGAATGCCGTTTCCTAAGAGGTAGAAGTGATCCTTTCAGTCTTACTGATAGGCGATTTATCGGAGTTTTTCGTGTTAACAAAGATATAATGCAATATCTATTTCAAGAACTACTACCTTTTATGGATGACACACATTAGAGAATCGAGAATTCATTATCAAAGAAGAATCATGACTGCTTTACGGTTTTTTACATCTGGCGCTTACCAGCAAGGAGTTGGTCATAAATATTTACTAGCTCTAAGTCAGCCAATGGTAAGCAGATTGTGCTACAAGAAGAGCCCGATTATATTGATGGTCCTATAAACGGTTTTGAAAACATCAACATGGGAAGACAAATCAGAGATAATGTAATAAACAGATATTTTAGAGTCATGTGAATAGGTCAGGATAACTCGAGGGATAAATATTGTAGTTTATTTTAAAAAAAATTATTATAGATATTAATTAGGATCTTTTGTACAATTTATTTCATTATTTTTATATATTATTATTGTTTTTCTATCTGCTTGATACCTACTGCTATGCCTTTATGTTTATGTTATTTTTATCAGGCATTTTAAATTATTTGTTATGTTTTGTTCTTCCAATGTTTGAACTTGTTTATTTTTAATGTTATATACCTATTTGTAAGGTTTTGACAAAGACCCAGGTTTTATAGTTAGGTTCGTGTGGTTTTTTTCAGATAACTGGAAATTTTGGATAAATAAAGGATTTAATAGTCATTCTTTATTTCTTTATTCTATTCGGCTACGTATATGTTCGTAGTTCAAATAAAAGTACAAAAACAGATGGGTGAGGAAATGAAAGTAGGCATATATTACAAAAAATATATATTTTACTACAAGGCAAATCTTGTCAATATTAACATTTATTACAACGTGACACCAAAACTAGAAATATATCTATATAAGTAGGTAGGGTACCTTTTTTTAGAGAAATCAACAATAAATATTTAATAATTTTCATTTTAGCATAAATTCTCATACACACACTATAATATAGTGTAAGAGTAAGTATTAAATATAAAAAAATGTATGTATATTATAGAAAAACTACTATAGACTAACAACTAAATTTTAAAACTAATATGTGGAATGTGGATGTATTCTTTGGCTGCTTACTTTGGAATCATTCTTTAATTTTACTCACATTGACATAGTAATATCTTACTTACTTAATATTGCACTTTTCTATTAAATGTTACATTGTTCTATAGTTTGTTTATTGGAGAATAGTCTATTTTATCAATGTAAAAAAGTTTTTTATTTCTAATCCTTAAAATAATATTTCGCACTAATATATTTATATAATTAACTAATAGGAGATATATCGGACAACAACATATAACTTTTTAAAATTTATTTTTACGTGTTCATGCAATTTTATTATTAATTTAACAGGAATATATTGTTGATTTGATTTAGGTACCTTATTTTTTAGTAATAAGTTTTTCAAGAAGGCTACACAATTTTTCTTGTGTATCGGCCATTCTCCCCAAATTACAATTTATTTTTTTTAAGGACACCAATAGTTTCAGTATGCATCTGTTGCATATTTCTGGTGGCAATATTTTCCTTAAACCTGGATTGTGGTGTAGAACCACTAGTATTTGTCTTGCGTGTAGCAGATAGGACTTTTCTATTTGGTAAGGACTTGGATGGTGTACTAGCTGTATTTAATGAAAGTACCGGTTTGTTCGGCTCAATTTCTGTGTTCACATTGGAGCAGTTTGCTGTTGGATAAAACAGTGACGGTGGTGAAACTATATCAGATACAGTATATTTTAGTTCCACCGATGCACTGTTTACAGCACTTTCATCCAATATTTCAGTCGTTTCAGTATCCTAAAAAAAAATGTACCTATTCATTTAATATCTACTTCTGATAAAATGTCACTTAATGCTAGCTTGTGTAAGCTTAGGTTATTAGTTTATTAGTTCATTATTTGTTACTTAAAATTAAGTAAGTAATAAAAGAAAAGTTTAACTCACAAAACCAAATTCAACAGTGTTTGTTCCCGTCACACTCCAACCTATGATGGCCATTAACCTTTGTTCATTCTCATTTAGTGTGGTCAATGGTCCACCACCTCCTATTTTATTTATACCTTTCTTAATATCTGCTGCCTTTCCTTTTACTTTGGATTTCCAATCAGCTACAGCCTAAAGAAAGTGTAAGGTAGGTATGTATGTACAATATGTTTAAATGACATAAACACATTTCAATTTGTGTAAGTTATAAGGCAGGTATATTTTTATATTAGAGTTATTAGACATAGGTAGGATTGGAAAGTCTTTAAAAATGTGTCCTAAATTTGAATTCAGGTATTCTCTTGTTCGAATTTTTATTGTCGCTTAACATGCTTTAAGAATTTTAGAAAATGGTTCCAAAGCAACCTTAAGAAATTGTAGATCTTCCACAATATTTTCTGGCTCAGGGAATTTCTCAGAAATTATGTCGCTTAATTTACGATTGTCTTGGGAATTATCCCTAATTATTTGCGACTCTGCAATTCTCAAGGTTGCCCTCGTATTGACATATTTGTTCCAAAGCTTACCTCTTGGGCTCTCGCTTTTTGTATCTTTTTTTTGGTTTATATTCTATTTCCTCAATGCTTCCCTGTATTTCTGTTCCAGTCTTATAGTGTATGAAGTACGAGTCAGCCGTTTCATTAGGAAAAAATTTGGCAATCTCCTTTGAAGCCTCAAAGAATAAGTCAGTTTTGACCCTTAAACCAGAGAATTATAAAATTAATTTGTTTACATTGAAATAATGCAGACACTACTTAAAGACACCTCCTATCTCTATAAACTCTTTACTGGTTATATACAAAACGTTTGGAAACCTTGCCTTGGCAAAAAATGGCTACAACTATGATTCTTTTATGACTTTATCGCAGGGCATAAAGACCTTATTTGGTGGGAACAAAACATTTTAAAATCAAAAAATGACAATAAAACACAGGAATATGCCATGGAAATTAATACCGACGCTTCTCTTACAGGTTGGGGAGCATGTCAAGGAGTTGAAAAAACTTACGGATTTTGGTCCAACGTTGACAAAGCACGGCATATAAACCATTTAGAACTCATCGCTATTTTATACGGCTTAAAATGTTTTGCACGCAATATCACCAACTGTAACATCATAATAAGGTCAGATAATACTACGGCCATATCATGTGTCATAGCACGCGAAATATGGAGATGGTGCGAAATCAAGAATATTTGACTTTTTTGCGTCATATATAAACTCTAAAGGCAGTACAGATGCGAATAGCGAATCTCGAATAGTATCAACCGAGACGGAATGGTCTCTATCTACACTAGCCTTTCAGAACATAATTGACCAATTTGGTTGTCCCGAATTGACTTATTCGCCTCTCAAATAAATCGAAAGTGTGAAAAATATTCCTCTTGGATGAAAGATCCAGAATCAGCCGCAGTCGACGCTTTCACCATGGGCTGGAAAAGCCTCTATTTTTATGCTTTCCCACCCTTTTGTATGATACTTAAAGCTCTATAAAAAACTATCTAGGACAGGGCTGAAGGAATTGTAATAATACCTGATTGGCCGACCCAACCCTGGTATCCCTTAATAAATAAACTACAAATAGGAGAAAAAATTAGATTTAGGCTAAATAACAAACTTTTATATTCTCCTTTCAGAGCGAATAACCCTCCAGCCAACAACATTTCATTGGTGGCCGTGAAATTATCCGCCAAGAATTTCTAAATAAAGGATTATCAGAAATTAGCGGCTAATACCATGTTGGCTTCACTCTCGGAATCAACCATTAAATAATATTATTGTACTTACCAGATATGGTGGAAATACTGCCAAGAAAATAAAGTACCTATTTTTAATTCAACAGTTCTACAGGTAATCGATTTTCTACAAACATTACTGGAGACCTCTACTTTAAATTACGGCAGCTTTAATAGCCATCGATCCGCAATTTCAAGACGGGGTTTCTAGAAAGCGTCCAACAAAACCGCGTTATAATTATACGTGGGATCCTCAACCAGTACTTAAATTCCTCGAGGAGATGCCAGAAAATACCTTGAAGGGTTTTAGCCATAAACTCGTTACGCTTGTAGCCCTCATTACGGGAGGCCGCATACAAACATTATCTCTCATTCGGTTGTCAAATATTTAAATAGAGGAACCTAGGTTACAAATTAAAATAACAGACAGTACTAAAACTTCCTTTACTTCCAAGATTTAGCCACATTTAATTCTACCATTTTATAACACTAACTTGAAAGTTTGTCCAGCTTTAACCCTTCTTAAATATGTCGAGGCAACAAAGTCTATCCGTAAGGAAGAAGATTTTTTATTGGTAACTTACGTACAACCTCACAAGAAAGCAAACAAACAGACTATTAGTCGATGGGTAAAAGTTACATTGACAGAATCAGGAGTCGACACAACAGTGTATAAGTCACATTCTACACGACACTCATTAACTTCAGCGACACACAGGGTCGGACTATCTATAGAGACAATATGCAAAACTGCTGGTTGGTCTCAAAATACCTTGACGTTCGCAAGATTTTACGACAGACCAATACAAAATGTTGATGAATTCGCAATTACTTTATTAAACATGTCTTGTAGTTCTTAACACTTAACAGAAAAAATGATTTCTACCATTTACAAATTTAAATATTTTATGTAAATGAAACAATGCAGTCTTCATCCACAGTTTAATGTCAAAATAAATTTCAAGTTCCCAATATGTTTCGAATGCTTAAGAATTCATCATCAGGGGATACTAAAAGGATAGTATTGGATTGAGAATGAACAGTGAATATAAAATAAAGTTTTAGGACCTACCTAACATCCAATTTAAAAGCGATGTAGGTTGTCTCAAATTAATGAGTACAACTTATAAAAGAAAAAAGTACTATATTTCCGGTTTTCAAGTTACATCCGGTTTAACCGGAAGTTTACACTTCTGGGAAGATAATAAAAAAGTAAGATAGGGACATGTGAGCCGTTTTGCTCTAAGATATACCGTTAGAGAGCTAGAAGCTGTCAAAGTTCAAAAATGTAATTTTTCGAAAGTCGATATCTCAGAAACTATTGGGTTTAGACTTATAGTGTGCTTATTAAAAAATAATTGATATTTTATGTAAAATCCAAAAGTAATATAAGATATAGGGCGTTTCATTTAAAAAAATGAAAGTTTTGTTTACCATGACTGTTTAAGGCACCCTGTATAATTACAGGTGCCCTAGTTTTATAGCTTTTTTAAGGCCTACAACTTTTATACCGGAAGTTTTTTTATATTGTTCGCCATTTTCTAAATAATTGACCGGTCCGGGACTTTTTGAACACAGTGTATATAGTTACGAGTTCGTTTCTTATTTTTAGGATACCTTTCATCTGTAAAGCCTACATATTTTATTGTTTTTAATGTTTATTCTATAAATAAATCAACATTATATTTCTAAATACAAGGCCTTGTTTTAAACTTAATACAAACGTTACAATGTACCTAGTTTAAAAGCTTTGAACATTTACCTAGTTATAATATTACTTCGGAATGAACGATGAATATAATTACGATTGAACTTCAGGTAAGTTCGTTTAATCGTTAAATAAAATTCTATCGTCAACGAACCAGATATAAAACATAACGTTATAACTTAAAGTGGCAAACAATAATTTAAGGTTATAAATTTGATTTATCCTGCCGTTTAATGGGAAACAGCCAGATGAAATTACTGTTAAATGGTGTCCCGGTTAACATAAGTTTATCCTTCAGGTATCACTAACATTACATTTATAATTGCAGTTTTTGCATTAACAGGCGGATTATTCTACCAGACACCTTAACAGCACATTAATAATTTAGTCCTAAGCAATTTAAAATATTTAAATTTAAACGAGTTTACAATTTGAAAACATAACTCAACTTAGGTACAACAAACAACTTATAATTTAAAAAAGTTAAATTAAAATGAAGCTAGAAGATGAAATATTTGTGGAAGATGATGGAGACGCCATCTACATAATTAATTTTGGATTTCCACGAAAAAGGTACGATCGTGCAGATCATTTTCTGACACTGGACGATATGTCCTTTTTCAGACGATTTCGGCTAACAAAGCAAGTTTTTTAATGGTTTTTTGACGAAATAGAAGATGTTTTGGAATTTCCACATGATTTGTGGGTGCATAGGTACCTATATACAGGGTCCTGCAACGGTGCGTCGGGCTTTCATAGCTCCTAAACGAATTAAGTTAGAAATTTCATTCATATGCGGGCTTATACTGTATCATAGAGTGTATTTCAGGAAAATATTTTTGCATTTACAGGGTTGCCCAAAAAAGTGTGGTAACATAATGTTGAATTTTTTTAAAGGGAACACCCTGTATTTTCTTGAATGCTTTGGTAGGTTAAGAGCAATAAATTAAAAACTAAGATAAAAAGAATTAGCAGCTCTGAAGAAAAACCAAAAAAAAAAAAATCTGAAAACATTTTTGGTAATCACGGCATTGTACAAAAATAATGACAAGGAGTCCAGAGATATGATGAATTGAAGAGTTTTCATCAGTTTTATACAGGGTGTTCTAAATAAGGTTTCAAAAATGAGTCATTAAAAACTCATTTTCCTCAAATTTTTCAAATGGATAACCCTGTATATTTTTAACTAATATAACGTACAATATCATAAACAAATATTTTTTGCAATACAAACATGTAGGTTATTTCCAGCCGTTTACGAAATAATTGCAAATTTCGTAAATTCTGTTGTGTAAAAATGTAAAAAGAACGTTTATTTTATCAATTAAACATATTATATGCCTAAACCAAAATTATAAACTACAATAAATGTTCAAAATGTCTTCCATTTTGATCTGTGCATAAATTAATACGCTCTTGAAAAGATCTATTTACTTCTCTTAACATTTCAGGTGGTATACTACCAAACACGTCTCTAATTCAGGCTCAGACAGCATGTAAACTGCTAGAAAAGCATAGCTTAGGAGACAACTCATCAGAGGAAGGATGGGAAAAACAAAAAAATTGTAGAAAGCGCAGATTTGTAGTTGGCGGTAACTCAAGTAACGAAACCATACAAACAGTACCGAAATCTATAGCTTTGCATGTCACCATAAATCCTGCGACTACAACTGACGAAATGAAACGGACCTTGGTCGAGAGGTTCCCCGAAGTTGAGTGCATCGAGTATGTGTCCAAAAAACCTGACCTATACAAATCTATGAAAATAATAATAAGGCAAGAACACTTTAGAGAGGCCTGGAAGAAAGAAGTCTAACCATCTGGGGCACTAGTCTCTAAGTTTTTTGTCAAGAAAAGGAAGATATCAGAGAAGTAGATGGGTCCGCAGCATCAGAATGTTTATCAAAGATAAGTTATACATCTAGTCAGAAGTAAAGAATCCTCGTTTTAAATTGCCAAGCTCTAAATCAGGATAAAGCAGACATGATTGTGGAAAATTATCTGCAGTCGGATGGTATAAAAATTTTGTGTTTTTGTGAAACGTGGTGCAAGCCAGAAAATGTATCTCTGTTATGTATTGATAACTTTAGAAATAGTGTAAATTATTGCAGAACAAGACTTGGGAGGCGGAGTTGGTATCTGGTGCCGCAGTGACATTGGTGCCAGACCCCTGCAGTTCAAATCGATTGAATGTGTTGAAAAAGACTTTGAAATATGTGGAGTATCGCTCAGCCCCCCGTCAAATGGTAAAATAATAGTATTAACATGTTACCGTTCTCCTGATGGAGATTTTGTTATTTTTTGTAATAAGCTTGCCCAGGTATTGCACTATATTTATGATCCAAATACTCAAATAATTTTAACTGGGGATTTCAACCTGGATCCCAACCGAGATAGGCATGATTATGCAATATTGTGTGATATTTTAGATAGCTGTAAAATTTTTAATAGAGTTACCACCGCGACGAGGGGGAAATATTTGCTAGATCATGTTTATTCGAGCCATGTGCTGGGGTGCGTAGTTGAGGGCAACAACCTCTCTGATCATAGAACCATTTAAATTGATTTTAACATTAAACTGCATCAGAATTCTCAAAGTATACATAAAAGAACTTTTTCTAATAATAAAATTCAAACATTTCATGATAATTTGCAAATAAAAAACTGGTTGTCTGTGTATGAGACAACTGACGTCAACAATGCTTTTAGGAGATTTCATGAAATATTTCTTTTTTACTTTGACTCCAACTTTCCTTTAAAAACGATACAAATTAACAAAAACAAAAAGAACTGGATTACCCAAGAGGTTAAACAGTTCAGTCTAGCACTTAAGGAACTTTTTAAGGTGAAGGGGACGTTTCCCCAGATGTACAGGGACGCCAAGAAAAGTCATGTTGCATTGGTTAGGGAAACTAAGCGATCTTTCTACCAGGGTCGAATACATCGTTTAGAGAATCCGGTGAAGGAGGCTTGGGGAGTTGATAAAGAACTAACCAACAAATTTGTTAAACGGAAAAACATACAACTTAGTGAGGAAGGTCACTTGGAGGATAACCCTTCAAAGGTTGCAGATATATTTAATTCCTTTTTCAAGGCAGCACTACTGGAGATTGTAGGAAGGATTCCTCCTTCTAAGCAGTCAACACCGGATTCCGTTGAGCTCTTAAAGGCTAGCTTCTTTTTATCAGGCATGACACATTCTGAGCTTATTTCAATCGCAAAAAAATAAAGTAAAGGATAAAAAATCATCCAGCTTTGATGAAGTGTCTGGTTCTCTAATTAAAAAATGCATTGGGCATATGGCAGCAGTACTGACTTATATTGTGAATCTAAGTTTTGAACAGGGTCAGTTTCCGGATTTACTGAAAATGAATAAAATCATCCCTGTCCTTAAAAAAGGTGACGATGATCTCGTTGAGAATTATCGTCCTGTTGCATTGATCTTCACATTTTCGAAGGTTCTCGAATACTTCTTTTTGAGCCGCCTCGAGTATTTTTTTACAAGAAATCAAGTTTTAACAGCATTTCAGTTCGGCTTTCGCCGATATTGCTCAACAATGAATGCTGTTCAGCATTTTTATGAACAACTGATCGGCCACATGGAGCGCGGAGAGTGTCCTGCTGGGATTTTCTGTGACCTCAGCAGGGCATTCGACTGTGTGGACCACCAGATTTTGTTAAGAAAAATGGAAGCTTGCGGAGTGAGGGGGCCTGCGCTTTTATACTTGACAAGTTTTTTGGTGGACAGAAGGCAGTATGTTTCTGCGCCATATAATAATTCGACAGGGCTTAAAGGATCCTGCGATTCGAACGTGACCACTCTTCAACTGGGGGTCCCACAGGGTTCCGTATTGGCCCCTATTTTGTTTATTTCCTACATAAACGATCTTGTTGCCGCTATGGATCCAAATTGGACTGTGTCTCTTTTTGCAGATGACTCGTCCTTTATAGTCTCATCCTCGAATAGTGCAGGTCTTGAAAACATGTGCAATAGTGGCCTGGGACTCCTGCTGAAGTGGTTTAATAAAAACTCTTTATATTTGAACAGCTCAAAAACCACTTATATGAGGTTTCATACACCCCAGAGTAAACAGAATATGAAACTAGGTGGGTGGTGAGAGTATTTCTTGCTCAGCGTCTACAAAGTTTTTGGGTCTGACAATAGACGAAAACCTAAGCTAGAAGGAACACTGCAAGCTGTTATCTTCTAAGCTGAACAGCCTCTGTTACATGATAAGAAACCTCAGGACAGTTCTACCTTTTGGAGAACTGCTGTCCATCTATAATGCTTACATAGGATCGCGCCTTCATTATGGGGTCTGTTTTTGGGGTGTTGCCTCTGCAGCACGGAGGGTGTTTGTGACACAGAAGAGAGTGTTGCGGTGCATTCTTGGCGTTGCAATGGTACACCTCGCAGGACACAATTTTTACGGCTGGGAATACGTACCCTCACTGGGATTTTCATATACGAGCTAGGAAAATATGTTTATTTGAACAAGTCTAACTTTGTAAAAAACCGCGATTTGCATGAGCATTTCATCCGTGGTAGAGACAATCTACAGGTACCGATGAGTAGATTGAACGTAAATAAGAACGCTCCACATAGCTTAGGACGAGTTGTCTTCAACAAGCTACCTCAGCACATAAAAAATGCATCAAATTTCAATTCATTTAAAAAAAAACTAAAGTATTTATTGATAGAAATTCTACAGAATTAATGAATATTGATCTCAAACGTGGTGATTTTGGTGTATGTTATTTACATGTATTATATGTTGAGTCTTGATATCTTCTTACTTTGGGCTTAGGAGGAATATATTCGTGAATTGATTTTGTTAGTGGTTTACGTTTATCATGGTGATTTCGGTCGCCTCTGTATGTTACACATGTACCATATTATGTTAACTTTTTCTTTCTTTTATAAGAGAATAATTTTATAAATATTTTGATATTTGTCTAACGTTTATCGTTACTTATATTTGAGTGTTTTTCTTTTTATTGACGGATTCCGTACATTGTAAAATGTCATATTGGAAATAAAGATATTTATTTATTTATTTAGAATTCTTTGCTGCATATTAATGGCAGTTGTCGGCGGATTATTATAAACAATTTGCTTTACATATCCCCATAGAAAAAAGTGAAGCTTTGTTGGATCAGGCGATCTAGCAGGCCAGTGTGTAGGTTCGTTTCTACCGATCCATTGGTTGCGAAAGGTATCATCGAGGTAATTTCTTACATTCCGTGAAAAATGCGCCGGAGCTCCGTCTTGCTGAAACCACATCCTATTTCTAATATATGGAGCAACGTCTGCCAGTAAACCTGGTAAATAATTTCGTAAAAAGTTTAAATACATGGGCCCATTAAGATGACCATTAAAAAAAAATATGGACCTATCACGCTATCACCAATAATTCCGCCCCACACATTCAAAGACCACTGGTGCTGTTGATCGATTTGTCTCATATATAGCGGATTTTCTGTGGAATAATAGTGAAAGTTATGCCTATTTACTAGGGTGGAGCGAAAAAGCCTTAAAAAAAATGTTTTTTTGTTTCAGATTTCCAATAGTTATAAAAAGTTGCTCGATTGTATTGTCATTAAGAAAACATTTTGCAATTTAACATAAAAAAATTTCTTGAGGGTCCGCCGGGCCTATGAAAAGTCAAATTTAGGGAAAAAAGAAACAATTTCCTTTAAGACGCATTAAAATGTATTTTAATAATTTTTCTTTTTCAAGAGCAAAAAATGTTTAGAATATGCATATATCTACTTAGCAAAATTACAATCTCAACGAAATATTTATGTCTACAGGGTCCGCCAGAATTAACAAAATTAATAAAAAATTAATATTTTACACGTCTTAACCCTACGAAGCAGTTCTTTGCTTACTTTTTTTTTTAATTAGAAACAAAGTAACCCAAAGCTCACCACGTGGAGGTGACTGCTTATCGAGCTTCTTCACGTCCCAGCCCTACCTCCCAACCTATGCTATGACGTATGACATTTTTACGGCTCTAAAAAAATATTATTTACTCTTGAAATTTATATTCCTTTTTAGTTTCAAAAGTTGGCATTAAAATTTGGGACTTTAGTTTTGCTTTTATCAAGCCATCTCGTTTATTAGGTCCAGTTACTAACAAAGAAGCCTCAGTTACAAGCTTAATGCTTCGTTCCACTGCTTGTGTGTGGCAAGGAAATTTAGGGATCCCAAACACTCTTTTGACCCGAATAGCGTCTTTAATTTCTGCATCTGTAATATTTTGAAAAGCCGGTGGTTCTGTTATTGTTATGCTTTGCCAATTAATTATCTCCGTATACTCATTTGCATCAAAGTTAATTGTTGGAATTTTAAAGGTTCTAACTCTAAATTGAGTTTCTTGTGATGTCATCTTTCTTGCTTTTAGTATCCTTCGTAATCCCAGTTCCCTAATTTGTTCTCTTCAATCTGTTACCATGGCCAAAATAATATTTTCTGCGTGCGCAAAATAGGCATTGCGCTGAATAACAGGATCTATAACCTTTAGATTTTCTTTGTCCATGAATCTGGAATATTTAATAAGCTTCCAAAGATTTTGTGTCCCATCGGAGCATAAATGGTTTTTCTTTATAGTGAACCAAACTAGTGCGTAGACTTTCACAACATATTGCGTGAGGATAACTAAATTCTGTGAAGGATTTTTAGTTGCGACATATAACCTTAATATACGGTTTGCAAATGTTAACCAGCGAGCATGATTTAGCTTTCCCGGAGATCTATTGGCTAAATCAGTGGGACATACGCCGTTGACAACTGCATGACACATTTCTAAAAGGTATCTTTGGTCAGTACTTAGATCTTTAAAATCTAAAGAAGGTAAAGCTTCTTTAATCCTAATTGATTTGTATCTAGTTAGGGGAAACGTTTCACATTTCTGTAATAAAACGCCAATTGGTCCAGTAAAACTGTTTGGTCTTGAAGTTTGTCCATCTAAATTCTGAAACAAGTGCCGCAAGGGAAGTTCATTTCCGTGTAACTGACACACAAACCAGTGAAGTGATTGTCCTAGTCTTGACTCGATTATACGAATTATTCCACCTTTTGCACCCGTATTGGTAGGGGGCCATCACATCCTACAGCCACAAGCTCCGATAAATCAAATTTATCTACCAAATAATCTAGAATACTTTCTGCACATTTTACTGCATTGCTTGAATCGGGAACGACGTGCCCTATATATTTGGAAAGAGGTTCTTCAATGAGGACTAAATGTTCTTCGACAACACTTCTTTTATGAACTCTACCGTCAATTTTTTCCGTCTTTAACGTCCTGTCCTTTCTTCCATCAAAGTAAACTGATTTTAAAATCGTCGATTTGTCTTCTTTTTGTAGTGAATCTCTAAATTTTTCCCGCTCTCTTCGAATTTTGGATCTATCTATTACATTACTAGTATTCTGTGTCGATATTAAATTTAAATCTGTTAAAACCGCTGTCGCTATTTTGGCCGCAACACGATCGGATACTGATGCCCTATCGCATTCCCTAGCAAGTGTTGATAAAGATGTCCTCATTTGTATATTTGACGTTGAAGGGAATTCTTCCGATTTGTTGGCAGTTTCATTCAAAGTTGATGCATGATCTGTTTTTTTTTGTAAAACCACTCTTAGGTAAGTTGACAGACTCTCCTCGAAATCATCATCATCAGAATCAGAGAGAACTTCCAAAACATTATTGTGGTCTTCTGATGCAAGAGACATCAATGTTTCTGTTGTTTCTTGAGCCGCTTTTTCTTTTATTATTCGATTTTCCTTAGTCAATAATTTTATCGTGGTTTTCTGGTCAATACTGCCAATAACCATTTTTCTGACAGTTCTCTGATCTTTTAGAAAAGCTTGTTCGTGTAATGTGTCGGGATAAAAGGAAAGTCACACTTGGATAACTAACTATATTTCTTAATAATATTAACAACTTTGAACTAACTAACCAACTGTCAGTTTGTCCGTAATACGTTTTGATTGAATAGAGCTAGAGAATCGAACGACTTAGAATGAGTTATGAATATATAATGTGAATGAATGTTGGTGTTCTCTCTGCAGATATTTATAATCACTAAAAGTAAAAATAAGCATAGGCGTTCTAACTAATATTAATAATATTATCTTTTCCTTTCAATTAAGGAGTAAACAAAACCATTGCAAGAATAAATAATTTTGAGACTTTACGGCGATGAGAGAATCGTAGACAAAGAATTGATATTTAACATAAACAATTTATCGCTAGATAATGGCTTTGAGTTTTACTTGACTAATGGTTGTATTTACTTACAATAATTTGTTAACAAACTAATGTTTTAATCAAAGTAAGTTAATTAGAAGTTCTTATCTAAATAATACGAATAACTAGAGAGAGTGTAGGAAATACATAGGCGTAACATGTAGGGTACATTACACCTTCCCTCTTAATGAGAAATTTTGTAAAAATTTTCACTTAAAATTAATACATAATAAGAATACATAAAATATAGTGTAAAACATACAATTTAATCCATATTAGTCTTGAGGGATGCAATTCTATTGCTCCTTCTAGGTGTGACATCTTTACAATTTTCTGCTTTATCACTCACAGATTGTTCTTTAATATTAATAGAGTCATAGTTTTTGTCATATGTAATGGCTATAGGTTGCTCATTTACAGCGTTTGTCTTTTTCTCTTTGCAATAATTAAACGTTATGCAATTTGTAATACAACTGTTTTCGTGGTTATGTCTTAAAACATATCTTTTACAGCGTTTAAATAATCTATAGAGAATGTAAATACCTAATACTTTTAATAGGCTTAAAAATATATAAACAAAATAGGAATTTTCGAATAGATTCAGAGAATTGTTATTTACTTCATCCTTAAGTTCGGAAAAAGTTTGATCTAAGTTAGACAATTTATGACTAGCTACATTAAGATTTTCTCGATCCAATGTAAATAGATGTGAAGGTAATATATGCAAATTGGTTAAGTTTTCGTATTCTTTTTAGATAAGAACTTCTAATTAACTTACTTTGATTAAAACATTAGTTTGTTAACAAATTATTGTAAGTAAATACAACCATTAGTCAAGTAAAACTCAAAGCCATTATCTAGCGATAAATTGTTTATGTTAAATATCAATTCTTTGTCTACGATTCTCTCATCGCCGTAAAGTCTCAAAATTATTTATTCTTGCAATGGTTTTGTTTACTCCTTAATTGAAAGGAAAAGATAATATTATTAATATTAGTTAGAACGCCTATGCTTATTTTTACTTTTAGTGATTATAAATATCTGCAGAGAGAACACCAACATTCATTCACATTATACAGGGTGACGCGGATCTAAATGAACATACTTCAACACAAGACAAAGAATACCTTGGGGGTTCTTAATCACCCATCTTTGATAGTTCAATTGTCGATAGTTAATAAGATACAGGGTCTTTTATGAACTTCAGCAATTTTTTGTTCTTGTCATATTTTTTAATGCACTCCGTATAAAATTTTCATATTGGGTCAACATCTGTAACCTATCTGTCGCTTAAAATTGCAGTATCAGAAAATTTTAAATTCCAGGCCCGTATTAGAAAAAGTTGACATTTTCAATTTTTACATTTTTAACACCCTGTAGATCAATTTTTTCAAAATATTATTTTTTTATTGGAAAGAGCATAAATAATTGACCCTAACGGCATAATTTTAAAAGTTCCCGCACCCATCACTTGATTAGAATAAATGGTTGTTTTGTAAAAAATTTCAAAATGGTGCATATTTGGAAATTAGAAATTAAGAAAATAACAATAAAAAAGCAAAAACTGCTTCCGAAGAAAAAAAATAAATGTACTAAACGTTTAATAGTTTTAACGAGACTAAATTTTAGGGAACAACACAACAACAAATAACAAAGTAATAATAATAATAACAAAACTGCAAGATAATGATTGCTTTTTAGACATCGACAAAAAATCGTAAATTACAGTCAGAAATTTCAAACTTTGTAAAGTAGGCTTTGCCTCATTTAAAAACAAACCAAAGACTATCGAGTTACTGTTCCATAGCAACAATTCAAGTCACTATCAGATATGTGACAGTTGTCTGACCTTTGTTAGTATTCGGTTAACAATTATTGCAATTTTCTGTTGAAGATGCCTTACCAATTTTCAAATGCCGAATATGCCGACATTATTTTTGTATACGGTTTTTGTAACGGTAATGGAAGAGCTGCTGTTCGGGAATATCGTAGGCGATTTCCGGGTAGAAGATGTCCATATCACAAAACAATTGCAAATGTATTTTTATTTGCTGGAGAACATGGACATTTTCCCACCGACAATAATATTGATCAACCAATACGACATCCAGTTCAGGAGGAAGAAGATATCTTAAATCTTGTTGAAGATAATCCCAAAACATCTACTCGAAAAATTGCGACACGTCTAGGAATCCCGCAAAAAAGAGTTAATGTAACACTGCAAAAGGAAGGCTTGCATCCGTTTCATGTTCAAGAAGTTCAAAGATTGGAACCTGGCGATTATGCAAACCGGTTACTCTTTTGCCAGTGGCTCAGTAGACACCACAGGAGTCTTTATCGAATCCTCTGGACCGATGAAGCACAATTTACCAGAGATGGTGTAAATAATTCAAGGAATTCCCATGTATGGTCGTTAGAAAATCCACATGCCATCAGACAATCGCATTCGCAGCACAAATTTTCCATAAACGTTTGGGCAGGTATAATAAATAATAAATTAATTGGGCCGCACTTTTTTGCTGAAAGATTAGATGGAAATCAATATTTAAATTTTTTACAAAACATTTTGCCAGGACTTATGCAGAATGAAAATGCTAACGTGAGAGGGCTCTTTTTTCAACATGATGGGGCCCCACCACATTTTGCAAGGGTTGTATCTGAATTTTTAAATATTACGTTTCCTAACAGATGGATAGGCCGTGGAGGGCCCCATTTATGGCCAGCCAGGTCGCCGGACTTTAATCCTTTGGATTTTTTTTCTGGGGGAATATGAAAAATTTGGTTTATTCAGAAGAAATCAACACGCGGGAGCAGCTTTTGCAACGAATTATTAATGCTTTTCAGGAAATAAAAAATAACCCAGACGCAATTAGAAAAGCAGTGTCAAATTTAAACATCAGAAGACGAAGATGTGAACAAGCCAATGGAGGGCATTTTGAACAGCTTCTTAAATAACAGTGTTCTGCTAAAGTGCTCTTAAAATTAATTCTTGCTAAAACTTTTTCTATGTATTAGATTTTAAGCAGTCGATTTTAACTTGCAGTTTTGTTATTATTATTATTACTTTGTTATTTGTTGTTGTGTTGTTCCCTAAAATTTAGTCTCGTTAAAACTATTAAACGTTTAGTACATTTATTTTTTTTCTTCGGAAGCAGTTTTTGCTTTTTTATTGTTATTTTCTTAATTTCTAATTTCCAAATATGCACCATTTTGAAATTTTTTACAAAACAACCATTTATTCTAATCAAGTGATGGGTGCGGGAACTTTGAAAATTATGCCGTTAGGGTCAATTCTTTATGCTCTTTCCAATAAAAAAATAATATTTTGAAAAAATTGATCTACAGGGTGTTAAAAATGTAAAAATTGAAAATGTCAACTTTTTCTAATACGGGCCTGGAATTTAAAATTTTCTGATACTGCAATTTTAAGCGACAGATAGGTTACAGATGTTGACCCAATATGAAAATTTTATACGGAGTGCATTAAAAAATATGACAAGAACAAAAAATTGCTGAAGTTCATAAAAGACCCTGTATCTTATTAACTATCGACAATTGAACTATCAAAGATGGGTGATTAAGAACCCCCAAGGTATTCTTTGTCTTGTGTTGAAGTATGTTCATTTAGATCCGCGTCACCCTGTATATTCATAACTCATTCTAAGTCGTTCGATTCTCTAGCTCTATTCAATCAAAACGTATTACGGACAAACTGACAGTTGGTTAGTTAGTTCAAAGTTGTTAATATTATTAAGAAATATAGTTAGTTATCCAAGTGTGACTTTCCTTTTATCCCGACACATTACAAAATTGGTGTCAGAAGTGTGGGATTTAATCGGAAAATTGGAAAATTCATGTTCAAGATACTACGGTATACATGAGCCGATTCGATATTCGAGTGTCCGGGTAAGAAGTCATACAAACAAACTCCAGCAACAATCTACAAGCAAACTCCAGCAAGTCAAACTCCAACAACTATCTTCAAAACAAACTCCAGCAAGGCAAAATCCAGCAACCATATATCTACAAGTGAATCCAGGAAGTCTCCAAAATCCACAACGAACTCCAACAATTGTACAACAGCCAAAATCCAGCAAATCTAGCAGACTATATCCTGTGTCGTGTGCCAAAGTTCCAGATGCTCTCGCTAATCTTGTAAGTTTCCTTTGAAATTTTTACTATTTTCTACTTTCACTCGCTGCTACATCCTCACGTATCAAACTCTATTTGTTTTTATAAACGTTATAAAAATGACTACTCCTAGTACAAGCGCTAACGCACACTCAACAAACACAACAATTTCTTTAGAAATGGCTGACAGAATGCTAATTAAATACGATGGTGATAAAAGTAAATTACACGAATTTATTGACAATTGTTCCATTGTAAAAACTGAGCACAAAAAAATTTTATTTTCAATTATTACTTCAAAAATCACAGATAAAGCTAGGGTACTTATTAAAAACAGAAATTTTGAAGATTGGGATACTTTAAAACAATATTTATTAGACGGATATTCTGATAAACGCACTCAAGGCCAATGGCAGCTAGAACTGCATTCATGTAAACAAAATAGTAACGAAGACGTAATCTCTTTTGCTAATAAAGTAGAAAATTGCTATATTAAACTCTTAGGCTCTTTAGACAATTCTGTAAGCACTGAACGTCGCAAAGGTTATACTGAGCTCTTGCAAGAACAAGCACTTAGTGTATTTTTAATGGGACTTAATAGAGATATTGCTATAGTTGTAAAGTCGCGTAATCCAACCTCTTTAGAAACAGCTGTGCAAATCGCATTAAACGAAGAACGCGAACTCAAATCCTTAAGAGAAATTTCGAAATATCAAAACATAAATAATACTAATACACGTCACTGTACTTTTTGCAACCGCGGAGGACATACATCCTTTAACTGTAGGAATAGGATTCAAAATAATGTTAATCCTAATATTCGTTCTCAAAATTATAATCTTCCAAGACAGGTTTATAACTCAAACCATCAAAAACAAAATTTTAATAGTAACCACTCGAATTTTCAAAGGCATAATTTTAACCCTAACCAAAATGTTAGACATGTAGGTACGTCGCAAAATCAAGCTATGTCACAAAATCAAGGTACAAAAATTTGTAACTATTGTAAAAAACTGGGACATTTAATACATGAGTGTCGAAAACGACAATATAATAATAATTTAAAAAACAATCAAGGATCCAATAATAACAGTCCTACCAACACTGGAAACAACAGTACTCAAAATTCTAACAGCTCGTTAAACTCCAGAGTTCCTCGTCGCGATCAGGCCACTACGAGGAACGCAAATTACATACAGGCCGAATTTCATTAATAAATTTTCAAGGTCTTACTTCCTTTGTATACCTTGATATACCTGAGCTAAATAAACGCTGTAGGTTTCTAATAGATACAGGTTCGACAATTTGTCTTTTTAAAATTAGTAATCTAACCTCCGAAATCACCAGTTATACTGATTGTCCTGTTACCTTAAAGGGTATCGATACTAATTCGCTCAACCCTTCAAAAACTCTATCTTATTCTTATTTTACTTCACCAATTTTTGGCAATCAACCTTATGCTTTTCATGCAGTTCCTGATGACTTCCCCATTCCATTCGAAGGCATTATAGGAAATGACTTATTAAAAAAATTTTCCGCTAGTATTAATTATGAATCTGATTCACTTCTCATCAATGACCAAAACTTACTTATCCATCACATAACGCATCCTATGCTAATAAATGTCCAAACCCCTCCTATCTCTAGTGATCACACTTCCCAAGTAGATATAATGATTCCCCCCAGGTGCGAAAAAATTATCAAAGTAAATATACTTAATACGCCGGATAGTCAACAGGGTATATTACCTAAAATGGAAATACTCGAAGGTGTATTCTTGTGTGAAAGTCTTGTCTCTATAAACAATAACGAAGCTCTAACCTCAATTTTGAATACTACTGAAAAAACTGTAAAACTATCTCAAATCGATTTAAATATAGAGGAAATCAATGATTCCAATAATATTCAAAGTATTAATACAATAAATTGTTCTAATTCCAGTTCTAATAATTATGACTCTAGTCGACTACAAAAAATTTCTGATTGTTTAAGAACCGACCACCTTAATGACGAAGAAAAGAACGCTTTAATCAATATATGCCAAGAATATAATCACATTTTTCATTTAGAAGGCGATCAATTAACCTGTACTGATGCAATCATGCACCAAATCCCTACTAACTCCAACATTCCTGTAAATGTCAAAACATATCGTTATCCCGAAGTTCATAAAGCTGAAGTCGAAAAACAAATTAATAAAATGTTAAATAACGATATAATCGAACACTCCACTTCTCCTTGGAATTCTCCTGTCTGGGTTGTACCAAAAAAGTCTTCTGCTTCAGGTGAGAAAAAATGGCGTTTAGTTATTGATTACCGAAAGCTAAACGATCTAAGTATTGGGGATTCCCATCCATTACCCAACATCACTGAAATCTTAGATCAACTAGGTCATTCTAAGTATTTTACCACCTTGGATCTAACATCCGGATTCCATCAAGTTAAAATGGATCCTGCCGATGCGTCAAAAACTGGATTCTCTGTACCTTCCGGTCATTTTCAATTCAAACGCATGCCTTTCGGGCTGCGCAATGCACCATCTACCTTCCAAAGGCTAATGAATACAGTTCTTGCCGGAATTCAAAATTATAGGTGTTTTGTCTACTTAGACGATATTGTTATCCATGCAAGTGATCTCGATATTCACAACAAAAGATTAAGAGAAATTTTTCAACGCCTTTCCGAGTTCAATCTAAAAATTCAACCTGAAAAATGCGAATTTTTACGTAAAGAGGTCATGTATCTAGGACATCTAATCACAGAAACGGGAGTTAAACCAGACCCAAGTAAAATTGAAAGTATTCTCAACTACCCTATATTAAAAAGCGTCAAAGATATTCGTTCGTTCTTGGGACTCGTAGGGTACTACAGAAGGTTCATTTCAAATTTTAGTAAAATTACTCAACCCCTGACAAAATTGCTAAAAAACAATGTTCCTTTCCAGTGGACCAGTCTCCAACAAAAATCGTTCGAAACGTTAAAAAATGTTTTAACTCAAGAACCTCTTTTGCAATACCCCGATTTCGAAAAACCTTTTATTCTATCTACCGACGCTAGTGACTTCGCTATAGGCGCTGTGCTGTCACAAGGCGAAGGAAAGAACGATCTACCGATAGCTTACGCTAGTCGAACATTAAATAAAAGCGAATCGAATTTTAGCACGATAGAAAAAGAATTATTGGCAATCGTATGGGCAGTCAAACATTTCCGTCCTTATCTGTACGGTAGGAAATTTAATATTTTTACTGATCACCGTCCTCTAACGTGGCTTTTTAGCGTCAAAGATCCTAGTTCTCGCTTAGTCCGATGGCGTTTACTACTAGAAGAATACAATTATAATATTAAATACCGTCCAGGTAAACAAAACCATTGCAAGAATAAATAATTTTGAGACTTTACGGCGATGAGAGAATCGTAGACAAAGAATTGATATTTAACATAAACAATTTATCGCTAGATAATGGCTTTGAGTTTTACTTGACTAATGGTTGTATTTACTTACAATAATTTGTTAACAAACTAATGTTTTAATCAAAGTAAGTTAATTAGAAGTTCTTATCTAAATAATACGAATAACTAGAGAGAGTGTAGGAAATACATAGGCGTAACATGTAGGGTACATTACATTCGATGTGAGGAATTTTTTTTTTCACAATGACAAGCCGAAAAATCAGCACATTTGCAGCTGGCTAAATCAAAAAGCTTTGTCTTTGCCTCACTTATAAACAGTTTTGCTTTACATTGAAAGAAATCTTTTCGAATGGATTTTTTCAAGCACATATATTTTTTATGATAGTCTTTTAGTATTTGATTGGAATTGATGCCTTTTTCCATATATTTTGAACTTTGGTTAGGACAATTCGAGAAATTTCGTTAAAGTTTGGTTCTTTTGATTTAACATTAGGCATAAGTTCATCACGCACATTAATATAGCATTTAATAACATCAAAAAATGTTAGTAAAACAAGTTCATCCAAGTCTTTGCCGGGTCCAAAGATTGGACATGTAGCTTTGATTCGAGTTTTTACAGCACTAGCCATTTAGTTTACTATAAAAAAACACCTATTTAAACCGAATTACAGTAAGCGGAGAAAACAAATCACAATGCACTACACCTCACTAGTTCACGACGTTAATAGCGGGAAATACAACATACACGATCTTTACGAAGCCACAGAATTAACAAGAATCAGAATATTCACTTGCCCATGCCGCCTTTGAAGTCGGTCAGACAAAATCTTTCGGCGCCAGATCTCCAGTCGGTGCGAGAATTCGGTAATATTTCAGGTCCGTATTTTAACTTTATATAATAATTTGCACAGATATGTACTGTGCATATTTTACAAGAATACATAAATTGCATTAACTGTTTTTATATTTGTTTTATTAACAATAAAAGTTGCTAATATTTTATAGTGTATTATTATTATTTTTACGAAGTTAATCAAAGAAACTCCGGTGCTATTTTTACATATAATTTATTGATGTCTCCATATAATAACTTTATTTTTATTAATAGTTTTAAAATTTCCATTTATATCTTTTAATGTATAAAATACTCTTAATCTAAAATAAAGTGTAATTACATAAAGCAGAGGAAACTGGTTACAATAATGCTGGTATGAAATCTCTTTTCCCAAATCAGTTAAATGCCGTACTATCCCTTCGCTAATATATAGTTCTTCAAATTTATATTGAAATATGGCTTCTAATTTAGATACAAAAAGAAAAAAATCATTATGGGGCATCATCAAATTTCCAAAAACACTCTGGCTTTTATTTTTGTATGCCTTAAAATGACAAAACAAACTTGTGTCATCCAAAACATTAATTTGATTGGCATAACTAACACAAGTTTCACAGGAATGAATTTGTAAGCATTTTTTCATGAGATATCCGCAAATATATCTTTTAAAATTTTTTTCCAAAATATCATTTTTTTGATAATTATTATCAATCTTTAGTTCACTTTTAGTCACAGAAATTTGTGTTGGTAAAAAACGTGGTACTGCAGCACTTACGTCATTCAATTTTAATAACACTTTTTCAGGATCTCCCTCACGATTTTCTGTACCAGAATGAAATAATTTGACACATAAATCAGTTTTTTAAATGATCTCTGGAATTGGATTGGAGTGGGGTTAATACAATTGCCATTTTGTTGACGAAGCGACCCAATAAAATTTTCTGAACAATCCTGATTAAGCCTTCTAGTTACCACAAAATTATAAGTTTTAGAAAGTGAAAATTCCCATAAGTATTTTAATCCATTAATAGATACTTTAATGCCATTTATACACTTTATCCTATTTGTAACATCTTTTCCAAATTTATCCACTACTTTAAGAGTATCAAAAAAATTAAAACATTTATCTAAAAATTCAATTTGATATTGTGCCCCTGTAAAAGCTCGAATATTTTTTTTTTGCTTTTGATGTATGAGATGAGTTAAAAATGTCAAATAGTTTATCCATCATGTCAATAAATTCAGCTGTTGCAGTGGCAGCTTGAGGTATTGATCCAAATCTGATATACAAATTTAAACCAGCAGCTACTGTTTGGCTAAAAATTTGTGTCGCTAATTTGACCTTCATTTTTTCGAAATTATTCGGGAATATGTGGGAGTCTGTTAGTTTAGGTGCCGCTCGTAGTGAATATTTTTTATCATGACTATAAAATTGTTCAATATAACTCCAAGATATTTTAACCCCAGTAGTATTTAAAAATGTATACTTTAGTAACATATTTCGAATAGCTTTAATTAAATGTGGAATATCGAACATGTAGGCTATGATTTGCTCGTTAACAGAAAAATATGGCCTAGATGGAGTTATTTCAAGATTTTTTGACAATTGAATATTGTTAGATCCCATGTCATTGAATAAAATACATACAGTTAAACCAATATCTTTTAGCTTAGCTATTAGCTCAAAAATGGTTAATTTTAGTTTTTGTGCAGGACAACAGGAATGAAAAAAGTTAAAGTAAATAGGCTGGGTCCACTTATTTTTAATGCCCCTAATCATAAAAATTGTCGCGGTTAAAGCAGACTTAAATACTTTTTTTTCACTACCATCATCTTCCACTCCAATTATTTTATCGGCATCTATGGCATAAAATAAATTTGCTTTAATGCTCATTTCATCTACGCATAACATGCAAAGTTTGTCGTCTTCAGTAAAACCTCCTTTGTTCATATTGTCAATATACTATACTTCTATTAGAATATCTACACTATAACACTATTTTAAAACGAACTAAAATAAATATAATCAAAAATATTCAAAAATCTGTCAATAGCACACTTCTCGCTCTACCACTGGCAACGGCTAAAGAGAAACAATCCTCTGACGCTGTACGACACTGGGTTAATCTCAATAATCTGAGTTTATTGCCGATTCGCTTGCGTTTCAAGCTTACGCCGAGAGGCGGAGTGAATATTCTGATTCTTGTTAATTCTGTGACGAAGCGATACGTTCAATACGTTGATCGATACTAGGCAAAATTGTGGCTGGTAAAGCGACAGCCAAACGTCTATTTACTCCCGCTCCTTTAATTACGACAGGCACGGACTCAGTAGTGGTCTCGATTGAAAGCAATTAATACATTATATTAAAGGCCGTGGCGGACCCTCTGAATGATTAAGTACAGTTGCCACTTTTAGTGGTGTTGTTTATACGACTAACCTTAGTATAAATTTCGCTATTAGTTACATTTACACACAAAGAATCCAGGGTTGCAAGTATATGAAAATTTTAAAAAATTGCAATTTTTTAACATTTTTTCTAACATTAGTGGGCCTGGCGGACCCACTAAAATAAAACGATTGAAACAAAAATTGGTATGAGTAATATGTGACCCTAAAGGAAACTTTTTTAACTATTGCATCAAAGAAATCAGAAAACATTTTTTTCGCTCCATCCTACTATTTACACAAGCGGTGTTATGAAATGTAGCCTCATCAGAGAATAAAACATAACTGAAAAACATAGAATCTTCTTGAAATTTCATTCTTGTCCAGGCACAGAATTCGAGTCGATTTTGAAAATCTCTATCGCTAAGAGCTTCATGGAATTGAATGTGGTAGGCATAAAAACGATGTTTTTTTAAAATTCGTTGTACAGATCTTTTGCTAATATCTACTGTTTTTTTTTGGCTTATGAGTGGATCTTCAGTACCGTCAACTGGGGTGTAATTGGACAAAATTTTGTGTTTTTTTATGATACCGCAACTAATTTTAGCTCTAAAAATATGCCAAAATTCATGAAGGAAGGTCTAGGCTATATCTATAAAATGAGGTATATTTAGGATCAGAAAAAAAGTAAGGAAATATTTTTTTTTTAAAGAGAGTGTCCAACTTTCCCCGCAAAACGGGGCGAAGTTGTACTTGGCTCTAAACTTCTATAAAACGCACTTCGGCTGTTTATATAAGCGGAGTTGGACAACAAAAACGTTTTTAAATTATATAAATTATATATTCTAAGCGAGTTAACAAAAAACAAACTACAAAAATCACTTAAACGTAAACAAGATGTATCTAAGTTATATAAGTTATACATTTTAAAACGAGTTAACAAAAAACAAACTCCAAAAAACACTTGAACGTAAAAAAAAACATTTTTAAGTTTTATAAATTATACATTATAAAATAAGTTAACAAAAAACAAACTCCAAAAAACAATTGAACGTAAAAAGATGTTTTTAAGTAATATAAATTATACCTACATTATAAAATGAGTTAACAAACTAGAAAACCCACTTGAACGTAAAAGAAATGTTTTTAAGTTATATACATCATATATATTATAAAAAAAAAGCGTTAACAAAAAAAATTGCAAAAAACAAACTACAAAAATAACTTAGACTTAAGAAGAAATGTTTACATCTTAAGTGAAGCACAGAAGTTTTTAACCTATAGAATCATAATTGAGATCTTCTCGGAACTGGAAGCGATTTCTTCTTAAGGCAAGGGGATTTCCTAACAATATCTTGATATCTTCGCTGGAAACTATTGACCTATCGGGAACATCTGGGTAAACAAAGTAGTTAGTACCCCTAACTAGCTTTTCGAAAAATTTCTTCCTTAAGAAGTTTACAGTAAAACTGTCTCCATGGATGTTTTCGATTTTTCCTACAAAGTTTAAATTTCTTTTACTAGCCTCAAGCTTCACAACAACGAACTGATTATTTTCAAACACAGTATTAGAAGTAGGAATCACAGGTTCCACAGCCATATTTTCATTGAAAGCATCACAACTATTTTCCCTATCTCCACCACTTGTATTGCTTGTTGAAACTTGATCTGAGACGTCGTCTAATTTATATTTGAATGATTCAGCTTCTTCACCAGATTCGTCATATTTATCATTTTTAGGAAATGATACACTTCTACCTGGTAGAATGGAAAGCCTTTTGCCCCTCGGTTTTCTTGTTGCACTCGTCGGAGTTAGAGTATCTTTGAAGAAAGAAGTAAAACTATCAGTCCAATTGTCTTCTACATTATCGTCGTTTACTGGTGTATAGTCTGCTAGTTTTTTTAAAACTCTCTCTGGATTGGGTGGTATTATTGCGCATGCTGCAAATCTAGCCTTAACGTTATCGGCAGAGCGTAGACTAATTTTTTGGAATATTTGGACCAGCAGAGAGGGAAAATCACTTTTACGAAAAACGCCTCTGTTCTTAATTTTCCACTCTCTAAGAACAGAGCTTCACGCTTCCTTTATTGGTCTAAAATAAGACACATCAAGTGGCTGGCACAGGTGTGTCGAATTTCGTGGTAAAAGTGTAAACTCAATTCTATTTTCCCTACATTTTCTGATCACTGCTTCAGAAACATGACTTGACAGATTGTCACCCCATAGAATTTTTTTGCCTTCGAGGTTAGAAAAGTACGGCAAAGCTATTTTATTAAACCAGTCTTCAAAACAAAAGTGGTCGAACCAACCACTCTTGGATCTATTATACACAGCACCCTGGGGGCCATTTTCAATCCAAGTTGGATACAAATGTTGTGCCTTATATACAACATACGGCGGGAGGACATGGCCAGACGCTGCAGCAGCAATCATAACAGATATAAGGTAAGTGAATACAATATGCGCACTCTAAGGGATTTTTTTTTTTTACGAAAAACTGTTAAATATTTATCAATGACAATAACTACATGATGAACTTTAATTTGTTTAGAACCCACCAAAAAATATTTACTGTGGAAAATTGATTTAAAATATTTTTTACATAATTTTTTAAAAAATGTGTAAATGGGCATATTGCCAACAGGGTGTTAGTAATATGGCCGTGTATAAAAAGTCCAAAACTATTTAAAAAAAAAATACCTACATCAAGTTAAATATTTATTTTATTCTTAGTAAGTACAAAACATAGGCAAAAAAGTATTATCTTAGTATTAGTTACATGATGGGCAAATGAAACGTTCTTTCATTTCCTTGGTTAAACCCACGCAATCTTCATGGACATATTTTTGGCAGATAATGCATAGGCGCATATCTAAAATTTCATTCTTTCCACACACAGCACAATACCAATCTTGTTTAGCTGCCTTTTCTTTGGTATTTTTCTTCGTAGCTTTAGATGTTGTAGCGTTAGATGCTGGCGTATCTTTAGGTGTTGACATAACTTTGGAAGTAGGTTTAGGTGTTGAACAAGCTTTGGGTTTTAATGAAGCTTTAGATTTTAATGTAGCTTTGGGTGACGTATCTTTGGATGTTGTAGCTATCTCATCTTTAGCAAAAACTGACTTTTTTACTACAAGAGCTCGACTGTTTATGGCCTTCTGCCTAACATTTTTTACAGATGTGGTAACTTTTTCCGGGGTCTCTAACATTTCTGCAATTGACTTGTTAAAAATATCTTTTGATGTGCTTAAATCATCGCCTGAATCAGATGTATCCAGAAAATGAGGCGTGTTTTCTTTTTCTGAGCTGTCATCATCAGAAGAGCTACTTGGAGTTCTTGGCCTTTTCCGGGTATTCGATGGCCCTGCTCTAGGGGATGCTACTTTGGTGGGTTCAACGATGGGTTCTTTTGGTTCTTCCCTTATTTGGGTAACTTCACTGGGAGCAAAGGCCAATTCCGGTATTGCTTCGGGATTAAACGGAAAAATACCGGTTGCGGCAAAGCCTGCTTTTATGTTTGTTGGTGTTAGGCTTTTGTCCCACACAATACTAAAAATTTCACCAAATCGCTGCTTTGTGATGTTTCGCTCTTTGTATCTTGTCCAATATTGTAGTACCTGATCATCCCAGTGGTATTCGAAAGCACGAAATACGGATTTGTCCAGGGGTTGCAATTCGTGGGTTGTGTTACTCGGTAGGCAAAAAAGTACAATATCATGTATTTCTGCTACATCAACAATTGTATGGTCTAAATGGCATTTAGCACCATCAAAAATTAAAAGACATTTTCCTGGCGGTTTATATTTAGCCAAATGCTCAATCCAGGTGCAAAATGTGGTAATGTTCATGCTACCTTTAGGAGTCATAAGAGCCTGTGATCCTGCTGGTAATGCGTCCTTCCATTCCGGCTTTAATCGTTTACCCTTAAAAAGAATTGTTGGAGGAATGGAGTTACCAAGAGCACTGCCACAGGAAACAATTGTGACGTTTTCTCCGTGCTCTGGTGCTACAAGGTGTACACGTTTCGCGCCCTTTTTTGCTAACACACTTTGTTGATGGTGCAAGCTTAGTCTACATCCCTTTTCGTCGACATTGAAAATTTTTTCTGGGCTATTCATAAGATTTAGTTCCAAAAGGATATTTTTTAATTTTGAAAAATAGTCATTTACGATGAACTTGTTTAATTTTTGGGCACGCGCCGGGTTCATGCTCTGTGCTTTCCTTTGTCTTATTGCAGGATTACGTTTTAAAAACCCATCAAGCCAATACCGGCCAGCCATTTTGGACATAGAAGAAAATTTATTTTCTATACCATTTTCGGTGCAGAAATTAAAAACACACCTTCGAAGTGTTCTTGATGTTAGAGGGTATCCAACCTCTGCCAATCGGATAATTCTTCCAGAGAGTTCTTCTTCTTGATTAGCAGTCAGAACTGGTTTTCGACCCATCCGTGCTTTACTAGTGTTGTTACTATCAACATATCTGGATAAAGTCCTTCTCGGAATTGAAAATGCTTTTGAAGCACCTTGTCGAGACATGTGACCTTCCTGCACAGCTTTGACTGCATTTTCTAAGTCTTCTTTCTTCCACCTACTTCGAATGCCTCGGTTTCTAGCTTTTCCAGTCATACCTGTAATAAATTACACTAATTAATTGTGTAAAAGTAACCCAACTGACAATATGCCCATGCGCAAATTGCCAACTCACGTGGTGGGCATATTGCTACACATGAAGTAAAATTAAATTAGGTTATGTTTTTTTACAGCCTTAACATTAAACCAATTGTTTTTCACCACAATCTAAGCTTTAATACCCATATATAGACCACAAGATATTGCAATTTCATAACACTTTTTTTCACAGCTTTATAATAAAAAACTTACCGTTTAAATTTTAC
The DNA here is from genome assembly GCA_963920685.1 of Polydrusus tereticollis. Classification (NCBI taxonomy): domain Eukaryota; kingdom Metazoa; phylum Arthropoda; class Insecta; order Coleoptera; family Curculionidae; genus Polydrusus; species Polydrusus tereticollis. The sequence continues at coordinate 85,909,861 of OY987332.1, forward strand.
AACGGCGTCTTAAAAAATGAAAATTTAGCGACACAACCTGCTTCTCACGTTCCTTTGCACAGACTGCTGGCTAGATCGGATAGTCAACTCGGGAGAAACTATGCGTATGATATTTTGCTGCCATCTTTCGTGAAATAACCAAACTACGGGCCGTGGGCGTATTGCCAACATGTGCATATTGTATTCACCTACCTTACTAGTTTTGGAGCTATCCATAATACGGTCGCAATGTTTTGCTCCCCTTTTGGCGAAACTGACCTGAAAAGTTAGTTTCGTCATAGTTGACTAGGTTTTCGGAAGGGACATTTTCAGTTAATTCGTAAAGTTCGTTAAAATAATTTTTTATCACAGTTGAGTTAACTTCTGCTCGCTCACGTTTTTGTTTTTTTTGTGAAAGTCTAACGGATAATTCAGGTTGTCTCTTTAGAAAGTTCTTTGACCACTCATAGCCAGGGACATTGTTGTGGAAAATTTTAATGGTCTTTCCAGCCCGATCTAAGTAAGACTTTACAATAAGTCTTAAATCTCTGGCCGTAAGTGGAAAATTCCATTTTGCTGCCGTCATAACTCCTTCGGTTAATACTGATTCTTCAGCCGCAAATAAAATTGTTTGGCCACCATATTTTTTCTCACATTTAAGTCCTTTCCAGTGGTTGTATGTGGTAGACTAAGGTATCGAATACTTATCAGCCGCCTTCCTAATACTCAGTCGCTTAAATTTAACATCCTGTACTGCCTTGTTTAAATTTTCTTTTAAGTAGTTCCCCTTTGGTGGCACTCCTAACTTTCTTTTATATTTTCGGACCATTTTTGGGGTGTCCAACTTGCCTATACAAAATACATTTTTTTAATGTTACGCCACTGGCATCAATATATTTGAGAAATATGCGACGAGTAATTTTACCGTCTGTTACTAACATAATAACGAAACTTTAGCAGAAAAGCCGGTATCCTATTACTATCCATACGTCAGGTACAATAGTTATAAAACGTAATTAAGTAAAACGTCAAAATTTCGAATTATATTTATGAAAAAATATGAACCGCTTACCTCTAAAAATGTGTATCACTTTCGCCGGCACTAACTAAACTAAAGCCTTCTGAAAACGAATCAACAGGTTTGGTGGCTCAAGGTCAAACCCTTCTTCGCACAACAGGGGTGCGTTCGAAAATACTACTCTTTGTCCAACTTCAGCAGCACTGTCCAATTACACCCCAGTTGACGGTAACTGTTAATAATACTTCTAATTATTTTCCTTGTGGTGACAGGTTTTGTTCTTTCTTCTTTTATGTACACGACATTTCCAGTTTCAACAAATCTTAATATTAATCTTTTAAAACTTTTTTCGTCAGGCTGTCTTCTCTCTGGATAACGTGACGCGTAAACTCTACTTGCTAACAAGCAATTTTTTTCGCTCTCGCCAAGTGCAAAAATCATATCAACTAACTCCTCTTTACTAAAATTAATTTTAATATCTTATACTTATACGCTAAGTACCTACTATTAGCCTTAAATGACAACTTTGCATTAATTAAACTTGTCAAATTCTAATAAAAATGGAATCCCTATCGTTTTTCAAAGCCTACCAAGATTTTTATGCGGAACCTTTACTAATACATTCTTTTGCTGTTATTTGAACAGAAATGTTAAGGGAGGTAAATAGATCTTTTCAATAGCATATTAATTTATGGGCCGATCAAAATGGAAGACATTTTGAACATTTATTGTAGTTTATAATATTAGTTTAGGCATATAATATGTTTAATTGATAAAATAAACGTTCTTTTTACATTTTTACACAACAGAATTTACGAAATTTGCAATTATTTCGTAAACGGCTGGAAATAACCTACATGTTTGTATTGCAAAAAATATTTGTTTATGAATTCTACGTTACATTAATGTAATTAGTTAAAAATATACCATTCCATTTGAAAAATTTGAGAAAAATGAGTTTTTAATGGCTCATTTTTTAAACCTTATTTAGAACACCCTGTATAAAATTGATACAAACCCTTTGATTCATCGTATCTCTGGACTCCTTGTCATTATTTTTGTACAATCCCGTTATTACCAAAAATGTTTTCAGATTTTTTTTTTAGGTTTTCTTCAGAGCTGCTAAATTCTTTTATCATAGTTTTTAATTTATTGCTTTAAACTACCAAAGCAAATTGCATAAAATTATAGATATTTATAAAGTATAATAAAACAAACCAAGATACGCAAGAAAATATAGGGTGTCCCATTTAAAAAAATTCAACATTATGTTACCACACTTTTTTGGGCAACCCTGTATATTCAAAAATATTTTCCTGAAATACACTCTATGATACAGTATAAGCCCGCATATGAATGAAATTTGTAACTTAATTCGTTTAGGAGCTAGGAAAGCCCGACGCACTGTTGCAGGACCCTGTATATTTATTTTAAGTTAAAAATTAAGTATACTCGAGAGTATACTAAACTGAAAAGAAATTGCCGAAGAAGGCTCAAATCAAAAATTTTTATTCTTGCAAAAACTTTGCCCCATGTATCTAGAATACATAGGTGTAAGAATATTTTTTTTGTCCTAAATTTTAATGGAACTATTGAATTAAATGTAAAAAAAGTAATTTTCTTCTAGCCGCGACGGCCCGCTCTCGCGATGCTCAAGTACTCTTGCATCTCACGTTTCTCCGTAGCTCCCTCTCTCTCTCGCGCCTATTGTACAATACAATGAGCGCTTTTACGTATTACGGGGTTAGAATCCTAATCTGCACTTATGGTTAATTAAATTAAAAATATAATGTCATTATTTCAATAAAGTCAATGAAGACATGTTTGGTTATATTGAGATTTATTTTTCCTACACGCTGTTAGGGAGTAAAGAAGTAAAAAACAATAGTTTTTTTAAGAATAAATAATGTAACTCCTATAAAAAAAGGAATAGCTTTTATTCAAAATGGAAAAACTCAAAATGTTAAAAAAGTCTTTATAATAACAAAATTTATTCATCGTCCGTATCTTCTTCAGGAATAGACACAATGACTTCAGTTTTGCCTTCCAGTAATGTTTTTCTTACTGTAAGTTTGTTTTTGCATATCTGTTCTGTGCCATTCAGTTGCATGATATTATACAACCTATTTTATTTCTCCTGCATGTACAAGCTTTGTTTCCACAATCTAATAAAAAATTATTTTATTAATAAAATTTTAATTATGTACCTATTTAGTGTAATAATAAATTACCTTTTTTACATCCGCAAGAAATAAGTACTTTTACATCCGAAGGAAATGCTGAAAGCATTGTCAAAATTGGGGATAATGCTTGTGTATCACCTGCCTCTTCGAGTTTCCCACCGCGTTTTGTCACCTCTGGTAATTGGGGATTTGGTTCTAAAGAACTGAGCCGCACCTTAGTTTGATAATATGCTCTCAGACTGTGAACTTTAAACTTTGTTTTGTAGGGGGTAGTTTTCCAATTAGCGATGAAGAGGCCAATAGTGACCTTAACCTCCTGAGGTCTTGTGTCATATATATACAACATAAAAATAGCACCCGCCTGGTAGCGCCATCTTGTATAATGAACGTAAATTACTGTCTTGGTATAAGAGGAAAACTCTTTTACCTTATATATTTAGGTGGTAATGGAGTTTAGTGCAATATAAGTTAGTGTGCAATGACATAGTGTGATAGCATGGCCGACCGCTTCCGATCACGCCGTAAGTAATCTTAAAATATTATGAGCATCTTATGTTTTTTGTTTACGTTTTTATGATTGTAATGTAGCTTGAGGATCAGGATATGCAACTAAATATATATTTTTTGAATCTAAAAATGCATAATGTAAATATAGAAATTAATAATTTTATGTCATGTATGTATTACATGCGTTCTTAGCTTCAAGTTGTTAATATTACTATGTCATATTGGTATTACATGAGGTCCTAGTTTGATTGTATTACATTGGGGGTTCTTATTTTTTGTTACAGCACTAACCCAAAAGGAACTTGAGGACGCTCTTAACGAATCTGATGTCAGTCTTTCTGATGCAGATGATCCTCAGTATATACAGCCAAACTTAGAAAGCGACCATAATGATTCCTCCTCAGATTCCAAACACGGAGAACACGTTGAAAATGATCGTCCAGTTTCTGAAATATCACTCTCATCATCACTTATACAATCAATTCGACCTACAAGAAATCGCCGAGGATATCGTGGTCGACGTGCGGCAACAAGAGTAGGAAATACTTCAGGTCCTAGGGTTGGCACTTCAGCACAGCTAGTAAATGATGAATGGACTGGTATTTTGACACCCATAGAGAAGCCCCTTTATCAACCAAGGTATAAAAAGGAGGACTGTCAGTTGTGGACACCTGAAGATTTTTTTAAGCAATACATCAATGACGAAATGCTGGAAATTATGGTAATAGCATCAAATAGAACATATATGGAAAGGAAAGGATCAGAGCTCAAATTGACAACTAAAGAGTTGAAAGTATTTATTGGTATTCTGTTCGTTATGAGTACTATAGATCCACCGCAAATTAAAATGCTTTGGTCGAGACGATATGGAGTCCCAATAATCAAAAATGCTATGACGAGAAACCGATTTTTTAATATTAGAACATCCCTAAAAGTCGTTTATGACCCTGAAGTCGGAGATGCAGAAAGTGCAAACAAAATCTGGAAAGTAATGCCCTTATTTAGTAGCATATTACGTGGCTGTCAAGCTCAGATAAGATCCGACAACATCAGTATTGATGAAATGAAATGAAATGATTCTCTGCAGATGTTACAGAACAAAATTTTACCTTGGGTGAATCGGCAATCGTCAGTTTATATGACACTCTTGTTCCCGGTCACCATCTTTACGATCGTTATTTTACCACAATAAAACTCGCCGATATCTTGCTTGAAAGAGGATTTCATGCAACAGGTACGATTATGAAAAACAGGATTCCTCGTAATTGTATTTTTTCGCCAGAAAAATTGTTTGTGAAAAACCCAAGAGGTTCAACTGGAACCAAGGTTCGAGGTGATGGAATCATTGCCATACATCGATGGCTGGACAATAAACCTGTTACGATTGTCTCGACATTTCATGGTAGCACCAATCCGGACCAATGCAGGAGATGGTCTAAGCGTAAAAAGGAATACGAAATAGTTAGTAGACCAGAGGTTATTAAGAATTACAATCAATTTATGGGCGGTGTAGATCTTGCTGACAGAATGTTGTCAGTCTGTTCTTCTCGATCACGCACTAGAAAGTGGACAATCCGATTTATTAGCCACATGTTAGACTTGACAGTTTGTAATTCGTGGTTTCAATACAGGGAAACTCAAAAGGAAAAAAAATACCAGCCAAACACATTCTGCAATTAAGGTTCTTCAAATTGAACTTGGGAGAACAGTTTATTTTAGATAGCACTTTGTCTTCTGACTCAGGGAGCGACAGTGACTACGAAGATTTAGAACCCAAACATAAAAACCGAAGGGTGGAAATTAAGCCTATACCTACCGAAGGTTTACGTTACCATAAGTCTCAACATCTGGTCGACTATGCTGAGAAGCAACAAAGATGCAGGAAAGTTAACTGCAAACATACTACGACCGCATTTTGCGTCAAATGCAAAATATTTTTATGTAGCACGCAAAAAAGAAATTGTTTTCTCCAATTTCATCTAGACCTTAAATGATTTTTTCAGTTGATTTTCAGAAATTTAGCTTAAGTTTACATTTGAATTATGTTAAAAATATTTATATGTTATAAATATAAAATATTCTTAGATGATAAATATTTTATCGTTCTTATTTTTTTGTAATATTTAAATTTGACCTTAGAACAGAGACCAGATGTCATTTATATATGACATTAAGAAAACGCATATTTTCCATGGAATATTTTTTCAAAGTATTTTTTACTGTAAACAACAGTTATATAATTACACTAGAGCAAAAAAAAAATTGCTGGATCTCAGGAGGTTAAAGTATTAATTGACGAAATGTTGGGGTTTCCTAAGTATAATTTTATGACAAATTTCTCTATGTGAATTGAACTTATTGAACATGTTATCTGAAAATTCTTGGACCCCAATACCGTCTAAATAATCGGAATAACTTAGATAAGTTGTCCAACATTTTACTTTTCCTAATCCTGAAAACTTTCTGGTTGTATCACAACCTGTTAAAGCATGAAAGGCAGGTAAATTTTTTGCAAGTTTTTCCTCTAGGTTGATATCATGGACGGCCACACATGGCACTGAATTTCCTCTTCCACATTTTACCCAAATTTCTTAAATAAGATATTTTTTAAAATGTACCAGAAGTACAAGCACATCAGTGTCATTGGACTCCACTATATATACATCTTAAATAACCACACTGTTTAGCAAAGAGTATATGTTACAAAATCCTAGTGTCAGCTTCTTCGTGACTAGAGGATAAAAAAGTGCTGTTAATTGATACGCAATTTGTTTTGTAATAAAAAATATTGACAAATCCCCCACTAGTTGCAAACTTCAAATTCGGTTTATGAGAGTGCTCGCTCAGATCTTCAGATAGAAAGTTCGTTAACTGTTATTTATTAAAAACAGAGTGGATAAATAAATTCCACTGTTGTGGAAGAGTAATATCAGATCTGTCAATAATTCTTTTAATCGATGTTTCTGCACCCCTTTTGAGACGAGTTGTGTTTTTAATCGAATTTTCTTTAGAATTATCGAATACAACATCAATTCTTTGTGCATTATATTTATTTCCAAAAACAATATTTGAAAATATATTGGCATATTCCCCAAATGATTTACATGTGGGAGGTTTTCCTAGAGCCTGTACTAATGACATAGCATCTAAAATGTGAGATGTTTTTCCATTATCTAAGAAAGTGAGTAAAGTATTATAGCATGTTCCATATTTTTCAAATATACTTCCTAGTGTTGCTTTGTTGGACGGTGTACTTAAACAACCAAAATGGCGGCTTCTGACAATGATAGTGATGAAGGTAATCCTAATAAAAGGTCGAATATATTCAAAAAGTGTGAATTTTGTGGAGTCAGAGTACGCTCCTTAGTAAATTGTTTGGCTTGTGACTATGATATAATACTAAGTGCTTTGAAATTATTGCAGAAGTGATCAATCTGGACAAAAACTCATGGACGTGTAAGAATTGCTTACAAACAAATGATGAGCAGGATGAATTTTCCAATACTTCTCAGACCGTTATGGAGGGATCAACGGATTACAAGAGAGAATTAGAGCATCACAAACGTGAGTTAAATCTTGTTTATGAATTAAATTTAGAACTAAAATTAACAAATAATTTATTAAAAATAAGGCTATCAGAGATTGATAAACATGGCTATGGTAAGGTTCTTAGCTTAGACGGCAAAGTTATTTATAACAAGGGTTCCTACTCTGACGCAACTAAAGATATTTCTACTAAACAACAGATGGCAGAAGAAGAGCAAATTGCTAAAATAATCAATAAAACAGCCACAGATACGTCACCATTTCTACTACTCGAGAGTAAAGTCTGTGCGTTTTAAGAAGTCCGATATCGGACTAAATCACCAAGGGATGTTATCGCTTTTAAAACAGTAAGTCGGTTAAGTTACAATATCTTCGCACCTTCGCTATACTTGATCACACCGAACATCCCACTGGTTTACTGTATTCTATTACTGAGCAAAATAGAATACAGTAAACCAGTGGGATGTTCGGTGTGATCAAGTATAGCGAAGGTGCGAAGATATTGTAACTTAACCGACTTACTGTTTTAAAAGCGATAACATCCCTTGGTGATTTAATCCGATATCGGACTTCTTAAAACGCACAGACTTTACCAGTACTACAAATGAACAGCGAAACAACCTTGACACGTTCAAAGCAAAGGTCGACCCAGTTAAGCTAGGCCCAGGTATAGTAAATCTCACATCAACGAGCAGTGGCAACATAATGGTAAAATGTAACAATACTGAATCATTAAACAAATTAAAACCAAAAATTGTGAGAGGTTTATTTAAGATCGCAGAACCTGAGAAATTTTTTTCTAGAGTAAAAATTTATAATTCAGCAGACTCCTCTAGGACTGATGAAGATTTGGCAAGTGATATCATGCAACTTAATGATCTAAATATACATCAAAACTCAACACTTAAAATTATTCATAAGATAAAGTACAATAAATCAGCCAATATAATCGCTGAAGTATCCCCCGATATATTTAAAAAGATTGTAGATAAAGGGTACCTGTTTGTAGGGTTTAAAAAATGCATTACCAAGGAAACGGTCAACGTTCGTCGCTGCTACCAATGTTCTGGATATGGTCACCATGTCACCAAGCAAAGAACTGTCAGCAGTCTACTCCAGCATGCCCCTTATGTAGTGACAATCATAAAATTGCAGAATGTCCAAAAACTAGGATACAGTGTGTAAATTGTGAAAATTATAACACCCGTTACAAAACAAGTTTTGACACTAATCATTCGTCAAAATCGGTAATATGTGCGGTATACAAAATACAAGTGTCTAGATTAAAGCAGAATATACAATACGACATAACCAAATAGCAAGTTAACTTTGAGGTTCGTTAACGCAACTTTTTAAAAAAACAAGAAATTCAATTACAGGGCGAACTTTATTACTTGAACGGTACAACGTTCTTTGACAATAGTAAATTGTATAAAGCTGCAAATTAAAGGATTAAGTTATATTTATAAACGTCCTAATTAAAGATAAGAGTTTGCTTAGCCAGCGGTTTCCGTGGAAAGCGTCCTACTGGGTGGTCTCGTAACTCCTCCGCCCTTAGAGAGAAATCCGGGGGGTAACACCTGGATTGGGAAGTCTGGCTTCTCTGGGGATAGTCTGGACTTCCTGGACATCTTCAATTTCATTGGCAGTCGGTTGTCGTTTTTTCTTTAGGCTCTTTCGGAAACAAATTACAGCCAAAAAGATACTGACAGCTGCAATCAATAAATATATTAATATTGTCCAAAATGTATTATTATAATAAGGCCCATAAATGTCTTTATCCGAAATTGTATTTAATTCGTGTTTTTAAGCGATTAACGCGGTTTTTATATTTTTAAGTTCTTCTAGATTTACACTGTTTATTTTTAAAGTTTATTACAGAGTCCTTAAAATAAGCTGATTCATTAAATTGTAATTTAGGCAGTTCAATATGTTTAAATTCATTTTGAATATTCTGGTAGGTTTTCATTTGCAGAATAACGACTTGCACTTCACAATTTGAGTCTATTTCGATTAAAAATGTACCTTTTATTTGTCTATTTTCGCGATTGTTTTCGCACTTTTGTTTTGCTATTGAATTGTTAGGAGAGATAAAAATCCACTTGTTATTTTCGACTTTTTGTATTTTCACATCCGTAATGTGGACTGGTAATAGTTGACAATTTGACGGGTTTTTAAAGAAACTTAGAAGTTGGACCTCGCAAGGGGCATCTTCTTCTTTTATCCTTATCGGACTATTCTCATGGCAAATATATTCTTCAGAACCAACTTGAAGACATTTTTCGTTAAAGAGCATATTATAGTTTTGTTCATTGATGGTAAGATATTTTGATTGGGGTAGAATAAAGGAAAATGTTTTGTTCTGTGGTACAGGAAGGGCGTATAAGTGATAGTAATCGTAACCCTCATTTTCCACTATTGAAATTTCTAGTATAAAAACTACTTTATTTTCTTTAAGATAACTTTTGATGGTGATTATTTTTTCGAAGAGTAAAATGTTTTCTAACTTAGGCTCAAAAGGTAATTTTTTGTTAATTAAATGTTTATTTATAAGCTTGATTTCTTCTAAAAGTTCGGTTGGTTCTATATTTAGTTTAGAAAAACTTATTGCGATTTCTATTCTTTCTAGAATGTCGTACATTTCTTGGTAGGCTGTAGTTATTTGTAAGATAGCAAAATGAATAAGAAAGTATTGATATACTTGTACATTGTTGATTTCAACATTTTTTATAGTTTGTTCGATAACTATGAGTTTAGCTCCCAGAGTAATTTGATTTCCAATAATTGTTTGAATTGATTTGTTGAAAGTGTCAATTGATTTTTGTAATGTAATTTGATCACTCACAAGTGTTTTAATTTTCATTTGATTATCACAAAGTTTTTCTATAGCGTGATCGTATCTTAAAGCATCGTTGCTGTCTATAGGCTTTTTGCCGCGAGATACTTTTAAGTTTATTGGCATACACCGGTTTATGATAAATTATGCTGACGTCATATCCTCCCCCACCTAGTTCTGGTTACACCGGGTTATGTCGCGAAAATAATAAATACAATCGATAATTTCTAACCTCTTTTTTTGGGTTTGACCGTTTGGTTTGTTTTGTTTGCAAGCTTAAATACTTTTCTGCGGGTTCCTTCTTCAGCAAAAGTTATTTGCAGGACGTTTGATAGACAATTTAAAAATGGATACTTTACCAATAATAGAACTACTTGCCATTTACAACTTGTTCTATTTGTCTGATTCAGAGTTTATCTACTGTGATGTTTTGTATAGAAGAAAAAGTGCTCAAAAGTTAGCTCTGCTTAAAAGTGTTCATAACCCTTATCATAAGTTTGAAATCCAGACTGAATCCTGGCTAGACTTGTACAATGAAATTGTTTTCCATCAGCTTTACCGTATGAAAAAAAAAACCTTTGTAAAGCTGACGAATGAGAGTTGCAGCACGTGGCTACATCTCGTGGCAACCACACGTATCAACCCAACCAGGACAGCGAGAATCCATATAGGTTCAAACGCTGGCAAGGCGGCCCATTGCGGGCAAACTACGTTGGGTGTCGCTGGAAGCCAGTGTATCGGTTCAGCCTACCGAAAGCATGTTTAAATTAAAAAACACAAACTTAAAATAAGTTTGTGTATAGAGTTGTCCCTTATCCTTTCCGTCAGACCCAATCCTTGGACGCGTTTCGCCGTTTACGGCTCCTCAGCAAGGCTCCGGGTCTGACGAAAAGGTAAGGGACCTCAAAGTGCTTTAACACAGAAATGCAAGTTGACGAATGAGAGTTGCAGCACGTGGCTACATCTCGTGGCAACCACACGTATCAACCCAACCAGGACAGCGAGAATCCATATAGGTTCAAACGCTGGCAAGGCGGCCCATTGCGGGCAAACTACGTTGGGTGTCGCTGGAAGCCAGTGTATCGGTTCAGCCTACCGAAAGCATGTTTAAATTAAAAAACACAAACTTAAAATAAGTTTGTGTATAGAGTTGTCCCTTATCCTTTCCGTCAGACCCAATCCTTGGACGCGTTTCGCCGTTTACGGCTCCTCAGCAAGGCTCCGGGTCTGACGAAAAGGTAAGGGACCTCAAAGTGCTTTAACACAGAAATGCAAGTTGACGAATGAGAGTTGCAGCACGTGGCTACATCTCGTGGCAACCACACGTATCAACCCAACCAGGACAGCGAGAATCCATATAGGTTCAAACGCTGGCAAGGCGGCCCATTGCGGGCAAACTACGTTGGGTGTCGCTGGAAGCCAGTGTATCGGTTCAGCCTACCGAAAGCATGTTTAAATTAAAAAACACAAACTTAAAATAAGTTTGTGTATAGAGTTGTCCCTTATCCTTTCCGTCAGACCCAATCCTTGGACGCGTTTCGCCGTTTACGGCTCCTCAGCAAGGCTTGATACGTGTGGTTGCCACGAGATGTAGCCACGTGCTGCAACTCTCATTCGTCAACTTGCATTTCTGTGTTAAAGCACTTTGAGGTCCCCTTACCTTTTCGTCAGACCCGGAGCCTTGCTGAGGAGCCGTAAACGGCGAAACGCGTCCAAGGATTGGGTCTGACGGAAAGGATAAGGGACAACTCTATACACAAACTTATTTTAAGTTTGTGTTTTTTAACTTTGTAAAGCTCGTTGAAGTGATTTGTGTAAACGATACATATCAGTTAATAACAAAGAAATATAGGGGAGGCAATCGTCCTGTAATGGAAGAAAAAGCTGTACTGATATTTTTATGGTATATATCCAAGCAGGACACGCTAAACTCAATAGCAGATAGATTTTATGTAGTTCCATCCACTGTGATGAGAATAGTAAATGCTTTGCTATATGTAATTATTGGTCTGACTGGTTAATTCTTCCCAAGCACACCTTCTGAGCAGGAATATATCAAAAATCAATTTCAAGCATATCCAGGTAAGGCCCTTAAGTGCATGTCTCATTTAACATAAAATAACTTAATATTAATGCTATTTTTGCCAATGTTTGGAAGACTCTCATTTAATCTTTCTTGCAAAATACTGTTTTAATAAAATTGTATTTTATTTTTCAGATACTATAGCAAAATCAATAAATCTTATGGCAATATGCACCAATAAAAACATATTTACATATATCTTTGTTGGATTTCCAGGATCAGCACATGATTCTCGTGTAAGTACCAACTAAACTAATTAATTTTGTGGCATGTCCATGTTCATTATTAAAATTTCCTTTTTTTATGTTTATGAATGCATTTTGATAGTATAGGATAGTATTTTACCTAAATGGTATTCAGAATTTCTTGCTGCAGATATCTGAGATACGTATGTTTACATGCCTCATTTGGGCTATACTTAAAATAAAGAAAAAAAAATAATTATTCTTACATTCATCATATTATTATTATAGGTATGGCACCAACATAAACTTTAATTGAAAAAAGTAGACCAAAAAGGTGTGGTGGCGATAGTAATTAATAAAGGAAAATACCTATATCTGTATTCCTTTTTTTTTAAGGTTTTCGCATCATCTGCCTTTGTTAAAAATATACAGGATTTTGGAAAACAGTTTTACTTCCTTATGGACTACCATTTAATTGGAGATACCGCTTTCCCAATTAAGTCATGGCTGATGACCCCATTTAGAGATAATGGACACCTAACAAATATAGAAAAACATCATAATTACTGTCTAAGTTCAGACAGGGTGTGCATCGAACATACATTTTATGTGTGCCAAAAATGGTACACACCCAACTTGTATACACGAACTGTGTGTCCATATATGAGCACAAGCATTGGCTATGTTCAAACAGATGTGTAGGATATTCGGTCACGTTTTCTACTGAAATAACTGCATGTTTCGTATACTCCAGTTCATGACAAAAGGTTGGCTAAATAGTTTGACTATAGCTTCATAGATGGAAGCACGGTTCAAATATTTTGGTATGCCTAATAAATACGTTGTTTACAGTCTGTTACAATGTTAGTTCGTGACTTGCACTTATCGTAAACAAGCGTGCTTTTGAATACAACATGAAACGTAATTTTTTAACCGATGAACAATTGAAAGAAATAGCGGAATCCATGAGCGATATTGAATACACGTCGGGCACCGACGATTCCGTACGTGATCCGGACTACGAAAGTTCGTCTTCGTGGGCAAGTACGGATAGTGAAGTTGATGTTAGGAAAAGACGTAAATTAGAGCAGCGTGTTCAAGCAAATCCAAATGTCGAGGCTGCCAATATTACGTTGGATGGCGGTGGAATGTTGTTCGAAAACGGCGAAAACAGTTCACGGGAGAGCGACAATGATGGTGATGAAGTTGGAGGGTCGCATGATGTTCAAGTTATCTGGAGCGATTGTGCAGGTAAAATAAAATAAAAAGCGATAGTTAGAGTTTCTATAACATATTTTTTCGTTAGGAAATTTGAAGGACTTTCAATTCAACGAGAACCCGGGATTTTCTGCTGACTTTTTTTCAAAAAGAGATGGAAATGAACCTTTAGATTTTTATAAGCTTTTTTTGGCAGATATTTTACCTAAAATAGTACAAGAGACGAACCTGTATGCGGAACAAAAAATTATATACAGCATAACAAATGAAACTCTGCAAAAAAATTCATTGTTGTGTTATTGGAATAATACCGATGAATCGGAAATAATGGCTTTTCTGGGAATGCTAATGTGGATGGGATTAGATAAAAAGCCTACCCTAAAACACTACTTTTCACGTAACATATTGTATCATAGTGAAGTGGGGAAATACATTGGAATGAGTAGAATGCGATTTGAGATACTTTTGTCCAATTTTCATTTCTCAAACAACGAAACAGCAGATGCTGTCAATCGGTTGTATAAGATTCAACCTTTAGCACATGGTCTAATTGCTAACTTTCAAGCTGCATGTACTCCCAACAAGGAAGTATGTATTGATGAGACAATGATTCCCTTTAGAGGTCGGCTTAGTTTCCGACAGTACATTCGGGAAAAACGGCACAAATACGGAGTTAAAGTTTTCAAGCTGTGCGCAGATAATGGCTATACCTACAACTTTAACATTTATTGTGGCAAAGAGAACAATCAAAACGAACAACCAGTTGCCAGTCGCGTAGTTCTAAAACGTATGGAGCCTCTCTTAGATTGTGGACGTATATTATGTACTGACAATTTCTATACTAGCGTTAACCTTGCTCATGATCTTCTGGACAGAAAAACACACCTTCTCGGGACTTTGAGAAAAAATAGAAAATTTAACCCTAGGGCAGTTACCGATGCAACTCTTCAAAAAGGAGACATGATTGCACGAGAAAGCAATACTCATGTGGTAGTAGGAAAATGGAAAGACAAAAGAGATGTCTTATTTTTGACAACTGAGGCGATTCCCGAAATGACCGATGTACAAACAAAAAGGGGTGTTGTAAAAAAACCGTCTACGATTGTAAAGTATAATAGCATTAAGTCTTTTATTGACGTATCAGACCAGAAGGCTTCGTACTCGACTACTGTACGGCGGGGTATAAAATGGTATAGGAAGGTTGCCGTAGAACTACTGACAAATACTGCAGTAGTGAATGCGCATACAGCATATCAATCTGTTACGAAAAAAAAAATTAGCATAACTAAATTTAGAGAGGAAATTGCTAATAAAATTTTTACTGAGCGGCATAGTGTAGTAAACATTCCATCTGAAGATACTTCTAGAAGTCATAAGTTGATTGAGATAGAATCAAGGGGTAGATGCATAAAATGTTACAAAGAAAACAGCGAAAGAAATGGGCGCGCTAGTTCGGTGTAGAATGATGATTTTTTTACGCATAAACTATGTGTGCCACACGTGGACACACTAAAATAACATTTTTTTGTTAAAAAAAACGTGTTTTCAAGTAATGTTAATTGTATATTTAGTGGAATAAAATATATTTTTCAAAAAAAAAATGTGTCAGTTTGTAGTGATCATTTTGAGCCAGTACGCTCAGTAGTCAAAGTGTTTTAAAGGGGAGATGAAGAAGGTTGCAAGTATGTTCTTATAACTTTTCTTGTTCAGGACTATTTATATCTGAATATCATTTTTAATATACGTTAGAGATAACTTGTTTTCTATTTCATTTGTAGTGGATAAATACTTACTCAATATCAAAGGCAGTCGAAATACTTACAGCAGCATGTATTCTACACAACTTCTGTTATTTCAGTGATGACCAATGGGAATATGATATACGTAATAATGACGTTGATGGGGGTCAGCAGATGCATTTTGATAACAACCGAGAAGAAAGACGAATTGGTCAAGCAAAAAGGCTCCCAATTGCACAAAGATTACCACTGTGACCACGTCATTCTGAAGCGTTCTTTTTTACCATAATTAAATTAAAGCTGATAGATAACCATTTCATTGTACATGTAGTTTTTACCCTAATTGCCTTATGATTTTGTAATGATAAGTAGATTTGTGGTTAAATTGTATTGTAATATACAGGATATAAATAAAGTATACAAAATGTGTTTATTTTACCCATATCTGTACAAGTGCCTATACAGTAGTTTTATTTAAGTAAGTTTTAATTTTAGCTTGTTAATGATAACAATAAGTAAAAAAACTTTGGGAAGAATCATTACTTTCTGTATCCTCTCTTCTTTTCTTTGTAACAATTCCACTTAAAAGGTCAATTATTTGTTGCCGCTGTTTATTCTGTTCTTTCTGTGAAGCTTTAAATTCATTAATAAATTCCTTTCTGTCTTTTTGTTCCCCTTCAAATTGTTTTTTAAACTCTGCTAGTAGACTTTCACTCTTACTAACTTTTGGTTTTAAGTCGGTTTTCTTAAACCTATTTTTAATCTCCTCGCGTTGTCGGTTACCATCTGAATCACTATGGCTTGATGTACATGCTTCAGAATCACTCAAAAATTTAGGGTTCACTTTATGTTTATCACCTAAAAGAAGTAAACTCTACCTATTAAGATATCATTTTTTATTAAAAGAGCATATTTTATGCCTGCAACAATTTTTTAGTAGGCAAAAATCTATACAAATCGTATAATTATTAAGTATCAGTAACTAAGTAGATGTTTTTTTAGTCTAAAGTAAAAGCC
Source organism: Polydrusus tereticollis (assembly GCA_963920685.1). Lineage (NCBI taxonomy): Eukaryota > Metazoa > Arthropoda > Insecta > Coleoptera > Curculionidae > Polydrusus > Polydrusus tereticollis. Next base: position 85,926,172 of record OY987332.1, read on the forward strand.
TACAAAAAGTTGTACTAACCTAAAATTGAATGTAAGTAGTCAAAATACGGTGGAGCATCTTTTCTATCATTTCCAGTTCGTTTCATGTGCTCAAGATGCTTGATATATTAAGATTGTAGGTTCATGAATTTTTGTTTGCACTTGCCTGCTGGACCTTCTTTTAAATTACAAATATCCCAACCAGCATCTTTCATTTCACTTGCTATCATAGACCACAGTTTATTTTTGACTGTTTTTCTATCATTAAATTGGGGCACATATTTCTCTCTTAATTTTAAAAAGAATATTGTGGCTTCATCGTCTGCAGTAGAAGGTTTTCCCTTAGAAAACCATACTTTCTGTAGTTGTTTATCTTTCTGAAGACTTTCAGACACAGGGTTTTGATTTTCAACCACAAGGTCGGGCATTTCAAAGTCTGTAATTTCTTCTGTAGTAACCTCCAATTGATTTTCAGAAAAGCACTCCGGAAATGCTTCTTTTACGTAAGATTCGGCTAAGGATTGATCTAAAACAGGTATCACAAGTTTGGCATTTAATATTATTTATAAATTACATCAAGTTACCGTTTAGAAGCTCTTGGGCTGTATCCAGATCGACTGTTATAAAATAATCCGCTCCGCCGATATTAAGTGTTATATCCACAAGCTCCGATTCCATTTTTTTTGTGTAGTGTAATTTTATGAGACACAAAAAAATAAAATGGCAAGAAATACGTACAAATTTGCGTTACATCCCCATGAAATTCAAACATAACCTACTTGCGACCAGGTTGTGATGGTTTATGTTAAATGTCAGAAGCAATGACGTCACAACGTGCGTCATAACCACTTCCCCTACGATAATCTTTCTCACGGCAATAGGTCAGACGGGATAACCCAGCATAACCTTTTAAAAATTATGTCGCGGCAAAAAGCCTTATATTACCTGTTATTGATTTTATTATTGATCCTAGACCGTCGATAAGTCCTCGTTTAAATAGTTTTTTAGTCACTAATAAGGTGGGATTTATTTGATAAATTTGTCGTTCAATTTTCTCTTCTAATGAATGTGCTAAATAATATGAGTTTATAAATTGATTTTTATATTGATTCTTGGTCTTATTGTGTGTCATGATAATGTTTTGTAAAGTTTTAATATTATATTTAAGTGATAAAAATTCATCAATAATATCAGTGATATCGAATACTTGTATAAAATACCAGAAGTCTATTTTGTTTTGTGCATTACCAAGTTTTAATGGTAGTAGTCCCGGGTTGTGGTTAAGGTCATAGTACTTGGGATAGCTTAGTGTTGTTGTGTAGGTGATGAGGGGCCTGCAACAATATTAGGTTTCTTTAATTCTTTAATATGGATGACTTCTTTTCTATTTTTCATAAGTTTTTAAAGTGATTTCTACCTTATTATTTTCGAGAATTTGTGTTATTTCGTAAGGACCTATAAATTTATTGCATTTTTTATTTCTGTTTTTAGGATTTTGTTTAAATACTACTTGTCCTATTTTAAATTCGTTACTTGTATTTCCTTGGGTATTATTTGGCAAAATTACTTTCTCTTTTTGTGTATTTAAATTTTGGTTAACTTTTTCGTAAACACGATCTAGTTTTTGTTTATGGTTTTCGGCATAGTCCGAATAAAAAGCTTGGGGAATAAATATTTCGTGTGGATCTCTTGCATTGGTATGTCCAAAAGTTAATTCAAAAGGTGTGTATTTAGTTGCTGAGTGGATAGTATTATTATAGGCAATAATAGCATAATCCATTAAATTTTGTTTTTCGCTTGGGTGTGTTTCCAATAATATTCGTAAGTGTTCAATAATACTAGAGTGAAATCTTTCAACAATACCATTTGAGTCATGGAAAACAGGGATAAGCTCTATAGACAATACATAAGGAATAAAACGGAACAAAACTTTCGGGCTTACAAAACTTATAGAAATAGGATAACGGCAATAATTAGAATCCAGAAGGAGAACTACTACAAAAATATGTTTTTAAATAATCAGAATAACAGCAGAAAAATATGGCAAACGTTTAATGACTTTACAAGTAAAAAGAAAAAAAACACTGCTGTATCCTCCTTCCACGTTCGGAATGAAGAAAATAAAATTGAAGGAGACCCAACCAAGGTAAGTGAACTGTTCAACACCCATTATACTACATTAGGAGAAAGATTGGCCAACGACATTAAAAATAACCTTGACAATAGCTTTATCGAACAACAGGAACTCTTGAAAGAATCAATTAGTAATACCTCAATTTTTTTAAGACCGGTCTGTGAAGTAGGGATAAAAAATATAATTCATTCCCTTAAGGATGACTCGTGCCCAGGCTTAGACGGAATAACGAATAAAATCCTAAAGCAGAATAAAGATGTCCTAGCTAAACCTTTATGTTTTTTAATGAATCTAATATTTTCGCAAGGCATATGTCCCACAACATTTAAAATAGCCATAGTAAAGCCTATCTTTAAAAAGGGAAAAAAAACTGAAATTGAAAACTATAGGCGCATAAGTCTTATTTCAAATGTTTGCAAAATTTTCGAGAAAGCTCTTAAAACCAGACTTGTTAATTTTTTAGTGAAAAATAAAACTTATTCAAGATATCAATTTGGATTTCAAAATGGCAAGTCAACAAACGATGCCATTTCGCTATTACTAAATAAAATTACCAATAGTCTTGATTCAAGTCGACCTTGTGCGGCGATTTTTGTGGATTTGGCCAAAGCATTCGACACGGTTAGTCACAAAATTCTGTTCTCTAAACTGGAAGATGTTGGCATTCGAGGGCCGGCACTGCAGTTAATCAAGAGCTATCTCCAGACACGGGTACAAAAGGTCCAAATAAATCAGACGCTGAGTGTTGAAAAGCAAATTAAGTACGGTGTCCCCCAGGGAACTGTAATGGGACCCATCTTATTTATCCTATATCTAAATCAATTGCTAATGCAAAAATATAAGGGCACGGTGATCTCCTTTGCGGACGATACGGTATTGTTTGTGGAGGGAAATACGTGGGCTGAAGTTCAAGAAAATATTTCCTCGGATCTTACTACAATAACGAAATGGTTTGATAAGAATCTACTAACTATAAACTTAAATAAAACTAAATATTTACCATTTTCAAACAATAAAACTCGTCTCCCAAGGGATCCAACAATCGAAATCTTCCTACCCTTCAGAAAAAATAAAACTTGGACTCTCCACCGTACTGACCATGCGGAATATTTGGGCATAATACTAGACAATCATCTTAAATGGGACTATCAAATCCAAATGCTAACAAAAAGGATAAGATCACTATTGCATATTTTTAAACAAATCAGAAAAATTATTGACTTACAAAACCTTCGTAAAATCTATTTTGCTCTTGTCCAGTCTATTTTGTCTTACGGCATTATAGGATGGGGCGCAGCTTATGATAATGTCTTGAATCCTTTGATTGTAGCACAAAAAAGAATCATAAAACTTATTTACAAATTAAACATCCGCTACCCTTCAAACTTATTATTTAAACACTGCAACTTTCTCAGTGTCAGAAATCTCTATTACAAAGATGCTATTATGCAGTCAATAAGACATGATGCAATGCAGACAGATAACGACGTAATTATTCACCATACAAGATATAGAGAAAATCAGAACTTAATTTTACCTCGCTCAAATAGAGCGATCGGGCAACGCAGCTTTCTGTATTTAGGACAAAAAATATACAATTTACTGCCTCTACACCTGAAAAATATTATTCATAACAAAAAATTTAAAAAAGTAATGTCTGAATGGCTAATCGAATACTCACCTAAAATATTATAAATTTTTGTTTGATTGTAGACCTACATAATAAGTATAAATTATATATTGTTAAAAACTTATTAAAAACACAAAAATATAAATTAAATAAATATACAACGACACTCGATGACTCGTTGTAAACAAAATTAACTTACAGATTCTAGCGGGATTCTCAAGTTTGGAAATAGGAACTTAATTTATTGTCTATCTCAAATTCTCTTTTTTGCCTTTTCTCAGCTTCTCCTTTCAGTCGTCAGTTTTCTTTCTTTCTCGACTTGTCGAACATACAAATTGCTTAATTTAAGTCTATTATGATAACATCTTTCATTTATCATTTATCTAGAATACATTATTCACTCACCATAAGCACACTGTAGGATTAATATACCGAGATGTGCAGTCAAGCCTTTGGCTTTGTAAATTTCGGTACATTCTAAACTACTTTTTTCTGTTTCTGGTACATTAAAAAATAAAATTCTAAAGAATTTCAATTCTGATTATTACTGTTGAATCTTTATTTAAGCTTATATCACACCCAATTTTTATTTGTTTATTGATGATTAGGTAATAAGACAAAATGTATAATAGTGTGTTGAATAAAATAAATAAATAAATAAATAAATAAGTCATGATGATAAGGGGTTGTAAAGTGAATATTTATTTTATGAAGAGATACAATTTCTTTGACTGTGTCATTATTAAATTCACATCCGTTGTCTAGAATGAAACGATCGGGGATTCCGGAACTAGCAAAATATTTAATTAAAGCTTGACTTACATGAATAGCTGTTTTTCCGTCTATTTTGTAAGCTTGTGCGAGTTTGGTAAAAGCATCTACTAAAGTAAGGTAATTTTGACCGTCAAAAATGAATATGTTTATATGTACAATCGAAAAAGGTTTTGACGCTGTTTCTGTTAATACTAAGGGGGTAAATGGTTTTTTTCTAGCTTATTTTGTTCTATTACATATATCACATGCATTGATGAAATTTGATACAGTTTCTTTAGGTCCAATCCAATAATAGTTTTGTTTTAAATATTCAATTGTTTCGGTAATACCTCTATGATTCGATTTACCTTCGTGATGGTTTTTAACTAGCATTATCTGTTCTTCGAAATCTTTAACCGTATTATTAAGTTTAGTACATCTTAATAGTTTTGGACCTCGTTCTGAGAATTTTGTAAGATAGACTTGATTAAAGTTAATGTAGAGTTAGTCTGTGTGAAAGTAAATACAGTATGTTTTTCCTAACATGGTATAATCTCGTAAGAATTCAAATATCAATTTTTCGTTATCTCTTTCGGGTATTTTTAGGGTTATGATTTTATGATGTTGATAATTTTCTTGAGAAATATCTAATTTATGGTGGGGCCATGGGAAAACTAAAATTTGATTTACTTTATTGTTAATTAGTTCATCTAATATTTTTATTCCTGTATTTGTAGTTTCGTTAGTTGTAGAGTGTTGAGTATCGCAAGCTGATTGAACGGGTTTATTGATTTGAATATCAGAAATTATTTTGATTTTGTTTGATTTTTGAATCGGATTTTGACTAGTAGAAGGTGATTGGTTGTTTTCGGGCTATTGATTATTAATAGGTTGTAAAACGTTTTTTGCCATCTGTCTCAAAGCTTCTAATGTAACAGTATCTATATCTCCAGGGTTGGCGATTATAGATTCATTTTCTAAAGCGTTTATTTTTACGCGCGATAGTGCATCTGCGTTAGTGTTTATCTTACCGGGTTTGTAAATTATATCGTAATCGAATTCTTCTAATTTGAGACGCCATCTTACTAACTTAGAATTTGGCTCTTTTAAATTAAATAACCAGACAAGTGGGCGATGGCCTGTAAAAATAGTAAACTTCCTACCAAATAGATACGGTCTAAAATATTTGCACACCCATATTATTGCTAGTAATTCTTTTTCAATAGTACTGTACTTTTGTTCGGATTCATTCAGAGTCCTAGAGGCGAAAGCTACTGGTTTATCGGAATTGATATTACCTTGTGATAATAGTGTGATAGTATGTGTGATAATCTGTAGTTAATATAAAATTCTTGGCGAAATCTGGATATTGTAAGATTGGTGAGTTCATCAATAAATCTTTACAGGTATTAAAGGCTGATATATATTTTTCGTCGATTTTTATAGTCGCGTTCTTTTTTAAACATAAGGTTAATGGCTTTGTAATTTTGGCAAAATCTTTTATAAATTTTCGGTAGTAACCGATTAATCCGAGAAAACTTTTTATTTCTTTTTGAGTTTTAGGTATTGGAAAATGTTTAATCACATGTCCTAAATAACTTACTTCTTTGCTGAGAAACTCGCATTTATCTAATTGTATCTTCAGATTGGCATTTCTAAGACGTGCAAAAATTAATTTTAATCTTTCGATGTGCTCCTGTAGTGACGTCGAAAAAATTACTATGTCGTCGAGATAAACTGCGCATATTTCGTTTTGTAAACCACGTAGGACGTTGTCCATAACACGTTGAAATGTAGAAGGCGCATTTTTCAAACCAAACGGCATTCTTTTATATTCGTAATGTTCATTTTTTGTTGAAAATGCTGTTTTTTGAACGTCGTCTTGATTCATTTCGATTTGATGGAGAACATTAGCAAGGTCTAATATAGTAAAGTATTGAATTTTTCCGAGTTTATCTAACATATCAGTTATATTGGGCAATGGATATTTGTCGTCAATAGTCTTCTCATTAAGTTTACGATAGTCGCAAACTAGTCTCCATTTACGCATGCCTGAGGCATTTAATTTTTTTGGCACAACCCATATTGGGGATGACCAGGGTGAATTTGAATCTTGAATGATTCCTTGATCGAGCATTTTTTGAATTTGACCTTTAACTTCGGCTTTATGAACTTAGGGGTATCTATAAGTTTTGGTAAAAATTGGGGTTTTGTCAGAAAGATTAATTTTGTGTCTAATTTCATTAGTGAAAGTCAATGGAATTTTTGTACTATAAAATATGTCGCGATATTCAAAACAAAGTTTTCTAATAGCATTTTTCTCTTCAATATTACAATGGTCCAATCGGATATTTTTTAAATTTGATTTTAAGATATTATCGATATTTTCGTCTAAATCATGGTCGGTTTGCATTTTATCCATAAAATTAATTTCCGAAATGAAATATTTAAAGGCTCAATTTCATATGGTGTGTGTAGTTTAATTTCTACTTCGCGTTTATCGACATTGATTATTGTAGTAACAGCACAAAAGTTTTTAATATTGCAAATAGCACGGGGTGATTCAACATTTTTGGCAAAAATTATATGATTAAGGAGGCCTATTTCTTTTTCTATATTTACAGGAATTGTGCAAATTTGTGCGGTTCTTGGTGGAATTATAATAATATGATTATTTGTTTTCAAATTACTTTTAAACTCTGTGAACTGTTCAGGTTCATATACTATTTTAATTTGGGCGTATGGCGTACTTAATAATTTTTGATCTATATTAATTTAGGCTTTTAGTTGTCTTTAAAAAGTCAGTACCAATAAGTCCGTCATATTTCTCGCTAAATTTAAAAAGGTAAAATTTATGCATTTCGTTTATATTAAACATTTTAAAAATAGGTAGTAATACTACTTCATTGTGATATAAAATATTATGAGCTGTTTGTATATTAAAATTTTCCTGAGAGATATTAGTTTTGTAGTGTTTATAAGCTAATTCTGGATTAATAATACTACGTGAACTTCCAGTATCTAAAAGAAAGTTTGCATTTAATTCGGGTATATAAATATATGGCAGATTGGCTTTGTTAAAATTAAGGGTAATTAAGTTGTTTCGTTGTGAGGCTGGTTCATACGAAAATTTATATTTCCATTGTTATTATCGTATGTATTTCCGAGATTAGTAGTTGTACTTGGAATCGCGTTTTTTGATTGAGTTGCATTTTGAATTTGATCTTTTACGTGGGTGTCTGGATAATCGTTTTCAGGGTGATAATAATTATTTGGGTCAAGTTCTTGACAATATTGAGAATTATTATAATCGTAAGGAAAATCATATTGGTCTGTCGAGTAACCTTCTGTCGGGTAAACTTCGTTTGAATAATATTGATTTTCAAAATCACAATTATATAATTGATCAGATATGTCGTCATTTTGTATATTGTTATGATTGATACGCGTATTGCCGGAAGAAGTATCCATCGGTTCTGTTTTATTAAACTGCGTTGGTCTATTCTGGTAAAATGGTGGTCTTTGCGCGAAAGGTCTAATATGAGTTTGACCGGAACTTCGATTAAAAGGGGGTCTGTTAGTATTGTTATTAAAATTGTTTTGGTAGTTCAAATTTTGTCTTGGTATAAAAGATTGATTTTGAAAATTTGGTCTTGGTACAAATGATTGATTTGGAAAGAATGGTCTTGGGGTAAATGATTGATTTGGAAAACCTGTTCTCGGTGTAAAGTTTTGAGAGAAATTCGGGGGAAAACTTGGTCTTGTGTTTTGTGGTGGTTTTTGAAAGAATGGTCTTAAAGGGGTTAATCTTGGTATCATATTTATTGATTGTGAATTTAAATTTGTATGTCTATTCTGACTATAAGAAAAGTTTTCTTCTTCAACTACTAAAGACATTGCTTTCTCTAGAGAATCAGGATTTCTTAGTCTTATATTATTTTGTAATTGACCGTTAAGTCCTTTAATAAATGTTTTTAAAGCTAAATCGTCGTAACTTTGTAAATAAATAATTTTTTCTGCCGTATTAAAATCACTACGATTTAATTTAGAAATAATCAAACTTCTCTGGTCTTGTACTCTCATACCAAAATTATAAGGTGTTTCATTTTTTTGTGGAGAAAGTGAAAGTAAGTTTTGTACAAGGCATTCAATATTTCTTTGATCTCCAAAACATAAGTTTAATGCATTTTTTATTTGTTCCCAAGTTCGTAACTCAATTCGAGAACCAATTAATGTTAGTGCCCTACCGGTTAATTTACCAATAACTGCTCTTAACAAAAATGAGTTTAAATCATTGTCTTATCCAGCAAAAGTATTTAAAGGTTTTTCTACACTTTCTATAAAAATTCCCAAAGTGTGGGCGTCACTATTATAATGAGGAATGATGTCAATACATAATTTTAATAATTGGTAATTTGTTCCAGGCATTATTAGTCTAGAGGGTTGAATTATTTGATGTGGGGTTGGAGGTACTTGAAACTGCGTTTCTATATTATTCTCCGTGGTATTATTCACTGTATTTTCGGGTGTTAATGAATTCAGAAGTTGCTATGTTAAGTCGTCTAGTTCAGTCATTTATGTTTTTGCATATAATTTTTTTTTGTAAAAGAAAGTTATAAAATAAAAGGTGAGAACTATCGATATACTATACACTTATAACAAAATGGGAAAATTGGAAAATGGAAAACAAAACTTACATTAGTATCCAAATTTTCATGTTCTTAACCTACGGGTTGAGGTCAGTTTCGGCGATTCTTGTCCTAGCTGCTGTCGTTCTTAACGTATGGGTTGAGGTCAGTTTCGGCGATGTTTGTCCTAGCTGCTCTTGTTCTTAACCTAGGGGTTGAGGTCAGTTTCGGCGATGTTTGTCCTAGCTGCTCTCGTTCTTGAAGTTGGCGATTCTTGTCCTCGTCCCAGAATGGTCTGCTCATGAATTCACGGTTTTTCTGTTGTTGCACTTCTCAGGATTTTTCCGGTTAAAGTTTTGAAAAACACCAGTTCGCACGCGTCGCGATTATTGTCGACTATTGGAACCGTACCGAAATGTATCCTACCGACTGTGCCAGTTAACTTTGAGGTTCGTTAACGCAACTTTTTAAAAAAACAATAAATTCAATTACAGGGCGAACTTTATTACTTGAACGGTACAACGTTCTTTGACAATAGTAAATTGTATAAAGCTGCAAATTAAAGGATTAAGTTATATTTATAAACGTCCTAGTTAAAGATAAGAGTTTGCTTAGCCAGCGGTTTCCGTGGAAAGCGTCCTTCTGGGTGGTCTCGTAACTAGCAATTTGATTATGTGTCAATTGAACCCAACACCTTTTAAGTAGTGCATCAAAACATAACATCAGTAAAGAATAAGGTTGAGGAATTACAAACATTTTTAAGTGAGGTCAAGTTTAACCTCGTATATCTTACAGAGAGTTGGTGCTCGGCTGCGGATGTATCCTGCTTAAATGTAGATAATTACAATATCGCAAGTTTCTATAATAGGAGTGTAAATAAACACGGCGGTGTTCTTATTCTTTTAAAAAAGTCATTACCATACCATGATATATCGGAAGTTTCAATATTCTGTGTTGAATTGATTTTTGAGTGTTGCTGTATAAAATTGAATGTCAATAATATAAATACTTGTTTTTTGTGTGTTTATCGATCACCGTTATCGCCAGTTCTTGATTTTCTTATTCAGCTTGAACAATGTTTATCATATTTATGTAATTTGTTTCCTTTCTGTAGGTTAGTTGTCGCTGGAGACTTCAATATTAATTACCTGAATAATTGTTATGAGAGAACTGATCTGATTGACCTTTTAAATTCGTTTAATCTCGAATCGATGTTTAATGAACCAACTAGAATATCAGCTTTTTCCTCATCGGCAATCGATTACATTTGCACAAATTTTAATTCTATTTTACTCAAACATTCAGTTTCCGAGAACGAACTGTCAGATCACTCCTTTCATAGCTTCGAGCTTCTCCTAGTGGATATACCCAAGGACTCCTCGGATATCTGTCGCTCTTTTTCACTTAAAAACAAAAATAATTTTGTAAATTGTCTTAAAACAGAAGACTGGAATGCTGTCTATAACACAGAAAACAATATTGACTAGAAGTACTCTAGTTTCATTCAGCGCCGGTTTAAGGTTGCGTCGGGCCCTAGGCGGCAGCCTGAGGACGGGCCCTAAAGCGCCGCAGGCGAAAATTTTTTGGGGCCACGCCCTAATTTTGATGAAAAAAAGACATTTATTTTTGATAAGTTGTATGGAGAGGTACTTTTATGGAAGAAAAAATGGGAAAATAATTCTTCCAATTTACCACAAGATGGACTTACAGCTTATTCTGCATGTGATAACATAATTTTTCCCTATAAAAGTGGCTCTCTGCATTCTTTGTGACACTTTGTGTGTTACCTGCCAGTGTTACTACTGGAGAGCCTCAGGGCAGAAAAACTCCGCTCTCCTGGAGAGCGGAGTTTTTCTGCCCTGAATCGGCTTAAAACTTGGTTAAGATCTACCATGTGTCAAGACCGTTTAGTTGGGTTAGCACTTCTCCATATTCACAGGGATATAGAGATCGATGTTAATATCGTTATTGACAAATTTGCTAAAGCCAAGAAAAGAAATGTTAATTTATTAGTTTAGATACCTAGAAAGTTAAGTTTTTGTATTCGTTTCGTTACTACGTAACGTAAGTTCATATTTTATATTCTTGTAGCTCTGAGGGGGGGGATTACCCCCTCTACCCCCTCCCGTAGAACCGCCGGTGCAGCTAATGGCATTCTTAATTTTATTTTTTTTTATAAATTTGGATATTTCTGGCCATAGTTCTGTAGTTAGATGGCAAAACCAGATATGTCAAAATTTAGTAGTTTTAAGATTTTTGTACCTACTGACTGAGTTTTCTGTGCTTTTTAAGATGGCAAATTGAGATATCTCCAACGATTTCTTATAACGTAATATTTCTTGCAGCCATAATGAGATATGTTAAAATTGTCATTTTTTAATGTTGGCAAAATAAAATATGTTTTGGCATATGTAACCACTTAGTACGAATCTGTAAATAATTCTAATTTTGATAGATGGCAAAAAAATACATGTTGTTCTATGTTGGTTTGGTATTAAAAACTTTTAACCAAAATCACTAAATTTAATGTTGGCAATCTCATATAAAATATGTTGTAATATTTTGTCTTGCCAGCATAATATTCTACATGATATTTATTTCGTTAGATGGCAAATGCAGATATGTAAACATATATTATATTGCCAACTTCTGAAATATTATTTAATCAATTTCTTATGCCGGTAAAATTAAATATGTTAACATATTTGCTCTTGCCATAGTGAAATCTAAAGTAAGCGGTGCATATTACACTTGTGAATTTACTTTTTGAGGTTGTGTTTCTGTTTTGTTTAGTTATTACCGGTAGGCTGGGCCCAAGATCACTGTTTAAGTGTTTAGTGTAGTGAGTGAAATTCCAGCAAATTAATAATATGTTTTGTGCAAAGTGTGGTGAACATTTTCCTTCCCGCGGATACTTGTTGGCACATCTTTGCAAAGGACAAAAGTTGCTTGGAGATACGCCAGAAAAGCATATTATTTATCCAGAGACTACAAAGAAATTTAATGATAATTTTGGTGATGAATTTTTACATGATATAGAGCAGCCCAATGAAAACTGCGAAGTTATTGAATATGCCACTGTTTATTCCGATTTGGAGGTATATAATTTTTTAAAAGTTTTATTTTCCAGCCTTGGTAGGTTGCCTGTTCAACTTTATTTTCTTTTTGTAGAATATAAACAAAGAGCAAGCAAATCACATTATTATAGAAATCCACAAAAGTCCTAAAATAGGTAGGTACTTAAGCTTGTGTATATATTTTGTTTACTTCTTAGTAGGAGCATTATAATATGCGTACTTACATAGTTTTTTAGAAGGAGAACATAATTCCTTGGGTAGCTAGGCAAATCCTGATGCTCTAAACATAAATACATCTACGTTAACCTTTAACAATGACGAACTTAACACAGTAAATAGTGATAAAGAAGATGCGGTTTTACCTTTGCTCTTTGAAATTGAGTTCGAAACAAATGATGAATCTGATGAGGAACCTACATGGTGTTCTGAAGACGAATGCAACTTGGGTAGAGAAAAAATGCGCATGCAAGGATTAATTAACAAAATGACGTCTTCTGGGACAGATAACTTTCTTGTAGAAGGTAGGCATTTTGGTAAATTTTACAACTGTATACTAGCACTACTAAATATATTTTTAGATCTAATAGAAAATGAGCATGAGTTCGAAGCAGATGTGGAAAAAGACATTACCAAAGATTCAGACTTAATCATAAATGGTATTAGGTAAGAAGAAAGAAACATAACTAAAAGAAATTCTGAAAATGAAGAGAATACATCTACACGGGAGAAAACAGAATACGAAAATGAAGGAAACACGACTACAAGGAAGGACACAGATTCTGAAAATAAAGAGAACACATCTGCAAGGGAAAACACAGAATCTGAAAATTAAGTATATATAACTATATCGAATAAAAAAAGAAAGAAAGGCGTGCGGAAGCGCGAAGAAGAAAGAAAAAAGAGAAACTTAGGATTAGCCTATACAAACAGAAAGGGCAATTTAGTTCCAGCCAAACAATTTAATCCAATTACGCTGTGCTGTAAAAAGAAGTGTTTTGAGTTGTGGGATGCCAATACATAGGAAATAATATTTTCTAATTTTATCACAAAGCCTCCTAAAGTACCTACGAAAGCAAGTTCTTTGTGATCGAATGACAATTTCGCAATGTAAAATACACTGCAAGGTAGAGGAACCAAAGGCGGAAAGCCTTATGATCGTAAAATTTCCGTTGGTTATAAAATTGTTGTTGGTACTGAGCTATTTGATGTATGTAAGGAGTTTTTTTATAAAGCTACAGGGAATCTCAAAAAATCAAGTAAATTTGCTCGTTAAAAAACGAAAGTTATCACAGGATGTACTGATAGAAACTGATTTAAGGGGAAAACATGCCCCCCAAACAAGATCATTAGACGATTTTTTTTTTAATATGTCCTAAACGGAAATACAACTGTCCTTCCTTGTTCAAAAAGTCGAGAATTCATATAAAAGCCCAAGCTATTATTTATATAAATAAACTAATTTAGTTTTCAATAAAAAGTACACTTAGAGTACAAAATAAAATAAATAACCCGATAATTTTCTCAAAAAAAGAGCCTTCTTGTCCACTTCCGCACCTGTCCTACGTAGCAACTGCGAAATTGGATACAATTTAATTGTTTGAGCAAAATACAATTATAATAAAAACAATATATCATAGATTTGGTTATTCTTTCTACTAAAATATTCAATGACATAACCGAGATAACCCGCAATAGTCTTTGCACTATTAGCTTTCTAGGACTGTCACCCCGGAAAAATGTCCATTCCGCACCTACGAAATCCACACATTACGACAGCGTCAGTTTGGCATTAGTGCGGTTTTTATCATTTCTGGTTTTGTTATAGTGTTGTTTTTTGATATATATTGGCAAAACAGTTAATTAAAAAAAGAAAGTAAAAAATGCTCACTTTCTTGCATGTCCTCTCTGCACCACAGTTTCCGTTTACGTTACGTATTTCTTTTAGAAAAATAGATTATGGTATGGTGCATTTTTAGGTCGGCAAAATATAACCTAAGAATAATTCGAATCAGCGTTGCCAGATCTGTGAATAAATTAAAAAGTCAAAAAATGTCCATTTGGCACCGTCTGTTCCGTGCCTGTTTTACGTTGGTACGGATTGGACAGTTAGGTGCGGATTTGACATAAATAGAGACATAAAGCTACTTTAAATAATTCGCCGGTATCGGTATATGTATCTGTAACGTAAGTAGATAAGTTGACAAGCGTAAAGGCTGTTAAAGCTTATTTTGTTCCGGTAAACGTAAACGCATGTCATAGCCTTGAAATTTTTGTGTCAGATCCCCGCGTTTGTATACTTAACCTCAAAATAGTTGTTTTTGCTTTATGGTGCCTTTTTTGGTGATGACTAATAACTTGGCTTGTGTACTTTCTTCTCTGGTGGCGACAACCCCCTCATCCTCCCTACATCATACCATACAACGGTAAGTACCCACTTAAAACTTAAAGGCAGGGTTGTTGAAGAATTTATGCTAATGCTCATCAGTCTTATAGGTACCAGTTTTCCAGAAGATTGATTGGGTTGGGGGGTTGTATTTGAAACGTGCAGGTGTAGCCAACAATGCAAAACGGATAAGTTTATGCTCAATTTATCCTCTGTCATTCTGAAGGGGAAAGACACACATAAAATTTAACACCACATTTATCTATTGGGCATTGTGCTGCTTAGCTTTTTAATAAAAAAGATATGAATTAACCCTGCACTTACACAACACAAAAAATCCACAACCAACTAAACTGAATCATCCAGATAAGTTCTATTTAACACATTGGTACCTATCATGTTTTTTTTTTATTCAGACATTTTTTTCCAGACAAGGAATATGGAAGCCATTCTGGATCCCTTTTTATTAGATAATGAGGACCCTAATGATGATGATATTGATGACCTGCTGATCATGCATATCTTGCATGACCAGATACTCCTGGGAAACCGAGCTAACATTTTTGGGGCATTTGATTTGGCTCTTCATAACAATACCCTCTGCCTACAAATGTTCAGATTTACTCAGGAGGAGGTACGAAAGTAGTATAGCAATGTTACTCCCAACCCAAAATCCCATAAGAAATAACATTGCGCTGAAATCTGCATTTTTGGTGCCATTTTTGGGCGTGGTCACTTGGTCCGGCGCAAGCGCCAGAACCGCGGCGGAGGAAGCCTCCACAACAGGCGTTGAGCGCGCATGATGATAGAAGGCGATAACGCGAGACCCTATGCATAATTCGCGAGGCTAGCTCAGGCAGGTCAGCGACCCCGAGCGGTGGTCACCCGATGGTTACCCGATGATCGCCCGAGGGTATCCGATGTTGGTAATATAGGACCCGTCTTAGCCTAAGTGGCGCCCCCTGGTATTATCAACCCTCATTATTTCAAGATTCTAACCCAACTTTATGACCCATGGTCACGTGTTATTACATTTATAGCGGAGGAGAGATGACGTACCACGTTCTCAATAGTACCCAAACCCAAGTACCTAACCTGAACATCTATCTAAATAATCAATATTGAACAACATAATGAATAAATAATAACAGAAAAAAAGTTTGGGCAGTCAGCGGGAATTGAACCATAAACCTCTGGGGCCGAACCTCAAAACCTTGCAAAATACGCTACGAGAGCATATACCTTAAAACTGTTAAGCAATGTTTGACAACGTGAAACCACGGGGGGCACATCTGAATAGATTGCTGGAACAAAAGGTCCTTAAGTGGGATTATGGTGATATTTTATAATGTACAAAATTAGGGTAAACCATACACATATACTTAGTAAAACAAACTAATTGATATCTGAGTACTACCTGAAGTTAGGTAACCAGTGTTTCTCATAAAAATAAATACTATAAGCGTAGGAAAATATTAACAATCTTGTGCATTCACCCATCTGTTATGCAACGCGAGCATCAGCTTTAATATTATTTGACAATCATTCACCCCGAAAGGGCTGCAACGTTTCTTATAGATAGATAGTATAAACTAAAAATCAGTAATTAACCGAAGCGTCAAGTCTTTTAGCCGATAATTAAAAACAAAGACATCAGATTTAACAAAAAAAGTATCGTAATATAACCTGCTCTGCGGGGAATCAGATTAAACGTATTATGAACCCTGTTCAACAGACCCTTTTGGCCTGAACAGACCCTGTTGGCCTGATGACCAGGAACGGACTCTGTTGGCCTCTCTGCCACAGAAAACAACCCCGATAAAGAAACAAAACAGTTAAGTACATCAAACAAATATATTACCAAAAATATATAGGTATTCACCAAACAATACATACAGGGGAGTATTAAAAGTAGTTTTGTATAAAAAAGGAACATTTTACCATGCACAGTATTAAAAATAAATTATCTTATTATTATAACCAAAAACTTATCAGTTTATACAAAAATCTATACAGGGAAGATATAAAGTAAGTATACAAAGACCTTCCAGATCCAATATTTGTTGTTGTAAATTACTTGTGGCCAATTAGCATAAATAAATCATTATCTAGACAAGCCTCGTGTATAATTAGTGTTTTGCATAATGATGCTACATTTTTTTTTGCTTTTAATAATTAATAAATAATATTGGTAATTTTCTATAATCATTAATTCGTATGTAATAATTCTTTAGTTAGACTGATAAGTTTTTTGTTATAATAATAAGGTAATTTATTTTTAATACTGTGCATGGGAAAATGTTCCTTTTTTATACAAAACTACTTTTAATACGCCCCTGTATGTATTGTTTGGTGTATACCTTTATATTTTTGGTAATATATTTGTTTGATGTACTTAACTATTTTGTCTTTATTTTCAATTTATGTTTAAGGGGCATAAACGTCTTTGTTTCTTTATCGGGGTTGCTTTCTGTGACAGAGAGGCCAACAGGGGGCGTTCAGGCCAACAGGGTCTGTTGAATAGGGTTCATAATACGTTTAATTTGATTCCCCACAGAGCAGTTTATATTACGATACTTTTTTTGTTAAATCTGATGTCTTTGTTTTTACTTATCGGCTAAAAGACTTGACGCTTCGGCTAATTACTGATTTTTAGTTTATACTATCTATCTATAAGAAACGTTGCAGCCCTTTCGGGGTGAATGATTGTAAAATAATATTGAAAGCTGATGCTCGCGTTGCATAACAGATGGGTGAATGCACAAGATTGTTAATATTTTCCTACGCTTATAATATTTATTTTTTATGTGAAACACTGGTTACCTAACTTCAGGTAGTACTCAGATATCAATTAGTTTGTTTTACTAAGTATATGTGTATGGTTTACCCTAATTTTGTACATTATAAAATACCACCATAATCCCACTTAAGGACCTTTTGTTCCAGCAATCTATTCAGATGTGCCCCCGTGGTTTCACGTTGTCAAACATTGTTTAACAGTTTTAATCTATATGCTCTCGTAGCGTATTTTGCAAGGCTTTGAGGTTCGGCCCCAGAGGTTTATGGTTCAATTCCCGCTGACTGCCCAAACTTTTTTTCTGTTATTATTTATTCATTATGTTGTTCAATATTGATTATTTAGATAGATGTTCAGGTTAGGTACTTGGGTTTGGGTACTATTGAGAACGTGGTACGTCATCTCTCCTCCGCTATAAATGTAATAACATGTGACCATGGGTCATAAAGTTGGGTTAGAATCTTGAAATAATGAGGGTTGATAATACCAGGGGGCGCCACTTAGGCTAAGACGGGTCCTATATTACCGACATCGGATACCCTCGGGCGATCATCGGGTAACCATCGGGTGACCACCGCTCGGGGTCGCTGACCTGCCTGAGCTAGCCTCGCGAATTATTCATAGGGTCTCGCGGTATCGCCTTCTATCATCATGCGCGCTCAACGCCTGTTGTGGAGGCTTCCTCCGCCGCGGTTCTGGCGCTTGCGCCGGACCAAGTGACCACGCCCTAAAATGGCACCAAAAATGCAGATTTCAGCGCAATGTTATTTCTTATGGGATTTTGGGTTGGGAGTGACATTGCTATACTACTTACGAAGACTGGCTAGGGTTTTGAGGATTCCAGACCCCATTATAGTGAATAGGGTAACCATAACAGGTATGTAGGCCTTTATTGTGCAGAGATATAAGGAGGAATTTTTGTGAAGTGTAGGAACTTAACACATTTTAGCAGTTACGGGGCTGTGCATGATTCTGAGAAGGCTGACATATCCCAATCGGCTTGTAGACCTGGAGCCAGTTTTTGGGTATTCCAACACAGTAATCAGTGGATTTACCAAATTTCTTGTCCAAAACATTGAGGATCAATGGGGTGCTAAATTGGATAATTTAGGAAACAACCCTTATTTCAATCAACGCAAATTGAGGCAATATGCACAAGTAAGTAAATTTCTTAAATAACATCCTTGCTGTAACATGCACACACTTACAGTTTTAATTAATTTATAATAACATATATATTCATGACAGAAGAGAAAGATTAAGTTCTTTTTCCAGCCTATAATACAAGTGTAGACCAGATTTTTGAAAAATTATTGTGTCTTAGGAATGCAAAACAAACGAAATTATGATATTTTTTTTTCTTGTCTCAGAAAAAAGATTATGCTGTTGTACACACTTTACTAATATAGGGTGGGCCAAAAGAAACAAGACTTTTTAAATTATTGTCCATTACCAAAAACCAATTGGTCCGATTGTAATTGTTACACAAAAAATTTCACTTGTGCACCAGTGGCATGCATAAAACCTTTGCAGGTTAAGTAAATCTTCAATTTTTGAGAAATGTCGGTTTTGACATCAAATGCCTAATTTTGCAGGCCTTTCAAAAGGGCTAAAATTATTAGTCAGACCAAAACTTTTCCAGTAATGGACAATGAAACAAAACTAAGTTTTTTTTTCACAGGCAATTTATCACAAAGTATGTCCCCTCTATAATTGCTGGGCCTTTATAGATGGTACTTGTAGGGCCATTTGTCGTCCAACAGAAAACCAGGAAGAATACTATTCAGGACATAAGAAAATGCACTGCTTGAAATATCAGAGTGTTTTGTGCCCTGATGGAATCATTATCAGCTTAAAAGGAGCATATGCGGGACGACGGCATGATGCTGGGATTCTTAGAGAATCGGGGTTCCTTGAAGAACTCCAGAATCATGTTGTTTTTCCGGATGAAGAGTTCGTATTATATGGGGATGAGGGATATGCTCTTCATGCATTGTTAGTACGTCCCTTTACAATAAATCAAATTAATCAGGATCCAGAAAGGCAAATGTTTAATAACCTTATGAGATCCGTAAGAGTCTCAGTGGAATGGGGCTTTGGAAAAATTATCCAATTATTTGCCTTTCGCGATTTCAAAAAAAATCAAAAAATTTTGTGGCAAGATGTTAGTCAGATGTACAGAGTGGGAACTATTTTAACAAACTGCCACACTTGTTTAAATGGAGGAAATATTCCTCAGTATTTTGCCACTAATCCACCTCAGTTGGAGGAATATTTGCAATAACTTAATTTTATTATATACATATGTAAGATATGTTCAGTTTTGTGAATGATACTATGCTCTAAATAAAAAACCAAGAATATTTTTGAAAATATTATTTACTATCCCATATTTTCCTAAGTCTCCACAGCAAACAGGTAATAGACACTTAAAGCACGGCCAGTTATCAACACGTATACCTATACGTATCGATCTGCGACTGCGCACAGAGGATACGGATAGGTATACGTGATACGTCGAACGTATCGCTACGGGATCCTGCGTTCACGTATCTCGGTAACGCAACGTGTATCTCATTTCAAAAATAGATGTAAAATGGAGAAACATAACCTAAAACAGATTAAAAAACTAATACATTTTAGTAACGAAGACGATATTTATTTATTAAGAGAGGTTGCGGGACAAAACCCATATGAGGAGCCCTCAAGATGGGGGCTCATACAAGCAAACATAACACAGGTTACTGGAAAAGTTATTACAGAAAGATGCATAAAAGATAGGGTCCAAAAGCTACTAACAAAATTTGCAGAAAAAATAGAAAAAGATGAGTTCAAGTAAGTAAATTAAGTAGGTAGTAGTAGTTAGTAAATAAGTTTTTAAGTTTTGTGAATTTTTGGAGTTTTTATGAGATTATTTGTTATCTTTTATTTAAGATCCGGAGTGGAAGAACCTACCACAGAAACTGATGATCTACTTCATACAGTTTTATCATTATTCAACGAATTCAAAAATATGAAATTGAAAAAAAAAAAGAGCTGCTACTGATTCCTCTAAGTCTAACCAAAAAGGATTTATGAAAAGAGAGGAAGCAACAGAAAGCCTAAAATTCTCTTCAAATATTGGTGAAGAAAATTTGTCATTTGGTAATTTATACCCAATAATATAATGTAAAAAAATATATTGTTGAACAAAATCTTTATCAATAACTTCCTTTGTTAAATTTCTCACTAATAACTTAAATATGACAAGGATAAAAATGATAAAATAATATTGGCAAGTTATGTGTAAGTAGGTACATAGAATTTTCACATAATAAAAACACTTTTGTAAATCATTATTTTATCAGTAGGCACAATAACACTTACATGTTTTTTATCCAGTTTGTGCTGCAATTATAAAAGTAATTTTAAATGTATTTGATAGATAGATAGATATATAGCTCTTTATTTAATCACAAATTACATATTTTTACAATGTAATATAAGTTACCACTATGGGTATAGATCGTGTCACATATAATTATACAGCTAAAATATTTGTATCTTTTAGCAAATGAAGTAGAAGTGGTAAGTTATCAGAATAACCCACTATTAGAATCAATAGAGCAGATGGATCATGATTATCTCAATCCCAATATTGTCATGAGTGTTGACTATCATGCCAATGGCAGTACCATTCAGAACAGTTTGACCGACCATGAAAATAATCACCTCCACAATTGGAATAAACACAGTGCACCCAGTAAAAGTGTAAGAGGTGGAAAAGTTAAAGAAGCAAATGTCATGAGTAAGTGTTTTAAAAATTTACCTAGGTAGGTACTGTATAAAATGCTTTTCAATAATAATTATAATATGGGAGTACCTCCAACTGAGGTCAAATTGAAAACCCATACAAGAACAAAGAGAAAGTATAGGCATTTCTAAATGCACTCTACTGACCAAAGTGAATTAAAACAATGCCTAATAATAAAATTACTAATACTTTTTTAGGTCCTTCGAGAGTTAGAAGTGGTGGTCTGAAACAATCGTCTATTAAATTTTTGGAAAAGAAAAATGATCGCTGGTACGAAGTTAGGTGTCGAGAATTGGCACTACAAGAAAGGCAGTTAGAATTAGATAGTTATGAAAGGAAAAAGAGGTTAGAAATTGAAGAAAGGAGATTATTAATGGATGAAAAGAGACTGGAAATGGAAGCAACCAAACTAAAAACTGAACTTGACATATTTAAAAATCAACAAAAGTTAATCGAGATGGCTTTTCATAGACAAAATTAAGAAGTGAAATATTGTAATAATTAATTTCTATCATTTTTATTGGCAGAATGTTATATTTAACACTGGTTTTTAATTTTAGTTTATGTTTTGTAGTCACACCATTCACTATTTAAATAAATAAATTTATTGTTTTTATGTGCATTTTTATTCAGCATCAAAAATAAGGAAAACATTGAAAGAAGAATTTAATTAATAAACATGGATTTTCTGTAAACTATAAATGTAGGTAATGCAAAACAACATGAATTTACAAGCTAATCCTTATACTAATGTCAAGTCCTTTTTAACAGAAAAGAAGAAACATATGAGCTACATTTACCCCAAATATTCTTGTAAGGTAGGAGGTGCAACTTGAAAATATTGTGAGGTTTCACCTCCATAAAGGCAGGTATGGCAATTTGTTAATATTGTGCCCACTCGATACATTGTTTGAAGGTCCTGCAGTAGCAATTTTTGATTCTTTTTAAAGTCCAAAAATGCAAATATTTGTATAATTTTATTAAATCCCCACTCTACTGATATTCTTAGTGACCTCATCGCATTATTAAATAATTGCCTGGCTGGATCAACTCCAATCTCGCGTTCTGTATAGGGCCTTAACAGTAGTTCCCTCAGTCCATATCCTTGATCCCCATAAATCAAGAATCTCTGATTGCCATGTACATTTGCTTCCAATTCTTCATACATTCCACTATCCCTTAACATTGCAGCATCATGACGCCGCCCCTCATATGCTCCTTTCAAGCTTATAATAATTCCATCAGGAGTTATAAGTGACTGGTACTTTAGGCAATGTACTTTTTTATGGCCGGAATAGTAGGCCTCTTGGTTTATTGATGGTCTGCAAATAGCTCTTGTTGTTCCATCAATGAAGCCAAAGCAGTTGGGCACTGGCGAACCTTTTTCCACTAAAGCCTAAAATAAAATATGAACATGTGGAATCGCTTAAAGTTTTTCTTAACCGAAATTACTTTTGTTTGTTCATGTTCTTATATAATATTTTAATAGGGAAACAGCAATAAAATTTACATTGTATTGCTGTTGTTAGTAGGGTATGTACCTTCATGCAACTAAATCATACACACAATGCATTAATTTACTTTTAGTCCCTTTAGCAATTTCAAAATTTGTTTAATTACCTATTTTCCAAATATTACCTGTGAAAACTGCAAGAGCCTATTCAGATTTAAGTATGGAATATTATTTAGGTTGTTAAAACGGTGGCCCTTATTTTCGTCAATTATTTCAAGACCTATATTGCATGCCTGTGATATGACTGTTGATGAATATCCAAAAATTGGCTCCAAGTCTACCAAACGGTTGGGGTACACCAAACGTCTTAGCAGCGTACATCCTACAAAGGTACAAACAGTAGATATAGTAATAAGTATTTAAAACGTCTTATTATTACAAAACAGGGAATACTCAATCAAGAAAAAGTATTATCTGTAAACCCCCTTATTATTGGGAGATAGAACTAGTATCGAGTATTGACAGATATTTTTTCAAGACCTCTTCAAAAACCTAAAATAACAAACTTCAGATTCGGGTTGTGCAAACTCCTCGGCAAACTCAAAATATGGGGCATATAAAAAGTCGGTATTTTCAAAGGTATTTTCGCTATCCCTAATAATTATTCTAAAAAAATAAACATACTTACCAGACAAATGAATTATATTTAAAACAATTTGTCCAGGCAACCCCAGGGCTATTCTCAGCGGCTGTACATGTTCTTTTTTAAATCGGAACAGAGATAAGCACTGGGTGTCATTTAGGGCATTGAGATCAAAAGCCCCATATAGGGCTGCTCTGTTGCCCAGGAGTGCTTCATCATGTAATATATGATTTACAATCAGGTCATCCAAATCGTCATCTTCAATATCATCATCGTTATCAAAAATTAAATAATCAATTATTACATCCATTTTATAAAAACCACGATCAAAACACAATAAATAACACAAGAAAAAGTTTGGTTAGAAACCAATGTAAAATTGACGTTGCGTTTAAGTTTGTAAAAGAAGCCGTGCTTTAAGACTTTTTTACGGAACAACATTTCTCTACGTAACCCCGATTTGTTAAGGGATACGTGGCTGAGATACGTTTTTGTTGTGTGTTGGCTGTAAGTGTCTAATATCACTTGCCAAAATCTTCCTGACTTGAACACAATTTACATAGTATTATGAAAGGCAATAGAATCATAACAAAAAAGCTACCTCTAAGAGCAAATCTAGATAAAGTTTTCAACAATCAAAAACAGTAATAGTACCTACATAAGAAAACTGACTATTACTCTTTAGACATGCTGTTTCATTTGAAACGATGCAGTCGATTTTTTTTCAAATCAAGCATTAATATTTATTTGGAAGAAATTTGTTCCAGTATACTAGAACTTGAAGGGGTGAGTATCACTCTTGAAATTCAAATAGGAAAAGTAAGTGCAATAATTGGAAGAATAACAAAAATGTTAGAATATTGCATGGAAGAAAACGGCCAGCATTCTGAAAACCATTTTTAAAAATTCCTGATATCCATTGAATATTTCATTATTATTACTGAAGTTTTATATATCTATTTTAATGGTTTTCTAGTTTCTTAGCACTAACATTTTAATATTTGAGTTTCAAGTATTAGTGTTGTTTAAAGTAAAAAATGTAATAATAATTAAGGATTCACATACAATTAAAAATAAAGAAAAGCATTAAAATTAACTTTTATTTAATCTCTGGAGTGGTTATATTATTGAGCGTATTTTACTGGAGAAATATTACTAATCGTAAATCGATACAAGAGTTTAAATAAAACGCGTCAATTACTATCAAAATTTTGCTTTTGACAATGGCCTGCTGTTACAAATAATGTAAAAAAGTAAAATTGTGGAATTCTGAGCATGTTTTTCAAAATAAATATAAACAACTATATATTTTTGGAAAGCTCGAAAAATGCATAATCAATATAAAAAATAAAATATAGGGTGTACCATTAAAAACATCAGTCTGGTTAATATCTGAAAAACTAACATTTGTAGAAAAAGTCTGATTACGCCCCTGAACTCTACGTAAAAACTTCTGTCAAATATCAGTTTTTACCTTTTTAATAAGTTGACGCATAACGGAAATACGAGGTGTGCCTAAAAAGGGAATATTTTCAAAATTACCCTGTAGATGAAAAACGAAGACAGCCATGACAAATTTGACATTGGAATCTTTCGTTTCGTTAAAAAGTAGCAGACTGTCGCGAAAACCGCAACTCTCTATCTTTAACAATAACTCCAATACCCCCTAAAAGTACCCAAAATGGAACACCCTGTACAGTTTCGAAATAACTTAGCAAAATCCTAAGACACAACGACTTTGTTTGAGTGAGGAGTGAAATTCACACATTTTATGTGCATAAAGTCGCCCAATTTATATAGACCATTTTGAAGGACATCTGCACATTTTCAGTTTCCAAGTCTTACTTGGAATGCCATTTCCATAAGCTGTTGTTGATTATTCATAAGTTTATTTTGATTGCGGAAAATGTTCAGCTCTGCCTCAAAACGCTTCTGTTCTAGCTCTAGCCTGGCTTCATTTATGACCAAATTTGTTCTTCGCTCTTCCTTATCAAATTCGAATTTCCTCTCCTCCAAATCTAGCTCTCTTCTTCTTATTTCGAACCACCTCTCATTTTTAGTTTCCAAAAATTGTATTGAAGTTTGCTTTATTCCGGTTCGTTTTAATCTGGATGAAGCTGTGTAGAAAACATAATAATTAGGTGCTGTGAAATTTTACCCCTAGCTGATGTCTTGAGACTGCCAAGTAATTCACTATTGCTCTCCAAATTCCCCGATTTCCGTATATTACAATATACTTACTTGAAACCCCGCTTCTCCCCCTATTCGCGCCTCTTCTACCATTCCCACCATTGCCTATACTTGCACGAGGAGTTTCTGGTTCAAATGGTCTTTCAAAATATTTCTCATTATTGGCAGTCTGCATATCCTGCTCCTCTTCAACAAATATTTGAATATACTCTAAAAATATTATTTTTAAGAAAAACATCCTCTCAGAACTAAGAAAAAGCTAGTATGACAATTTACCCAAGTAATATAACATTAAAAGTTTCAATGTTGTTGTAGTTGTTAGTAGTTTATTACTGGTGATTTTTATTATAATAAAAGTAGGAACCTACCCTCGTTGTCATTCACTTTTAGTGGGTTTGGTTCACTTAAGGGTTCAGTTTGGTTTTCACTCCCAGTTATATTGTACACTGCCTGTTCTCTTTTTTCATGACCTCTTTGATATGATGAGGACTTTGTTTTTTTCGCTTTTAAAGCCTCATCAATCAAGAGAATAATTTGATGGAGAATATCGTCTACTTCTGTCACTTCTTCTTCAATTCCAGATCTGAAAATTTTACCATAACGGGACACGGGGAGATATAAAACCTAACCTAACCACTAAATTTATCCATGGTGCATTAAGTTGTTACTAGGGGTAAACTCGCCTGACTCGCCTTTAGAATTTGCCTTATACTTACTTATATTGATCATGTTCGACTTTTTGCCTGAATTTGTCCACAAGAAGCTGGACCCTCTCTTTCAGACTCCTCACCCCAAACTCCTTGCCTGTAAGCTCTCGAATGTTTTTTTGGATATCATCCCACCTGTTGGGCGTCATGTATGGATTTTGCCCCGCCACTTCCCGCAATAAATACAGATCGTCGTCTGCAGTGTAGTATAATCTTTTTCTTTTGAGCACTGCTGGCGATGGCGAACACATCCTTACAACTTTTTTTGAGATTATAACAACGAAGTATAAACAAATTTCAAAACACGAAAAATGTTAGGTTTTAGGTTACCTTATGCTTTTGACTTTTGACACAAGCATGTGATTCGGTCGGGATGCGTTACCGATTGGGATACCGCGAGAGTGCCGTAACGCTACGTTGCACGTACGGTATCGAGGCCTCCGTATCGCTTCTGCACATGCGCAATTCGATACCGATGCGTATACCGATTAAAAATTGCGGAAGCTTTATGTGTCTAATAAGTATTTATCGGTGCGGAATGTCTTTTATTAGGAATAAATTACAATAAAAATAATCAAAAACGTGGCGGTATTCAGCAGAGCTGCTCATACAACCACTGCGAAAAAACTACATACAAACAATAAGTAATAGGAAATAAAAAATATTATGTTTAAGAATGTAGAATGTAGATCTAACCTGTCCTACAATTACTCGAAAAAGAAAAAACTTAATAAATATTAAATGTACAAGAATAAATAAATCGTGATTCAACCAGTATATTAAATAAATTTAAACCCTTTTCTCGAGAATGTGATTTCTCAGCAGTGAGTTAAAGGTGGCAAGGGCGGGGGCTTCCCTGACATTCCGTGGCAATGAGTTAAGGAGTTTGGGGGCATTGTAGGTGAAGGAGCGCTGAAAAAGTGCGGTGCTGTGTCTTGGAATCCTAAACAAACCTCCATGACGTGTTAGCCGGTTATGCGTATCCGAACCCGTAGCTAATTTTTCCAGTAAGTACCTTGGTTCTTTTGAAATAATGAAAATAAATTGAATTTCAAACCTTTCCTGCATATTGAACCATTTCGATTGTAATAAGTACCGAGAAACATGATCATACTTACGTACATTAAAAACAAATCTCAGACAATAGTTTTGAAGCTTTTGAAGACTGTCTTTATCTTTTTGCAATAGTGCAGGCCAATACACTATGTTACAGTAAGCCAAATGGGAAAGCACTAACGTATTAGTTAATGTTAATTTAATATTGGAATCGAGAATATCTTTATTTAAATCTAAAAGTTTTAGTTTAAACATACATTTTTGTATTATATTGGAAATATGATTATTAAATCTCAAACTACTATCCAGTACAATCCCAAGGTTCTTGCAAGTTGATTTGACTTGAGAAATTTTTGAGATAACCTCGAGATCCTTATTTACGTTGGTAACCGCAGCATCAACTTGATCCGGGTAAAAAGAATAGAAAACCTGGGTATCGTCGGCTTATTGATGAGATTTACAATTACTTAAAAATTTATAAAAATCAGCCGTATACAGAGAAAAAATAAGAGGACCCAGTATACTGCCCTGCGCGATACCTCAAGATACTCCTAATGAATCAGAAGTACGATTATTAATTACGGTTCTCTGCTGTCGACCTGAGAAATAGCTTTCAAATAACTTCAGTGCATGTTCACTTAGACCAAAATATTTCAATTTAATATTTAAAATGTTATGATCCAGTGTGTCAAAAGCTTTGCTATAATCTAACAAGACCAAACAAGTGTCTCTGCCTTGGTCATGTGCTCTGAGAATATCGTCAGTTATCGACATCAGAGCAGTTGCAGTACTATGATTTTTTCTAAACCCAGAATGTGTAGATGGCAAAATTTGTTAATGAGTAAGGAAATCATTTAATTGGTCCGACATGACTCTTTCCAAAATTTTGGACATTGTAGGCAAAATACTAATGGGTCTAAAATGTGAAAGTTCTGTAGGGTTGGTAGTCTTGTGAATGGGTAATATATTTGCTATTTTCCATAAACTGGGAAATTAATTGGTTTTTAAACATTGGTTAAGAATAAAAGTAAAATGTAAGTTTAGGTATGGCATCAAAAGTAAAATCATTTTAAGATTTATTCCATCAGCACCTACTTGCAAGAAATGGGTCTTGATGACAAAGACATTCGAATTATTGCAAATCTTTACTGGAACCAAACAGCAGAAATCCGACTTCAAAACAACGACACCACAGAGGAATTTGCAATAAAGAAGGGTGTAAGACAGGGGTGTATTCTTTCTCCCATGCTCTTTAACCTATACGTGGAGAGGGCATTTGTTGAAGCGGTTTCGGGGAGTAAGCTGGGTATTAAGGTAAACGGCATTCCCATTAATAACATAAGATATGCTGATGACACTGTGATCCTGGCCGACAATGTGAACGATCTCCGGACTCTCCTAAACGCTGTTAACAACTCAAGTGAACAATTAGGCCTTAAAATAAACATAAATAAGACAAAAGTTATGGTCGTAAGCAGAAACGATATCCCACCGATACAAATACGTATTAACGAAAAACACATAGAACAGGTTAATAGTTTCAAATACTTGGGATGTCTTATAAATAATAAATGGGATCCAGAGACAGAAATTAAGAGCAGGATTGGACAGGCCAAAAGGACCTTTCAAAAGCTTCAGAAATTTCTTATAAACAACGATCTGAATTTTCAACTCAGATACAGAATGGTGAAATGTTATGTGTGGTCAGTTATTTTGTATGGTGTGGAGACGTGGACTCTTAAGGCATCGTCAATAAACAAGCTCGAAGCGTTTGAAATGTGGGTACTTCGAAGAATGCTGAGAATCCCGTGGGTGGATAGAGTGTCTAACGAAAATGTTATTCGTCGGGCAAACCTTGAAGAGCGTGAGTTATTTGAGCATGTCAAGAAGAGAAAAATTTCTTATCTGGGGCACCTGATACGTGGTGAACGCTATTCGTTTCAACGCCTAATTCTACAAGGCAAAATCGAAGGAAAAAGGGGGATAGGACGCAAGAGACTATCATGGCTAAGAAATATCCGACATTGGACGGGCATACAGGACTTTCAAACTCTTCAAACTGCGGCCTTAAATAGAGAAATTTGATAAGAGGATGTTGGGAGGACGCCTACGCAGGAATCTGCACGGCACCTCAAGAAGAAGAAGCACCTGTGGCATTGCTCTTAAGTTTATTAATTATTTTTTCAAATTCGTCTACAGTGACTTCGCGAAATGTAAGACCTGGTTGCATCTCTGAATAGGATTTATTTAAGTAAGTGTTACTTATAAAATCATGATCATGATCATTAGAAACAAAAAGAGGGATGCTATTGACGAAAAAGTCATTAAATGTGTCGGGTGTGTGATTTAAAAAATCATGAGATTGAGAATTAGAACTGGTACCAATATTTAAATATTTTAATGTCTGCCAAAAGTTTCTAGGATTAGTACGGAAAACATGTTGCAAATAGGCTCTTTTTTCAGATTTATCGGACATATTTACTAAGTTTCTAAGTGATTTGTAATCGTTCCAAGCCATATCTGTTCTAAGTTTTTTGTATTTACTTAAAGCCGTATCTCTTAATTTCATCATGAATTTTAGATTATCTGTGAGCCACGGTGCTGGTGGCTTTGTAATTCTAGCCGTTTTAAACGGTGCATGCGTATCAAATATCAGTTCAACCGGTCCACTCGAAGTGGAAGGATCTCCTGAGCGCTCCGTTAAAAAAGAAATTCGTGGTCTTGCTCCGCTTTTATCAAAGCGGGGCATGTACCGAAAATCTTCGCTGAAAATAGTATGAGCGTTTGAGAGATAAATTCGCGAAAAAGTGTTAACTGTGACTTGTGTTAGTAAAAAGTAAAGTAGTGTAAAAAAGTGCGATGGACTTGGCCGAAGTCCATAAAACAGACGAATCTAGGCCTCCGGACCCCGGACGGAGGTCAACAGAAATCGAAATCCGGAAATCGGAAAACTCAGGCAAAATTCAAGAAAAGCGGAGGTAGCTCCTATAAAAACCTCAAAAAATACACCCGCGTGTGTAGCCTCAAACACGAACGAAAAAACTACGCGCACCGAAAGGAGCCCCCCACTGGCCAACAGCGGAGAAGATCTAACTAGAGAGGACTTCTTCGCCGAGTTGGAAAGAGGGCAGGCTCTCACGGAGAGCAGACTCACTAAAAAGCTTAACAAAAAAATGGAAGAAAGGGATGCACACTGGAGAGAAATCATTGAGACTAAAGAAGCAGAGCATCAAGACACTCTAAAACAACTGATAGAGGAAAATGAACGTCTCAGAAGCCAACTTAAAGAGGTAAGCCAGTCTCAAAATTCCCCCCCAAATAACATAACCAAACAAACAATAAACGTAGACACTGACTTAGACAACTCAGACATGGACACATCAGAATTTATAATCCCCAAAAATAGAAAAAGGAAAAACATTAAAAAAACAGAGTCGGACTCTGATCAAAATTTCGAATCTAACTTTCCTAAATTACCAAAAAATTCCAACTTAAACGAACAAATTCAACCCACCCCATCTACTTCAACTGACAATTCCAAAAGTCAACCAATAATGCATCAAAACAACTCCAAACAAATAACAGACTCTCAAACAGACAATACAACAGTAGAAAACGAAACTAAAAAACCTAGGGTCCCCCCAATAACGATCACCGAAAAAAACAAATACAATAATGTAACCAACTATCTCAAATCCAATAAAATCAACTTTGATAAGGCTATGACTGTTCCCGAGGGAGTGAAATTTCACCCGTCCACCCATGTCGATTTTAAAAAAATGATAAAATACTTCGAAACTCAAAACATAAAGCACTTCTCCTTTAGAACTCCTGAGGAGAAGGAGCTTCACGTAATCATAAGAGGCGTCCTGGAAACATGGACGGAAGATGATATTAAAGAGGAACTGGAGGCGCTAGGTTTTAACCCCCCTCAAGAGTCATCAGCTGGGCGCGCAAAAGCGGTGAAAAATTGCCTCTAGCACTTGTTATTCTGCCCAAATCTCAAAAACATATATTCAATCTCAATACATTAAACTATATCAAAATCAAAGTAGAGGAACAAAAATCCAAAGCACACACAACGCAGTGCCACCGCTGCCAAATGTTCGGGCATACCCAATTCAGATGTACAGTAGACATAAAATGCTTTAGATGTGCAAAAGATCACATGTCATACCTATGCCCGAACAAAGGGACGCAAGAGGCACTTCGTTGTGCTAACTGTGACGGAAGTCACACGGCAAATTCCAAAGAATGCCCCAGGCACCCCGAAAATTTAAGACCAAACAAAAAATCCATAATACAAACAAACTCTAACAACTTCCAATGGGGAAGCCAAAATAATAATCTACTAAAAAACAACACAATCAATAATCAAACAAATAATCAAAATAGACAAGTGCCAGAGGCAATCGAAGCGACATTGCAAAGAACTATGCAATCATTCTTGGGCGAATTTTCTAAATTAATGCAGCAACAAGTCCAAACAATGCTGTTTAATTTTCCGAAAACAGCGAATGGCAACTAAAAATGAAATTTCTTATCTAAAAATATGTACAATAAATATAAACGGCATAAAGGGTAAAAAGCGTGAAATTGTTGACTTTCTCGAAAGTCAGGAGATCGACGTCCTTCTTGTGCAAGAAACATGGCTGAAAGGGGACCGACTTACGTTCCCCAACTACCAACTATTCAGGAACGATAGACCCATCAGACCAATGGAGGGCACCATGGTTCTTGCAAAGAGGAACGTCATTGCACAATCAGTGCCAGGTCCTGTCAACTGCGGCCACATTGAAGGCACATTCATAAAAATTAAAACGAAAAGCAAATGGCTACAAATAGGCTCGGTATACTGCAGCCCCTCACAAAATTACACAGGGCAAAAATATTTGACAATGATCAGTCTACAATAATAGGGGGGGACCTCAACGCCAAACATAAGATTTGGGGATGCAGATCCCAAAATCTTAGAGGTCTCACCCTGTTCAATAAATCTCTCAACTTCAATTATTTCGTACTTCCGCCGGAAACTCACACGCACTTAGCGGACCGAGGTCTCCCGGAAATTCTCGACATCTTTGTGATCAAAAACACAGAACATATCTCACAACCTATAGTTTTAACCGACTTAACATCAGACCATCTCCCCGTTGTTGTCGAATACGGAAATCCAAAGGATAGAGGGCGTGGAACAGTCACAAAAAATATTATAAACTGGACCCTATTCAGAAGCATCATGCAAAATGACGAACCACTGCCGCCTATCCAGACAGACAAAGATATCGACAACAACGTCGAGATACTCACTAATAACATCAAAAATGCAATCAGTAAAGCCACAAACACAAAGGTGTCGGAATTTTCAAAACTCGGCGCACTTCCAGAGCCAATTAAGCAAAAAATAAGACAAAAAAACAAGATACTCAGGCAGGCATACCGCTCTGGCGATCCACGTATTAAAACTGAAGCAAATAGGTTAACACAGGAAATTAAAATCCTCCTATCAAACCTGGTCTCCGAGGACTGGGAAAACAAAACAAGACGGTTCGGTTTACAAATTCACGAGATCGCTCACAAAGGGTACAAGGGCACCTGTGTCCTATTTCATTGACCCAAACACAAAAGTAGCGATCTCTAATCCAATAACCAAGGTCGAAATGGCTGCAGAGCATCTACAGACCCAGTTCTCGGAAAACCCCTCAACAAATATCGCGAAAGATCAAAAGATCGCCAGGGTGGTGCAACTCTACAAAAATATGCCATTTCCACAAAACTTAGAAAATCCCATAACAAATATAGAAATCAAAAAACATATCAAAAATATTAATATTAAAAAAGCGCCGGGTTTTGACGGAGTACGAAATACAGCCATTAAAAATTTGCCAGACAACTCCATTGAGGGACTTGCAGATATCGCGCGCGCGATAATCGAAAAAGGTCGCTTTCCTGCAGCATGGAAACATGCAAAAGTAATACTCATCCCCAAACCAGGCCAAAACCTAACGTTAGTCACCAGTTACAGGCCAATCAGCCTACTCTCAAACATTGGCAAGATTGTGGAATCCCTGATTAAAAATCGTCTAAACGAGTTTGTCTGGGAGCACAACCTACTACCACCAGAGCAGTTCGGATTCCGACCTGCTCATTGCACGGTGCGCCAATCAACAAGGCTAGCGACTGAAATTCTAAGAGGTTTCAATATCAAACACGGCACTGCAGCGATCTTTTTCGACATTAGCAAGGCATTTAACAGACTCCTGCTCAAAATGATACGATCACGCTTTTCCCCCTACTTGGTTAAAACAATAATTTCATTTTTGGAAGACAGAACGTTCGCCGTGTCGGCAAAAAATACAATTTCAAATGTTAAGAGAATCAGGGCCGGAGTACCCCAAGGGTCCCCCCTTGGTCCGGTCCTGTATAACATTTTTACCTCAGATATCCCCCACCATGGGGTATGGGATCGGACTTAACATCAAACAACAAGCGATCCAAAAGTCAACCTCACCTGCACGAGTGGTAGTCAAAACTACCCGGTACCCCCTGCTAGATAACAAACGAGGCTCTGGCGTCCGAGTATGGGCGGGATAACCCTTAAACAGTTAAATAATTGTAACAGAGAATTGAGGAAATGCGATTCTCCCAAACACTCGCCAACACGCACGGCAAGCGCGGCGTTTTAAATGCCAAAACCCTCTACAAAGTATGACATGTCACAAACTAAAATGAAATTACCCCAGGTGAGTAGGGCGATGCGTCCGGAATCTCACACTGATAGTACATCAGTCTGTCTCATGGATTCTGGGGGAGACAAGCTCGTGACATCCAGACCAATGCGGAAACGAAAAAACTCTAGGATCTTCAGAATTATTACATATAATGTTAGAAGTCTATCAACGGAAGAGAAATTACTGGAGCTACAGGAGGTATTGGAAGAAGTAAATTGGGACATCATTGGAATGAGCGAAGTTAGAAGACGGGGCGAAGAGTGGATTACGCTTAAGTCGGGACACATTCTGTATCATATAGGTGAGCCGGAAAGCTCAATAGGTGGTATAGGATTCTTAATAAATAAGAAGCATGCTACAGATATCATAAGCATTGCAGGCGTTTCAACGCGCGTGGCATACGTAATACTCCGTTTAAACCATAAACTTAAAATGAAAATCATCCAAGCTTATGCACCCACATCCACAGCTGAAGAAGAAGAAATGGATCAATTTTATGAAGACATCAATGGGGCCCTTATGGTTCCTGGATGTAGTCAAACTTTTCTCATAGGAGACTTCAATGCTAAAGCATTCAAACAAATGGATGAAGCTGAGACGGTAATAGGGCCATTTGGAATAGGAGCCAGAAACGACAGAGGCAATACTTTAATTAACTTTCTCTCACAACATCGACTATACCTAATGAACAGTTTTTTCCAGAAAAAAGAACACCGAAGATGGACCTGGATAAGCCCGGATGGACAAACAAAAAACGAAATCGATTTTATCATCTCCAACAAGAAGGAAGTAGTAACCGATGTAACAGTGCTGAATGCACAGAATGGTTAGGGCAACGGTTAGGTTGGATTTAGAAAGGGAAAGATCAAGGATGGTCCGACGAAACAAAAACATTAAATGGATCCCGCCTAACAATGACTTGGAATACGCAGACTCCGTTACAGCTACATTAGAAGAAATGACTTTGAACAATCAACCTAATATTGAAATCATGAATAGCAATATTATGAGAGCCATCAAAGAAGCGGAAAAGAAACATTGCAAACAAAATCGTGAAAAACAACAGAAGCTCACACAGGATACGAAAAATATGATATCCTTACGAAGAGAAATGCTGAAACAAAATAACATTAACTCTGAAGACCTGAGAAAGTTGAACAAAGAAATATCTAAAGAAATCAGAAAAGATGTAAGAAAATTTAACACAGAAAGTGTAAGGCAGACGATAGAAAAGAACAAAAATATGAAGGTGCTGCGAAGAGAATTAACAAATGGAGAAAGAGAGATTTTTAAACTGAAAGACAACCAAGGGGTAGCAACAACAAACAGAGAACACCTGCTGAGAATAACAGAAAACTTTTACACAGAACTATACACAAGTAGTAATCATGGACAAGCACACAACAATCAACAACATCGGTGCAAAAAGATAATCAACCAAGGGTCGGAGGATATTCCGGAAATAACTCTAGAAGAGATCAGAAACTCGCTGAGGGAAATGAAAAATAACAAAGCCCCAGGAGAGGATGGCATTGTGATAGAGGCTGTAAAACTGGGAGGGGAAACGCTATTAAAAAGGATTAAAGATCTATTTAATCTATGCCTTGAGGATGGAATAATCCCCTCTCAGTGGAACAACGCCATAATGATACTTCTCCATAAAAAAGGCGATATCACAGAGCTTGAAAACTATAGACCGATAAGCCTTCTTTGCCATTTGTATAAGCTACTTACCAAAATCATTGCCAAACGTCTGGAGGGTAAATTAGATTTTTATCAGTCAAGAGAACAGGCCGGCTTTAGGAAAGGTTACGGGACCAATGACCATCTTCAAGCAATTAAAGTCCTGATAGAGAAGTCTGTGGAATACAATAGACCGTTAGTCTTGGTGTTTATCGATTTTCATAAAGCATTCGACACGATAGAACTAACGTCAATAATATCAGCAATGGAGCAGTGTCGAATAGATTATAGATATACAAGGCTTATAGAATACATATACAGTAATGCCACCACAACTGTAAAACTTCATGAAACGACAGATAAAATTAAAGTAGGAAGAGGAGTTCGACAGGGGGACACCATTTCGCCTAAACTTTTTACAGCTGTCCTAGAATATGCAATGAAACAACTACCTTGGGAGAATAGAGGCGTCAATATTGATGGTGAAAGGCTAACACACCTTAGATTCGCAGATGATATCGTTCTTATCACAGATAACATCGGCGAGGCAAAACAGATGATTGATGAAATAGTACAGGCCTCATTAAAAGTCGGTCTTCAAATAAATGCAAGCAAAACCCAAATAATGACAAATTTGGTGCTTGCACAA
Organism: Polydrusus tereticollis; assembly: GCA_963920685.1. Classification (NCBI taxonomy): domain Eukaryota; kingdom Metazoa; phylum Arthropoda; class Insecta; order Coleoptera; family Curculionidae; genus Polydrusus; species Polydrusus tereticollis. Next base: position 85,962,458 of record OY987332.1, read on the forward strand.
AACATCAAAACAGGGGACTCTGAGATAAAAGAGACACATATGTATAAATACCTCGGGCACGAAATACAGATTGGAAAGAACAATCAAACGCACGAAATACAGCGTAGAATAGGTTTGGGTTGGGCTGCTTTTGGCAAACTACAAGAGGTATTTAAAAGCAATATACCTATATGTCTAAAGAGAAAAGTGTATGACCAATGTGTGTTACCGGTAATAACATATGGAGCAGAAACTCTAACATTAACAAAAAAGTCAGCAGAAAATCTGAGAGTAGGCCAAAGAGCCATGGAGAGAGCCATGCTTGGAATCACTAGGAGAGACAGAATACCCAATAACATTATCAGACAAAGAACTAAAGTTAAAGACATAGTTGAATACATGACTAGATTAAAATGGAGATGGGCAGGTCATATGGCGAGAACATCAAACAACAGGTGGACTAAAAGAATATTGGAATGGCGACCACGAGAAGACAAACGTAACAGAGGCAGGCCACCGACACGATGGAGCGATGATGTAAGGAGAATCGCCGGAAATTGGATACTGACGGCCCAGAACCGACAGACATGGAGAAATTTAGAGGTGGCCTATGTCCAGCAGTGGACAATAACGGCTGCATGATGATGATGATGATGATCCCCCACCATAGGGAAACAAAACTACTCTTATTTGCTGACGACACGGCGATCACAGCCACCACTAGAAGCCCAGCTGTAGCAACAGCTAGGCTTCAAAAACATGTTAACACTATTGAGGAATGGATGGACAATTGAAAAATTCGCCCAAACAACAGCAAAACCCAGGCGGTCTTCTTCTCAAAAGCAAGAACCAGATTACCTAACACTCAAGTAAAAGTTAAAGGGAGAAACATTCCCTGGCACAACAAAGCCAAATATCTAGGGCTTGAATTTGATAAGAGACTGACCTGGCACATCAACGCGGATGCGAGAATTAGGAAAGCAAACGCCCAGCTGGTGGCCATCTATCCACTACTCTGTAAAAATAGCAGAATTAATTTAAAAACAAAAACAAACATATACAAAATAATGGTCCGCCCTGTGTTAACCCATGAAATACCGGCATGGTGCACAGTGGCAGCAAGCAGACATCAAAAAATGCAAATACTACAAAACAAGGCACTGAGGGTAATAACAAACGCTCCCCGACACACACCAAACAGAATATTACATAGGGAACTAGAAATAGAGACAATTAACGAACATATCACAAAACTAATTACAAATTACTTCAAACTAACAGACAACTCACAAAACCCACTAATAACAGACACCCATGTACGTTCCAACTTTCGCGGATCGTACAAACTCCCCCGCTTCCACCATAAGAATGAGGCGCAAAAACAAGCGCTCCAAATAAAATCACGTTGACTAAGTCAACAATCAAAAACACGGAAAATAAGATAGCTACTTGCAAAACAACCAAAAAACGCGAGTCAAAGGCCTAGCCTAACTCAAATAGTCTGATCGATTATGTGTGCGTATCAAATAATTGAAGAATATTTGTATTAAAATAGTTGATTATTTCATCGATATCCTGTAGCAAATAGATGTAATCCCAGTTAATAAGGTAAATATCTTTAACAAAATTATCATAATTAAAATTCGAAAAGTCTCTGTAAGTTTTAAGAAATGGCCTAGATTTAGACTTTAAAAAGTTTTTTATCTTACAAGTGACTAAAAAATGATCGGATATATTGTCCATCTTCAGCACCTTAGGGCTATCAAGAATCTCAGGAGATGTTGAAATTATTAGATCAAGTAAAGTCTGAGATGTATCGGTTACCCTAGTAGCTTCCGAAATACACTGGGTTAGCCCATATTTAAAAAGGAAGTTGATTGTTGTCTTTTCTTAGTACTTATTTGGAATTTACGTTTTGGTTTTTAATAAATAGTTCTTTACCTTTTTATATTGATTTAATCGAATTTAATCATATACGATGTCCAATCCGCACCTTAAGTGTCAAGTCCGCACCTTTTGTAAAAACGGTTAAAAAAAAAGTTTAGGCACCCAATTAATATTTTTAGTCTATTTTTTATAAAGACTCGAAACGCTATTTAATTTTAATTTCCTTAAAATATTCTAGGGGCATTTACCCATGAAAAATATATCCCAAAATATTATTTTTATATTTGGGTCAATAAATTTTCCTCTTAGTTTTTTTCAAAATAGTATTTTATTCACACAAGATATATTTTTTGAAGATCTGTTGTAATTTAACTTTTGTTAATATACCGGGTCCGCCAACGAAGCGGGGACGGAAGATTAAATCTTTATCGAGGAACTTATAAAGAATACTAAAACAGCATGAGGTCTGGAATTAGAAGCGGCATATTTTAAAAATATTTTACATTATACAGGGTGGCCCAAAAAAGTGTGGCGAACTAAACTTGTGTTTTTTTAAATGGAACACCCTGTATATTATTAGCCCAGAAGATGGGCATAGAGCTGCTGATCATTTTAATATTTGGTTATGTGGGTTTATTTTTAATAGTTTAAGAAATAATAACGATTTTATCTTAAAAATTATCTAAGTTTAGTAACCATTTCCAAATTACTAAAAACCATTGAATGAAATAGTAAACTAAAAAGCAATATGTTAGAATGTTGCCTATCTTTCCAATTAAAAATATTTGTGTTCAGTGCATTTATCATACAGGGTGATGACATTATGCAAAATATAAAAAATCTATTTTTTTTTAAATGGAACGCCCTGTATATTTTTTTATTTTTAGAAAGCCCTTTTCACATTCTTTCTACTGATACCAATTTGATACCTTTTAGAGTTTACCGTATTTTAGTTATTTCGATATAAACTTTAAAACCCCACACTTTTGCTACTTTTTATTTATTTCATTTTATTTTTATTCGTAATCGAGTTGCCATGATTTTTTTTGTTTAGATTGTCACTATGACGACCGAATACAATTATTTAACATTATTTGTTCAGTCGTCGAAATTAAGTACTAAATTTCTCAAAATGTCGAATTTTACCACTGCGGAAATGGTAAATATGATTTTTATACTGGGAGAATGTGCAAGAAATTGCCTTCTAGCGAGTCGAGTGTATGCTGAAAGATATCCAAATATTGAGAGAAAGCCGAGACCAGAGGCCTTTGAGAAGTTGTTGCGAAGATTTGTAGAAACAGAAAGTGTTGCTTACAAAAAAAGGATGGTAATCAATAAACCCGTTATTAATGAAGAAAATGAATTAAGGGTTCTGTTGGCAGTACAGGAAAATCATCACGTAAGTCAGACTGGCATTTTTCAGCAAACCGGTGTTAAAGAAACAAGCGTGCGGAGGATTTTAAAAAAGTATAAATATCATCCTTATCACATAGAATTACACCAAGAACTTTATGAAGATGATTTCTTAAGAAGAATCACATTCTGTAATTGGATGCTTAACAAAATTAGAGAAGTACCAGACATTTTATCAAAAGTTCTATTTAGTGACGAGTCTACATTTAAAAATAACGGAATCGTAAATAGGCATAATATGCATTATTATGCTAGTGAAAATCCACATTGGGTTCGTCATGTAGATAACCAAAATCGCTGGTCGGTTAATGTCTGGGGAGGAATATTAGGGCCTTACATTATTGGGCCATATTTTTTTGAAGAGCGTTTGACGGGACAAGTTTACTTAAACCTTTGAACATATCATTAGAGCCACACAATAAATTCTGATTTACCGCATAATAAGGGTTTGTTTATTTTGTTTTGTCAACTCCTTTATTTTTTTAAAGTTGTAATTTTAATTCATTATTTTTATAATAATCGTTTTAAGTTTATGTTTTATAAATGTCTTAATGAATCAGTTCATAAATAACATTTAGTTTCTTTATTGCAAAATAAAAAATAAGGAATGTCATTTGATGCTAGGTTATTAAAATAGTATTAAGAAAATGAAGTTATGCATAACAAATGCAAACCATTTAAGGGTTACCGCTAGATTTTTCGAAAAAGTAGCAAAAGTGTGGGGTTTTAAAGTTTATATCGAAATAACTAAAATACGGTAAACTCTAAGAGGTATCAAATTGGTATCAGTAGAAAGGATGTAAAAAGGGCTTTCTAAAAATAAAAAAATATACAGGGCGTTCCATTTAAAAAAAAATAGATTTTTTATATTTTGCATAATGTGATCACCCTGTATGATAAATGCACTGAACACAAATATTTTTAATTGGAAAGATAGGCAACATTCTAACATATTGCTTTTTAGTTTACTATTTCATTCAATTGTTTTTAGTAATTTGGAAATGGTTACTAAACTTAGATAATTTTTAAGATAAAATCGTTATTATTTCTTAAACTATTAAAAATAAACCCACATAACCAAATATTAAAATGATCAGCAGCTCTATGCCCATCTTCTGGGCTAATAATATACAGGGTGTTCCATTTAAAAAAACACAAGTTTAGTTCGCCACACTTTTTTGGGCCACCCTGTATAATGTAAAATATTTTTAAAATATGCCGCTTCTAATTCCAGACCTCATGCTGTTTTAGTATTCTTTATAAGTTCCTCGATAAAGATTTAATCTTCCGTCCCCGCTTCGTTGGCGGACCCGGTATAATGCATAATTTATTCTTACTTTTTAGCATAAAAAATTGCCTTGGTTTTTAAGGTGCGGAATGGACAAAATTATCGACCTTTTTGAGCAAAATAGCGTTTTGAGACCTTATTTTACAAAAAGTTGCTGATTTTATTCCCGAATATCTATCCTTACACCTTTGTTAAGTAAGGCAAATAACAAAAATATTAATATCTAAACTTTAAAAAATTAGAGTATAAAAAATGGTTTTGGCCATATTAAAAAAAAATCGTCATTAATGAACGACAGGAAATGCTAGAGTTTATAGGATGGTATCCACGTCATGAAAGCCATTATTCAAGAAGGAATAATGATAAAGAAATTTTTCTTCCTAGCCACCTTAATATAAGGAAAATGTTTACCGAATATAAAACAGAAAAGTTAGCCGCAGGAATTAAAAAAATTGCTGGTTACGATATTTTTAGACAAGTTTTTAATACAACAGGATATAAATTTAAAACACCTTATATTGATACCTGTCGAAAGTCTGACGAATACAAAACATTAAGAAAAAATGCGACTTCAAATGATGAAAAGGAAAGATTCAAACAACAACTACATGATGATCACGTAGGAGAAGCAGACGAAGCTTACGAGAGTAAAAGGACAGACAAAGAAGAGGCTAAAGAAGATGATGGCAAAAGGGTACTTTTATTTGACTTACAACAGGTGTTACCTGCACCATATTTAACAACAAACCTGGTTTATTACAAACGTGCGTTGTCTGCATACAATATAACAACTCGGGACTGTGGTGCTGCCACTGATACTTCAAGCTGCTTCATGTGGCACGAGGCGATTGGTGGAAGGGGTTCCGAACAAATTGCTTCCTGTGTATTTAAAAAAATTATGAGTTTACCCGATACCGTTTACCAAATTACAACATATTCTGACACCTGCGGTGGGCAGAATAGAAATATAAATATGGCTGCAATGTTTTTTTACACCATCCAGAAGAAGGCATCACTTGAAGAAATTAATCAGACATTTTTGCTACCTGGTCACATAAGTCTGGAATGTGACAGCGATCATGCTAGAATTGAACGTTCGAAAAAACAAATTGATGATAATTTTAGAATTATGATTCCACGTGACTGGTCTCAGTTTATTCGGATGTTAAAAGGCAAAAAAAAGTTCAATGTAGTGGATATGACTCAGAAAGATTTCTTATCATTTTCCAAACTATTGAAAAATATTTTAGTAAAAAGAAATGCCGACGCCAATGGCGAAAAGGTAAACTGGCTAAATATTAAGTAGATCAGATTTACAAAGGAGTTTGGAACCATGTACTTTAAGTACACATTGAATAAAGAAGCGCTCTTCAAAATTTTAGATCTAAAACGGGGAAAGACAAGAGGACGGCAGTTAAATTTAAATAATATGAATGTTCCCTTGTCGTATATTGAACCATTAGGAATTGATTTTTTAAAAAAGAGAGACCTACTTTCAATACTCACACTAATAGACAGCGATTGCCATGGATTTTCTCAAAATATGCCAACGACTGATCAAGCCCCAGCATTTGTTGAGTAAAACAACCATGACTCAGATTTTGACGAGTAACATTTTAAATATTAATTTAAAGAAATAGTCCATTCTCGAAGTGGAGTTGAAATATAGGGAAAAGGGGAAAGAAAGTCAAAAAGTCTTTCTCCACTAATTTAATAGTGAGCTATCAAAGGTTCAATTTTAAAATAAAACGTCTCTACATGTTTCGAAGGTAGTAACCTTCATCTTCAGGAGACCAAAGTAGTGCTGCAGTTATTATTAGCAGTAGAGAGAAAACTGTTGGTGTTTTTTTTTTTTCATTTTAATTGTGTCCGTCTCCCTATTTTAGTCTTTAAGGGTATTGTCACAACTGGGGGTTGTTTCCCTAACGGGGGTGAATGAAAACCACTCGGCTAAAAAACAATACAGGTTTTTATTAATTCTTCGTTACAAAATTTACCAGGAGGCTCGGAGAAAACCCAGCATGACTCCGGGGGGTGCGGACCAGTCTAGCACTGTCGATGGGGGCTCTCACAGGGTGCGCCTGAGGGGCCTTACGTAGCTCTGCCTCCAGAGGACGGGAGTCTGAGAGGCCTGGAGCTGAGGGGACTTTTGGGGAGTACTTATAGATCGATCAGGAGAGGGGTCTCGTGTCTATGTGACACTTTGGGCACTCCTGTCGCAGGGTAGTTGACCAGTCGTTGAGACGAAGGTCCCGTGTCGATCCAATGTTCGGGTATTTATACACCGAAAGTGCTGATTGTTGTTTAATTGAACTTGGCATTGAATGGCACAGTGGTCCGCGACCTCAACGCACAGTGGTCTAGAAGTGTGAAAATTATAAAAATGTGGAGCCCACCATTTTGTTGACATGCTCCCCCTCCGATAAGCGTTGGCCCCCAACGCTTTGGAACATTCTAGGCTTCCTGTTACAATTCCTTAAGTGTATATTACAATATTTTCTTAAGTAAGTTATGGCCAGCTCAATTTTTCTTGTTTCTCTTCATCTCTTGTCCACCAGCTTGACTTTTTCCGGATCCGGCCCTGTTCTGTTTGTTACCATACTGCTTTTTCTGTTGCCGTAACAGTCGGTACTAATTGTGCGTAGATTGGTTCCGGGGTTGCAAGTTGTCGTCTGTGGCTGGTGGACTCCGAGATGGTACATGAAACAAAAGAGAAAAAATTATGCAGTATCACATCTTTACCTTAATAATCTTAATTAGTGTATATTTTTAATCCTAAGAGTCCATGTTACAGCTTACTACTATAATAAAAAAATGTAAAATTTAATATAAAAAGGTTATGAATGGCCATACTGTAACAAACGGCATAAAAGTTAAAAAACAAAAATTCATGAAATATTATTTACATTAGGCAATTATACTTTAAAAATATCAAATTTAAACGAAAAAAGACACATTCATCATACGTATTCTCAACTTTCTGCATTTTAAAGAAAACTTCTTTCCTTGACGCCCGCTTGCGTCAGCACCTCTAATACTTCGACTCTGCTGAAGACCACTTCCTCAGCTAACAGCATGGCTCCTTTACCATGGGATTGCCCTTACGATGTTTTCAACTTCTACGCCTTGACTCTCATTGGTTCTGAGCGTAGGTAGATTTCCGCCTCTACGGGGCTGCTCCTAAAAAACTCTTTACGAAAAAATCATATATCCAAATGCACCATTGGTTGAGAACTGCTTCATCGTCTTTATAATTTAAACACAACCTATAAAAACTTTTATCGTACTTTCAAAAAAAAAAATTATTAGCCAAACTGGGGAATTTGTTTTCCTGGAACAACAGACTGCGGTGGCCAACACTAAAACCACAAAAAAGTCTGCCGTGCTGAGCGTCGCAAACCAGGACACAAAATTTGACGCTCTGAGCAGTTATGTTCCAAACAGGTGTTGTTTTACCCTCTCTGCCACTGTTTTCCATTCATCAAATCGCCTCTAATACATATTTCATTCTTTACGCACAGCTAAAAAATGTAAAATATAAGTAAATTGCAGTATGACCAAACCTATAAATAAGACTTTGCAAGTATTTACAATTCTGAAAAAAAAAGGCTTTTTAAAAAAACAGATCACAAAAATATAAACCATTACGCTCTAGTTAAATAATTTCCGTACCTATAAACTGATCCTTTTAAAAAATATTATCAATTGTCGCCATAAAAAAACAAAACGTAATCAAAACATGCGACACCTAAAAAAATCCTTTAAATAAAATTGTGACCTACTTATTAAACATTACCTTTAAATTGTTTACTAATAAATAGTATATTACATATTACCTAAAATAAAAGTGATAAACAATCATCAGCATTTTTGTTACTTAAATAAATCAAACATTTTACTGCAATTTAATACAATGATTAAGAAACTTTTGAAGAAAAAATTAATTATTATAATAAGAAAAAACACTCTTCAAGGGCCTAAAATGAGATACGCGCTTATAGTAAAGAAATTATGAATTAATATTTCCATACCCTTCTAAATCATCTATGGCTCTCTGCGACCGGCGAATGGATGGCTTTCTGGCTTCAATGCCCATCGGTCCAATGCTGATCGCTGACTTGGCGGGGATAGATAGCTGACCCCTACTCAGTTCAGAGCCACTTCTATTTTGCCGTCTAACCTTATCTGGTAGTGCCCATTTAGCACAACCCTGCTGGCTGCTTCTGAAAAATCCATTAATGCCCTTTCTTCTTGAGTGATGTTTCTTGCTGATGGTGATGATTGTTGACCTTCGTCCTCCTGGTCCTCCTGGTCCTCCTGGTCCTCCCTCCGCTGGTTCTAGCAGGTCCTGCCTCTATAACGGTAGATAGCTTCTACTCCGTGTGATGTTCATTGTTCGAGATGTTTGGTCCTATGGGTTCGCTACTAGCTGACCGTGTCTCACAGGCTGAAAGGGCGGCTTCCGGGATGGGGTGGCTCCATCCTGTTCGAATTCGTCCTTGACTTTTTCTACTCTTCGTAACTAACTCGTGCTTGGACAATAACCAATGCATTTAACCATGCATCCACCAAATTGTTAGCTTCTACTTCTGTTAGGGGTAACTGAACTGTCTATGGGGGAATGTCACAACTTGGGGGTAACTGAACTGTCACGACTGCGGGTGGATGGTGGAAACTGGCCTCGTCATCGTGGATGCTTCTCTGTCGTTGTGTCAGCTTAATAGGGGGATTAAGCTGCTCGGGAATCGGTAGGCGCCTCCACCATGTCACAACTGGGGGTTGTTTCCCTAACGGGGGTGAGTGAAAACCACTCGGCTAAAAAACAATACAGGTTTTTATTAATTCTTCGTTACAAAATTTACCAGGAGGCTCGGAGAAAACCCAGCATGTCTCCGGGGGGTGCGGACCAGTCTGGCACTGTCGATGGGGGCTCTCACGGGTTGCGCCTGAGGGGCCTTACGTAGCTCTGCCTCCAGAGGACGGGAGCCTGAGAGGCTTGGAGCTGAGGGGACTTTTAGGGAGTACTTATAGATCGATCAGGAGAGGGGCCTCGTGTCTATGTGACACTTTGGGCACTCCTGTCGCAGGGTAGTTGACCAGTCGTTGAGACGAAGGTCCCGTGTCCATCCAATGTTCGGGTATTTATACACCGAAAGTGCTGATTGTTGTTTAATTGAACTTGGCATTGGATGGCACAGTGGTCCGCGACCTCAACGCACAGTGGTCTAGATGTGTGAAAATTATAAAAATGTGGAGCCCACCATTTTGTTGACAGTATATAAAATATAAGATCTGTTTTAAATAATTTTATTTTAAATCTAATTCTATTGTTTTCCCTACATAATGGGACGAACATAACACAAGTTGACGGGACCTTAGGTCTCCAATAATTAATTTTACAAATGAAATTTCAACATTATAATTTCTCATAAAACGCTAACAAAAATCTTTCTCTAACATGGCCTAGAATGTCCAAAAGATTCTTTTTATATATCCTGTTTTATGACTTTCAGATGACGAATATCTTCCCCCCTTTTTAAATTCGACCACAAATTGACAGTGTCTTTTCAGAAATTTTGAATTAAATATAACATTTCACTTTCATTTACAATTTTAGTATGCTGAGTGCACTCAATTTTTAGTATCTTTTCAAAATATTTTTAAAAAAAGCTCCATCAACGTCATTTTCCACTAACAGTTTTCTCTCTACTGCTAATAATAACTGCAGCACTACTTTGGTCTCCTGAAGATGAAGGTTGCTACCTTCGAAACATGTAGAGACGTTTTATTTTAAAATTGAGCCTTTAATAGCTCACTATTAAATTAGTGGAGAAAGACTTTTTGACTTTCTTTCCCCTTTTCCCTATTTTAAATATTGCTTGCTTGATTAAAACACCTTCTAAAAAGACCCTTTACTTTTTTATTATTATAATTAATAAACTTTAAGGTTTTCATTACCAGGATGTTACGAGTTTTTACTTTTATAAAAAATTGCAAGATGGCAATACCAGATATGTAACATAAATTCAATTTTTTTTTCAATAGTAAGAAATATTAAAGACTCTCGTTAGCGCAACTTAAAAGTACATTAGAGTTATAATGGAACAAACTACAAATTATACCAATATGTTTGGCATATGATTTATGACAAGTTAATCAATTTAAAAATTTTTAATCTGGCTCTCCTGAAAAATAAAACAATACGACATATCTGGTGTTGCCATCTAACTACAGAGTTACACTTATGACACCATAATAATTTTTAAGCTAGTTTTGAATAGGATATAAAGAGGTAAACTGTTAAAAATTTACTTTTTATTAACACAAAATAATCAAAACATATGAAACATAAAAAATACTCTTAAAAAAATCAGCACAGTAACAGACTACTGAAATAAAATAAAATTCCGTTCGACACAGAAAAAAAACCTTTATATTCGGATTAAACTATGAAACAAACTCGTTGGTACTAGACTGGACACTAAATAAATGTTTTTATTGCTTTCTCTTTAGCAAATGAGTCAATTATTTGATCATAATTTATTTCGTCTTGAGCTTCACTCTCAATGTAAATAACAGAAAATGCATCTAACTTTTCCTGTCCTAAACTAGCACGATATCTATTTTTAATCTTTTCCATTGCAGAAAAGGAACGTTCCCCACTTGCATTTGATATTGGTAAGGAAATTAAAATTTGCAATAATGTTAGAACATTCGGAAAAGTAGATTTTAATCTTTGGACCATATCAAATTTCTCCATTATTGTTTTTTTATTTGTGTCATCACATAATGATAAAAACTGAGCAATTTCCTGTTCCAAACTGTAGGTGTCAATGTCCTCTTCGTAGACCCTTTTTAATTCCGATACAGAACTAATATACTCCAACGAAGCTTTAGTAAAGAAGCAATCAAAACCGATTTTTAATTAGCTCGTGTGATTCAAGCCTGCGACTTAAGTCTCTTATTATGGAATCACATATTACATTAAAAATTTCAACCTTATATTTTTCATTTTTGCTTAATACTACTTCGTTACTTGTGCTTTCGTCAAAGAATAACTTTCGTTTTTTCTGTCTAGCTGCTTCAATTTCAATGTCAGAAAAAGAATTCTTTCGAAATTCATTGACGAAAGCTACAAGTGACTTTAGTAAATTTACAGCATCGCCATAATTTAGGTTTGGATTCTCCAATGATTTACTAGTTGCATTACATCGCTCCAAAAGTTTGGCCCACTTTATGGTTAACAGAGCTGTTTCATATTTATTTAATTTTTTAAATAAATTTAAAGATTCATCTTTAGTCGCGGCCTTCTGGTTCCTGTCTAAAAAAATGTTTGATAGTAATGACAAAAGGGTAGAGTAGTTTTTATGTAGAGCTTTAACAGCGTCAGCTCTTGCGGACCATCTGGTTTCTAGAACTCTCTTTACTGATATTTCACATCGACTAGACATTAACTCCCACCGATGGGTTGAACTAGAAAAAAAAACAAATAATTGTTGAACGATACAAAAAAAGTTGGTCGCTTGTAGACAAGATTCACTTGCAAAGTTAATTACTAAGTTAAGTGAATGATTTGAACATGGTATATAAAAAGCCGTTGGACAGGAATCTTTTATTTTAGCTTGAAGCCCGTTATATTTTCCAGACATATTAGATGCGTTGTCATAGGACTGACCTCTACAGTTTTTTATTTCCAAACCTAATTTATTCACTTTTCCCAAAACAACGTTTGCTAAATATTCAGCGGTGTGTTTTTTAATTTTGATAAATCCCAAAAATCTTTTAATTCTTTTCCCGTCTTTAACGTATCTCAAAATAAAACATAGTTGATCAGAATAACTTACATCAGGGGTAGAATCAACAATAATGGAAAAATAGCGAGCAGTTTTTATTTCCTTAAGAAAAAATTCTATTAAGTGGCTTTGCAAAATCATTATAAATTCATCACAGACCTGATGCGAAATGTAACTTACATTTCCCTTTCCTTTATTACCAAATTTTTTAAGATGATCAGCCAAAAAGGGATCAAATTCAGAAAGGTAAACTACAAATAATTCCCTTTATGGCTACTATTTAGGTTTTCATCCCTGCCCCTAAAAGCTAGACCCTGAGAAGATAGGAACTTAATGGTGGCTACTATTCTTTTAAGAATCTCTCGCCAATATCCGCATTCTTTAAGGACACTTTCCTTTAATGCTTTGTCAATTGTATTTTTAGAAGACATTCTGTGTGCTAAGGTGTACATAGATTTTACATGGTTTTTAGATTTTTCATGTGTGCTAACAATAACCGAAACGTTTTTCCAGTCGCCATATCCAGATTTGGAACTTAGCAAACTTACATCTTTGGAAAACAATTTACATGCCAAAGAAAAAACTGAATTTGTTTTCGAGTCATAAATTAGCCAATCCCTTTTTTCCTTATCCCCGTTAGCCTTTACTCTATAAAAAATTGAATTATTAAGATGGCGGAAATACTCTTGGTCTTGGTCTTTATATAATTTTTGGCTATTTTGAATATCATCACCTTTGGGAAAATTTACTAAAATGGTGTCAATAAATTGGTCGGTTATTATTTCAGGCCATTCGGAAATCCGGGTTACTGGTACGTCGGCAACTTCTAGATTTGAAGCACTTTCATCTCCCGGATCATCTGATTTCTGACTGCGATTCTGGGGAACATTATCTACCTCTTTGCTATTTGAATCCTGCTCTCGGCTGTCGACATTACCTGAAGTTGAGGCTCTATCTGTTGAACCTGAAACTTCCTTTTCTGCATTTTCAGCTTTATTTAAGAAGAAGGAAGTAATCTTTTGCAATTTTTTCTTGTCTTCTTCCAATTGGTTTGCTCGTTTCCTTTTTTCCGAGCCAGATTTGTATTTATATGTGCTCATTGCCTATAAAATTTATAAGCTGCTAAGCATAAGCATACTGTGCCTTTCAAAGTTGTTTTGCACTTAAGGGATATATTTTATATGTTACTAAATCAAAGCAAATTTTAAAAATAAGAAACTACTTACCAAGAAAAGTAACACTTTAAAATAAAATAAAATAACTATTACACTTTAAAATTAAATCTCCTCAAGAGCGGATATAATATAGAGCAGACAGATACAATAATGTAAATAAGTAATAAATCTCTAGTGCGCGGGCAAAAGGGCTTAAGTCAAAAAACCGTCATATTGACTTAAGTACATAATTCGGTTTAAAACTAACTGCGGAATATTGGATCCAAAGGACTTAACTAAATTAATGATATAAATTAAGTTTTTAGCAATGGTTTAAGGGACCTAACTTTTTTAAAGCGGTCAAAATGACTTAAGTGCCATAAGTCTTTTTTATTATTGAATATTTAGTGGTAATATTGGCTTAAGTCAACTTAAGTCTCCAGGTTTAGGTGTGTTGCGGACTTAAGTCCTTTGTACCAAAACAAAAATGTAGAAAGAGGTTATGTTAGTCTTTGCAGTGACGTTATTCGATGAAGTTGTAAACCTTAAAAGAATTATTATTAATATGTCTAACCGTACGAAAAGGATTTTGGCTATGGTGGAACGTCCTTCGACTAGTTCAAAATAATTGCTTTGGTTCTTGTACACTAAAAAACGGTAGGTCATTTAAGTTACCTACTTAGTTTGTTTGGCTTTGTATTTTATTATTGTATGGTAGTATTGTATCTATTTTGATAAAGACAAAGGAATGTCCGGTTTTTTGTGCGTAATTTATAAATATCTAAATATATCAAAATAAGTAATATTATGGAAGTGTATGAAGGAGCAGCCCGACGGAAAATTACTCATACAGAATTCTTTAAAGCCTGTTTCATAAACAATTTCAATTTGACTAGCTATAAGTGGTGTGTTTTAAATGAAGGTGTGACTGTGAATTTTTTTAAAGATTGATCGGGGTATAGTCATTTTGGTTTAATGTAGAATATTTTATCGAACTTTTTAAGCTATGTAAAAAATAGAGAATGATGTGTATACAGGGTTTCTAGTTTTAACTAAATGTTAAAGTAGGTTTTTACTAATTACGTGTTATCTCCATTTCTTAACGTTGATTTAAGTTAAAATGGTAGTAGGAAAATGTAAGTTCTGTTAGCTAAAATAGACGTTTTTTATTCCAGCTACACTAGAATGGAATAATTCCGATGACAGCGACAACGACCCTAATTTTTCATGTCATTCAGATGAAACTGATAGTTAAAGCGATTGTGAGATTAATGCCCGTACCCACCAACATATATTTCTTCTGATTAAGGTTTAATTGTGATTAAATAACTAAATCGGTAACCACCAATGAAGTTTTTTACTTAATTGTCAATTAACTTTACCCGGCCAAATTTGGTCGATTAGGTACCTAATTGCGATTAGAAAATGTCAAGAAACGTCATTTTGACTTAGTCGCGTTTTTTTGGTGTTGTTATTTTGGTTTGTTGCTAAATATTCGCATTTCTGTAATTGTTATGGACATCATAGAAGAGCTTGACTTATATGACGACGACCTAGATGTACTAGATATTATACAAGATGGGTTTTCTAGAAATTTTAATGAGAGGCCAAATTATTTTGAGGAAATGTCTGATTTGGGGTTTTTTCGAAGATTTCGATTGACAAAGCCTACAGTAGCCGAAATATTAGAAGATATTTATCCCCTTCTCATTTACGATAATAGAGTGTAAGTAAGTTGATCTCAGTAGATAATAAGTATCTTTAAAAAAACTTAAACGCTAATAGTTCTAAACGGAAAAAAGCAAAAGTGTGAAATTCGTATTCCATTTATATCAACTGTTGTTTTTTTCAGAAACAATCCGATGACTCCAATGAGCCAGTTGCTCTTAACGTTACGATTTTATGCCTCCAATGGGCACCAAGTAGCAGTTGGTGACTTCATGGGGTGCCACCAAAACACAGCATGTCGAATAATAAATAAAGTTAGTAGGGCTATAGCAGGTTTAAGGCCACTATATATTAAAATGGCTGAAACTAATCAAAAGTTTCAAAGTCAAGAAAATTTTTACCGGATTTCACGTTTCCCAAGAGTACAAGGAGTGATAGACTGCACTCATATTAAAATTCAGTCACCAGGTAAAGTATACCTTCACTTTATATAATTCATAATTTGCACAAATTCTTGAAATGTGACTCTCGCCTTTAGTTTTATTTTTAGGTACACATTACCTATATATATATATTATTCTTGCTTCATTTTAGGTCTAAGTACATACTTTCAACAATTTGTCACTTCAATTCTTTTTGCGAAAAAAACTATTTCTTTGCACAAAAAGTTTAGGTACTACTAGGTACCTACAAAATTTTTCAAATTTTTGCTTAAAATTGAATACCTACTCTATTATCTCCAAAATTTAGTTATTTACCTATGTTTAATTTTTGTCTTAATAAACACAAACATAAATTTTTTTCTTTTTTAGGTGGAGTAGATCCAGAGGTTTTTAGAAACAGAAAGAATTATTTCTTTATTAACACCCAACTAGTAGGAAATGCCAACTTGGAAATCATAGATATAGTGGCAAGATGGCCTGGCTCGGCCCATGATGCCACCATATTCAACAATTCCAGATTGCTAGGAAGCTTTGAAAATGGAGAATTTGGAGAAGGCCTTTTACTTGGTATGTTTTTCAGCTAAACCTATTTTCTCCAAGGACTTGCATAAAGTAAAATGATATCGATGTTAGTTTCTGCTGGTGCTGAAAACTCAATCACTAAATTTACTAACCATATTACTACTACTATCAACTCTACTAATATTTATAATTAATACTAATAATTATATATTATAATTTCTATGAAACAAAAAATTGTTCGGAAAGAGAAAAAATTATGCAATTTCAAAATCTAAGAACCTAGAGGTTCAGAATAATTTTTTTATGACCACTGTCCCTTAAAATAAACCACCAAAGTTTTTGTTAATTGATCTACTATGTTCTTAAATATTCTTTTTATGTTTCAGGTGACAGTGGCTATGGGCTAAGAAGGTTCCTCATGATACCCCTCCTGAACCCCCAAACCAGAGGTGAGCTTCTTTATAATGAAGCTCATATCAGAACAAGAAATGTTATCGAGAGAATTAACGGCATACTCAAGAGACGGTTTTCCGTTTTGGCATACGGTATGCTTTTTGACATTAATAATGTGTTGCCAATAATAGTAGCCACCAGCGTTTTGCACAATCGGGCAAGAAGGATGGGGGATGAGGTGCCTCCTTTACCCGATGAAATTGATGAAAATCATCTAGAATACCTTATTGAACAAGGCAATATCCCAATGATGCAAGGCGAAAATTATCCCAGAAATCAGTTAAATTATAGGCAGCAATTAATAAATCAATTTTTTCATTTACTTTAGGCAGACTGAAAATGAGTTTAGTAGAAATCACAGATTGGAATATACATATAATTTATATTTCAAAAATAAGGTTGTTTTATGTCATTTAAGGACAAGTTCCTGCATAGCACTTATATTATAAGAAATAAATCGAAAATTTAACACTTTCATATTTTTTTTTATTGTTACTGATATTGTATACACCTATTTATTTTAATATAATTATGATTTTAACACTTAAGGAACTTTTTAAACAATACAACGACACTTAAGACTGAACAACTAAATTCCTTATATAAATCAAGTTTACAACTAAGAAAACACGACCTGCATTAAAATGATGCTGCTGAAGAACGAGACAGCACTGTTCTAGGGGGACAAATTATTCAGATTCCTTTTTTGCTGTTTTATTTTCAGCATTAAAAGTTGTATTTCCAGCTCATTTTTTGCTTTTTGGGCAACTAATTCCTGATCCGCAAGTTGGATTTGTTTCTCCACAAGCACTAGCCTTCGATTAACCAGTTCATCATATTTTTTGGCTATATGAGAGGAAACCAGTATTTGAATGCCCGACCTTCTCGTATGTGCCTATAAATAACAAAAAAAAAAAAATACTTTTTCGATTTAAATCACAGGTTGAGAGATTTTTGAAAATTTTAACTTTGCAATATTATTTTTATTCACCAATTCAAAGGAGGGGTGTTATAAATAAATCTAATAAAATACTAGTCTATTCTAAATAGATCCTATTTGGGTAGAAGAGTAGATTGCCAAAAAACCTTTAAATGGTCAAAAACAAGGAGAAACAAATTAGAAAATAGAACTGGAATGTTAAAATATCTTCTGACTCTAGGTACATACTAACACTGGTTCTTAGTGCTCCACGTGTAGTTGATCTACCTCTTGTGACCGTTTTTTCCTAAAATTATAAATAGTAAATCATACATGAACGTAGTAAGTGTATCTTCTGATCCCCACATGATATTTGACACTTTGCTAAGGAATTAAAAAAATACCTTAGTGCCCAGGTTTGTACACATTTTTGCACTTATTTTAGAATTCGCAAGCAAATAAGGAATATCGAGATTTTATTTCCTAAACTTTTTTCACTTGACGTATTACGCTATAAGTGTTAATAAAAATAAAACTATTACTTTAAAATTCCTTTAAACGACTCAGCAATACTGAATTTAACCAAAAAATGATAGTTTAATATTTTGAAACTAAACTTGCCTGTTTATTTTTTGTAGTTCTTATATAGGATGGCGTTAAAGCTGGATCTTTTGGTCGTTTGAAATCATTAGCCTTTTTAAATAAAGGCACTGAAGGTTCTACTTCAGTAGTTGGATTATTTCCTTCCTCCTAAAAAATAAGTGGATCGAAATTAAAAATCATTTACATAGATTTTCTACAATTCATTAACATGACAGTCTTCAAGTCCATTACCATATACTCCACGTCTGTAGACTCCCAGATTTCGATGTCTTCCAACGCCACATTCTAAATAAAAAATACTACAATGCATTATTACAATTTGTACGTTTTGTTATTGTGCCTTATTTGAAACTTTTATAAAAATACGTTTTAAAAACTAAAAATTTTTTAATATTCAGGAGAATCGAGTAAAAATAAAGAAAAACCGAAGAAAACCTGAAAAAAATTATGAAACCTAAACCAAAATACCTTATTACTTTCAAATGGCTTGTGTCCAAAAACTTTATCTATCCTTAAGGTAGGCAAACTATTTATGGGGGCATCCGAATCAAACTCATTTGGTAGTCCCTCCACTGTCTTGGGGTTCATTATTTTGAGTAGAAGTTCATCTGCTACATCGATTATAATTTTTTCAGGAGTTCCACCACCCGTCCTTATTAGTTCCTGCCTCTCTTTGCCTTTCAGTTTTCTAACTTCCCTTTTTCGATTTTCGTATAACCGTTTAAGGCAATCTTTGTCTCTATATATTCCAACAGTTGATGTTGCATTAAAATGTTCTTCGATATTTTGCCAAACTTTTTCCTTTTCTTGAATACTCACTCTATCTGTTCCCTTGTTTTCTAATGTATCTACATACTTGTCTAATATTATTTGAAAAAGATTCATCCTTTCATTCAATGTAAAGTTTGCGATCCTCTTTCTATTATTTATTAAAACCAAACCTTCATTTTCCCCTACTCTGGGATGTTCACCCATTTTAATGCTATATATTTCTCTTTACACTACAAAAATCAATTATCTTTTAATTTTTTAACATAACAATTTTTTAAAATACAAATATTTTTTAACTTTTTATTGAGGTAAATAACTATTAAAATCTGATAACTTACTAAAACCAACTGAAAAATGCGCACAAATTGCAGGATGTATTCTCTTTTATGGTTTTCATGCATTTTTCTTACCTTTTTTTATAATTATTATCCACTTAAAATGTTTTAAACTTATTTTTCACAAACACAATTTAAATATTGACATTGACAACTGCCATGCCATTCTTGATTATTGACAACCAAAGAATAAAAAATCCCGAAAAAGCGAGGTTGCAAGCTAATTTTTCTTAATTCCAATTTAGTAACCGTGATTAGTAAATTACGCAAATAAAATCTTGGTGGATACGAGAATTAACTAAATCGCGATTAAAGCTAATTCGAGAATTAACTAATTCTGATTAACGTGTAAATTGGTGGGTACGGGCATTAGAGTAGGAAAAAGAAAATTAAGGGGGAAAAAATAGAAATACGAATTTGCCTAAAAAAATACAGGAAGAATCTAAGATAAGTGTCCAGCAAGGAATTGTAGAGTTTGATGGCAACGAACCAAGCAGTGTTGAGAAAGCTATAGAAGAGAACATTTTGGGAAATGATCACCCACACGATATTGTTTTACAAGAAAATAGTAATGAAATTACTGACAGTGAAAATGTCACGGAAAAAGACAACAAAGTGCCAAAAAAGTTTTCGCGACAGCTAAGGAAAGAAAGAAAACTTAAAAGACAAACTGGACAAGAATATGTAACACCTCAAGGAAAAATTGTTAAAAAACGAACTTTAAAAGATCTTCGTGATTGTAGAATGAAATGTCGAGGATGGTTAAAATCAGACTTGAGAGAAATCATCTTTGATGAATATTGGGGACAAGGCAGTCATATTAAACGTGCAAGTTACATATCAAAGCTTGTTACTTCAGCGCCAGTAGCTACGCACAGAGGTCGACTAGAAAATACAGATAAGTCTAGGAGTTTTACACACACATACTCATTTGAAATTCAAGGGCAACGACAAAAGGTTTGCAAAAGTTGTTTTTAACATACTATAGATGAGACAGAAAAGTTCATTAAAACTACATTAAAGAATAAGAGCGACAGCTTAACGGGCGTTATTAAAGATGATACCAGAGGAACTCATGCACCCTCTAACAAAATTACAGATTTGCAGAGACAAAATATTGTAAGTCATATCCAGTCATTTCCCAAATATGAGAGCCATTACACACGTCAAGTAAATGATGAAGGAGCAGCCCGACGGATAATTACTCATACAGAATTCTTTAAAGCCTGTTTCATAAACAATTTCAATTTGACTAGCTATAAGTGGTGTGTTTTAAATGAAGGTGTGACTGATGTATGTCTGTCCATCGACCTTTAATTTTTTTAAAGATTGATCGGGGTATAGTCATTTTGGTTTAATGTAGAATATTTTATCGAACTTTTTAAGCTATGTAAAAAATTGAGAATGATGTGTATACAGGGTTTCTAGTTTTAACTAAATGTTAAAGTAGGTTTTTACTAATTACGTGTGATCTCCATTTCTTAACGTTGATTTAAGTTAAAATGGTAGTAGGAAAATGTAAGTTCTGTTAGCTAAAATAGACGTTTTTTATTCCAGCTACACTAGAATGGAATAATTCCGATGACAGCGACAACGACCCTACTTTTTCATGTCATTCAGATGAAACTGATAGTGAAAGCGATTGTGAGATTAAGAGTAGGAAAAAGAAAATTAAGGGGGAAAAAATAGAAATACGAATTTGCCTAAAAAAATACAGGAATAATCTAAGATAAGTGTCTAGCAAGGAATTGTAGAGTTTGATGGCAACGTACCAAGTAGTGTTGAGAAAGCTATAGAAGAGAACATTTTGGGAAATGATCACCCATACGATATTGTTTTACGAGAAAATAGTAATGAAATTACTGACAGTGAAAATGTCACGGAAAAAGACAACAAAGTGCCAAAAAAGTTTTCGCGACAGCTAAGGAAAGAAAGAAAACTTAAAAGACAAACTGGACAAGAATATGTAACACCTCAAGGAAAAATTGTTAAAAAACGAACTTTAAAAGATCTTCGTGATTGTAGAATGAAATGTCGAGAATGGTTAAAATCAGACTTGAGAGAAATCATCTTTGATGAATATTGGAGACAAGGCAGTCATATTAAACGTGCAAGTTACATATCAAAGCTTGTTACTTCAGCGCCAGTAGCTACGCACAGAGGTCGACTAGAAAATACAGATAAGTCTAGGAGTTTTACACACACATACTCATTTGAAATTCAAGGGCAACGACAAAAGGTTTGCAAAAGTTGTTTTCAAAATACTATAGATGAGACAGAAAAGTTCATTAAAAGTACATTAAAGAATAAGAGCGACAGCTTAACGGGCGTTATTAAAGATGATACCAGAGGAACTCATGCACCCTCTAACAAAATTACAGATTTGCAGAGACAAAATATTGTAAGTCATATCCAGTCATTTCCCAAATATGAGAGCCATTACACACGTCTAGTAAATGATAAACAGTATTTGAGTTCCGATCTTAATCTGCTTAAAATGTATAAACTTTATTGTGAAACATTTTCAAATCATGTTGGTAGAAAACTATATGAGCAAGAATTCCACAAGCTCAAGTTGGCATTTAAGAAACCAAAAACTGACATTTGCCATAAGTGTGAAGTGTTTCATATGCAAATACAACTGGCTAAATTAGATGAAGGAATAAATCAACTAAAAGAAGATCAAGCAAAGCACCATAAGGAAGCAGACGTTGCATATAAAAGCAAGAAAGAAGATAAGACTATAGCCAAGTTAGATGATTCAAAAGCATGTTATACATTCGACCTGCAGCAATGTCTGCCTACTCCTCATCTAGAAACATCGGTTTCATTTTACAAAAGAAAATACTGGACCTATAACCTTACTGTTCATAACTGCGCTTTTGGTACAGCGTCATGTTATCTGTGGCATGAGTCATTGGCAATGAGGGGTGCAAACGAGATAGCCTCATGCCTATACAAAGAATTAATGTTATTACCCGAAAAAATAAAATATGTGACATTATACTCAGACACGTGCGGAGGCCAAAATAAAAATTTTCATGTGGTAGCCATGTTTCTGACAGTTATGCAAAGAAAAAAGTCACTGGAAATAATAGATCATAAATTCA
This sequence comes from Polydrusus tereticollis, assembly GCA_963920685.1. Lineage (NCBI taxonomy): Eukaryota > Metazoa > Arthropoda > Insecta > Coleoptera > Curculionidae > Polydrusus > Polydrusus tereticollis. Next base: position 85,984,796 of record OY987332.1, read on the forward strand.
TGACTTCAGGTCATTCGCATATGGAGTGCGACTCTGATCATTCCCAAATAGAAAAACAAAAAAAGAAGTCAGGAATGCAGGTATCTCATCCACACGACTGGGCAACACTGATTCGTTGTACTAATAAATCAAAACCGTTCAACGTAGTGGAAATGCATCGAGAAGATTTTTATGATTTTGCAGAATTGTTAAAAAGTAGTTTCGTAAAAAAGCAAAAAGATGTAAATGGTGATAATTTTAAGATACGAGATTGCAAATGGCTCCGTTATACTAAACAGCCAGGATGTGTATTTTATCGCCAGCAACTGGAAGGCGAGGAGCAGTTTAAGGAACTTAACTTAAACCGACGTGGTCGTCCTACATCTGCACTGGATTTAAAAATTCGCTACCAGTGTCCTGTACCTATTGCTACAGAAAAAAAACAGCATCTTCTAAAATTATTATCATTAATTCATGAAGGATACCATGATTTTTACCTTAATTTACCGACCAAGCCTACTGGCGATACCGACCCTGATTTGGAAAACTTTAATTCTGATTCAGAATAGACTTCTTGTTTTGTATATTACTATTTCAAATAAAGATTACTTTTGGTCCTTTAGACTTATGTTTTATTTAACTTTTTTTTTATTTTTAAAATGGACTTAAGTCAAGATAAATCGGGAAAATCCCTGGAGTACAAGTAAATTATGAGTGCCTGTATTCTTGACAATCACTTTTAAAATGTTCTAACCGAAAATATTACTAAAATTGTACAAACCCGAATTCTCACGGAACTGCAAAATTTCAATAATTTATTCTACAAAACTACATATTATGACTTAAGCCCTTCTGCCCGCGCACTAGAGAAATAATATCAAACATCGCTGTGCCGGTGAAGGTAAATCCCCGTTCTTGGCGCTTTGCAGTGACAGACAGCGTTGCCGGACTTATTTCGTCTCGCGGAGGCATAGCGCGGCAGAGGCGCGGTTGCCGACTTTTATTTTTTTTATTATTTTTACTTTTGTTTTCGGGCCCCACCGGGCCCCCTTTTGCCACCGGGCCCTAGGCGGCCGCCTAGTCCGCCTAATGGTTAAATCGGCGCTGGTTTCATTTCTATATTAGATTATTATTTTAATGTAGCTTTTAAGCTTGTTTCAAAAAATAAAACAAAATATTTTAACAATAAGAAGTGGTTGACTAAGGGTTTACAAACATCATCCAAGAATCTTAAAAACTTGCATCGTCAGGTGAGACTGGGTTTAGTAACTACCGAGTATTACAAAAAGTATAAATCTATTTATAGACGTCTATTAAGACTTGCGAAAAAAAAATATTACGATAACAAGGTTCTTTATTCTAAAGATAAATCCAAAACAATTTGGAGCTTAATTAATTCAACCATTAAAAATCAAACAAACCAGCTGGCTTCCTCGATTATTTCAAATAATATAGAATTTACAAATCCAATTGACATCGCGAACGAATTTAATTAATATTTTACTGATATACCTAAACAACTTCACAATAAACTTAATAAATCTGACATAGCACCTACTTCTACCACGCCAGATCATTTAAATCAATCCATTTATTTATTTAAAGTTTCTCATAACGAAATTATTAATGCTATAAATAACCTTAAAAATTTAAATTTCAAACTTTGTGCTCGGGAGTTGTGTAAGCCATTGTCTTACCTTATAAACATTTGCTTTTCAGAAAGTTCCTTTCCAAATCTCTTTAAAATTTCAAAGGTGTTATGCTTGTTTAAGAAGGGAAATCGTTGCGAAATGGGCAACTATCGCCCCATTTCGCTCCTCTCTGTATTCTCAAAAATTTTTGAAAAAATGATATGTATTCAAACGTATTGTATCTTTCTTGGAGTCAAACCATGTAATATCTGATTCCCAACATGGCTTCCGCAGTGGCAAATTTACAATTTCGGCTCTTTCTTCAATTTTAGATACAGTTTATAAGCACGTGGATGAGGGAAATAAAGTGGTCGCTCTGTTTGTGGATCTAACAAAGGCCTTTGACTGTGTGGATCATGACCGGTTGCTGCAAAAAATTCAGGCTTACGGTATTCGTGGTAATTGCAATTCTCTGCTTAAATCTTATTTAAACAATCGAAAACAATACGTCTTGTTTGGAGGTCACCAGTCTGCACAGTTACGGGTTGAAGTTGGTGCCCCTCAAGGCAGTGTAATTGGGCCTTTGTTATTTCTGCTTTGCACAAATGACATCTCTAACTTTTTGACAACTTACCATTGTGAATTTGCCGACGATATTACTTTACTTTCTTGCAACGCCAATGAATCATCGGTAGTAAATAATATTAGACAAAATCTGGATATTCTCCAAACTTACATTTCTTCAAACAAACTTACCCTCAATCAAAAAAAAAACATTTTCTTTGCAGTTTCATCCATATGGTGCACATTACATAAAAAGTAATTTATTAAAATTAAACGGTGAATCAAGTCTGTGAATTTCAAGAAACATATTAATTACCTCTGCAAAAGATGTGCTAGCAATTGTTACGCTCTACATCATCTTAAACAAATTTTGAGCAACGAGGTTGTAAAAATTTACTAATATTCAAATTTCGAATCTATCATTCGTTATGGCGTTATTCTCTGGGGAAGTTCATCAGCTGCCCATAGGGAATTTTTGATGCAAAAAAGAGCACTCAGGTGTATGTTTGGTCTTGGATTTAATCAATCATGCAAACAAGTTTTTGTAAGCGAATCTATACTGACATTGCCGAGTCTCTATATTCTTGAAATCGTGAAGTTTGTTAAGTCAAATTATAATAAGTTTACATCATTAAATGCTTTCCATAACTACAATACTAGATTTGGCAATGACCTTCAGTATGATCAACATAGATTGGAATTATACACACAAAATCCCTTTTACATGGGCGTTGTGATTTTTAACAAAATTCTTGTTACCATTAGAAATGTAAGTGCTAATCTTCTGATCAATAAGCTTAAAACCATATTACTAAAAAATGCATTCTATTCAATTGGAGAATTTCTAAACTATGAAAATGTTTAGCTACACTGTAATAATTGTATTTGTATTTTCTACCTTAGGAATAAGTTAATGACCTGTCCTATATCCGTTTTGTCATCCTTGGATTAATAGAATTCATTTCATTTCATTTCATTCCATTTATAGTCAGGGACACAGGAAATGCTGACAACTCATATTGAAATATTTCATTATAATCCACCGTTCTTCCCATTTCTTTTGCTGCTAAAAGGCTTTGAAGGAATTGTTGGCCTTGGAGTGTTCTGACTGTAATATGCACATTCCGGATTTTCGTTTAAGAGTTGCTGGTTTTTCAAAGGTTTGTAAAAGTCAATTGTGTCCATAATGTCAACGAAATTTTTTAATGCATTTTTACCTGTTTCTTTTGCTGTCATTCTTAAAACTTGTACTTCCTTGGAATAGACTTCCTTCGTTGAAATAGATGTTAATTTATCCCCGGTGTAATGAAACACTTCATATTAATTTAATTGTTCCACTAAAGTCAGTACAGTTTTTTCATCTACAAGGATTCGCTGCTTTCCAATTTCAATATTTTGGCTGCTACTAGCATTAGATAACTTTAGAGACTCTAAAAAGGTTTTAACCATAAGTCCTATCTCATTATAACCCTAATACCACTCGTCTAGCCTTGTGCTGTTTTTTGTTAAACCAACTATACCTCCAGCATCTTTTGACCTCTTATTTACATGTTCTAATGCTTGATCGACTGATATTCCGTTAAATTGCCCATCCATTCTTTTTACAACGAAGTTTCCTTCCATGAATTCCCTGTGTACCTCCGGAGCGTGCTCTGGGAGGTTTAGCATATCACACATCACATCTTCATTTACTATAATTTCGATGATCATATGAAAAAAACCGAGGAAGCATTTTTCGAAAGCTTTGCAAGTGTAATGTCCAGTTTCCAACTCGTTCAGCATAAACAAATTCTAGTAGAATTTCAACTAATTCCTTGTAACTACACCAAAACTTAAAATTTTGGCACTGATTTTGCAAGAACTCCTCAAAAGTATTTTTTAACTGTCCGGTGCGTTTTACCATTTCAAAAAAATTATGTAAGGATTCCTATTTCCGTATAGAATCATATATTTGTGTTGCCATTAACTTTGAGTCATTTAATGTGTGAATCATGTCGCAATTGCATTCGGTTAGTCATTTTTGAAATAACGGGATTAATAATCTCATTAAATTCTCATAAGTTATCTTGTGAGCTCTTACACCCTTGTTCCACTTTTTTCCACTTAAAATTCCACCAACCGTAGATTGTCCATATAAACCCGATTCCAGCCAGACGTCGTTTAATCCTGATTCTGTCATATGTTGTCCAATCAGTTTTAAGAAATTGAGCATAATGTGTAAACCACCTAAACGAATGACAAAATTTTCACATTCCTGAGGTCGAAGCCACTGTAGTTGTTTCGCTTTATAATAGAGGGCTTGGTCAAATGTTATTATGGTATACTGCATATTCAGATTTTTTGCAGTTTGATTGCATCTTGTCATAGTTGTCCATATTGTGTCATATTCATAGGAAACAGGGTAATAAGGGTAAATAACCATAAGTTGTGATGAATGCATCCTGATCCTGATGAAGCAGTTTTCCGAAACCTGACCACTGAGGCACCACAATTCCCTCCTCACTTGCGTCGTAATTTACTGCTCTACATAAAGTCCATAATATGTTATATGAAAACATGAAGTCGGAATCTCCAATTTCTGACGGTAAGGTAAAAATTTTAATATTTTAGGTGCTTCTTTATTAGCCGGTCCTTTTTGGAAAGCTACAATTTGAGTTCCATGAAAGGTCGGAGATTTATTAAGCGTTTCTTCTAGAATATCGATATTGTCTGCCGCAAATTGTATAAATCGATCTGGCACTAACTGCCGTGGAATACAACAGTTGTCGTTGTTTAAAAGTGTGAAATCTCTTCTTATCCTATGCTGTTTCTCAGTCTTAATACATCTTTATACGAAACACAGTGACCACAAGAGTGCAATATCGCTACCAGCTTTTTAGACCTTGTTTCCTGATGTATAGAGATTCCTAACCCAATATGTTTTGGAGTAAATTTTTGCCCTTTAAAACGGATATAAATAATGCCCTGGCATATGTTCACAACATTAATACGATCTAAGTTGCTGTCGTCAGACATTAATGAACTAATAATCCATAGCCAAGCTTTAGGTATATATTTTTTGTAATTACTTAAATCGATACAATCTGAAAGATTGGGTATTTGGTCCATTTGAGACTTGATATCTCCACATATTTTATGGATTTGAGATAATTCAGATACACCGGTAAATACTGAAGAAGTGGACGAACTCGTGGCTTTTACGTAACTATGAACCGTTGTAGATTTTTCAATAGCAGGTATCAGTACTGAACGACTATTTGCTTTTTTGGATTTTATAATTTTAATTTGTGAACCAAATCGGTCTCTCAATGATAGCATAATTCGTCGTTTCGATTTAACACCCCCAAGTTCTTTGTAACGATTATACCGGGTGTTGCATCGTCGAGCGGGACATAGGAAATCCCATGTAATTTTAAATGGGGTCAATTATTGGCTTCCCTAATTATTTTAGAGAACAATTCTATTTAGGTTTATTAAAGAGCACTAAAACCCACATTCAAAAGAATAACTTTAGATATTTTTGATGAGCCCGTTTACGGGTTATCGCCGATTTCTTTTTAACTATTTCTCCTTTTTATGGCCCCGTATTTGCGGGCACCAGTCAAGGTAAAAGATGACTGTCAAATAAAGTTGTCATTTTGAGGAATATTTGAACATCTTCTTACATCCTAAAGTTCTAACAATTTAATAGTACCTACCTATTAATTAGTAAAATATTGAAATATGTAAAATGTCATAATTAACCTTGTAATTGGATACTTTATTTTAGTTTTATTCAGATTAATTTGTACTCATAAATACACCTTCAATATTTTCGATGTACGAGTTTTTATAACAATAAAGCACACATTTCAAAATGACAACTTTATTTGACAGTCATCTTTTACCTTGACTGGTGCCCGCAAATACGGGGCCATAAAAAGGAGAAATAGTTAAAAAGAAATCGGCGATAACCCGTAAACGGGCTCATCAAAAATATCTAAAGTTATTCTCTTGAATGTGGGTTTTAGTGCTCTTTAATAAACCTAAATAGAATTTTTCTCTAAAATAATTAGGGAAGCCAATAATTGACCCCATTTAAAATTACATGGGATTTCCTATGTCCCGCTCGACGATGCAACACCCGGTATATAGAAGAACTAGAAAAACCTTTTCCATTTTTAATTCCCTTTTCAACAAACGCGAAAATATTTTGCAGGTGTGTATCAAGAACACTTTGATCTGACATCTCATCTACGTCAACGTCATGTTGCACAGATTTCTTGTGTACTTTTTTTAATTCCATTGTTAAACAATTCGGATGGTATTTTAATTAAATAGCTATTAAATCATTTGACCCTATTCTCTGCATAAAAATAGGCGATAAAAGAGCAATATTTCGTATTTTATTTTCTATATTTTTTGACATAACTTGAAACAACCTTTTACTTGCGGACCGCTTTTGACAAAATACACAATTTTTAATATTAAATCTACCATTACGAAGTGTTCTTTGCAGTAGAGGTGGTGGCTCAAAGCCAGATTCTTTAAACTCTACCAATCGTTTAGCTTTATTGTGTAAACTTAAAATATTTCTTTTTGACGTATAACCAATACAACATATTTTATGCCAAATAAGGTCATATGATCCGTTTTTAGCATCTAAAAGTGCATTCTGAATTTCAGGTTCCGTGGTTTTATTAATGTCATATCGAATATTTGTGGCTTTCACGAATGTCAAAAAGTCTTTTCGGTTGCATTGATTAACGACCCCCCCCCCCCCACCTATTTCGACAGATTATACACAAGGCCCCTTTTACATTAAATTTCACATGGGTATCAATATCGCTTTCCGAACTACTGGTCTCTGTGATTTTCATTATCTCATAATTTTTCAGCTAAAACACCGTGAAATAAAAATTAATTAATTTATAGTAGGTAATTATAAACTTAGGTAAAACTCACCTTTTTAAATATCTGGTCTTTTCGATACACTATTAGCTGCAAAAATTCGTTCGCACTTACAATAATTTAATTTATAATCTCATCGGCTGCAAATAATAAAATAAACAGATAATATAATAGATGCGCGAAAAGCGAGAGGGAGCTACGGAGAAAGTGAAATGCAAGAGTACTTAAGCATAGCGAGAGCGGGCCGTCGCGGCTAGAAGAAAATTACTTTTTTTACATTTAATTCAATATTTCCATTAAAATTTAAGACAAAAAAATATTCTTGCACCTATGTATTCTAGATACATGGGGCAAACTTTTTGCAAGAATAAAATTTTTAGATTTGAGCCTTCATTTCGGAGATAATGCGAGGTGAATGCAAACATTAGTATATTTTAATCAGATTTTGCCCAGGTTCGAACGGAGATATTTTAATCTTTAGATTTATTTTGCCGTAAGGGCCAATGTATTCTGCTTATTTCGAGTACTGATTAAAAATATAATTCGTACAAAAATGTAGATCAATTTTATATGAGAACATTCATAAATTAATTTTCTATACGTTCATACAATAATCTCAATTTTTAGATATACTGCCCTTTTGCCCGTTCTGATTTTGTATTACCCTGGGATTTTGAATTAATATAATAAAACCTTCATTCTGTGAAAATTTAGCTTGTAACCCCGACGTGCCCACAAAAGCCAAAATAAATTATAAGGAGCACTCTACTATTAGATTCGTCACTCTACAAAATTTAGTGCAAAATATTTGGATTTTCATTAACCGTATCAATAAGCCACTGACAAAATTCCATACGTCTTGCTTGGTCACCTGGCAATAAAGTCTGGTAAACCGGCTTAAAGCAAGGAACCAAATCAATTCTCGTCTATGGTAAATCCTGCTTGTCTTAACTTTTGCGATGTCTCCACCACTAGGTTAACGTAATTTTCCATGGACTCGCAAGTTTCTAGGCGTAAAGAAACTAGAGTTCGCAGCAAACCTACCTTGCGTGTGAAGCCAAAATCTGCATACATAGCCTTCAGCTGATCCCATAGCTTTTTAGCTGTTTTAGCTTCTTTCACATGCACATACAGCGTGTCCAGAAACCATCTTAACATATGGGAAACTTTTTTATTTTTAACTTTACGAAAAAAAATTATTCTTCATAAAAAGTTCTGCTTGTTGATAAAATAATATTCAAATCAAAAGTTTTGAGCCAGCACATACGGGGTGTTCAGAAAGTCAATAATATTAATACCGTAAATGGAAAACTATATTTAATAATTTTAATTACAAAGTACAATAATGAAATACTACACTAAACTTCAACATGACCACCGTTTTTTCCATACAAACGGTTGTACGTCGTGAAAATTCCATTACTGAATTTCTAACCATCTGAGGGGAAATTTCTTGGACACATTCTCTGATAATTCTCTCTAAATGGTCTATCTTCTCGAAAGATCTGTGGGTATACACTTTTTGTTTTAAAAATCCCCATACGAAAAAATCCAGAGGTGTTAGATCAGGTGACCTTGGTGGCAAAGCAAATTCTGATCTTCGTCCAATCCATTTCTGTGGAAATGTCCGGTTTAAGAATTCTGTCACTCTTGCAGAGCTGTGGCATGGAGCGTCGTCATGTTGAAACCAAAGTGTTTGTCTTATATTCATTGGTAGTCCATGAAAAAATTCAAATAATTCCGTGTCCAAAAAGTTCAAGTAAATTTCACCGGTAATATTTTCTCGAAAAAAGTACGGCCCTACAATTAAGTTCCTAAAAACGCCGTACCAAACATTTGTCTTGAAAGAATACTGGTCACGACACTCAATTACAAAATGGGGATTCTCATCACTCCACCACCTACAGTTTTGAGAACACACTACTCCATTTGAGGTGAACATCGCCTCATCTGAAAACAATATTTTTCTTGAGAATAGTGGGTCATCTTCTACCTCACCTTAAAACTAAGAGCAAAACAAAAATCATGAATCAAAATCTCTAGGCTGCAGTTTGTGAAGAAATTTTGGCTTGTATGGGTAAAAATTATTTTTCCTTAAAATAACTTGGGCAGTGGACTTTGTAACAGGTCGTGGAACAGTTTGTGAAATATTTCTCAATGAGATTTTAGGATTTTCCACGACAGCTAGCAAAACATTCAATTGGGTATCTTCGTTCGTACGCCAAACCTGATGCTTGTCAGAAAATTTATTACTTACAGATCCGGTATTTTTAAATTTATTAAAAATATCTCCAACCGTTACATGGCTAATAATTTTATTTGGATATCTTGCATTAAAAATTTGAGCAGCCTCTCTGTACGTCTTGTAGTGGTCTCCAACAATTAACACTATTTCAACTTTTTCCTCGATTGTAAATTTAAGCACCATATTTAATTAAAAGGAAACTGTCCGCCTTGACAAATAAAATAATTAGTTGTCATGGTTTCATTTAGTTTTCCAAGGCGTGCTGGACCTACTAAACGAGAATGAATACCGCTTCTTAAAATCTTGCTCGCCCTTTTCTGAAAAATCCTGTGAGATAATTAGAGAAACTATGGAATCAGGAAAAACAACAACATTACGCCACAGTATCTTTGTTTTAAGCTAAGTCGCCTTTCGAATGGCAACTTTAGACCATTTATTATATTTTTGACAATATCGAAAATTGTCATTAAAAAAAATTGATCAGAACCAAAAACCACGTTTAAATTACAATTAGGTAATGCAATGAAAAATTAGGTTTTATTATTTTTTACGAATTTTTCTTCCACAATCAAAACAATTTCAATTTTCTCCTCAGAAGTTAATAACGCTACCATTTTTATGTTTTATAAATTTTAACGCGTGTTGACGGTTGCTGTTAAACATTTCTTTCTATCAACAATTAATTTGTATGTTACAACCATCCTAGATTATATGTAACGACAGTTAAATTTGCATTGTTATTGTAGACATACGTTTGAAAAAAGACGAAATAATTTTTTCAAGGTAAATGGGCGTAATTTCATATTTGAACGTGGTTTTTAGTTCTGATCAACTTTTTTTAATAACAATTTTCGATATTATCAAAAATAAAGGTACTTTACTTTTAAGCCAAATTCATATTTTTTGACTTACCTCGTATACGCCTGGGAGAATTTAATATCTGATAGTTGCATTTTAGGTTTTAGACCATGCAGAACTTTTTATGAAGAATCACTTTTTTTCGTAAAGTCTAAAATAAAAAAGTTTCCCATATGTTAAGATGGTTTGTGGACACGCTGTATAGAGATGCATCCAGCGTAAGCACTAATTTCGCCTTTGCTTTAGGTATAACATTACTGTCGGTCTCTGTACCATCTATATACTTCGATAAACCCTCCAAAACGAGAAAGTTCTCAATGGCGAACGCCCAGTCATCATAATTCTCGCGTCCTCAGAGTCTCGGTACGCTAGATAAATAGTTCACAGCCATATTTTTTCACTTCTGTGCTACCCTAACACTGTGATTTCACTTTTCCACCCGTTACTATAGCGTTCCTGGGCCCATAACCTGATAAAATGCTACGACTTGAAAACTACCACGCTTGAATGTTCTGCACATACCAACTTTATTCCTTTTTATGAAGAAGGATAAAAACATGAAAAACAAATGTTACAGTATACTTTATAATCGGTCAAGGTCTAGTTCCCCATTATACATAAAGATGGCGCGACGTGCACCAAATCACATTATTTTTGATATAAACTACAAATTCCAACAATATAGACAGCTGATCTTCAATAAAATTGAATTCTAATAGGTTAACAAATAATTTAAAACTATCACCCCTATTTGCACCACTTCTAGTCAAAACTGTACCTTAGATAAGGGAAACCTTGGGTTAAGAGTAACCCTATATCCAAAAGCTTTGCACAAGTGTCACTTATCAAATTCTTAGCAAAGATTTAAAAATACTTGGCAACATTGTATTTTCTGATAAAGAAGAGGATTATTTCACCGACTATAACCTAGGAAAGCGTATACCTTTGTTAGAACCTTTTAGCTTTTAAGTTGGAACATTTTCTTCACATAAGAAAAGACGATCCCATAAAGGAATTAGCCTTAAATATTATGAATAAAAAAACTGTTTTTGGACTAAGCAACAATTTTGATGGAGACAGTACAACTGCAGGTGTTGAGCTGGTGGAACCATCTTTGTCTCCTAATATAGTTTTAGAAGAATATGAAGTGACTGAGGAACATAGCTATACAGAAAGCTATGATGAGGGCGACAAGATCGGAGAAGATTCATCTAAAAATCTGGTTTTGTAGGTAGCTATTTTTGTTTAAACCTACTTTTCATTTTTTAATAAATGATGCAATATCCTAAAATTATTTTTTTTTGCTTAAAGTTCAAAGATCTTTATTACAAAATTATCATTTTGTTTCTTTACTTGTAGGACTCTGCTGGATGTAGTTCAATTTTGACAGGTCATGAACCCCCCTCCAACAGCATAGACACCCGTGGAGGACTTAAAAGGGCCTTTTTACCAATTTCAGAAGTAAGACAGAAATATGATTAGAAATAGGTCATCAATAAGAAATTTTATTTATATATTTCAGATGAACACATTTTCAGGGCATTATCACGTCAATGTCACTTTTTGTAAATGAGATACTCTGTATATTATTTCATTTTATGATTCTTCGCAAGATTCTAAGCAGATTTCGTTTGAAAATTAGACATCTTCAATGAAAATAAAAATATAAATTGAATGGTTTGAGCGTTTTTTTTTTTTTAAGTTAACCTGTTCACAGATATTTCTAATATTCCCAACTTTATTTTCATTCGTAAAGGGTGTCTCAAAAAATCAGCATCAATTTTAAGTTGGTTTTTAGAAACGAAATGACACTTTTTTAAATTTTAAACATATTATTTTATTTAATGAACATCATTTACAATAAAGGAATATGCCTGCCTATTTTAATAAATGTTGGAAGTGGTATCCATTCACAGCTCTACAATGACCCAATCTATCCACAAACTCTCTTTAGACGTTACCATGGTTACCAATATCTGGCGTTCATAGTGATGTTATTTGATGTCATTCTAATTCACTTTTTTGACAAACGCCTTGTGATTATTTGATTATTTTGTATTATTTTATCATAATATTCTTAACAGAAACGCAAAGAATCGAGATCTTCATTATGGCTGGTTGTGGAGATTAAACTCGAACGCAAGAAGTGTGTGAGATGTTCAATAGGAAATACCCAGAGAGACAGCCAATCAGTCAGGCCACTGTAAGTGAATTAATAAATAAATTTAATAATTTCGGACATGTCACAGACAATCCCTGAAGACATTAAAATTGATATTTTAATGTCGCTGGAAGAAAATCCTCATTCAAGTACAAGATGTCCTTCAAACCAAGACGAAATTGATGTGGATCATTCAGCTATTGTGAAGTTCTTAAGAAAAGAAAAGTGGCGTCCTTAAAAAATAAAAATAGTTAAAGAGCTATATGACGATGATCCGGACTGAAATAATCAGTTTTGTGAGGTAATGATGGATATCTAGCAAAATAATAATAATTTTGTAAAAAACGTGATTTTCTCTGATGAAGCCACATTTTGCCTAATGGTGAAGTAAATAAGCAAAATTTTCGTTATTGGTCAAATGAAAATCCACAATGGTATAGAGAGGGCCATACGCAGTATAGGGAGAAAATTAATGTTTGGGCGGGAATTGTTGAGAATAGAATCATCGGGCCATATTTTTTTGATGGGACATTGAATGGCGAACGATACCTGCCATTTCTAGAGGAAGAACTTAATTACACTATTTCCAAATCAAGATGTTCCAGATACGTTTGATGATAGACTTTGGTTTCAGCAAGATGGAGCTCCTGCCCATTTTAGCGCAAATGTTCGAAGATATTGGGACAATACGTTTCATCATCGTGTGATGGGCCGACGGGGCGAAATAGAGTGACCACGAAGGTCACCCGATTTAACTCCGCTCGACTTCTTCTTATGGGGCTACGTTAAAGAGAGAGTATAAAAAAATAAACCACAAAATTTAGAAGACTTGAAAATAAGAATAAACGCCACGATACGACAAATTACCCCAGATATTGTTACTAACGTCCAATGAGAATTTGTGGATAGATTGGGTCATTGTAGAGCTGTGAATGGATACCACTTCCAACATTTATTAAAATAGGCAGGCATATTCCTTTATTGTAAATAATGTTCATTAAATAAAATAATATGTTTCAAATTTAAAAAAGTGTAATTTCCTTTATAAAAACAAACTTGAAATTGATACTGATTTTTTGAGACACCCTGTACGAATGAAAATAAAGTTGGGAATAACAGAAATATCTGCGAACAGGTTAACTGAAAGAAAAAAACGCTCAAACAATTCAATTTATATTTTTATTTTCATTGAAGATGTTTAATTTTCAATTGCCAATAATTCGTAAACAGTTGAAGATAGGTATAGGACATCATAAACGAAATCTGCTTAGAATCTTGCGTAGAATAAAAAAATGAAATAATATATAGGGTATTCCATTTACACAAAGTGACATTGACGTGATAATTCATTTATGTAACACCCTGTATATTCTAGTATTAGCTAAAAAAAATGCAGAAAGAAAAATAAGAATCGACGTGTCTGAGCGTTTTTTTTTAAGTTTACCGGTTCAGAAATATTCCTATTATTCCAAACTTTATCAATGGCTTTTAACTATACCTTTCTTTTTTTTTAGTAGGTATTCAAGTAAACTCTGTTTCATGCATTTCTAAGCTACATTCTATGATATCCTAATAAAAACCCATCAGTGCAATAATTAAACTCTATATAATATATATTTATTTCTATATTATAGAAATAAATATATGCAGATATCTACGAGGGGACGTACAGAAGAGGTCCCTATGTTACTGACAAAGGACGTACATAAAACAGCTCTATTTTAGTTGCCAAGGATTTACAGAGAACGTCCCTAATTCATTTACAAAGGACGTCCGCTAAGGACGTCCTAGGTACGTACATGTCCGCGACATATGGACGTCCATAATATGTCCATAGGATGTTCAGGGCACCATAAATCACGAAAGATGGCGCTTGAGTAGTGAGTGCATGCTGCTCCGTTGTATATAAATTTCCTAGATTTACCAAATTTTCCTAGAAAATCTATTATTTGAAGTGTACCGTTTGTTTTCTTGTGAATCAGTGCACAGTTTAGTGTAAAGAGTTAATTTCGTTGTTAACTGGTTACTCCATAATACGGTTGACATGGTGATTACAAAAGGTGACATGGATACCATCAAGGCGGCCATAAAAGCCACTATCAACGAGCAATTTTTGCAGGATTTGGCAGATAAGGTAGTACTAATCATTGGCGAGAAATTTCAGTCTCAATTCAAAGAACAAAATGAGGCTATAGATGCATTACGCAATAAGGTTGAGTCACTTGAAACAAGCAATTCACAACTCCTGACCAAAATAGATGCGCACGAACAAGCCGCGCGAAGTTTAAATGTTCGAATTTTTGGTGTTCCGCTGGCTGAAAACGAGGATTTGCATAAACTTACACTCGATTTGTTTACGAAAAAGGTAAAGGTTAATGTTAAGGACCATGATATTAGGCGGTGCTATCGAGTCAGCGCAAAAACCCAGGTTGCTGATAAGCCGCCTGCCATATTAGTTACTTTTAACAGTGATGCGTGTCGTACTAATGTTCTTAAAAACAGAAAATTACTAAAACATTCCAATATAAAAATACAGGAGGATCTAACTAAAGTTCGGTTATCGCTTTTCAATGGTGCTGTCGATAAATTTTCTCACAAATATTCGTGGTGCCTTAATGGTAACATTTATGTGAAGTGTGATAATGTGGTTCATCGCGTTAATAACAAACAGGAGTTGGATGACCTTTAAAAAAAAATTAAAAATCTGTATGTAAGTTTTCCTTTACTAATATATCGTTGCAATCATGATTATACTATGTCGATACGTATGGCTATTGTTTCTTTGCTATTCTGATTTTAAATTCTATATTAGGTACTTTTGGGTGCAATTAATTATTGAATAAATGCGATCATTCATTTTTATTATACCTTAGAGATTTTTGTCAATGGAGTTTCTTTATTTCTCTAGTCTAGATTATGTAAGTACTTAGTATTCATATACATACCTATTAACTTTTTAAATAAAAAAATTTTTCTTTATAGTTTATTTTTTAATATTCTGTTTTGAAATTTAACTTATCACTTGAATGTTACTCCACAAAAAGATGAAAATATTCTATTGTTTTTGACTGTTACAGCTGGAGCACGGCTGCTTTTTTGTATACTGAGTTATAACTATAGGTTCCCTTTTTTTAATACACAACTGTTATTTTTGTTTCCTTCTCTATACGTTTAGCTACTCTGTAGGCATAGAAATTTAGAATTTTTCTTTCTTTCGTTGATTTATACTCTCTGGGTTGCACTTGGCTGTGTCCCCTCCATCGATTACCATCCCATCCAATAATTTATCTAATTTATTTTAATATTTTTCACCTATACGCACTTTTTCTTAATCAGTGTGATTATTGTTTTCAATAATTAAGGTGGTCAGTATCCTTGACTTACTTGCTTGCTATATTCAAACATTCTCACTATGAGAATTGCACATCTTAATATTAGATCAGTATTTACTGGCTTTAATAACTTTGCGGTTCTGGTTCAGGAGCACCAATTCGATGTTGTATTAGTTACAGAAACATGGCTATCACCTAATATTCTTGATGAAATAGTTGCATTGCCGGGCTATACTTTTCTTAGAAAAGATAGGATCGGAAGGGGCGGTGGTGTGGGCATGTATGTGCGACAGAACCTTAAGGTCGAAATTTTAAACTTTAACATACAGGTGAGTGAAAGTTTTGAATTTTTAGTTGTTAAAATAAAACTTCCATCTCGGAATCTAGCTATTGCTGTCATTTATAGGCCACCAAACACTAATGTAAATAATTTTGTAAATGACATTGACAGCATTTTGTCTCTTACTTGTTTTGAATTTGATGATCTCATATTTATGGGCGACTTTAATATAAATTTTTTTAATTTACAAAATCCAATTTTGCATTGCTTTGAGTCTTATGGTTTCACGCAAATTTTAAATGAACCTACCAGGATAACAGACAGGACCGCAACACTGATTGACCCGATTCTTGTTAGCAACTCAGAAAATGTAACTTCGTCGGGCACATTGTCATGTGAAGAAATTTCGGACCATAATCTTGTTTATGCTGATTTTAAATTAAACTTTTCTAAGCCTAAACCAAAAATTGTAAGCTACATATGTTTCAGGAATTTTATTTTAAATGATTTTCTTGTATACTTGCAAAATTTAAATTTTTACCAAATAATAACGGAAAAAAATATTGATAATAAAATCTTAACCTTAAATAATCTACTTTTGTCAATTTTTAATAGACATGCGCCCTTTAAAACGTCTAAAGTAACTAAACCTAAAGCTCCCTGGCTCAATGACGATATTAGGCGATTAAAAAAGCTAGGTTCAAGAGCATTATCAGCATATAAAAGATTTCGGTTGGAAGATGATTGGAATGAGTACAAACGCCTTCGTATTCAAACTTTATCTATAACAAGACTTGCTAAAAAAAATCATTTACAACGAGTTTGTGCCGAAAACAATCCACGTAGAACTTGGACGACTTTAAGAGATCTTAATATTCGTTCTAATAAAACAAATAACATTCCAGGTGAATTTTCTAATCCCGAAGACATAAATCAGTATTTTTCACAATATTTTCAAAATGTATCTAATTTATGCGACGACAAAATTACATTTTATAACAATAATATTTTTAATACAAATAACATTTTTTCATTTTCCTTAGCCACGGTAGAAGAAATTCATAATATTTTACATAATATACGATCTGAAGCTTTCGGTATTGATAATATATCATCAAAAATGCTTAAATTAAGTAGTCCTTATGTGGACATATATATATTACATATTATTAATTGTTGCATTGAGCAGAAGTATTATCCCACTTTGTGGAAAACAGCGGTCGGAAAGCCTTTACCTAAAAATAACAACCCTCAAGGTTTCTCTGATCTTAGAATAATTAGCATTCTTCCCGCAATTTCTAAAATATTTGAGAAAGTTTTGTACAATCAAATATTTAATTATGTTATTGAAAAAAAAAATATTAACTGACAAACAATGTGGATTTAGAAAGGGGTTTAGCACTGCCACGGCATTAGTTTCTATGCTTCACGATATTGCGACTGCTTGGGATGAGGGATCGGTAACTGCGTTGGTCCTGTTGGATTTTTCTAAGGCATTTGATAAAATAGATCATCGCTTGTTGTGTTCTAAATTAAAATATTATGGGTTTGACTCTTGTGCAATCGGTCTAATGTCATCATATCTGCGTGGCCGAAGTCAGAAAATAGTGGTTAATGGAGTGTCATCTAGCACTGCTTCGATATTGTCTGGAGTTCCACAGGGTTCAATTTTAGGACCATTACTGTTTATAATTTATACTACTGATATTTTAAATTCTGTTCAGAAATGTGGAGTAGTCGCTTATGCAGATGATACTCAACTCTACTATCCATTTAGAATATCTAGCGTTAACGACGCAGAGGTAGTTTTAAATAGAGAATTGGATTGCATACGTAACTTATCAGTTGAACACAATCTTATGCTAAACTCAAAAAAATCCATTCTTATGTGTTTTGGCAGCTCTAAAAATCGAAATTTTATAAAGGGGCATCTAAATATAAAAATTGATAATGTTACTCTACCTTTTGTTAACTACGCTAGAAATCTAGGAGTAATTATAGATGAGGACTTAAGATTTGTAGAGCATGTAAAATTTTTAAATAAGAAAGCATATTCTTCATTGAAACTAATTTTCAGCAACCGAGATATTTTAAATACCAATTTAAAAAGGATGTTGTGTGACAGCTTAGTACTATCTCATTTTAATTATTGCGATTTTATTTATGGCAACTCTCTATATCAGAGAGATATTTCAAAGATACAAAAAGCCCAAAATACTTGCTGTAGATTGATTTTCGGCCTTAGGAAGTATGACCGCATATCACATAAAATCACTGACTGCAATTGGCTTAACATGGAACATCGTAGGATGCATCACTTCGGTGTTTTCTTGCACTCATTGTTTACCACACCACACTCTTCCTCATTACTTAAAGCGAAATTTATTCAGCGTTCAGATATACATGACAGAAATATAAGAGTGATTAACAAATTTACTCTTCCTAGATATAAAACGGCATCGTTTCAGAGAAGTTTTCTGTATAATGCTGTCAAGTTATATAATTCTTTGCCAGACGAATTTCGATTGTATAATGTAAATAAGTTTAAATATAAATATCGGTCTTTCTTGTATAGCAAGCAGACGCGTATTACGTGAGTCAGTTGATGGGTGTCTTTGTGGGGTGGGCGCGGCCAGGTGTGATTCGGGAATTTCATAAACAAAAATTGTATATAGAGTTCAGTAAGTATACCTTTTCATTGATTTCTTTAATTTTTCTAATAGTACTATCTTTCGATGTAATTTTTTTTTTATTACAAAGAGACTAGCGACTATATTGTGGTTGAGTAAGAGTAGCATCTATGCTAGACTTCGCCACACTATTGATCGTCCTTCTCTTTTATTATTTAGCCTTAATTGTTTCAATTTTACTTTGACTTATGGCATTTTATGTTTATGGCATATTATGTGTAAATTACCTTTGAGTTTTTTTTTAATAAAAGGCGTGATTTATTATTTATTTATTTATTTATAAATAGACGTCCACTGTACATCCATTACGTCCATAAAGGAGGTCCTTTGGACGGTCTTTATACGTCCGTGTGCTATTAGGGGATCATTATATGCATTAAATCATTTATAAAAATAATATTTTTTTGTGATAATTTTGTATAAATATATTAAATTATGTTATCGACATTTCATTTGCAATCAATTTTATATTTGTACCTCCAATCTTTACCTCGTGTTCTTGTTTATAAATCCATAAACAATGACCTACATAATATATACCTATAGATATAACCGCACCAACCGCTTAGAATGTTGGCTGCAGCAGAGGCATTTGTTCCCTTTTTACTTCTACTTCAAAAAAATTAATTTAGATTAAACATTTTTGGGTCCCAGGAAAGAGGCAACATAATAATTTTGGTGTATCAGACTCTGATACAATATTAAAAACTATTAAATATTCCGTTAAAAGGAAGGCGATACTAATCGCATTGAATGGCGCGCTATTTTCTGGTGATTTTTGTTCGGGTTGGTTGCTCAATCACGTGTCACCAAAAAGCGTCGTTCGGTTTTAGGTTAGGTTCTGAACAGTCAACACAATCTCTTCACAATTTTGGGGTCATTTTGACACAAATGCAACCTCTTAGATGCCATCGTATTTTAAAAATATAACGAGCACATTTTGAATAAATTAAGAAAAACAAAAGCATTTGGCGAGTTTTGCTCCGAAAATTTGCAAAAAGCAAGTTTTGCACCAAATATTTTCACAAAGAGAGTTTTGCATAATTTAAAATAAATAAAACAGCACTAAAAAATAGTTATGAATTTAAATGGAATTTATTTGCTACATGAATATTATGACACAGTAACAGTTTATCTTAAATTTACACAGGTAAACCTATTTCGCAGGGTCTCACAGTGCTGCATCCAGCTTCGATGTCAGCATTTTGATCGTTATCAATGTTTCTTTGTGTATTGTTAACGTGAATAGGATTTGAAACATAAAATTGTAAGTCTGGATTTTCCTCCCATGCATCACCGTAATGTTTTTTTAAAAGGGAGATTATTGTAGATTTGTCTCCTTTTAGATAAAAACCAGTAGAAAGTATATTGGGATCAATGAATGTCGTTTTTTTTCCTCTTTTGGAAACTGATTTTGCCTCGCCCACATCAACGTTGTAATTTGGTTCACCTCTAATAAGACAATTTATTTTGCCCCTAGTAAAAATGAATCTCTTGGTCTTGTTAAATTGAAAATGCCAGGATCCTGGAGCTTTTGTATTAGTCTGGGCTTCACTTTTCCAATCTTGTATAAGCCAATCCACACCCAGTTTACGAAGTGTGGAATTGCAAGCAATAATCTCGTCATAGTCAGTGGGTTTTACTATAACTGTTTTTTTTTTACTTTTCTTTCTACCATTCCAAATACCCGATCGGGTGGTATAAAAGAATGTCCTACCATTGGAAATATTAGGCATATAGATTTAATATGGTGCGGGGCTTTTGTCTAAAGCCATAGGGAAATCATAGTCATCATGATAATATTTTTATTTTGTCCCCCACAACCATCGGCAAATAAATGAACGACATCTATTGCTTCAAGGAAATGAAACTTACACAGTACATCCCAGACAGCTGATGTAATAGAATTAGAATTTTTGGGAAATTCCGATTCAGGCCACACATAAGAGGAAACATTATCTGGCGTTAACTTTGCAGTGGATGGACCATGGACAACAGTAAAGTTGAAGTAATTTATCTGCTGAATAAAATAACAAGCTTGGTCAGGTAATTTTGGTAATGGTAAGTTTTTTTCGCAGTCGAATGAAAAAATTGCCACATTTTCCGATAAATTCTTTAGCAAAGCAAAAAAGGCTTTTGCTTTTAATTTGTGAATACGTTGCTCACTTATAAGGTTCTGTTTTTGTACGTTAGACAAATTTTTATTTTTTATATTTTCATTGTTTCTTATACACGTTGAGCACACATCTGAGTGTGGAGTACCAAATCCAATATTGTAATGAGTGTTTACGTGAGTCCTGAAATACCCCAGTTTAATGCGGAACTCTTCTTCAACTCTTGAATTGTAAATTTTCCACAATTTTGTAAAATTCAAGTAACATGGCAGATAAACACGACTGCTTGTTTGGCTACGACAATAATGGCTCTCAACACATTGAAGAGATTCAATAAAATTTTTTATCGATGTTTTTTTTTCGTCATTTCTATTGCCAATGCGGTCGCCTCCCCTTTTTTCTTGCGGCATGGTTCCACGCAACACATAGTTCTTCATAACACGCTCAATTCTGTCTCGACTAAGCGTACTGATTTTTAAAAACGCAGTCTTGCAAACTCGAACTTTGGCCCCGTGATCTGTAGTGACAAAATAATTAATGGATATCTTGTCTTTATTAACTTTTGATCTTTTGCATTTTTTACCCTCGCAACATGCAATTAAAAAGGAGTCCTGTTTGGCTTTTTCATGGGTGGCAAAAATTTGTTGGTGAAATATTTGAATTTGACGCATGGTTAAGGAAGAACAGTAATAGGGTTTTCCTGGCTGGCCTTTATGCCCGCAAGTTGGAAATTCTGGTAATTCTTTTGGGGTATGTCTAAAATATCACAAAATGGTGTAAAATAATTTTAAAAAATAATTAAAACATGTTATTACCTCATTTTCTTAAGTTTATGCCTTTTACTTTCTCCTCGGGCCCTTTTGCGACACATATTACTAGGACAAGGCTTTATTGGTAAGGTAACACTTAAATCATTCTCTATTATTTCCATGATAATGAGTAGATTCTGATAACAGTAACACAATTAACAATACAAAAGTAATTTAAACTATTCGCATCCGTTAGACATTTCAACTGAAAATATTATAAACAGCTGAATTAAGCCAACACCCTCCGCGTCACTTGCGATTCGTCGCCCAAAATCATGTGTTTATGAGCGCGATGCTGATTGGATGCGTTGTAAAAAGCTAGTTTTGCATCTCGCACAGCTCAACATAAGGCGAGTTTTGCATCGAACTGTGAAATTCAGATGCGAATTTCTATGCTGATAAGCTACTTTTGCATCAAAATATGTACCTATGTTATTAATATTATGATAGCGAAACATATCCTGCACATATCTCATTTTTTAAACTTTTGTCGATTAGCGAGTTTTGCATCTAGGGCACTCATATGTATTATTCTAAATAGAAGGCAGGCCGACTTCTGCCCTTTTGAAATAATGATAATTAAATTTTTA
This sequence comes from Polydrusus tereticollis, assembly GCA_963920685.1. Lineage (NCBI taxonomy): Eukaryota > Metazoa > Arthropoda > Insecta > Coleoptera > Curculionidae > Polydrusus > Polydrusus tereticollis. Next base: position 86,006,939 of record OY987332.1, read on the forward strand.
TTTGGTTTTCTTAATCATTGACTATGTCATTGTAAATATGTACTTTTTAAAGGGACAAGAGAAGTGCCTCAAATAAAGAACATTTTGGCTGTCTGTTTGGTGACCGAGTAAGCTGCATGCTGTAAATCGTATTTTGAAGCTTATCTTATAAATGACTGATCTGTATTTTACTATTTAGCCAACGATTTTGCCAACGAACAGTAAAGTTGTAACAAAAATTTAACCTAGCTAAAAAAGAAATAAAAAGTTACGAGCTGCTTTTGGAGCAGGTTATGCGAACAGGCCAATAATTGGGTAAAGTGGGGGAATACCGGCTGTGGGGCTAATGCCGGCCGCCAAGTTTCTCCCACCCTGATAGAAAATTTGAAGCGGCTTGCGTCTACCGATCAAGCACGTCAGCAAATCTAACGGTCAGTATCACTTAGGCAGTGCTAGCGGAAGCTTTATAGTTTTTATAGAGAATTTTATAGAAAAGCGCGTGCCACTGTAAGAAAGGTGTTTGTTTAAGGCTATATATTTCCATAACGGTAAGTTGTAAAAATAGTTTGTATGTATACAAATCAACTAAATTATGTTTTCTTTCACATAGTTTGTTTGAAAACCACGTTTAGGCATGTCTAAATAGTATATTTGGCTTAAGTTCATTGTTTTAGGGGCAATATCGGCCATTATTGTGCGGGTAATACCGGCATGGCCGGTATTACCCCATAGAATTTAGTAGTAAATTTTCGTTTATTTTTAGATGCCGTGGACCTCTAAACGAAAAACTACAAGAGGTTCTTGGACTTCCGAGACTCTTCAAGCAGCTCTTGCAGCACTAGAAATTGGACGGCATCTTCGGGAAGGTTCAAAAAGTTTTACCATTCCAAGAGCGGCTCTTTAAGATCGACATAGAAACGGCAGAGTATCTAAACTTCAATTGGGATGACGTCCAGTATTTACCCAAAAACAGGAGCGTGAATTATCGGAGCAAATCATTAATCTTTCTAAGTTCTTTTTTGGAATTACGCCGGCACAGATTCAGCAAAGCGCCTACACTTTTGCCCAATCCAATAACTTGAAAAACCCCTTCAATGGGGAAAAAGGTTCAGCGGACCGAGACTGGTTGGAGGGATTTTTACGACGTAATTCACATATTAGTCTACAGAAACCGAAATCAACCAGCGTAAATCGTGTGACGGCTTTTAACAAAGAAGAAATTGGACTTTTTTTGCAAACCTTAGTACTTTAATGGACAAATACAAATTTTCTCTAGCAAGAATATTTAACGCTGATGAAACCGGCATTACAACAGTACAACGTCCAAACAAGATCTATGCTGAAGAAGGGCAAAAACGAGTAGGTTTTTTAACTAGTTGGGAGAGGGGAAAAACCGCAACTGTTATGTGTTAATTTAGCGCGTCTGGAATTAACGTTCCTCCAATATTCATATATGCCAAAAAAAGAATGGCCGATCATTTAAAGAAGAACGGTCCTCCAGCTGCTCAGATAACGGATGGATAACCGAAGATTTATTTATTGAATGGTTATAGCACTTTGAGCATTGCGTTAAAATTTCAAAGGAAGATCTAGTTTTGCTATTACTAGATAACCACTCTAGTTATTGTTCATTAAATGCTTACAATTTCTGCAAAGAAAGAGGAATCATTATGTTAACGATTTCTCCACATACATCACACAGAGTTCAGCCACTAGACGTCACTTTTTATGGACCTTCAAAAGCAGCATATAATTCAGAATGTGATAAATTTATGAAAAATCACAAAGGAGAAAAAATCACACTTTATATCGTTGCTTTTATTCAATACAGCTTTTGGGAGAATTGCAACTATAGAAAAGGCTACTAAAGGTTTTGAGGTAACGGGAATATTCCCTGTCAACCCTGATGTATTCAACGTAAAAGATTTTGCCCCCGCTGAAAACTTAAAATCTGCCAACCTTAATGAGCCGATTCCTAGGAACGAACAACTTAAAGAAAATAGAGGAGATGAGAAGAAAGTGGATATAGAAGAACAAAGAATGGAGGCAGACACAAAAGAAAATGAAACAAGACAGAACTTATCATTCAGAGAAATATTGCCCATTCCTGGATGTTCTGTAACTAATAACGAAAAAGGCATAAAAGTTGGCAAAAAGCAACACTCCGAAATATTTACGTCTACTCCAATGAAAGAAATGTTAGAAAAAAAGAAAATGCAAAACAGGAAATGCTGAAAAAGACGAATCGTACTCTGCAACAGGCGAAGATAAAAGGAATAAAAAAACAGGATTTCGATAACTTTGATGACACCGGCGTTTCAGTGAACAAAAACACCAACATAATACAAGAGGAGCCAAAACATTGAAAATAATCTATAATAAGCTACCATGGCTGTGACAAAGAAGAAAATTCTGACGCCGAAGTTACCGAGGACATTTCGTCACCTTAGAGTTATACTGTTGTATGTACATTATTGATAGTTTTGAGTTTTAGCAAAAAGAAAATTTGCATATCTGCCACACATCCATTGCAAGAAATGTTAAAGTAATTATTAATTATTAAAGTTGACATACCTGTTATCCAGATTTCGTATAAAAATGTATAAAAAGATTCTTAGATTTTAGTTTTTTTGGCACTGAAAAAAACACATACAACTTTGTTACCTCACAAAACACAAGAATTTCAAAAAATTGGTCACATACAACTCTGTTAAAAAATACTTTTTTATTAAATGATATAGGATGAGTACAAAAATATGCAAAACTACTGACTACTTACTAAGTAAAACTATTTGAAAAGGGGTATAATGTATACGAAAAACTTGTTTTAAGTATATTATATTATTATTACTTTGACGCAGTAATGATTATTTTGGTAAAATGGCTTCAAAGTATTCTTTATCTATTTGCGGCATCCACGGGTATATACTTTTGCTTTAATTTTTTGTGTGGATAAAGTTTTCTTTTCGTTTGAAACTTTCGGAGATTTCATTATTACAAGTGATCTGGTTCTTTGTAATGGTCTGATTGAAACTTTTTTCCAATTTAGTGATTGGTGTGATTCTTTATACCCTACCTCCGTAAAACAAGTTGTAAATTTAAGAGCTTTTACTTTTGAAAAAGGTAGGACCTTATAATTAAAAGCAGTAGTACATGATTTATAATCTTTGAAGTTCTCTGCGCGCATCGGTATAATCTTGTAAGGCCGAGCAGAATTAATCTTTAAAAGAATTCTTAAGAGCGATACTGGTGAAAAATATTCGACTTTGTCTAGAACTCTCTCAATGCAGCTATGAACGGAATCTATCTCCTGAACACATGAATGTCCTGGAGTTGAGAATTTCATAGTTATACTGTCGATTGAAGGGTTCAGTTGTAAAAAATATGCTATTGCATAGAACATAAGAAAGTTGCGATTTTGTGGTACGCAACTATCGCTCCAAAGAATTAAGTTTTTTAAAGTTTTATTGTCAGCAAAAACGGCTTCCAAAATTTTAACCAAAGCACTAGCTAAATCATTGCCAGCTCTACCCATTAACCCTCTACTGCATACTGTTCCCCTAAGGGAACTTTTTAAAATTTTTACAAAAATTTTAAATCAATGGATTTCTGTTACCATAAATGTGTAGTAATGCCGTATGTAGGCAATGATGTATCAAACAGTACTTAGATGGCGCCAGTTATGTCTGTTTTTATTTGACAATCAGATGTTGCCATAGTTTGCGAAAGCGCACCTGTTGTGCCGTTTTAATTACAAGAATTTACGTTCAGGTAAGTGTTTAATTGCTTAATCTTATTATTTTTAATGGGAATGATGTATATAGAATGCTTTTTGATATAAAGTGTTACTTTTTATAATGAAACAATATAAAAAAGTTAGTTTTTGTTCCTGTTCCCGTTTGGGAACATTATGAGTAAGGTAAACATACCCTGTAAACCCCTTATTTTTGTATTGTTCCCGTATGGGAACATTATGAAAAGAGGTAAGATGCATAATGAAGATTTGGGTGCACACTGCATAGTTTTAACTTTCAACTCTTTGTTTTTCAGAATGGACCCTGATCTTTTTCAAAAAATAGGCGTAAAAAACTTCTACGGTCGTCCAAAAAATCCCCTTGTTGATAAAATAGGGCCAATACCCAGCGACACTGAAGACTCGGAACAGTCTGATGATGAGTTGCATGAGAATTTATAACAAATATAACACGATTTAGAAACTTGTAGCTCGGAAGAAGAATATGACCCAGAAGATTATATACCCTTGAGCGTAATTCCAATAAACGAAAAATTAAAATCACTGGAAACTCTACAGTGAAAAGAAACAAAAACCAAGAAATGAGATCCGAGGAGCTTGCAAAAAGCTACCCACGGAAGAAAAGCTATCTTGTGATGAACAAATTATTCCTCTCAAAGGACGCGTCGCAAACATGAAGACTTATAACCCCAAGAAACCTCACAAGTGGGGTTATAAAATGTGGGTTCTCTCTGGGGGTTCGGGAATGTGTTATAACTTTGAACTTTTTGGAGCAGAGGACACTGTTATGACAGCCGATTAGCCTAATTTGGGTGCTTCCAGCAATTATTCGATTATGCCGTGACGTTCCTTCAAATGTAAACCAGAAAGTTTATTACGACAATTATTTTTCTTCTTTGCCGCTCGCGGCATATTTACGTGAGAAAAAATTCTTTCGATAGCCACCATAAGACACAATCGGCTCAAAAATTTTCAACCAAAAACGGAAAACGAAATGAAAACCCTAGGACGAGGAGCCATTAGAGAAAAACCTGACCTTCTTGCAGACATCGATCTACACGCAGTTCAGTGGTTTGATAACAGAATAGTGACTTTGCTATCTACCTATTGTGGGACTGAACCAATTACCAAAGTAGAGAGATTTTTCAAATCGGAAAATTGTAGAAAAGAAATAAATTGGCCTGATATTGAAAAACTTTACAATAGACATATGGGTGGAGTGGATTTGTATGATTCGTTACTGGGCCTATATCCGATAAAGGTAAAGAGCAAGAAATGGTACCATAGAATTTTTTATCACATGATTGATGTGGCTATAGTGAATGCATGGGTTCTGGATAAAAAAATAAAAAAACAGACTGCTCAAGAGGAAAAGATTATTCCTCTTGTAACATTCAAGACCGAACTCGCTATGCAGCTCTGCAATAGGGGTATTGGCAGTAGAAATAAAAGGAGTCGCCCAAGTAACGATTATTTTTCTGTACCAAACAGAAAATGCCAAGAACCTACACCACGTAAAAATATCCAACTTGATAGATCAGAACATTGGGCAGTCTCGACGACTGAAAGAGAGAGGTGCAAGTTTCCGCAATGCACGGGTAAATCCAGGGTAATTAAAAATGTAAGGTGCACTTGTGTTGTAATTCGAATAAAATATACCACTTAGATAGGAAGTTGTATTGTTGTTACCTAGCATATATTATGAAAATAAACTTAATATAACACATGTTTTAGTTGCAAATTACGAAAACAAGTCCTGCACATAATGTTCTCGTTAGGGAACAGAAAAATAAATTACTATTTAGACCACACAATTTACTTTAAAATATTTTTTCCCAAAAAAACTAAATTTAAAAAAAAATCATGCAGTAGAGGGTTAATATTTCATGCCACTCAGCACAGTAGACTTGTTTTGTAGTTGACAATATAGCCGTTAAATTATATAAATTAAGTTTGCTTTTGTAATAGTAGTTACTAATTTCTGCTTTGGGACACGGCAGAACATTTTGCAAGTCAAAAACCAAAAACGGACATTCTTTGTTTTCTCTATCTTTTGCTTTTTCATTTCTCGTGGCAGTTTTTTCTTTTATGTGGTTCTCATATTCTTCAGTCTTTTCTGTAGTTAGCGTATTCTCCTTTTTCTTTAATTTTACCTCTTCACAGAGGTCACACCTGTCTTTTTTTGAAACATAAAAGTATAAATTATAGTGTGTAGACAAAAATTGTTTATAAAAAGACTCTTTTACAGGTTTGTTTTGAGCATCGTTACAAAATTCAAGGTAGAGACTGTACATTTTCTTTATACTGAGGGTAGGATCTAGGTACTCCCTTTGTGTATTTGCCCTACAGTAGTGCGATTCAATCTTGGGGAAAGATTCTATCTGCTCTTTTACGAAATTGATCCGGTATTCTATGTTTAATATGCTTGCCAACCTTCGGTGTGTCGGGTATATTTGAAATGTCCTTTTTGGAATGGGCAGTATATACCGGAGTTTGACTGATAGCTAGAGTTCCCAGATAAAATACTTTGCATACTTGAATTTCATTACTTCCAATTTGAAAATAATACGCAAATGAGAACTTTCTTCTACTGTTGGCATCAGTTGTGTTTTTTCTGTGACGGTCAACCTGAAACTTTTTTGTTATAGACAATATAAAAAGCCTTTTTGCGTGGTCGTTTAAAGTATAATATTCATCAAAAATTGTTTTTCTTTCATCTTCAGTGATTTTAGTTTGGCACTTAAACAAACAATTATTCCTGCAGTCTTTCAGTGTCTCTATACGTTTCTCAGGAACTACTTTATTTCTAATTGAGACATATTCTTTACCAACATTGTGGGCACTTTTTCCAACATTACATTTCCAAGTATCTGGTTTCTTACTCTATTCCCTTTCAATGATTTAGGCAATGTAATTTGGGCAAGTTCGACTGCATTATCAGCACAAACGTGTGCACTCGCATCACTAGGAAAGTAGTTTGGGCAAGTTCAACTGCATTATCTTGGGAGGACTCATCGGAAGATTTGCTCTCAGACGTGTCTTCCTGGTGGTAAATATTCTTTGTCTATGTCTGAATCATATTCATCAAACCCACTGAAAATTTCTGGGTAGTTTTTTAGCCTTTTTGCAGCTACAGCAGCCTCATTTTTGTTAATCTTGGTCCTAAAACGTAACAAAATGCATACATTATAAACCCAAAATTAAAATATATTAACAAGCATTAGTACCTTAAATTAGCGAGTGGATCGTTATCAGATTCAGAATTGCTTGAATGGCTATCCATATCACCCAAGATCTCGTCTCTAAAAAATTAAAATAAACTTTAAGTACAAAACTTTATTATAAATAAATTTAACCTAACCTCACTCTCTTTATTTCCAATAATATATCCTCTAGATCTTCTTAATACTTACTTAAAACTTTACAGAATATATATTTAACTCTTATCACAGCTTATTTACAGCGGCACAATGCTTTTTATTGTATTTTTAGTCCATTAATTTCACAATGTTTATTTTTCGACACGATATGCGGAAGGTATGGTTTTAGAATAACAAAATTGTATGTACCTAGTATCCTATTAATATATTTTTAATTTTTTGCTGTTACAAAGTGGTATGTGTCACATACTACTTTGTAATTCTGATCATTTCGATACAACTATGTATTTCTGGTTGCACACGTTTAAGGATGTGAGTTCCAATGCACATACAACTATTTAATACTAAAAACTCAAAATCGAGAAAAATGCGACACACAACAGTGCAGTGGCGGCAGGGTCGGCAGTGCCGACCCAACAAAATAGGAGAATAGAACAGTAATAAATCTGAAATCTCTCATTCAATACTAAAAATGTCTATATTTTTAATTTTAACGATTTTTTAAAGCGAATGTTCTTTTAAATTTAACAAAAACAGTTTGCTTCTATTATTTATTATTATTTGTAAACGTATTTACCCTTGCACCGGTCGGTCATCTCCATATTAGACCATAAAAACGGCCGAAAGTCATATTAGTAGGCCTCAGGCCCCAGTTTAATTATTGCGGCTAGCCGATTGAAAAAGCTAGTTTAATATGCAACCAAACATATAATGATACTCTCTCTCTCTCTATATATATATATATATATATATATATAGATCATTATATCAAATCCGAGCCACTAGTTAAATCGTACTATACTGAGCCACAGATAAAATATATTTAAAAATTTTGTTTTAAGGTACATATTTCATTTAGAGGTTAGAATGTATGTTTTTATTAACATATATATATCATATTGATGCCTTTTTATTTTTTTTTTTATTTTTATATATAAGGATAATTTTTGTACTATCCTGAACCACTTAGAAATTTATATCGAATCTGAGCCAAATACACAACTTTATAGATTTGAGTTAGCAACTCTGAGCCGTACATTGTTGCCAGTAAACCTTTTATTAAAAATATTGTGGTAATGAGACTAACGGGTATTTTCTTATTTTATTCAAGTACTGATAAACAGTTAGAAAACTCCGAAACACAATAAATTAATAAAAAACTTAAGTTTTCTTAACAGCTAATGCTGGTATGCACCGTGGATATGTTTCTTGACTTAGCAGCCTCTCTAACTTAAAGTGTAAATTGTCATTGCCAATGTCATAAAGAATTGTGACTTAAGCTGAATTTATAAACTCGAAAAGTTGGTGAGGTTGAAGTTATGATCAAGTTTGTGAGGCTAGATATTCCGAACTTCGAGCATAAAAATTGGTTATCTCGAACTACCCGGGAAGTTTTCGAACCTTACATGAGCTTTACATGAACAACATGAACGAGTGTATAAATGGAACTGAGTGTTCCCTTTAGTTTAAATTGAACTCCTATTTCCAACACCAACTGAACCTCAACCTCGCCAACTTTTCGAGTTTATAAAGTTCAGAAAGTTGCTAAATCGAGAAACATATTAACGGTGCATATCAGCATAAGAAATGCTTATCTGAATGAAAAATAAATTAAAGAAAGCAAAGTGAAAATATTCAGAGTCATTCTTAAAACTTTTGAATAAAGTAAAAAGTATTCAGTTTCTTCTTTCTTGCGAGCATTAAAATAAATCTATCAAAAACCATATAGTAACTATTTGTTATATTTGCAGTGGACTTAAACTAAGTTCTACTCTTTTTTTAATATGGCCTGTTATGTTTAATATTAAAAATATCTACATGTTTCGGACGTAGTAACGTCCATCCTCAAAAATTATATATTGTGAAGAATAGGTAAATTATTTTATTTTATTGAGAGCATAGCAGTTGACTTGAAGATGATATTAGATTGTAAAGGTAAGAAAAAAGGAAAAAGAAAAGAGTATAAATTAAAATAATTTCCCCTTTACCTATTCTTCCTTAATTCAATTAACAAGAGTTTTCTCGATATGACCTAAGCTATATTAAGATAAAGATCACCAATTTCCTTTGCTATTCTTCCATGACGTCTGTACTATATCTCCTGCATGAGGATGGACATTTACTACGTCCGATACATGTAGAGATTCTTAATATTTCTTAACTACTTTGCCTTAATATATTAGTGGAGAAAAAGTGAAAGTGTCTTATTTCTTTCATTTAAATCATTTTTGGGAAAAATTAAAACTCAACTACTTACAAAAAATTACATTAAATTTTGATTATTCTAAATTGAAATAATCAGAATTTTAAACAGAAAAAAAATTTAGATCGGAACAATAAGTTTTCCGGTATAAAAGTTATACACAACGGTTTTTATGGATGTCCACTTTCTATCTACAAATAAATCGGGATATTCGTCTTGAAATAAGTTAACTTCAATTTGTTTAGGAGCTTTCTTTTTTTTTTGTGAGCAGCAAAATAGTTTGCAATGATCCAAGGACCATGTCTGCTTAACAGAAGCGCACTTTTTATTCTTTTGATTGGTATCCTGATTTAAATTTTCTGACAAATTATCTTTTGTAGTATTTGCCAAATCATCAGGTTCTGTAATTATGTCCTCTACGTCGCAGACTCCAGAAATAGGATTTAAATCAATGTTTATATTGTTTAAGTCTAAACCTTTATATTTTCTAACCCTCCTTCAGTAGCAAGAAGCAACAATTTCGATATTTTTGCGGTCTGATAAGTACTGTCAGAGAGTCCGTAAAATTTGCAATGCGCTTGAAGGGTACCTATGTCCCATGAATTTATCTAAATCGCTAAATCGCCATCTGAAAATTGGAGTAACTGAGTTACAGTTGCTAAATGTTTTCGCAATCTAGTAGCGCTTATAGATTTTGGATTTTGAATACCACTTTTGTGGTTTGGTTCCATCTAGAAAATTTTTACCAACAGTATTTTGGATGAAATTGCCCCTTACATTAATTAAAAAGTCAAATTGTTCTCTCATATCTTGAGAAAGTAACACAGGAACTCCCCGTCCTCTTTTTCCCATTGGGAAATGTCCACAACAGTGTCTGTTTTTACTGGAGCTCCTGTAATTATAAATACTAAAAAGTCAACAGTTTCACCGGGAAATTATAATTTTATTTATGTTAGGCCCCCATAAACAATATCCTTTGTAGCGGCGAATATTAATTTCTCCTTCTGTCACGTACTTAAGTAGGTAGCAAAGTAATTTATGTCAATATCTGGAGGTATACAGAGTTATTCAAAAAAGTCGAAAGTAAATAAATCAGTAAATGGACATAAGAATACTTTGAAATGCTTTCGCCCAAAAATAAAACAAAATATGTACTGAAGTACTCACGGAAAGATTTTTAAAAGACACCGCGTGCCAGGCACGTAATTTTTCAAATTGTGACAATTTTTTGAATAATTTCATTACACAGTAATTTGGCAACTAAAGAAAATTAAGTAAATCATGAGCTCTCTTATAATTTTTATGCGATAATCGACTATTTATGTAATATAGTTAAAAAGCATCTTTAGTATTTTTAAATTAGCTTCCCATTTAGTATTTTTACTGTTTCAATCAAATAATATTAGTACGTTGAACGCCACTCGCATACTAGTTTATATTTTTTTAGTGACTTATTAACACACTAATTTAAGGAGTGAACTAGAAATATCCTATATGTATACTAAAAAACCTATTTTCAATTTTTTTTACTTCATATCTGGTAAATAGATAACAAAAAACGATTATAGCATTTCAAAAATTTTATCAGAAAAATAAAATCTTACGCACCTTTATATTTTCACTTTTTTCGGTTCCTTAGTTTTGCCAATAATTTTTTGGAACAGCTTTGTTTGTTATGGGATCGTCTAATTGATTAGGCAACGGAATCGCTAATTTTTAAAAATTTCTGGCGATATTTTGTGAGAATTTTTCTTGCAGTCCAGGCATCAAGTGATTTTTATTCAAAATTTTCTATTTTCTTATTATAATTTTTAACTGGTTCCATAAATTCTTAATAACATTAATGTCTGGCCTTTCTGGTAGTGCTTTAATTACTTTTGAAAATGGTAAAGTTGCCAGTTTTTATATTCTTGTGTTTTATGTTTAAGATAATTTTTCTGATACAATTTAAATGATTATTTACCTCATCCATTATAAAAGCGGGTTGATTTTCACCTGATTATTCAGCGATAATCTCCCGCTCTCCGGTGAAAATCACCCTTGTCAAAAGTGAAAATCTCACCCGTCAGAAATCCAGCGATAATCTCCCGCTCTCCGGTGAAAATCACCCTTGCCAAAAGTGAAAATCTCACCCGTCAGAAATCGTTAATTTTTTATTTGGTAAATAATCTTCAAAATACATTTCGGGATTGGGAAATAATCGGAAAATCATTCTCAGATTTTTTGCCATTAGGAAATCGCTCTCGGGCAAGCCCTCGAGCGATTTCCACGGCAAAAAATCTTCGGAATGATTTTCGATAATTTCCCTATCCCTTAATATATTACTACAGATAATTATTAAGGATTTTAAGTTTTTTCACACTGTCTCAAATTTCGCTTCAATATGTCTAAATATTTAGATGTATTATGATGGCTTCTATTAAATGTAAGCTTCTTGGATCTTCAGTGGATATAAACATCCAAACCAAAATATATTCGTGTCTTCTCCATGTTTCACTATTGCCAGTAATTTTTTGAATTAGACTTTAAAATATTAAATTCAACATTTTTTGGTCAGGTTTGTTCCTAGATGGGTAACAGAGAGTATGGAGAAAACTCAATTAGTAATTAAATAAAAAAATTACTGAACCAGGTCGGGTGTTTCTGTCCATTAATTGTCCATGAACTCAAAGGTCATTTAAATTTTGTCAGAACAATAATTCCAAACATAAAATACAAAAAAAATTGCCAGCAGTGCCATTTTCAAAAGTAATTAAAATACCACCACAATGTCCAGACATTAACGTTATTTATATTGGTTCTTTATTGTTAATGCAGAAAATAAGTAGGACAAATTTAAAATGATTGCAAGTAACCATATTTTGAGTTGTATAGGATGTCCAGTCAGTGGCATACCCGGGGGGGGGGGGGGGAGGGCGGGGGCAAGGGGACCATTGCCCCCCAAAAAAAACTTTCATTTCCAGCGCGATACAAAGAAGCTTCCTTAGCCTTCATTCTTTTTATGCAAATTATTCATTTTTTGAAAATTTTGATAATGAAAACATTCTAATATTCGAATTCAAATTATGCAACGACAAATTTACAGATGCCAAAGGAATACCCTCCGATATGTTTAAACTATATCTTCAATGTAATGGTATGATATTTCCCAATATAAAAAAAACTTTTGCAAATTTGTGTCACCCTTCCCGTCACCACCAGTACATCTGAAAGATCATTTTCAACTCTAAAGTACCTAAAATCGTACTTAAGAAATTCCACCGGGCAAGTAAGACTTAATGGTTTGGCAAGTTTATTTATCCATAAGAATGTTCCTGTTTCCTGTGAAGAAATTTTAAATAAACTGTCTCTAAGGATCGAAGAAAATTAGATTTACTTATTTAAAAAAATGCAAGGGTGTTATGAAAAAGTTTTGGTTTTTATTGTTTCTAAAATTTTGTTGTGCTTTGTACTAATTTATATTTTTAAATAATATGAACAAAAAATAAATATATTTGTTTTAAGGATATGTCGTCATTACTATTATATTTTATTTGGTTAAAAGAGGGGTATGTTTTGTCAGGAATAATCATTAAAGTGGATATTTTAAAAAGTCATTTTTTTTATATATTCACCTCGATTGAACATTGCCATCTTCCAAGATTACCTGTTAAAAAAAGCTCTAAAATTCTAGAAAAATGGGTAACTTTAAAGTTTTTTAGCCGAAGGTACCTAACTTAAAACACATCGTGTTAATGTTAATGTTAATGTATTTCTCAATAGTTCATTACAAAAAAAATGAATTTTCTTACATTCGTCAATCTTACTTAAAGACAAAATCTTTAATGTTCTTTGCGACATAATTGATTGCCGATAGTTCACATATTAATCTCTTAAAAGTCTTAAAGGAATATTAACGTAATAAATATCTATAAATAGAGTCACATTGTTGCCAGATTTAAATGGCTCAGGTTGTAATGCACGAACTTAGCTTCACACATATACATTTTGTATATACGACTGGTTCGACAGAGCCACGGTAGGCCTTTTGCCGAACTAAAATTAATAGATTTCATACCAACCTGAGCCACCTTTTGAAAGGAAAAATTGGCGGGAATAGCTGTTAGTGACAGATGTCAGGTGAGTGAAATAAAAGACCAGGATTGGGTAAACATGGCTCCGCCTTGAAATTGATTTTTCTTGTCACATGACCCCTTTATCATGCAAAAACAAACTTGAGCCACATATACGGCTCAGCTTTGCTTGTCTGGCTCAACATTGCACGTACAGTTTGCTATCGTGGGCTCAGGTTGGATATAATTCTCTATATATATATATATATAATATGCGAATATCCTTATTAGCAACACACAGGCAGATTGGAATCTGCCTTATGTTGCCGATATGACCACTAGTTTATTATATTTGAAGAATAATGACAAATATTAAATATTAATTAAAATGTAATACCTCCATATTTAGGTAATGCGTAGTGTATGGTAGACATTACGTAATTATTTGTTGTAAAATGGTCAATGGTTAAAATGTTTTTTTTTCAAATTATGTTTTCAAAGATCAACGTAAATGAACCAGGCGATACTGGCAACCGCGGAAATTCTCGACCGACAGTGTAAAGTACTGGAACTGGAGTTAGATTATCCCTGGTTTTACTTAGTGCTTGTGATAATTTCCATTATTTTTCTGGCCTAAGTACCTAAGTAGTTTAGTTTTTTTGTCTTGTGTACTTGTGTTGTGACGTTGATTGTGCAATTTACATTTAAGGGTTATTTTTTGTGGTGTTTTGCCGGCTTCAGGCTTTAAAAAGGGGTAAAATATTAGGCGTGAGTAGCGAAAGTAAAAAAAATGGAGGGAAACGCTTCCAATCCAGCTCAAATTGTAAGTATTACTAAGAGTAATGATATTGTTAATGACCTTTTATTTCAAAATTTTGCATCGCTACCGCATGATGAAAAAATGATTATAAAAAACAATGGCCGTCCTATGCCAAAAATGGCTTCATTAATTACTGCTGGTTCAAATAGATTATTTAATATAAACTGGTATCAAAAACCACCAATGGCTTACTGGTAGCGAAGCAAAAAATAAACTTTTTTGTTGGGCATGCTTACTTTTTTCTAACAACAACCCTGAACAAAATCAAAATCCTTGGAGTAGATGCGGGTATAACAACTTGAAAAATTAATTTAGAGCACTTCAAAAACACGATGTATCAAATAAAGAGCATACGTACAGCCAATTAAAATTAGATTTATTTGGTAAACAAAATATTTACACCGCTCTAAATACTGCTGAACGCGAAAATATTAAAAACCATAATGAGGCTGTAAAAAAAAATCACGCTCTCTAGCGACGATTAATTGATATAACTATTTATCTTGGAACTCAGGAGTTACCATTCAGGGGCCACGATGAGACTGAACATAGTTTAAATCAGGAAAATTATAAGGAACTTGTAAAAATATTAAAAGCTTACGATCTAGAATTTCAGGAGTTGTTGTCAAATTCTAAGATATTTAGCGAAGTTTCAAAAACCATTCAAAATGAAATAATTCAAAGCATAAGTCATGTTTTAAATAAAACAATTGAAAATGAGCTTAAACAGCATGCTGTTTTTCTTTTATTATTTTATTTTCCGAGGGGCACAGCAAATCATTGAGTTTTTTATTAAAATCTTTCCGAGAATTTTGCTGACCCTGTTGAATAGCTCACGAGCCGCCACTGCAACAGTGTAACTCTAAGGTGACGATTTGTATTATTTGCGGAGAATTTGGGAAAAAACCGGGAACCCTGGCTAAGATCTGTGCACTGCGCTGGATGGGCTCACAACGAATGTACAAACGGAGAAACAAAAAAAACCTATGTGTGCGATTTCTGTCAATAAATACAATTTCGGGTAATTCCGGCCCTTGGCCGATATTACCTCCAAGCTGCGGGGTTGTTAATTATTGTTAATTATTTAATGATTTTTGTTTTCCAGAGATATGCATTTTTATTTCTCGAAAACAAAGCAAGATATGAAAATAATTTAACAGACAATATGAGGATATTTTTGTTGCTTAATCCAAAAAAAAATATAAAAATTACCAAAAACTCAGTGGCGTCTCATTTTTTGCCAATATTATTTGTTAAGGCGTCCCCTGAGACGTCACTGGACGTAATAATTTAACGCTACACGAGCGTTTCATCACTAAAATTATCATTACAAAATTAAATTAAAATTTGCTAAAGGATATTAAAAATATTTATAATTAAAATACTCGCTAAAATTATTTTAATAAAAAACGTAACCCCAAATATCTCCGTTCATGTTGGATTTATCAAAAATTTTTATGAGACATAACTTGATCAAAAATTAATTATCCTTAAGAACCACAACATTTAAAAGTGCCTGTCATTGAAAAAATTCTTTGCACCATGGCGCCACCTACATCTTGTATTATTTAAACACATTTTTTACACAGTTGTGAAGCCAATCATAGAGGCTGAAAACTGGCGTTTACAGAATTTACATGTCACGTATAGTTTACGAAATAATTGGCCTGGGAGTTTTTATTGAAATTGTATTTTATATTATAGCTAAGTGCCTAGTTAAAAAAGTAGGTAATAAAGTAAACAAAGATTTGACTTCTTCATAAAATAAAATTTAAGAAACACTTAAAAGTACAACAGAAGAGTCAGCCTCAACATCAACAGGATCTTCCGAGTACTTCACATCAAACCGCTACTTCACTGGGTCCTTCGCTTCTTCCTATTTCTTCCTCTCTACTTCCCTTTGCCCTTCTTTTTCCCAAGTCAGATAATGATTATCAACATAACATTAACAAATTAGTTGAAGATGTGGAAATTACTCAAAAGCCCGTTGATGAAAGCAGTAACTTTTCTCAGGAGAAAATTAAATCTTTCTTATTTCATTTAAATACCTGGGCAGTTGATTGTAAAGTGACACAAAATACATACAAAAAATTATTACGTATTTTAAAATACGATAATGATCTAGCAATTTCTACACATGCTGGCAATAGCCTACTACCTATAAAATGTTTTTAATTTCTGAGCCTTCACAAACAACTCTAGGTCTATTGCGAAAACTATTTAAATGTAGTTTAGAGTAAACTGTTAAGTGTTAGGAAACAAGAAAACTATTATTTTGTTTTGTTTAAATAGCCGAATGTCGCCCAGGGGAGAGTACATTCGGCTATTGCCTGGGGAAGATTCGGCTACTGACTTTATTTGCACAAGTGAAGAAGAATATGTTGAAAACTTACAAAAACTCATATTAATAACTAAATTAACGTAAAAACTTTAAAATAAAAAAAAAAACACATGAAGAGGTGTTTAACTCAAACAGTCTAGCTATTTGTGTATTAAGAGCGGAAAGTGATACTTTGCCGATTGAGACAGAAAGTTGCCGCGCGACGCGTCAGCGGAGCTCGGCAATCTGTCGAAAACGGCAAAGAACTTTCCGCTCGAATTACACACTAGATTTTTTCTACGATCACGATATATATGAAAAATAGTATATACTAGTTTAATTTTTTTTTTAAACCTGACATGGGCCAACTTTTTTATTTAAAGAGTTAGGTAGTTATTTAAGCAAAAATAACTTACACTAACAAAAATAGAGAATACAATTATTTTGTTGAAAAAATTAAGTAAAATACTTGTATTATTACCAAGTTTGTCGTAAATTCTTAACAAAACTAAGCAAACAAAACACACAGCTTTATTAAAAAATTGATAAATGTAATACACAATAAAATACCAAAAACCAAGTTTTCCTTATATTATCATTTAAAATTTTTTAATAAATATTTGTAGGTACCTATATTATGTATAAAAATACATAAAAATATTTAACTTTTATTGGAACAGAATACAGAAAGAACATTGAAAATATAAATACAATATCATACTTATTTATAATATACAATAAAATTGACTTATTTTTTATTATTTACTATATTAAAATTAAAAGTGCAGTTTTTACAACTTTTAATGTTTATTTCTGATGTTGATGGATCAGAAGTGTTGCAAATCTCAGGAAATGTTAAATCTGATTTTTTTTGGGTTTGAGATTGGCCAGATATTCTTTGAAAAGTTTGTATTTTGTTGGTCATTGAATCATCAATATACCCTTCGGCAACGTTGCTACTTTTCCAACCTCCATGCTTTTTAAGCTGTATCAAATCACCACCCCCATGTACCAATAACGTAGCAGAAGTACGTCGAAAACAATGTCACTGGGTATTTTACCAATGGTATTCATTCCTATAACCTGGTTTGTGCAACGCCCCTTGGAATATCGGAAAAATAAGCGGCGTCCTAAATTATTCCTGCACTGTTCTCTCAAATGGATGTACTTTTTATAATATCCAACGTAATCAATGGCATTTTCTGCGGTGTCATTTATTATTGTAAATTTCTGACTCTGATTCGTTTTTGAATCTGGAATGCACACTATTAAAAGGGATTCTTTACATTCTATATCATCTATTTTCATTTTTACTAACTCGTCTCTTCTACACGCTCCAGCGATGCCCATAATCAAGACAACCTATAAACCAAAAACCAATGTAAATACTGATCGTGATATATTATACATTTTAAATAATATTAAAAAGCATACCTTTTTGCATAAATATTCATCATCAGGTGCATTGCGAATAAAGTTTTCTATATGATCCTTGGATAATGTTAATGATTTTTTTGCTTTGTATCCCACTGACTTCTTCTTCAGAAATGCAATTAATTTCGCATAATGACTAATGTCAATATCATTTTTAATTTTCAAAGTTTGTCTGAGCATTGAATACTTTGACCATAGAGTTGATGACTTTAAAGTTTGTGCTTTTTGTCCAAAATAGGTCAACAGTACATTTTCAGAATATTTCTTGATTTTTTGCGATTGCCACCAATTTATGAAAAGAATGTATTCATTTTCATACTTTGTTTTGGATTTTTCGGGCAGTAGATTTAACGATACGTTTTTTGCAGCTTCGACGATATCCGGAGGTGTATTAGAAAATTCACTATCACTTGATACGACATCCATTATTTAATTTAACCATAAACTAATTAGAGAATACTTAAATAAATGATCAAATATTTAAATTTTACTACAATATTTACCGCTTTGTTTGACATATGCCTCCTTGATTATAGAAATTAAATAGCCATTAGAACTTACCGCTTTGTTTGACATGTGCCTCCTTGATTATAGAAATTAAATAGCCATTAGAACCTATTGTGTATGTTGTGTTGCCGACTTATCATCACATTTCTCGGCAAGTTTATATATTATTGAAGGCTGTAATCGTTTAATTATTTGAAAACTGCTGTTTGGATGGTTTGACATATTTAAAATTTATTAAAATATTTATTCTTAGGCTATAGTTTCTTTTAAAGTAACGACTGCCTTTATTTTATTTGCAAATAAAGTTAGGCGAGCGCCAAAGTTACTTTGGCGCTTTAGAGCGCCAATGATGTCAAAATATGACAAATTGGGGAAAACGCCAACTTTCTGATGACTTTTCGAAGCGCAAAGGCCTACTTTAATTAGTGATCGTAGGAAAAATACTTTATCTTACATCTAAGTAGGAAAAATGTACGTTAAATATGTAACCATTTCAAGTTCTAGTGGTTTCTTGTTTGGCACAATATGGCAAAATAGCTACTATGTCTTTTTTCTCGACTACAGAGATATCAATATACTCAATATCAGGGAATGTATAGTGATGAGATCTGAATTTTCTGCGCATAAATTTTACTTCATACTCTTCCTCGAATGCGGATAAAATTTCTCCCGCGTAATAAACAGCTGATTTTTGAGACGAATTTGAAATTGAAAACTTTACCAGCACAAAACTTCCAACAGTAACATTGTCTTCCTTACTAAGAAACTTCATTTCTTCCATAAATTCATCTTCATCAGACGAATCGTTTAAAAAAACATCTATGCTTGACTCGCTTGAGGTAAAATTTCTTGGTTTTTTGTCCAATTTTGTCAAATTTTTCTTAACCGTCTTTTTCCTTTTTCTAACCGAAAGTTTTCTTTTTTGATACATTTTTTCTAGACTTTTTCTCTCTTCATATTCAGGAGTATCCTTATAGACCGCAGTTTTACCTTCTCTAGACCTCTTTGCCTTCTTTTCTTTAAAATTTGCTTTTGGAAATGATCGAATAAGATTAGAAATTAAAAGAGTCGTTTTTGATGTAGATGGTATTGGTGCTGTTTTTTCTAATTCTGGAGTTTTCAGCGATTCCATTGGGATCAAAGGAGTTGGACTTTTATTACCTTCAGTAATATCTACAGAGCTTGCTACTATTAAGTCCTTTACAGTCAATGGTTTATTTGTAACTTCAGGGGGCACAAAATGATCATCACAAAAAACGAGGCTATTAACTGGCCATAGGCCTGTGGCTTGAAATGAGCTCGTGATGTTTTTGATCGTAAACGCCTTTTCATACGAAATTTTGGCTAAACAAGCCAAATGGCGAATAGTTATTATTTTCCCAGGGTTCGACAGTAACCAATCATGCTCAGCTCTTGTCATGTACTTTTTAAAAGGACCATTTATTCCAACGTCCAAGGGTTGTAGCTTGTTTGTGGTATGTGGCGGAACTGTAAAAAGAACAATCCTTTTTTCTCGACACATCTCTATGGCTTTTACGGAAATATGGGACCCGTGATTTTCCATTATTAAAAGAGCTTTATTTTCTTTTGAGCACATTGTATGAACCGCAAAGTGTTGTATTACTTGGGGAAACATTTCCGAAGTCATATAGTCAGTTTTGTTGCCCAAAGCTGAAGATCCATCATCCCCTTAGTATTCCTCAGGATTTCTCAGTCTAGGATAGAGAAAAACGGGAGGCACGGTGGCCCCCGCAGCATTAATCATACCAACAACAGTTATTGATTCGCCTCTTTCTTGCGAGGATACGTTACCAACTTGTTTTTTGCCCTTGGTAGCAACGACTTTTAATGGTTCCATAACAGTCGTCAAGCCTGTTTCATCCAAATTCCATATCTGGCTTGGACCAAACTTATATTTTTCCAGAATGGAGCCATATCTAGCAAAGAAGTCATCTACTACAGGCTTGTTGAACGCCATAGATCTTGCAAGACTAGTGTTTTCAGGCTTTCGTAATGATATTTTATTTTTGTGTCGATGCATAAACCCAAGGAGCCAGTCACGACCTGAAAAAAAAGTTTTTTAAGTATATACATTAACTTAAAACAGATCAGATTTTTTTAATGGTATTGTGTTGTTAGATATTGTAACTCAAATTATTTATTGGTGTTTTTTACAATACGTTTACATTGTAATTGTAGTTGGAAATAAAGGACTTATTTATTTATTTATTTATTTATTTAATTTATCTGTTATAATGCCGCTAGATAACACACTCGGACAAACCTGCTATTTTATTTACATCCCAGTTCGTTGGTAGCTTACAAATAATATAATATTATATAAATAATATCATACGTGTAAAATAACTTACCGTTAATCTTAAAAAATACACTTACTTTCATAAAAACAGAACCACATGGCCAAACCTTCAACAAGACATTTCCACTTAGAAAACAAGCGCGCAGGATTAATACAATGTCAAAACTAAATTCAAGTTTATATAGGAGTTACTAGCGGTAGCCGAATGTCCCCACAGGTTGAAGCATCCCCACTTTCCCCTATGTTGAACAATAAAAGCCACAATGTCTATTTTGGTTGCACAAAGTCTACTACAGAAGTAAACTTTATGAATAACAGAATGACATATTCAGAATTAAATTCACCTTTGAGAGCAGATGAATCATTCATAAATATGATTGATGAAGATTTCCATAAGGGTGTGGCAACTTCAATGTTAAAGTTAAATGTTGGTCTCGTTACTCAGGTGCCCCTTGATCATATGCACTTAGTATGTCTTGGGGTAACCAAAAGGCTTATACTTATTTGGGTTAAGGAAAACAATTAACCATTAACAATTTAATTCAAAAATTCCGGAAATTTTATGTGTTTACACAGAGCAATCAGAATTTAATCAACTGAGAATTTATGCATCAAATATAGTCAGTTTGCAGCAGACTTGCTTAAATACTTTGTTGAACACTTTGGGGAATATTATGGTGATGAGTATGTTCACCACAATGTGCATAAATTAATATATTTAACTGCAGATGTTTTGAAATTTGGCCAACGTGATAACTTCAATTGTTTTAAATTTGAAAATTATATGCATACAATAAAAATGTAATTAAAAAACACAAAGTTTCTCCTAGGACATTTTGTCAATAAAATTAATGAATATAATTAATTTTCATCAAAACCTTTTAATAAGATCTGTATAGAACTTTTAAAGTTACTCGACTTTAAGGTCAATGATAATGAGGAACATATAGATTATTTTGGATGTGTACGTTTTCATGAGATCCATTTAACAACAAGGGAGCCTAATTGCTATTTCATTTTAAAACAATCTAAAGAACCTGCAAAATCAGAAAAATTTACACTCGAGGGGCAATAATTTATATTGCGTATAAAGAGTTTATGTCTTTTACGAACTATTTTGATAGGCCATGTCCATCAAAATAATTTTATTGGGGCACAGTTGGTAACTTGTCAGAAACGACCGAAATTATTTCCTTAAAAGATGGGATTTTAACAAAATGCCTTAAAAATGATAATTAGGTCATTTCACTTATACATGGTAATTAATTTTAAATCTTTGAGTAGGTACTTAGGTTATGAAACCACTGTACATATCCGATTACAGCCTTTTTATTCTTTCTTTTTCTAGTGATCCTTGTTTGTTCAGATATTCCATAAAGTGGTGAGTGTCTGGTTGTGTTTTTGGTTTGGATGTCTAGTGGCGGTTGTTGATGTGTCTTATCATTTATTTTATTTACCGAAAATTATATTTAAACATAGTTTTTTCTTGTTCACAGTACGCTGTTGTACTCTTTAATAATGGGGATATATCTGTTGTCGCCAACAACTGGCTGATGAACATTAACCATTGTAAATGACCTACCTCCTCAAAGGACAAACGGACCATGATTGTGGGGTGGTTTTTAAGGAAGAGTGGCCAGATTATGACTGCACTTTAATCAGAAGTTTTGGTAATTCTTTTAATATAGTAATTAAAGAACATAATAACATGATCATTGACAGATCACAATAATTTGCCATTTTTACAACTTTTTCTTTTATTCATTATTTTTTATGAATAGAGTAAAACATATCCCGTTAAATTATTTTCAAAATTTCGTGTAGTTCACAGTTTAAACACTAAACTACATTAAAAATTCCATAAAGATAATTTTGGACTACCAGGTAATCGCACATCTCTTCAAACATTTTTAATTTAGTTTATCTTTTATACTGTATGGTTGTTTTTTCCACGTCTGTAGTATTTAATTTTCAAAAATAAGTAAAAAGTTGCAAATTGGTCATTTTTGTTTCTTTGGAAGGAGAAATAAATTTCGCATTAGATTATTTCTAAAAAAAATAAAAATATTGGTTTCTACACTGCGCCACTTATTTAACGCACAACCAAAATTTTGTCTCAACTTTGATGTTATGTATTTTCGAAATCTGTTCGTTTTTATTATTTTTTTTTCTAATTGTAGGGTTCTTTTTTAAGAATATTACTGTCTTTATTGTTTGGTCAAAAAAGTAACTTTGCTTTTATACCGGGTGTTATAAGAATGCTGCGATTTTTTATGAAAATTCAAAACACCCTGTGGGGTATACTAGGCACTGCAAGATATTGAATTTCACCCAAATGAAAGTCTTATGTTTCCTTTACATTTTTTTTTTTTTATTTATTTGTTTATCACTGTTACTTTATTAAATACACTGTTTTTAGTTAAACGTGTTTTTTATTAAATATACCTACATTCTTTAGCAGAAAAATATCAACACCTCAAAATGAACAAACTGCTTTTATTAACGCAATAACAATTAAAATAACATAAAAAAGGCAAAATTAAAAGTAAATAACGAATTAATATGTGGTGTTTCCAGCCCTGGCCCGAATGACCTCCCGACATCTTTGATTCATACTTAAAACTAATACTCTTATTTCGTTCTGATCGAAGCCATGCCAAGTCGTTCGCCCAATTCTTGTAAGTTTTGAGGTTGTCGTTCTTGACTTTGTAACCGCCTGCCAATAAAATCCCAAATATGTTCAATGGGATTTAGGTCAGGGCTACGAGCTGGCCATTCTATGTCACTTATTCCTACTTCTGCAAGAAAATTTCTTACGATAAAAGCAGTGCGGGGACGCGCATTGTCGTGCATAAGCAAACAATTGGGTCCCATATAGGGTGCACAAGGCACAACATATTTCTCAAGAATATCTGTAATGTATCTTTCGGAATTGAGATTTCCATTTACAATTACCAAGTCCGTTCGTCCCGTCAAAGATATTCCACCCCACACCATCACGGATCCACCTCCATATAAAATTGTGTGTAAAACATTGCATTGACTGTATCTCTCATTGGGTCTCCGGTAGACGCGGATACGCCTATCACAATTATGCAAACAGAACCTTGACTCATCAGTCCAAAGAACATTTTCCCAATCTGCCTCCAACCAATTAACATGTTCATTGCCAAAATTTAATCTGGCCCTTCGATGATCTACTGTTAGTGCTGGTCCTCGAGCAGCAATCATGGGTCTTAAATTTGCTTCCCTCAGTCGATGACGTACAGTTTGAAGGCATATAAGCGGACCACCTGCGCCTTGAAGTTGAGATCTTAACTTTTTTTTGCAGTCGTAAATCGTTGTCTTACAGCACTTAGTCTTAAAAAACGATCGTGAATAGGAGTCGTAATACGAGGTCTACCTTGACCGGCCCGTCTGGAATGTTCTCCTGTACCTCTGTACCTATCAATTACCCTCGCTATAGTAGTGTGATATACTCCCAACCTTACAGCTATGCGATTGTAACTCCACCCTTCACCATGTAATGTAACTGCCTCCACACACTCATCACGAGATAAATTTTTAGATTGCCGTTCCATTATCCACATACACAAATTATTGTTGAACTGCCAACCAAAACTGACACTTCTGTTAGATTTCACTTTATGACGTTTCTTTCATTTTCATAGCCTGCTTCTTTACCGATAAGTGAATTTTAGGTAAATAAAACACTTGATGTTTCAAAACAGTGTATTTAATAAAGTAACAGTGATAAATAAATGAATCAAAAAAGAAAATGTAAAGGAAACATAAGACTTTCATTTGGGTAAAATTCAATATCTTGCAGTGCATAGTATACCCCACAGGGTGTTTTGAATTTTCGTGAGAAATCGCAGAATTTTTATAATACCCGGTATAACACCAAAGTTACTTTTTTAAACAAAACAATACAGACAGTAATATTCTTAAGAAAAAAACATACAATTAGAAAAAAAAAATTAATAAAAACGAACAACAGATTTCGAAAATACATAACATCAACGTTGAGACCAATTTTTGATTGTGCGTTAAATAAGTGGCGCAGTGTAGATGAATATGACGAAGCTTGCAAGCTGAAAAAAATTATTCAAATACTACTACAGAAGGAGAAGAAGTAGTAAAACGGTAGAAAGGAAAAAGAAAGGTTAAATCAACAAGGAGTAAGGATTATGAAATCATCAGAATGTAAGAAAGAAAATCTTGATAATATATTATTTATTGACTAATTGTTTTTAGCGGGATCATGCAGTACTTTCTCAGAAATTGAGAATAAATACTTTCAAAATGTCATTGTTTTGCAAAAAGAACAAAATTAACCTCTTGTTGCTGTTAGACTGTTGTTGATGTTGGAGAGAAGGAACCTGCTGATGATTTGAATACTGAAATTGCAAGTATAGGTTAGTATTTTGCTTCTACTTTAAATTAAACAACATTTCAACCTATATGTTAGCAACAGTGTGTCCGTTTTTTCGGCGCTCCTGAATCATTAGGTTAACATTTTAAATAAACCAATCAAGTTTGCACAGATGCTAAACTGTATATAGGAATGTTTAAATGCGTCCTGCAGAAATTTACTTGTTACCCAAAAATTATTGTCCTGCTGGAATTGTTCTTTTGTTCAATATCTCAAAATATTTATGTATAGATAAAGATACTACTAAAGTGTATTTAATTGTTACAAATCTTGATAAGACAATCATTGTCGCAACAGAAGACAAACTGCAATTAATTTTGGACATAGCCTTAGAAAACAGGGCCACGTAAAATTTCTTATGAAGAAACGGGAACAGACAGCTACTAAAAATTAGGCTGAAGACACACTGTATAATTATGTCCATGACCTTTGGCCTTTACAGAACGTAAGCAGTTTGTTAGATTTTGAAAAAAGAATTAAAGAGGACGAACATTTTTCTTTGGCTGTGGTAACTTATATTTTTATATGACAGGTTTCTCTTTTTTTTTAAACTAGACATGGAAAAGATCAAGAAATTGTTTGAAAACTTAGATTTAATTTGGGAACTTGCTGAGAAGTCTTGAACTGTTAAGTTAACATTTACTTTGCCCTATAAAATTTCTTACTATTAATAGTTATGTTTTTACTTAATTTTAGTTACGAAAATTATCATCTGTTGGAGCCTCGGATTTCATACATAATGTAAAACGCATAATGGCAGTATTATTTTCTAATGACTTAGGAATGCTGCTCTCTTGGACGGGGCAGAAAGATAATTTAAAAATTGGCGGCTTTAGTACCATGGCGATTGTAAAAAGTAAGTACCTAGATACTTTCAATATTAATATATAGGTATATACATTTTGCTGTCAAAAGAACAAAAGTCACCGTTGATTGCTTAAATTTTTCATTGGCAAAGCGTTTTTCTTTATTAAGCTTTGATTGCTTAAGCATAACAAGCATAACAAGGATGCCTGTTTTAAAGTTTATAGTTAGTGAACTTTTTACTATACAGGGTCGTTGGTATGTAAGGAAACGGTCGATTATTTCTTAAAGTAAAACAGCTAGCAAAAAATTATCTGGACAAAAGTTTTATGGTTTTGTAAAGTCTATCAGAGTTAAAAAAAGATTAATATACAGGATGAGTCAAAAAACCGTAGAGAAATAAAGTTTTTTTTTTTAATGGATCACCCTATAAGAATATTTTTGGATTTTACATAAAATTTTTAATAAGTGCATTATAAGTCTAAACATAATAGCTTCCGAGATATCGACTTTTAAAAAATGACATTTTTGAATTTTGACAGCTTCTAACGGTACGCCATAGAGCAAAACGGCTTATTAAAAAATAATTGATATTTTATGTAGAATCCAAAAGTATTATAAGATATAGGGCGTTCAATTTAAAAAAATGAAAGTTTTGTTTACCATGACTGTTAAAGACTGTATCCTGTATAATTACAGGTGTCCCAGTTTTATAGATTTTTTTAAGGCCTACATTTTTTATACCGAAAGTTTTTTTATATTGTGCGCCATTTTCTAAATAATTGGCCGGTCCGGGACTTTTTGAACACAGTGTATAGGGATCTACGAAGATTACTTGAAAGCAGACAATGGTCCATTAAAATATATTTTAACCTATAAAACTAGCCTGGATCATTTAGAATTATTCTTCTTGTGTGTGAGGTAATATACCTACCTGTAGTATTTGAGAAATTAATTTATTTCACAAAACTTGGTTTAATTTCCCATAAAATGGGTTAAAATATTTAAGGCGCATGCATTTAAGGTCCAAAATCGTAACTTATAAATGTCTAAATCTGTCAGAAGCAACATAGTGTTAACCGTTGCTAAGCAATATGACAATAACGATACGAGAATATTTTATTCTCGACCTATAGGCCGATAATAATATATTCTCGTACCGAATCACAATAATGAAACAGCGGTAGCCGAGCAACCGCAATGCTAAGCATCAGCGATCTATAGGGTTATTACACAGTAAAAAATTTTGAGTGAAATTTAACTCAAAATTAACAAAATGCTTTGTCAAAACAGGTCCTCACCAAAATGTGTGAAATAAATTTACACAATGTGTGAAATAAATGTACACAAAATTGTGTTCATTTAAAATGAAAATTGTGTAAACAGCTTATTTTTTTGGAGTTTTCATCTTCCACTATTGAGTACATTTTCACAACTTTTGTGTTACATTGACACAAATTTTAGTCAATATTTACTAAAAAATGTCTCAATTAATTTTTTTTACAAAAAGTTGAGTTAATTTCTTTTCTTTTTTGTGTTTTATTGGCATTAAAATTAATTAATTTTGAGTTAGTATTTACTAAAAAATGACACACTTAATTTTTTTTTACCCAAATTTGAGTTAATTTGTTTTTATTGCCATTAAAATTCACCAATTTTGAGTTACTTTTAAAAAAATGTAGTGATTACTTTAATCTCATTTTCGTAAAATTATACCAAATTTCTAAGAATATATTTGACGAATTTATAATAATTGAATTTAAATTAATTTCTAATAAAATTGTACAATTTTTTTGCAAAAGGCTCGCTAAAGGGATAAAAATTTGAAGAAATTTGCGGAGGATTTACTGATCATATACATCTTAAAAACTAGTAAAATTTATTGCATATATACCTATCCTTCTTAAGATTGGTTTTGGGAGTTAAATAAAACAGGAAGTATAAAAAACACTGGTATATTAAAACTAAAATATAGTATGTAGTAACTTTCAGTAAAGTTGTCAAAAATGAATAAAAATAACAAACTCATTCTTTAAATAAACATTTTAAGGAATACTTATAACAAAAGAAATTACTTTAGGACAAAGTTAACATTAAATGAGATTCGTAATATGCCTGGTAAATCCAATGCATTGAAAACAGTAGTATTTTAAGCATTTTTATTTCTTTGACAGCTCAAAAAATTTTAATCATATGAGATTAAAAACATAAAAAAATAGCTTTTCTGAAACTAAAACTAAATTGGCTATTTCGCCAAAAATGGCAAATGACACTCTATTATTGTTACTTTTGTCACATACTCTTGATTGATCCAAGCAAGTTGACGTATATAGTAACATTTTTATCTATATCAAGTTATTCTTGCATTAGATCAGTAAAGTTGTTAAAAACAAACGAAAAGCAGGTAACTAATTCTTTAAATCAATATACATTCTAACTTAGTTAACAAAAAATATGCTTTGGAACTATGTAATACTGAGACACGTGATATGGCTGGTGAACCTCGTATGGTTCCTTGTAATACATAGAATCAAAAGTAATGAGATCAATAGTATTTTGACCATTTTTATCTATTTGGTAGCTCAAAAAATTTTGATCAAACAAGACTGTCTGATAAATAATACAAACAAAAAATAGCTTTTCTAAAACCAAAACTAAGTCGGCTATTTCGCCAAAAATTGGTAAATGACAAACATTGTCAGTCCTAATATAAATAAAAAACCCTTTCTTATACATATATCCCTGATTGATCCAAACAAGTTGAGTTATAGAATCATTTTTATCTATATCTAATAAATCTTGAATTAGGTCTTTATAATAATATTCCTTAAGTAGGAGCCTTTTAGAGATATGAAATTCTGGGAATAATTCGGTGTTTATATTACAGAAATATTCTTGATGGCGAAAGCTCAGCGTTTTTGCCAAATTTTTGTAATTTCGTAATTTAAATGTCATATTTTTAAAAAATGAGTGTTTTCCTTCAAATCGCATACTCCACAGATGTATGATGGGGCCCATTTTTTTAATAGTATTAGGATATTGTACCATAAAATGGTGTTTTGGAATAAGGGGATATTGAAAAATTTTTTTAAATAAACAATGATGATTTTTAATGAGATCTTGTAGATTGGATATCATTTTAGTGTTTACTTTCGGGGCAAAAATTATAAGCATAATGTTTATTAAGTGTTGTAAAACATTCCAATAAAGTTTGACATCAGGACTTTGTATTACATCTGAAATAATTAAAGGTAAAAACCTTATCAAAACCCAGGTTTGTACAGCCCGTTGTCCTATGAGATGTCCGGGTTTATCTAAATTTATAATGCTTGGTTTTTCAGTTAAATGTATTGCTCCAAAATTGTCCGACTTTATTCTATTATTAATGGACTGTAAAGTAATATGGTTCTTATCAATAATAAATTTTAAAAATAATTTAATTTCAAGTTGTGCAACGCCTTCTAAAATATCATGCATTATATCAACAGAGCGAGACTCGCAAAGTTTAAAATACTCTAAATCATTTAAAATACTTTTCTTTTTAATACCAAAACAAATTTTATTTTCCATTATCGCCTCTGAAGCGTTTTGTTCATAATTCTTGTTTGTGCGTAGAAGCACCTTATCTTCGACAAAATTGGTTTGTATATCATTTTTTTCAATTAGGCAAATCCTACAAAAGTATTTGGCAGAAAAACTTTCCACCATCCCGTACAAAACATTTGCTCCTAAATTATCATGAGATAAAGCAATAATGGATCCTTTTACATTAATAATTTTAGAATTGAAAGCAACGTCAATACCTTGAGTTTCCAAAATTTTTATATCATCCACGATTGGTTGCAGTATTTGGTTTAATCCAACCGTTTTTAAATCTGCGGAATAAAACAATCCAACTAAATATATATTCTTTATGCGAGCATTAAAGTAAGGTGGTATGTTTCTTAGTATAAAATATAAACCTCCTAATTTGTGAATACCAGTTTTTGAACCTAACGGATTAGTGGTTTCAAATTCATCAAAATACAACTGTATTTGTAGGTTGCTTTGATTTGCAAATAATGGGTGGTTTTGTAAGTAACTCCCATCACATAAATCGTAAAGAAAGTTAAGTTCGAGATTTTTATTTTCACGAAAAATTAACTGTCTGGTAAATTCGTCATTAACAATTTTATTTAGCGTTTCTAATATTGGTATATACATAAAAGTTGACGGGACATTCTTCTCAACATAGGTTTTTGTTTCAGAATTAAAAATTTGCTCAGTTCTATGTCCTATTACTATCTCTTTAGGAACAACAATGTTTTTGCGAAGGGCTTTATTTATTTTTTAGATGCTATTAAATTTTTCAAATTCGCTTTTAACTTTACAGATTTTAATTTCCAGTAAATTTTTTGAGTCATTGTCGAAGCCTTTATTAATGGCTAAAGTGTTACTTACAAGATTGAACATTGAATCAGTTAATTCTTTTGTAAATTCGAATATTTGGGAAGTTGCATATTTTGGTAAATTCAGTGATGCTATTTGATTAAAAAATGTCGAAGCAATATATTCTGTCTCATCGAAATCGCTAAATTTGTGATTAATAACTTTTGATTGATAACTCTTTTCCTCCTCATCTTCCGGCATACAATGATCTATATTCTCAAACGATTCGGAAATATCTATT
Source organism: Polydrusus tereticollis (assembly GCA_963920685.1). Classification (NCBI taxonomy): domain Eukaryota; kingdom Metazoa; phylum Arthropoda; class Insecta; order Coleoptera; family Curculionidae; genus Polydrusus; species Polydrusus tereticollis. The sequence goes on from OY987332.1 coordinate 86,037,616, forward strand.
TGTTTTTTTTCAGACTGACTACAGGAATGATGTAGAGAGTCGTTATCTTTTAAATGATTTACATCTATATCCAAACTAATTTTTTCATGTGAACATAAGTGTTTCCTAAAACCGCTATATGTTCGCAAAGTACAGTCACAATTAACGAATGGACACTTTAAGTTCAGGTTAGGTCCATCATGTAAGTGATTAAACGATCTGAGATGCTTTATAAGATCAAAAAGAGAATCAAACAAATTTGAACAAATAAAACAAGCTAGAGCCATATTTTAAAACGCTTGCTTAACGAATATTATTATATAACCATGCTTACTTATATACTAACAACCAAACCGCCAAAAAAAAAGTACTTTTATTTAACTTGATAACGCTGATCTTAATTCCCGAATTTTTGGAGTTACATGAAGACTGTCTATTTTATAAAAAAATACCTGTATGAAGGTCCAAAAATTCAGTAGGGCTTGGTCGTATTCAATATTGAAGACGAAATGACACATAAATAATATGTCAAATGCTTCTAATGGGCAGGAAATATGCTCAAGGCTTATAATCTTCTGGTCCACTACCAAGTGATATGCTAGAAGTTCTCCCAGTGACAAGCCTTCGGTTATTAAATATGGTTGTTTCTGGTTTCGGTTTAAAACTTCAGACATTGGGACATTATTCTAAAAATAACAATACCAAAAACTGCTATAAAAATATGTCAACATGCAGTTTTTACCGAATAAATATTTTAAGGTTTTTGAGTAATTTTTAAAACATCATGATTTAGGAAAATAAAAAATAAACAATGAGATAATTTTCATTTCTAAAAGCAAAAGAAACAAATAGAAATAAAGGTCTGTCTTTACCACCAAATAACTTTATTTGCCCCTCTAGGGTAGAAAACAAGGTTTATAAAAATACATGAAATGACGATGAGTTAAAATAAATTTCTTAATGAATGTGTTGTACTAGTTTCGACTTTAGAGAAAGTCATCCTCAGCAACTAACCATTTAAGAAATTTTATATGTAAAGAAGTTAAAACAATTGGGGGAACAAAGAGGTGATTCAATAATACAATACAATATAATGCAGAATTATGCAACCTTTGGAATCGACAGGAGTTTAGAATAAGAACGATGTATCTCCATTTGAAGGTAGGGGTTGATTTATACGCAAGTAGAATTAAGGATCCTAATCATAGTCGAGTAATTTAAGTGATGTTAAAGTAAAAACGTGTTGAAAAATAAGAATTGTAACATATCAATTCGTTCTATTGTAAGTGAAACTAAATTGGCGAGGGGACATGATTAATGTTACGGTGGATTGTATATTTGTTAATGAAATTAAATGAACTTATTATTCTAAAAAGGGGGGGTTGTCAAAATGAGACTATGTCATCTCAAATAAAATAGGAATGCATCTGAAAAGAGAAAAATGTTCGAATTTTAGGAACTATATAATATATGGCCATATGATTTTAATTTGTTTTACAACTTAACGGTTTGTTAATTATATTTGTAATAATATCATTAATCATGTACTCACCAAGTGGTCATCATTCACTTGTTAAAAAATAAAATAAAATAAAATTGAATTGTTATTGGAACATTATTAAATTAACGACTTTTTGTGTTTCATTTTATTGCCTGGTGAAGAAATTAATTTTAATCTTAGCCTCAGCATGCTATTCAAAGGAAATGGCGTCGATAAATGGTGGGTACCCAGAATTGGTACTATTAGTTACACCCTTTTTTTCCTTTTTTATATGCGTAATTTAAATCAAGTTTCCGGTAATCAACTGTCAACTCCAAAAGCGGCAAATTTAAATTGGTTTGTACAGATATCCAAGGAGGAATAAGATATACAACAATATTGTCACTTAGTTACAAAAAAGGGAGGGGGGGTGGGTTTACTTCCCTTATTAGGGGGTGTACAAATAAGTTTCATCTTAATTAAAGCCCGAGCAATGACGTGAATAAAGCACAAAACAAAGAACCTATAGTATTTAATTTGTCATAACAATAAATCAAAAAACTGCAACCAGGTATTCTTGAAGTCACCAGGCCTATAGCAGCATGCGGACCAAAGTGAACAACCCTAGATGGCAGCACTACAAATCATAAATGGAAAGCCAAATCCTTGCATAGGCAACAATCCGGACTCAGAGGTAACATTGGTTATGTCACCGTTGAGTTTGACACTTGAAATTAAAATTCTTTTTTATAGGTTAATTAGTAAAATTAGTTAATATATTGGTTTATTATTATATTATATCCTAAAGCGAACGATAAAACAAGAACCTGATTGAAATAATATAATAGTGTTTAAATTTGCAGAGAATTGAAGAAAGGGAGACAGTCGAAGGTAATTTGTTCATTCAAAACTTGGACCTCAGGATTTTTAATGGCCTGATTAATCTCAAATATCTCCCATAAAGCAGATTGTTTACCATTGGGTACCACATGCAAAACTTCAACTCCCCTTTCTGGATCGAATGTATGTTTAGCATTAAGAATATGGTCAGAGAAATTCGATTTAGTGTCAGCGGGCAACTGTTTATTTTTATTTCTTTCAATAAGGGAGATATGATCCTTTATCCTTATGCAAAACTTTCGACCGGTACGTCCTACGTAACAACAGTTACAAGTGGAGGATTCATCACTATAAGTGCAACTCAGTTTGTAAACACCCGATTTATGTAGTACTTCAATAGTATCTTTATTGTTATTTATATATTTTTTTAAATTGTTTTGAGTTTTGAAAGATATATGAATGTTGTCATTAAATTTAAGGAATATGTTTTTGATGTTATGTGATATCGTTCCCATATAGGGTAAGCTAGTATAAAATCTAGGTTTTATAATATTTTGATTAGATAATAAATGTCTATTGATATGTTTATTTAGATTCTTATAATATATTTTATTAATGATGTGCACAGGGTATTTATTATTTTTAGCAAGTTGGTTAATGAAGGAGAGTTCTTTGTTGAAGTTATAATTATTCATAGGAATGGAGAAAAGTCTGTGAAAAAAGGAATGAAAGGCACTTAACTTATGGGCTATTGGATGGTTAGAGTTGAATGGTATAATATTATCGGTCGTTGAAGGTTTATGATAGATTGAGAATTGCAGTTCTTGGTTGTATTTACTAATTGTTAAATCAAGAAAATTGATACTATTGTCTTTTTCATGTTCTATAGTGAATTCTATTGAAGGGTGTATTGTGTTCATAAAGTTAAGGAAACTATTCAATTCTTCCTCTGTGCCACTAAAGCAAGCTAATATGTCATCTACATATCTATAGTAAAATAAAAATTTATCATATAAAGGATGTAATTTAATTTTCTTTTCCAGGAAAAACAAAAATATTTCAGCAAGCAAAGGCGAAAGGTTAGATCCCATTGCAACCCCGATATTTTGGCAGTATATTTTTCCATTGAACTGAAAGAAATTTTGTTTGAGTACTGTATCGACCAGTAAGCATATATTCAGTATATGAAAAGTGTTAAGATTAGAATTTTCAAATAATAAGGTTCTAACACCTTCAATGCAATCATCTGGAGGTATGCTAGGGAATAAGTTTTTAATATCAAATGAGATTAATCTAGTGTCGGCAGGGATTTTTAAGTGTAATAATTTATCAGTAAGATGTTTACTGTTTTTTATAGAAGTAGGGTTAGAGAAACCAGTATGAGACAAAATAATGTTGTTAAGCCATTTAGATAGACATGATGCTGGTGATTGAGTATAGCTAACGACTGGTCTTACAGGGAAAGGTGGGGGTTTGTGGGTTTTTATCAAGCCATACAAGAGTGGCACAGTTGGATTCATAGAATATAGTCTATATTTATTAGTGTTTAAATATTTGAGTGTATTTGATGTTATATCAAGGTTTGATTTAACGTATGAGAAAAATTTGTTAGTAGGGTCATTTGTTAAGAGACTAAAACCATCACTAAGGAAGTTCTCCACCCTATGAATATAATCGTCTTCATTTAGTATAGTAATGCAGCTGCTCTTGTCTGCCTTAGTGATAATTAATTTATTGTCTTTAATCTTATTAATTAGTTGTTTAAGTTTTTTATTCATTGTAAAATTATTGTGGTTGTTTTTAGTTTTAAGGTACTGATTAATAGTATTTGCTACATTGGTTCTGATTAAGTCAGTGTTAGAAAGGTCTTGAAATGATTCAAGTATTCTTTCGGTTTCAACAGCCAGAAGAGCTAAATTATTCTTATTAAGATTATTGTGAAAATTAAATTTGAAGCCCAAGTTTAAAATTTCAATGTCATTATTATTGAGTTCAATTGTAGACAAATTTATAAATCTAGGGTGGAAATTAAAATCAATGTTACTAAATGAGCCATTGGGCAAGTGTCCTAGGTTAAATTCATGCTCAAACACGTCATTACTAAAGCTAGCATTATACAAAGAACTATCAGATATATTCTCAACCTGGTTGAAGTCAATTCTAGTGTCATTTTTATAATAAAATTTGTTTGGTTTGGTGTGATTAACAGTATCACATTCAGGTAATTGTTTTTGAGCAAGTGTGGAGATTTTATTATGTAATCTATCAATTTTAGTAGTATTGATATCATCTACATATTGTAATATATCCTTATATAGGGTATCAAATTCTATTTGGTGTAATAATGTTGATAATTTGAGATGTAGTGACTTAAGTTTGACTTCAATCAAGTTAAGAGCAAAATAGCACCTTTTTACTTCATGTCTAATCCATGTTGTTTTAGCTACTTGGATAGCCCTCCTAGCAGATGTGGAGTTGTTCTTAGTATAGATGGAGATGTAGTTCGGGGTGATTCCTCTTCGTAAGCATTCATTATTGAACCATATGTCCGCCAACTTGTTTTTTCGTCGAAGATGTTCATTCTTAAACTGTCGGACTATATATGCCAGACTGGCTGTTTCAAGATTTAAGAAGTAGTCCATATTCTGTGGCGAGATTGTAAATAGAAATAAAGGTCTGTCTTTACCACCAAATAACTTTATTTGCCCCTCTAGGGTAGAAAACAAGGTTTATAAAAATACATGAAATGACGATGAGTTAAAATAAATTTCTTAATGAATGTGTTGTACTAGTTTCGACTTTAGAGAAAGTCATCCTCAGCAACTAACCATTTAAGAAATTTTATATGTAAAGAAGTTAAAACAATTGGGGGAACAGAGAGGTGATTCAATAATACAATACAATATAATGCAGAATTATGCAACCTTTGGAATCGACAGGAGTTTAGAATAAGAACGATGTATCTCCATTTGAAGGTAGGGGTTGATTTATACGCAAGTAGAATTAAGGATCCTAATCATAGTCGAGTAATTTAAGTGATGTTAAAGTAAAAACGTGTTGAAAAATAAGAATTGTAACATATCAATTCGTTCTATTGTAAGTGAAACTAAATTGGCGAGGGGACATGATTAATGTTACGGTGGATTGTATATTTGTTAATGAAATTAAATGAACTTATTATTCTAAAAAGGGGGGGTTGTCAAAATGAGACTATGTCATCTCAAATAAAATAGGAATGCATCTGAAAAGAGAAAAATGTTCGAATTTTAGGAACTATATAATATATGGCCATATGATTTTAATTTGTTTTACAACTTAACGGTTTGTTAATTATATTTGTAATAATATCATTAATCATGTACTCACCAAGTGGTCATCATTCACTTGTTAAAAAATAAAATAAAATAAAATTGAATTGTTATTGGAACATTATTAAATTAACGACTTTTTGTGTTTCATTTTAATAATAAGGGAAGTAAACCCACCCCCCCCCCCTCCCTTTTTTGTAACTAAGTGACAATATTGTTGTATATCTTATTCCTCCTTGGATATCTGTACAAACCAATTTAAATTTGCCGCTTTTGGAGTTGACAGTTGATTACCGGAAACTTGATTTAAATTACGCATATAAAAAAGGAAAAAAAGGGTGTAACTAATAGTACCAATTCTGGGTACCCACCATTTATCGACGCCATTTCCTTTGAATAGCATGCTGAGGCTAAGATTAAAATTAATTTCTTCACCAGGCAATAAAATGAAACACAAAAAGTCGTTAATTTAATAATGTTCCAATAACAATTCAATTTTATTTTATTTTATTTTTTAACAAGTGAATGATGACCACTTGGTGAGTACATGATTAATGATATTATTACAAATATAATTAACAAACCGTTAAGTTGTAAAACAAATTAAAATCATATGGCCATATATTATATAGTTCCTAAAATTCGAACATTTTTCTCTTTTCAGATGCATTCCTATTTTATTTGAGATGACATAGTCTCATTTTGACAACCCCCCCTTTTTAGAATAATAAGTTCATTTAATTTCATTAACAAATATACAATCCACCGTAACATTAATCATGTCCCCTCGCCAATTTAGTTTCACTTACAATAGAACGAATTGATATGTTACAATTCTTATTTTTCAACACGTTTTTACTTTAACATCACTTAAATTACTCGACTATGATTAGGATCCTTAATTCTACTTGCGTATAAATCAACCCCTACCTTCAAATGGAGATACATCGTTCTTATTCTAAACTCCTGTCGATTCCAAAGGTTGCATAATTCTGCATTATATTGTATTGTATTATTGAATCACCTCTCTGTTCCCCCAATTGTTTTAACTTCTTTACATATAAAATTTCTTAAATGGTTAGTTGCTGAGGATGACTTTCTCTAAAGTCGAAACTAGTACAACACATTCATTAAGAAATTTATTTTAACTCATCGTCATTTCATGTATTTTTATAAACCTTGTTTTCTACCCTAGAGGGGCAAATAAAGTTATTTGGTGGTAAAGACAGACCTTTATTTCTATTTACAATCTCGCCACAGAATATGGACTACTTCTTAAATCTCAAAAGAAACAAGTTATTTTTCAAATAAATTTTGTACGAAGTGCTAACAATAATTAATAAATATATACAGGGTGATTTATTAGCTCACCATCAAATTGCGACAAATGAAAGGTGAGGTTATTTTAAGAAAAAAAAATCAATAAACAAAATACAGAAAAATAAAATAATAAACAAATAAAATCAAAATCGGACATATTATGGAAAGTATTTTTCTTAAAACTACCTCACCTTTAATTTGTCACAATTTGATGATGCGTTAACTAATCACCCTGTTTACAGGCTAGCCAACTCTCAACACATGATCCACTATAGCGTCTAAAGCAATAAATATATTAATTTAATTTAAGAACCGGGATATATAGTGTTGCTTTAGCTACATTTTAAAATTATTAAGGAATATCAGGGTGTCCCCAAAAAAACAGGGCGTAGCAGGTATACACTTTTTTTGATTGGACACCCTGTAAATTCCTTAATGATTTTAAAATGTAGCTAAAGCACTCTATATAACCCTGTTCTTAAATTAAAATAATATATTTTTTGGTTTACACCCTATAGGTGATCTTACATTCAGAATGACCCACCCTGTTTAATGGAGTAATTAAAATCGATTTTAAATTGTTTGTTGTAACGTTTTAGCATAATAATATTATTTTTAAGAAACGCCAAGTAAAAAGTAATTTAAATATCAGTGAAAGTACTTTAAAACTTGATTTAAATTAAACTAATGAAAAATGGTTGTTGGGTATGGTATATATATATATATATATATGTATATACCTTTTTAAACAAGATCAGTTTTTTGGATGCACTAACTACATTATTCTTATTAGTAGTTTTTATTCCCTTTGCAGTTGGAGGCAACATATGCAGTAACGCTAATAAAGCTCTTACTGATTTTGGCCACCCTAAAACAAATTATGGATTGTTAGACAATCAAGCAAAAAACAACAAAGCAAAACAAAATATAAAAAATCAAGAAATATTACCGTCAATACTTACTTTCCTTATTATCTTCATTTTGATCCAACAACTCATTATTGATCTGCTTGGAGGTTTTCACGTATATATCTAAGACTTTTTCCACAAATTGCATGAAGCATTCAGATAATGTGGGTTTATTTGGGTGCAACAAACTGAAATCTTGTTCAATCTATAAATAAATGTAAAAAACTATTAATACTTAATTTTGTAAGTCTTCCTAATGGAAATGTGTAAGTAAGGAAGAGTTTTAAAAATAAAATCGCAAGAGCTTCTAACAGAATGCACTCGCAGTTTTCTGAGCTGCGACAAAACAATAACTTCTTTCAATATAAGACAAAAGGGCTTGTTCTCTAAAGATATTTTCTTACAACCTGTGTATTACAAAAAGGGATTCATATATAGTGTTTCAAAAAGGTTGAACACACTTTGTCTAATTTTCTGATTACAAATTATATTATTAAACAAAAATGTATGATATTTATACAGGGTGAGTTTTTTTTTTATGTTTAGTACAGGCATCTCGGAAACTATAGCAGATACGAAAAAGTATTAATGGGCAAAGAATTGCAGTTTTGTAAGCTCTACTCGAAACCAATTTTGGTTTTACAAAATTTTACAGCTGTCACTAGATATTTTAAGAAAACTGATTTTTGGCGATTTCTTAAAACGCTCCTTTAGCTCTGAAAATATTAATTTTAGAACAAAATGTGAAATACAAAAGTTGTAGGAAATATTATTCTTAATAAAATGACATAGAAACTTTTTCGTCTGGCCCATTTAAACTTTTTCTTATCTGCTATAGTTTCCGAGGTCCATGTACTAAACATAAAAAAAAACTCACCCTGTATATAAACTTTTAGGTACACAGAAACATTAAGTTGTTATTGTTAAGATAATATATGTATTAGTATCTAATACTAGCAAATATTTTAATAGAATTAAAGAGAAAATCTTTTATTAGCATAAATCCTGCCATTTTTTGGTATTTTGCTTTTTAATGTAGTCAGTTTTCTTCATATATCTTAAAAACAAATTTCTGTGCTCCCAATTTCATGACAACATATTATTTATTTGAAAAATCGAAACAGCCTGCGATGCAAACTTTCTATACTGAACGCTTTATAAATAAAAGGGCTTCTTACCAATCCTGGAGTGTCGATAAACCTTGGAAAATCTATAAGAACATTTTCCATCAATCGCTTTCTTCTTTGGACAAAAGTCTCAGCCATTTTTCTCATTATCTCATCAATATCTGTCCTGGGATTGGATTTTTTTAGTTCTTCAATTGTTCCTGTTATGTCATTGCTACACTCTGCTTGATCTAAAGACTCTTCAATAATTTTTGGGCGCTTAGCGATATTCGTTTTTTGTTTATCGCATTGACTTTTCCTTGAAAGTGTCTTTAGGCGCCAAGCTAAAAAACCGTCATGTTTCTGCGAGTTAAAAAACATTTCCTAAAACAGTAGAAACATACAGAACTTGCATTTTATCAAAGACTACAGAATTCCGTACCTATACTTTGATTTTACTTTTAAAATACTATGCTATATAATACTGGTTTCTTTTTCTTAGGGGAAATAAATAGCAACCCATAAAATCTTAAACATTTTTGAAAGCCACGCATATTTTATAAGGATTTCTATAACAAAACTTACATAGCCTGTAATTCCAAATGGGTCTCTTAATGAAGTAAATAATTCAATAATGCATTTTGCGTATTCTTCTTTTATCCTCGTGGGGATATATAGGCCATACCTGTCCACCATAAGGTCACATACTACGTTTACCAATAGTTTTCTTGTCTGGTTGGTCAAACATTTTAATCTTTCATATTCATCAAATATTAAAGTGTTTCCTTGTTTTGCAATAATTTGCTGTTTGAGTTCCTGTGTTTAAAATAGAAAAGTTTTTTTTTTTGTATTTATTAAGGAGGTAGGTACAGAGGTATTCATTATATTTTGACACCCACCTGCAGCCGTAATTACATGTGGTAGAAAAAAATTTAAATAGAGAACTTTGTACTTGTAGGATTTTTCCTCTATTATCTTTTAGAAGAATCAAAGCTAAAAATATCTCATTCATAGGTAGATAAATTAACCCTGAATATTATGTTATTTATAAATTATATTCGAAAATCTAGACACTTTTTGTAATAAACGCTATAGAAGTTTAATTGTTTTCGAGATATTAACGTCTGCAAAATGACATTTTCACCACTTTGAATGCAAACGGCTAAACTTTCAGCGAAACGATTTGCACTTTCCTGTCTTAGTTTTTAATTATCTCTCATCTGACATCAACTTCCGGGTAAGCCGGAAGTAACCCAAAACCGGAAAACTGTAAATTAGTTGATGTAAGACGATAGATAATTAAAAAATAAGACAGGAAAGTGCACTATCCGTTTTGCTCCAAGTTCAGCCCTTTGGATTCCACAGCTATAGCTAGTGGTGAAAATGCCATTTTTCAGATGTCAATATACCTATCGAAAACAATTGAACTTAAGAGCTATATATAGCGTTTATCACAAAAAGTGTCTAAATTTTCGAATAGAGTTTGAAAATAACATAATATACAGGGTGTTTCTTTTAAAAACATGTAAGTTGGGTTAATTTATCTCCCTATTTATGAGATATTTTAAACTTTGATACTCCCAAAAGATAATAGAGGAACAACCCTACAGCTTTTATATTTAAGGTTTTTTCTACCACCTATAATTCCGACTGCAGGTGGGTGTCAAAATATAATGAATAACCCTGTACATTTAGATTTGGATATTTTCTTACATATTTCTTAGCCATCAGATATATTGTATAGAGGTACCAATGACAAAAATTTACCACCAGTGCTTTTATTTATTATTACAGAATGTGAAATTAAATATTTAATATTTTTTACTATAATAAAAACTATATTTTACCTCTGCTTTAATGTTCCCACTAATGTTAAGAGTGGGCTCTCTCACTAATGCAGCTGTAGTTGTAGGTAGGGATGATGGAGATGGCATTAAAGTTGTTGATGGTGTTTCTATTGTAAAGTTTGTTGCCAATAATGATGGTTGTGGCACAGATATCAGCAGTGGTGTATCACTTGAAGGGTCCTCTGGCAATGTATATATTAAACTAGTGTTCGATGTCGACGGGGTGTTGGTTAATGTGTCTGTCATGATATCAGTAAAACTATTATTATTATCTAAAACACATAACAATAGAATCAGGCACTTATAAAAACAACACGCTATATATAATGTGCTCTAAAAGTGTGTGTAGGTCGCGGTGTAGGTATTCTTTAATTGCAGAGAATATATTTTTTAAATATTTAGAGCGGTTACAATTTGATTTATCTATAATTTAATGAAGTCTAGATTTTTGAGTAAAATAAAAAAAAAATAATAATTTCATTTAAAAAAAGGCAATTGTGGTCTGTCACATTTTTTGAGAGACCCTGTATACAAATAAAATTAGTTTTAAAAAAATTAATATCAAACCCAACAATTTTCGTTTTTTCCTAAAATGTAAAAGAAAAAAGATAGTAGGGGGTCCATTTATAATCAATAACCCTGTACATTATTTCTTTTGAAATAAGTAAGAAATAAATAAAATAACTTACATTCCGCTGATTTAGTAGTATGCATCACTAATGTTTTAATTGTGTCATCCATTTCCAAAAAAGTCGGTAGAAAATCATTATCAACCAATACACCCTGTGTATCATAAAATAACACAGGGTCCTCTTCATAACCAATTTCAAACTTTTTTTTTCCTAAAACAAAAAGGATTCCCAAAGAGGGAAAACGTTTGTATTTATAGTTTTATGAAAAAAAGTTTTCATAAAAACTCCTGCTTGTGCTCAAACGACCCAAAAGCATCTCATTTTGTCAGATTTATATACCGGGTGTTCAGGCTTTAAAGAAATATGAAAAAAGCTAAGAACAAATACCTAAAGAAAGAAAGATAATATATATGAAAAGTAATTAGTAAAATTTAATGGGTTTGAAAAGATACGCCTTAATACAAAATTTTCACTCTGCATAAATGTATATTCCTCGTATAATGTAAAGCTTTTAGAGAGCACTTCCGTTTACAGAAAAACAGGGTTTTAGTTTATTTACAAAAAAATTAAGGTACCTAGTTGACAGAAAATATTAATTTTGGGTTGGAATTTTTTCCCAGTCCCTGTACATTTAGGCATCGAGTAAAAATTTTGTATTGAGGCGTATACCTCGGGTGTAGCTTTTAAAACCCATTCAATTTCACTAATTACTTTACACCTAGTAAGTACTTATCTTTACCTCGATCTTTACAGATAAAGCTACTTTGTTCTTTTAGCTTTTTTCATATTTTTCTAAATTCTGAACAGCCGGTATAAATCTGACAAAATTAGGTACTTTTAGGTCATTTGAGCACAAGCAGCAGTTTTTATGAAGAATAGCTTTTTTCATAAACCTATAAATAAAAAAGTTTTCCCTATTTGGGAGTCAATCCATGGCCCATGGACACACTGTCGGTAATTTCAAGGGTAATTATTCAGCATCAGCAGAAAGTTTGCAAGAAGACAAGCTTTTTATCTCACTTTTTATAGATATAATAAAAATAATAATAGGTAGGTATAATGTAATATATTGTTTTGTTGGACTATTAACGTTAGGTTAGAATGCTCGTTAGAATGTTTAGACTAAATATTGCAACCATGTTTAGTTTTGGTATAGGTATTGTTTTGTATTTATTTGGAACAGATAACTATATACTTAACATAAAATAAAATTAGAATATATTTGTTATTTTTTAGAGTTCATGCAAGAAAAAATAACTTAAAATAATAACTAAGCTTGAGGACCAATATAGGTATTGTGTCATGGTGTTTTAACGACACATGCGCAGTGCTGAATTCACATAAAATAATCAAAAGTTAAAAGTTGGCCAACTTTTATTTTATGTTGTTATTTTTTTTTGTTCCACGAGCACCTCCATATAAATACAAAGAATTATTTTTCAAGGTTAGGCATCTGATATATTACCGAAGAGTAAGTTAGGTTACTCTTTGATATTATTTTATATCTGAGCATGAATTCGCCTTTTGGCTAAATTTAACAAAGCGTGCCGCCAAAATATTTATAAAATAATGTGTAAATTCAACACTTTTATGTGTAACTTTTAATCATTTTTGAGTATCTGTAAGAAGAGACGCTATAATATTCTTTCAATGATATGACGTGATGCAACGGTTTTTATTTTGCGATACACAGCAAATAATATTAAAAATTAGGCCATAGGTACATAGTAGATAAACAGTAAATATATTTTAAGGAGTAATAATAAAATTGATACTTGCCAATTTCTATTAAGTATTCATACGATATTTCTCTTGACTCCACTCGGCACCAAACTTTCCGACCCCGATATTCTAATTTTAACAAAATCTCGCGCGGATCATTCATTATCTATTTATCTATTAAAATAACTTAACAAATGACTTTATGATATTCTTTGCTTGAAATAAACTACCAGAGAAGCAGCGAGTCGACTCGAGTTCGCGCCCGCACTCGCAAACTGTAAAGAACTAATGGGAATTATGGGAAAGTCAAGGGCAAACGCAAAGAGTTTGATCGTGTGACCACCGTGTGACCAATCGGGTGATGCGTAATTCGGGAGCCGAAGTTGATTCCGAACATTTTCGAACATAAACGTGTGGCAATTAGCACTTTTATGAGTATTGTTTGCTCTCAGCTAGGGTAAATTTTCTTTAGTGTTACATTATTTGAGTAAAAAAAAAGTTTTAAATACATTTTGTGTAATTCTACTAAATATTAGGTTAATTTTACGAAAATGTGTGTGAACGAACACAATTGTTTGTTAACTTTACTAAAAATAGAGTCAATATAGCAAATGCACTCAAAATTTCACACCCGATTCCATTAACTCAATGATTTTTAGTGGTTTACTCAAACCGATTTATTACTGTGTAATATATTTTTACTATATTATAATTTTTATTTATTCTATTTCATCTTCGGTCGCAGAAAATATAGTATATGCACCTCGTCGGAAAATCATATTCTTGGACACTTGCTGGCCTCGGCTGCGCCTTGTCCACCAACTTTTATCCTTGTCCGAGAATATGGTCTTTTTCCTACTAGATACACGAATATACTATTTTCTTTACAACTTCATTGTCTTCTCGGTCTTTAAACTGACTAAAGACATGTGAAACGACAACGTATATTTACTGGCACAATTAAATTGTAACTTAAGTACAAATTTTACAATACTTTATTGCTATTGGTAGATAGATAGTTTAACAGTAGAAGTTTCAACGAAATCAATCCGGTTGTCATTGTTTCAGATCAAGAAATGGCTGGAATAACAATCCTACAGCATTCCAATTTTGTAGTAATTTTAAAAGACTTGTTCTAAACCTTGACATTAAAGGCAGCTTGGGAAATTGTGTGGCTCTTGACAACACAAACATATTGTATCCAACAGATAACAATAAAGCTATGTCATCGATGCCCATTACCAGTATAGATGATGTTTCAATCATTAAAAAATACAATATGGATGTACCAGATTCAATAGAGACAGATGATGATGAAATTATAAAATTAATTCCTGATATTTCGTATTTAAGTGAAAATGTGGTGGCTTATATTGCTGGCTTTGTAGTGAAGAAACTTAAAAAAATTATTTTTTGTAACACATGCCAAATAGCTTTAGAAGCAGACTATCATTCAGTAGATGATACACATGTTAAATTGCTAAATCAAAAGAATAGAGGATGTTTAACACGCCCCTCGCTGGATGTTATCAATATTTGCATAACTGTGGAAAAGAGGATACGATACATAATTAATTTAAATGATAATAAAATTCCAAAAGAAAAAAAGTTCTTTCCTACTTTCATAAACAAAATTTGTAACAAAGTTCTTCAGAGCCAACAGTTTTTTTTAATCCTTAATGATCACATATTGACCATGTTTTCATGGAAAATCTACAAGCCAAATTAATAAAGCACATAGTTTTAATATATTCAAAAATACGTTTATATAGCTTTTCCAAAAGGCAAACTGAAGAAATAAAAGGGGAATTAATCAGAAAGAAACTATCAAAACTCATTTTATTCTCTGGCTAATAATAATAATTTTGTCTTTTAGAAACTTCATAAATTTTTCAGCTCAAATCAAATCAAATCAAATCAATTTTTTATTTCCTCAATTCAAAAGTTACATTCAGAAACAGTAATTGAAGAAAACGTCAAAATCTGCCTAATATAGGTAACAATAATAATTAGGTACTAACTCTAAAAATAAATTATTATGTAAGTACAAAGTTCAAATAAAGATGTCAAAACAATATTCAGTTAAAAAAATCGCTGAGACTTTAACAAGTCTTTTGGAGCACAATTTTTTTTAAACGAGTCTTAAAAATATTTACATTTGGTGCGTTCTTTACTTCCAGCGGCAGACAATTAAAAAATTTACAGCACTTAAAATGAAAACTTTTCTGGTATAGGGTTGTCCGATGTCTAGGAGGTATTAGGAGCGCCCCGCTTCTGACATTGTAATGCAATATGGCGGATCCCGAATTGAACAATTGCCTATTCTTAAAAACATACAAACACGATTTAATAATATAGGTGTCATAAAACGTAGAAATCCTTAGGTTTTTAAATGCGGAACGACAACTTTCCAGCCTCCCCAGACTGGCCAGCACTCGGACAGCATATTTTTGCAGACGGAAAACTCTGATAGCTTGCGCCCCGGTTCCCCAATTCAGAATTCCGTATCGCATGCGACTATGAAAATTTGCGTAGTCCATAGTGAGAAGTGTCTCTCGACCACATTGCTGTGATAAGAAACGTAAGGCGTAACATACACTCCGCAGCTTGTTGCACAATAAATTAATATGGTCATCCCATTGAAGTTTATAGTCGATGGTAATCCCCAAAACTTTAGTTGTGTCACTGCACTGGACAGGCTG
This sequence comes from Polydrusus tereticollis, assembly GCA_963920685.1. Taxonomy (NCBI): domain Eukaryota; kingdom Metazoa; phylum Arthropoda; class Insecta; order Coleoptera; family Curculionidae; genus Polydrusus; species Polydrusus tereticollis. The sequence goes on from OY987332.1 coordinate 86,053,460, forward strand.
AGAAGAGCCCTCAAATAGAATAAGGCTGCCACCCATCATGCGTTTAGACAGACTAAATGAAAGTGCAACCGTTTTCTCCCTGTTCAGAGTTAAAAAATTCTTATCCGACCAAGTAACAATCTTTTTATATACACGCTCTGCAATGATTTTCAGTTGCAATTTATCTTTATTTATTATAAGTACATTTGTGTCATCAGCGTAACACACCGTATGAACATCGGAGCCCTCGTTGAGAAAGTTAATTATATCGTTCGAGAATATCAGATAAAGTAGGGGGCCCAGAATGGATACTTGTGGTACGCCTTGTGTGAGAAGAGTATTAGTGCCCTGTGATCCATTTACCTCAACAAATTGAAAGCGGTCTTTAAGGTATGAACTGAAAAGACTGTGAGGGACACCCCTCACCCTATATCTACGCAATTTAGCCAGCAATAAGTCGTGGTGGACCCGGTCAAAGGCCCTCGAAAAATCCACAAAAAGTCCTAACACCGATAATTGCTGGTCTAGAGCTTCGACTATTTTTTTTTGAAAAGAACATAACGCTGTTTCCGTACTCTTGCCCTTTGTGAATCCGTGTTGTGATGGTGAAAGCAGACTATTTTTCAGTATAAAATCATTCAATTGTTCTTTCATGACTAGTTCAAAAATTTTTGAGATGCTAGTTAGCAAACTGATTGCTCTATAATTCGAATAGTTATTTGGATCGCTCTTTTTATAGACTGGCCTAACAGATGCTAACTTTAATTTGCTCGGAAAAGTCCCATCACTAATAGAAAGATTTATGAGAAATGCAAGCATTTCGACCAGTTCCTGTCCACATTTCTTAATTAGATTATTTGATATTCCATCGACCCCACATGACGATGAATTTTTCAAGTTAACTATATGTCTCTGTACATCCAGGGAGGAAACGGGTTACATAAAGAAAGAGGTGTTAGAGAAAGGAACATTTTGCTTCAAAAAATCATTATCTATCTCCAAAGTCTGAGAGTGATCGGTATCGGTAAAAAAAGAATTAAAGTTAGTAGCAACCACTTCGTCGGACAACCTCACACCATTCTCTATAATATTTATATCAGAACCCACTTCCCCTTTTTTTTGTATATTATTAATTAAACTCCACATTGCCCTTGACTTGTTAGATGACGCTCTGATTTTTTCGTCATTATATTTAGTTTTTGCCAATTTAAGTTGTTCTCTATAATGTTTATTTAGATATTTGCTTATACTTTTATATTGGGAATCGTGTTTGGCTATCTCGCCATAAAGAATGACACGCTTTTTAAGCTGTAGAAGATATGGAGTTAATTTATACTTATTTTTATATCTGCTTGTATTAGGATTAAAACGCTGTAGAGGAAAACTGAGTTCAAAAAAATGAAACAAGGTATCTGAAAACAAGTCAAAGGCTATATTTGGACACGTTTCAGTTCGTACCAAGTGCCAGTTTTCCGACTGTAGATATCTAAGAAATCTTTTGACGTTGTAGCTATTTATATTGCGCCCGAGAACGCATTTACCTGATTTCCTCTTAGGAACAACCAAATCTAAATACATTACTAACATTTGAAAATAATGATCCGAGAGGCCCAAGTTAACAACACTTCCCTTGTAACCAGAGTCCCTACTGACTAAAAAATTGTCAATACAAGTACTTGATGATGATGTAACCCTAGTTGGCTCGACAATAACGTATTTTAAATTAAAACAATACAAGATATCTGTAACGAAAGTTAAGTTGCTACTATGTTTGGAAAAATCTAGATTAAAGTCACCACCGATTATAAAACTAAATCTAGAAGAGGAAATGTGTAGCAAAAGATCCTCCAAAATGCTTAAAAACTGCTGAAAACTCCCAGATGGAGGACGATATATGACAATTACAATACACCTGTTACTCTCTATTCTAATGGCCGCGCATTCCAAGACTCCTTCTACGCAGAATTCAGATACGTCATAGATTGAATTTCCAAAAGCGACGCTGTCGTATATATATATAGCGACACCACCATGGCTTGTTACTGATCTAGAGAATGAACTGCACAAGGTATACTCATTAAGTTTAATTTCTTTAAGTTGTGACTCATTTTGCCAATGCTCCGTAAGTAATAATATGTGACAGAAACAATTGTGCAACGCACTCTCCAGAAGTAAATTCTTATTTCCTAAACTCTGAACATTCTGATGAACAACTACTAAATCTTTCTTTTGACTCCTCACGAAAAAACTTTTTGGTTGAGGCAGGCTCACTCTCACTATCGCTGGAATGAACTATGACAACTTCTTGATTTTGAATTTGATTAACTATTGGTTGTCCGTCAGATGTTGATACTTCCTTTATTTCTTTACAAGTTTGGTCAGTTAAAACATTACAATATTGATCTTTGACAGTTATAGTATTTAAAACAGGGTTAGGGCGTTCAGTCTCAGTAGGAATTATAATCAAATTCATCATGGTTAATATATAAAGGGTTTAAATGGTGCATGCAGAATGCTCGCATTATATTCGTTTTAATGTAGCGGGTTAAATGAGCAGATCTATTTTCAATGCGTTCATTCCAGAGGTACTGATTTGTGTCTAGGAAGTTAACATGTGTAAAATTATTTGCAATAGATAGTAAAGTCTGATTAAAGCTATACATGAGATTATTCAGAATCCCCCTATTAGCACAATACGTGGAGCTTATCAGAGTCACATTCGTATTAGCCAGTGATGATAGTGCATTCTTAAGGACAGTCTCATCAACCCTCACTCCCCTCGTAATATCAGTAATACCTGCGAAAATCAGAATGTGGTCTCCGGGGCAAAGTTAGGGCATAAAATATTTAAATCCCTTACTACCTCGTCAAGAAGGGCATTTGGTTTAAAAAAATAACTGACTGAATATTTTTCCCGATCCTTAGATAGAACACTATTTAGTAAAGGAACACAAAAATCGGTGTTATTATCTCCAACCATGAAGATTTTGGGGATGTCTTTTCCAATTCCATCAGATTCACCTAGCGAAGTCTTTATCAAAGTGTCATGTTTGTTAGAGGATCTGGATTCGATTTTTTTTAAAGGTTTTTTAGTTTTGTGATGGTCTGTATTGGAGCGTAGAGTTGACGCTGGTTTGCTGTTTCGTTTACGTAACTTTGTCAGGGCAACCTCAAGAAATCTTACACGAGCCTCCAAATATCGGATTTTATTTAAATAGCGGAAATAAATTTTGCCTTTTCTTGAACGCGAGTTGACCTTTGTCAAGGCGTCAGCTAATAAAGGACTAAGGGAATTTTTCATAAAACCACCTTCATTACTGTTATAAATATTTCCATAAAATTGAAAGTAATTTTGTAAGGAAATTCAATATTACTTGTTTCTTTATTAACGATATTTTTCTGTTGTAAAGTGGGATGTTGTATCAAAGGATATATATATTAATTTTAATAGGTACTTTAATTTTTTCATTTTTTTAAAACAAATTCTTGAGTTTTTATTGCGAAAGTCGTTTCTGTGAAGGTGCAGAACAAAATAATACAACAACTGGTCTTATAAGCTATACCACGATATGTAGGTTGAGAACTAAATAATGTTTAGGAGACTCTGGGATTCATATCTTTATCCGCAAACAAACCTTATTCAATCAAATTAGTTTATTTGAAAAATTGTTGGAAGTAAGTTTAGAAATCAAACAATTTATTGATGTTTTCTAAAATGACAGTAATATGATTGTGGTGTAACCTTACGGCCCCCCGCCAATGCGGAAGTAAAAGAAATCGATGATTTGTTAATTGATCAGTTTTATACTTGAATAATTAATATTAATATGCGACTAATTATTTATATAAATTAAGTTTATATTTGGTGATTAACATATCACAAAAAATGAGGGTTGCCCCTGGGTGTCCGAGTATAGCACTAAAAGTGCCGCACGACTCTGGCTGCAAGTCTTTAATTTACCTGTTTTTGAATTTCATAGGCGTACGTTTCGTTCGCACAAAGAAATTAATTTTTATGACATTGAGAGCTGTGTTAGTATTTGATTATGTTATACGCTTATGTAATCAAAGACTAGGCTCGGACGTGGTTGTGATCGTCTATTAGGTAGGACTCTACGTTGTGTCAGATTCGCTGAAAAGGGTATCAGAGCGAAGTATTACACTGAGAAGGCTAAATTTCGCACAGGGATTAACGCTTGTGTTTTGAATTTAGAAGAGTTTCGAGACCGAAAAGTGGCTAGACGGCTCCTTTGTTTGTAAAATTTGGAAGAAAGACGTTATTGGCTGCTGACGGCGAAAAATCTGGATACCGAAACTTCCGGTCACGTTTCCAAAGGTTTCCCTACCCTGCATGCCGGACGAGACAAGGAGCTGTCGCTCTAGGCTGTCGCCTATCTCTATAGGTTCCCCTCAAACGGTTGCTGGAATGAGCTGTCGCTTCAGGCTGTCGCCCTCCGTCCCACGTTGAAGGAAACACTGTGAACCCTGCTAGTCTAACCAGAAGACCAGGTCCGCACTTTTCTCCTAACAACCTCTAACGCAGATTTAATAATGGCTTTAGAAGTATTTGTTTATTGGGGGCCATCGCCTAGCCTACTCTAAGAATAATGACATTTGTTCGCCAGTAACGGACTGTTAGATGTTTTATTTAATTTAGACAAATTATAGCGGTGGAAAATGAGATGCTCTTTCTGTTTTAATAAATGTCCTCACATCTCCAAGAGCATTAAACTCTATATTTTGTCCAGCGTGGACTTTCGTCCCACAATAGTGCGTAGGGAGAGCATGATAAACCTACGGGCCTACGAACGTAAATCAGACGCAGAAATTACCCTCAAAGTTTCCGCTATAAAGAAATTATGAGAGCAGTGATACTAAATCGGACAGCCGCTACTGTTCACGGACCTTATTGAAAGATGTTACTTGAGGGCGCTAAGTTAATACCTGCGAAAAACGCAGCGACAAGAGAAAGTTTAAAAACGGATTACTGCAAAAACATTAAGAAATTGCTCTAAAGTAAACCAAGGAAAAAAGAAAGGATTCTTCAAGAATTTGAAGAATAGAACAAACGGAGCTGGTCCTAACCTGGAACACCTTTAAAATAAAATATTATTGTGAATATTATAACAAAAATACAAAACAACTTTCAGAGACAGTCGACCCATAAAATCTAAATTAGGTCGAAACCACTGTTCGGTGAAAGTACCGCAAAAGGTCATAATCTACCCTTAGAAAGATGAAGTACCGAAAATTTGTGGGTCAGTCGTTAGTCTCACAAAAACATTTAGGCAAGTGTTGAGTTTAAACAGGTGGCCTTGGTCACCGCAAGGAAAGACGGTAAAATGGCTTTTAGAATAATTTTTTGTATACTGAGGGTTTTATTTTTTTCAAGAGAGAAAACGGTTATTAATTATTAAAAAGTTGTAGATACGGTTTGTTAGAGGATGCTAAAATAGATTTGAGAGAAAATAGAAAGACGAGAGTGAGAGTTCACGCCCCCGGAACTGAACTTATTTATATATACATAGTCTATCATTTTTGGGTCAGGTTAAGTAGAGAATTCAGAGGGAAAATCGGGAGATTCCAGTAGGTCACCGGCAATTAAGCGATGTCGCACACCTGGAGGATAGGAAAAGAAGGAATTCCAGTAGGTCACCGGCAATTAAGCGATGTCGCACACCTGGAGGATAGGAAAGGGAGGAATTCCAGTAGGTCACCGGCAATTAAGCGATGTCGCACACCTGGAGGATAAGGAAAGGAGGAATTCCAGTAGGTCACCGGCAATTAAGCGATGTCGCACACCTGGAGGATAGGAAAAAGAGGAAGTCCAGTAGGTCACCGGCAATTAAGCGATGTCGCACGCCTGGAGGATAGGAAAAGAAGGAATTCCAGTAGGTCACCGGCAATTAAGCGATGTCGCACACCTGGAGGATAAGGAAAGGAGAAATTCCTGTAGGTCACCGGCAATTAAGCGATGTCGCACACCTGGAGGATAGGAAAAGGAGGAATTCCAGTAGGTCACCGGCAATTAAGCGATGTCGCACACCTGGAGGATAGGAAAAGAAAGAATTACAGTTACACCCAATAGATTTTTAGCAAACGTTAAAATAATAAGATTATGAATTTTCTTATTCTGAAAGGTAATTCGCTCTTGCGCGAGTAAAGGGGTATACGTCGAGAATATCTGTTTTGAGCTATTAACTAAAAGAAGTTTATTATTTTTATTTTAATTTTATTTTTACTATAACTTAATTGTTATAAAGAAAACAAAAGTTGTTTTTTGTTTAAATCATTTAATTATAGGTAAAGCTAGAACACATGGAATAAAAAAATTAAAAAGTATTCATTTAACAAAAAAAAAAAAGTTGTATCTCTTTACACAAAAAAATTAATAGTTGACTCCCTTTACTCAATTTGATCTTCATCTAGTTCCTCTATATCTGGCAGTATTTCTTGAAGATCTTTTTGTGTAGGGAGGTTTTTATAGAAATTGTGAAATACGTCGTCTATATAAGGCAGTAACTCCATTAGGTTTTTCTTTTTTTCCTCTGTGATAGGATTTGGAAAAGAGCACTTGGGAATTGCTGAAATCGGCACTATTTTAGTTTGACCACGTCTTGAAAAGTTAACTTCATGAAATGGCGCATCTTGACTTAGTGAAGTTTTATACAAAAATATTCCTTGCTGTTTCTGAAACCTTAGCCACTTCACATTTTTCCAAATAAAAGGATTTCCTTCTTCATCTTTTTTCTTTACTTGATATATTTTTTTCAACAAGTCTGAGAAGTTATAAAATTCTTCGTTCTTCATTTCTATAACTTAAAATTTATTATTGGCATTTCCACATAACCGCACCAACTGGAACCAATCTCTTGGATGACTTATTGGAATATCGTATTTCTTCTTTTTCCTTTCGATTACGGAATGATCTGAATCACATTCCATGTGTGTATGCCCTGGAACGAGAAATTTATGATCCACACATTCTAGATGTGATAGCTGCATCAATACCAGAAACATTGTCACGACATGCGAATTTTTATTTTGCCCCCCGCATGTATCCGAATAAAGAGTTACATGTTTTATTTCAGGAGACAAAGACATAAGTTCTTTAAATACGGAAGAGGCTACCTGGTTTGCACCTCGTCCAGAAACTGACTCGTACCACATGTAACAAATTGCTTGGTTTTTATCACATTTATGCATAGTCAAATTGTAGGTCCAGAGTTTCCTTTTGTAAAATGCAACAGATGCTGTTAAATCCGGCGTTGGGAGGCATTGCTGAAGATCAAAAACATACAGGAGTTTTGTTTCATCGGTTTTCGAAATATGTTTGTCATCACTTTTGGCGTTATATGCTTCCTCGGCTTTCTCCAAATGTGACTGGAGTTCAGTATTTAGCTTGTTTAAGACTTCACTGTGCTTTTCGTTACGTATTAAAATGTGCAACTTTTCACACGTTGTGCATGTATCTTTCCGAAATTTTTTTATCTTAATTCCCATGTCATGAAAAATTCGTTCATATATTTTACGACTCACAGGCGGGTTTGGAACAATCCAAATTTTATATTCTTCATAAAGACGAGCTAAGGTGTAATATGAAGGTAAAAATCTTTTGTCACTTTTCTTTCTACAATAGTGACTTTCGTAGCTTGGAATGGAATTTATGTGATCTTTTACCAACTGACGACTATGGACGCCAATTTTATTAGGAGGCTCTTTACGACCTCTCTGATCTTTTTCACATATACCTGTTGGGCTGGTCTTGGACAATACAGTTGTTATAAATTTATTAGAAATGTCAAAGCATTTCTCAAAACAACTTTTGCAAACTTCAATTAATTCTCCATGAACCTTTAAATGATAAATATTTACACAATCCCGTTTCTTCTTTCTTTCTGATGTTATAGCTGTTTTTTTCTTTTGTTTTGTTATAAGACTTGCTGCATAAGCAATTCTCTCGTTAAAATCGCCGAGAGACCAAAAGTCTTTAAACACCAAGTTCAGCGTTTCATCGTCCACCTTACTAGAACACCCTTTCCTGCAAGCCACTAAAGGCTTTCTATCTCTACTTCTTATATTTTTCCCTTTACTGGTGACATACTCCTTACCCAAATTTCTGTTAAGTTTTCTTATTCTTCTTTTTTCTCTTGTTTCTATCTTGATTGGCTTTCGGCCTCGCCTATTTTCCTGATGATTATCATCACCTATTTGACTAGTCAAAACCATTTGACTAGCCAAACTTTTTTTTTTTTTCATATTATATGCTAATTGCCTTAAATTTATGTCAGAGTCTGAACTATCCGACTCTGGGACATAGTCTCGGTCTCTATCGCTGTCATCAACATCATCAACATCACAGTTTTCGTAAGAGAGGCCTACGTTATCCAGTTGTAGCAGCGGCTCTGAAATAAAAATGTAATATTTATGTAACTATGAGGTGCATAAAATAGTAACAAAATACCATAAGAAGTAGATGGCTCATCATTTATAAAATACGAAGTTGTAGCCATTGGACTATTCTGCAAAGTATAGAGCCCATCCTTCATTGAATGCATAGCTGTAGTAGCTAATGGAACATTTTAACACGCAAATACATTTGGGACATCCTGTAAGATAGGCTCACCTAACAAATAAGGTGATAAACATTGAAACTTACAGTCATGAAAGAATTTACCTTTTTCCAAATTATTAATATTTGGCTCGATCATCTTTGGATTGTAAGTACTCGATTGCACCATTTTCATCGAGTTAGTGGCAACGCCGGCGCCCTGTAAATCTCCTTGTACACCAACTAAGAATTATAGTAATAAACTACAATACCGTAGTCAGTACTGGTACTATTAAAGTATATCAAATATATTTAAAAAAAATATTTTTCAAAGGCTTACTTCTATAGATTTGATCAGAACATAAAAACGTAGTTTGAACATATCATTTTTCATGTTTTAAGTTTGTGTTTAAACTAAACTTGTGCATTGAACTCTGTCCCATTATCAGATGCTTTTAAAATATATGAATCACCTGAGCACTACAATTTTAGTCACAGTTATATATTTTTTAATCTAATTATAAAATAATAAAGACCTACCTAGTTAATCAATTTTTACTAAATAAAATACGTGCGCGGGTAAACGGATACAAGTCCGAATTTTAGTGACTATATTTTGTTGCAACATCTTACCTATAGGTACATACCTATATTGATTTAACTTATAAATTAAACTTACCGTTCTGAGTACCATGAAGCATATCATTTTCGGCTTGCTTGCACATGTCAACCATTACCTTAGACCTCTTTGATGCCATAACCTCACTTTAAGCTAATAACTAATGAAACACTTTAACAAGAGTTTGTTTTCACAACCACGTTGTACAATTTATTCTTACTACTTTATAGACACGATACTAAATGTTATTTGAAATATTCACTTGTTTTCTTGACTTATTTTCACCAAACCTCACTCAACATCAACTCACACGTGGACCATAACGAAAAACAATTCATTTCTTCTTCCTGTAAATAGGTATAAACGATTTGTATCCCTTTACACCAAAGCTGCCGTCTAAGTAAAAATAGGTAAAACGATATACGTTGATGTGTATCCGTAAACCCAAAAAAAATATATTGATAGTCTGTTTTACATAAAACGCGAGAGGGATTTCAAGGTCGATATGACTTATACCTCTTTACACAATTCAAGATCTTAATATATTGTGTCAAAATCAACACTAACCTCATTTTATCAAAATTCAGACTTATACCCGTTTACTCGCGCAAGAGCAAATTATAGTTTAAAATATAAAGTGATGAGACGAGAAACCCTTAACAAAACGATAGTTTGGCTAAATCCTCTTTTAAAATTTAAATAAATATTAAAATAAATAAAACCTTGTAGATATTTAAGAAATTAATATTAATAGTATGAAAATAGATATTTGACTCAAGAAACGAAATTATGTTTTAAGATAGAAATGTGGAATTTAAATATTTACCTATTTTTTGTTTGAAAATTTATTAATTTAGTTAGAGAATCTTAGCCCAATATTTTATGAAACCCTGTGGCTGGAAGAGCCTTTTTAAGATTTTAAATTCTTAAGAAAATTTTTCTCGTCTCCCCGTGAAAGCCTGCAGCTCTTTTTTTTTATGATAAGGCACAGCACTACAGGATAAATCTTTTATGGTGCTCTAGGAGCGGTGCGTGTGCGCAGAGAACGATTCACGTAGGTCTTGAATCTTTGGAGATTATACTCGTTGGGGAACACGATCTCAGGGAGGTCGTTCCAGAGTGATGACGAAGATAGCTCAGCTATTTATAGCCGATTTTTAGTGTCCGCGCATTTTTGTCTTCTCTTTGTGCGGTCATTCTATCTGTTCCCTGGCTCGCTATCGCGGTGTCCATGCGTAGCGATGTCCTAACTTTGCGAATTTTATTATTGAGCTGAAATTATGTAAAAAATATTTAAATGTTCATACTTACTGTTTTTATGTTTAATTAGTTAATAAACCTTGTTGACTCATTTCACCAGTTTAATTTAAACACACCTTTACCTATATTTAAAAATTTGTTAAAAAATATGGACCTGGGTCAGGTCTGTCTCAGTGGGTACCGTAGAATGGGGTAAATCAGAACAAAATAAAACTTTAAACTTAAAGATCTTTATTATTAAAACTGCTAGCCACTTGCGGTTTTAACTAAAATATGTGTCACAGCTTATAGTTGGTGTTAATAAAAATTAGATTTTTTATTTGAACATTAAATCGCTTTTTTTACTTTTTTATTGCTCTGTTCTCTTTTACCCACTGATGGGGTCAAAGAGAACAAAGAATGTTTTTCGATCTACTTTCGCATTTTAACTATGTTAGGGTAAATCAGAACACTTATATAGTTTAAAAAAATAATAGGAAAACTAAAAACTTTTTTGCAAACAAATAGATACCTATTTTATTTTTTACACCTTATTATTTATCAAATTAACAGGTACAAAGTTAACGTTATAAAGATTGTCTAACCTAAATCATTAAAATTAACATCAAACTTAAAACCTAATCTTGAACATAAGGGGTCGGATAGTTTTCCAACAATATTTTGGAACTGAAATTCACTGATGTCATCTACGGGTGGAAAAATGTAATAGAATCCATAATCATTTTTTGTATATTTGTTTCTAAGGAATTTGCCATGCAATTTATTGTTGTCAATTTTTAAAATTTGTCCGATGTAAAATTTTTCCAAATGTTTTTTTTTTCTGTTTGAAATGCTACTAAGACCCAATTATCCACATGAACATCAAGAACACTTTTTATAGTAAGAACATTAAAAAATATTTTTCCATTTCTTATTGAATTGAAAACTTCATTGTTATTAAAATTGTCTTCACACTCTACTTCTTTTGGCAATATATGATATTATTGGTGTCACAGAGACGTGGCTTCATTCGGGGGTGGATAACGACTTGGTAAGTATTGCTGATTATAAATTTTTCGGACAAAATCGTTGTAACAGACGCGGTGGCGGTGTTGGGCTGTACGTCAGGAATAACATAAGTTGTGAAATAATGCTATCCGCCTCATTACAATATATTGAGCATTTGTGGGTAAAACTTACATTTAACGGTGAGTTTATAATATTGGGCAATATATATAGACCACCTAACTCCGATATAAATCAATTTTTTAACTTTCTTGAAGATACGTTGTCTAATTTATATTCAGAATATGACAAAATAATATGTTTTGGAGATTTTAATATTAACATGTTAAACTTAAATACAAACGTTGCATCTCAGCTGGAGGCAATATTTTCTACTTTTAATATGGAACAGCGAGTAAAAGAGCCTACCCGTATTTCTTCGAATTCTATTTCTCTTTTAGACCTAATATTTACTAATATAGATGAAGTTACTGATGTGGGTGTTTTGGACTCAAGCACAGCCGATCATTTTTTGGTTCATTTCAAACTAAATTTAAATATGCAATTCGTTGAACCTGAAACCTTTTTTTATAGATCATTTAAAAAAATCAAGTTAGACAAGTTTCAGCGGGACCTGGAGCAGTTGCCTCTGGATAACATTTTTTATATACAGAATATTGATGATAAGCTAAGTTTTTTTAACAACTGCATTTTGGGTCTCTTTGATAAACATGCACCATTAAAACTATTTTGTAAAGCTAATAATTATAAATATGCACCTTGGATAACGGAAAATATCAAACTTTTGCAAAAACTAAGAAATAAGGCATTAAAAAGATATAAACAAACGAAACTTCCAGCGCATTACGAGTATTATAAACAGCTACGCAACTATACGACTTCGGCAATAAGAGCGGAAAAAAAGGCTTATTTACGATTTAAATTTCAAAACTGTAGCATGAAAGAAAAATGGTCTGAGTTAAAAAATCTTAGTATAACAAAAAATAAACAAAAAACATTACCAGATCATTTAAGTAATGTTAACGATATAAACGATTTCTTTATCAATTCTGCAATCAACAATATGTTACCGGGACAGGACCTTCTGAACTTTTACAATAATAATACTTTGCATAATGTGAATGATCCCTTTAACTTTGTGCTGTCTACAGAAAATGAAATATTTAACATAGTAAAAAACATAAAAACCAGAGCGACGGGAAATGATAAAATAAATATAACCTTTATTCTCCTCTGCTGTCCATATATTGTTCCCTATATTACTCATATAATAAACGAGTGCATTTTAACCTCTTATTTCCCAACACTTTGGAAACAAGCCCAAGTTATTCCTCTACCAAAAATCAATAATCCAACTGAATTCAGTCAATTACGTTCTATAAGCATATTGCCCACATTATCGAAGGTTCTTGAAAGAATTATGAATAGACAAATCGTACATTTTTTAAACTTAAACAATATTTTACCCGTCAAACAATCAGGATTTAGAACTGGTTATAGTTGTGAGAGTGCTTTGTCTGATATCACTGACGACATCTTAAAAGCTGCAGATCAAAATAAAATCAGTGCTTTAGTTTTGCTGGATTTTAGCAAGGCTTTTGACATGCTAAATCATGAGGTGCTCTTAGCAATACTTCATTACGTGGGTTTTTCTAATGTTGCTGAACAATTTGTAAATTCATTTCTATCTAACAGGACTCAGCAAGTTATATGTAATCAAAAACATTCATCTTTCTTAGATGTTCGCATAGGAGTTCCACAGGGTAGCATTTTGGGTCCCCTTTTGTATACTATATATACCTCGAAATTCCTTAATGCACTCCAACATTGCAATTACCACTTTTACGCGGACGACAGTCAAATTTACTATTCGTTTCGCGAGGATGAACTAAATGCGGCCGAAATTGCTATTATGTCAGACTTAACCAACTTCTATAATTTGGCCACAGATCATCTCCTAAAACTCAATCCTAGCAAATCTTCGGTAATTTTATTCGGAAATGAAAGCCAAATTAATTTTGTGAAGAACAATATGACAATCAAATTAAATAATGTACCGTTACCTTACTGTGATTCGTGTAAAAGTCTGGGCTTAACGATCGATTCTAGATTGCGCTTTAAAGAACACGTGACAGCTAAATTAAGATCTGCATATGGCAATCTAAAGCTTATTTATGGTAATAGACATTCCCTTCCTCACGAAACTCGGAAATTGTTGTGCGATACTTTGGTTCTGTCACAGTTTAACCATTGCAGTGGAGTATATGTACCCTGTTTGGATGCTGCCGATCGTTACCGAATCCAAAAGGTTCAAAATGCATGCCTTAGATTAATATACGGTATAAAGCGAAGAAACCATATTTCCCCTTATCTCGCTACTTCAGGATGGCTAAATATGAATAACAGATTTAAACTACATTTCACCACATTTGCGTTTAAGATAATTAAGTTTAAAACACCCGCGTACTTATACCAAAAAATTAGGTTTCGAACAGACGTACATAATTTAAATCTACGCCGTAGGCACTATCTGACCGTACCCCAACACCGCAAAGAAATTTATAAAAGGTCTTTCTCCTATGGTGTCGCTTCTTGCATTAATGCTGTAAGGGCCTTAAATACAGACCAATCCGTTTTGAGTTTTAAAAAAAGTATTAGAAATTATTTATTTTCGCTGCAATGACCATGCAGAGTTAGTACCTATAGGATAAATTTCGTTTTTTTATTTTATTTTCTGCTTCTCAACCCCCCCCCCCCCCCCCCCCACCCATCCTATCTCTGGTTTTTAGCCAAATCATTAAACATATTTATTTTTAAATGTAATGTTCTTCGCTTGGAGTAATTAATATATTAATTTGTAGTTATGTATTATATGAAATTATAATATTAAATTAAGGCCTGAACAGTATCTGGGTCCTCTGGATGTCTGCCTTACCAAGGCCTATTGTTGCCATTTTTTTCATTTTTTGCCATTTTTGTAAAATGTTTGTACTTAACTGTTGAATGGTTGAAACAATAAATGTATTATTTATTTATTTATTTAATTTATATTTATGGCTTTTTGATTTACAAGGTTATTTAGCATGTTTATTTCAGTCACACTTAATATTTCGTTATTTTCTTCGGGTTCGATTTGGTTAGCGGTGACATTATTTACAAGCCTGCATAACGGCAAATCCATTTCATCGGCAGATGTTTGTGGTGAATTACTTGCAATGTCTGGTGTATTTCCAACTACACTTTTCCCTGCCTCAACATTTAACTTTTGCTTTCTCTTTGATTTTGGAGCTTCATATCGTAGTTCTCGCAATAAACCTAAAAATGATATGTCTACCTCTTCTTCGTTAACATGGGTTGCTGTGCTGGGAATCATCTAAAACCTTTTGTTGGTCTAAAGGTACAATCCCTGTTTTTTTTAAAGGCTGATTTAATAAGCGCCTCACTATTAATGTTGATCTTCTCGCACAGCTTTTTAAGAAGAGATGGAAAAACTGATTTGGTAATAATTGAAGATTCTCTTCGTCCTTCACCTTTCTTATATTCTGTCAATATTTCCCTCCAGTGACCCTTTAGCGGTCTAAAGAAGCATACATCCAACGGCTGAGTTAGGTGGGTGGAATTTGCAGGTAAAAAAATGAAGGAAATATTTTTTCCTTCACATTTTTAATTAATTCTATTGACAGGTGTGACTATAGGTTGTCACCTATTAGAATACATTTTCCCTCACATTTATTAAAGTATGGAATGGCTATAGTTTCAACCCAATCTTGGAAACAAAAAGTGTCAAACCATCCGGAAGGAGTTCGTCCATAGCGAGCACCTTTAGGACCCCGCTCTGTCCAGGTCGTGTACAGCTGTGTGGCTTTGTACACCACATATGGTGGCAAAAGCTTTCCATCCGCTGCACAGGAGAACATCACTGAGGTTGATGACTTTGTCGAGTTCATTACCCTCTCGGGATATTTACACCCTCTTTTCACAAGTACTCTCTTCTTACCCGGGTCTTCCGAAAGGTTGGTTTAATCATCATTTAATTTCATCATAATTTATTAATTTTGTTTATAATGAAGTTTTCAGTCTCCAAATCAAGCCAGGTAGGGTGTCCTTTTTTCTTAGTTTCTGGATTTTTCAGGTGTCTGTGTATAACAGAGATTGTTATACCATGTTTTTTAGAAGCTTTACGGTAGGACATTCTGTTATATTTAACATCGTTGACTGCCTTTAATATGTCCTCTTTGGTATACGGTGTATTCGGATGTCGTAAAGATTTTATATAATTTCGAGGCATGTTCTCATTTACCCAATTTAACCTAAAAATTGCACATGGATTAGAAATTCATTTTTTTCAAATTAAATTAATGTTATTAATATGTTTTTTATTTTTTTTTTGTATACATTATTAAATTGTAAATGACGTGAAACTTACTTTTTAATAGCTGATTGCGTTTTTCTTAGTCAAATCTACAAAGTTGAAAAGGCTAAAAATTTCACGTTTCTGCCTGTCAATTTGGAAAGTCATTAAAATGACAGATATCAGCTGAATAGGGAATAACATGACCACCAACCTAAAGCTTGACCACTAAATGTAACCTTAAAAACGAAATATCCCTAAATTTAGCAGCAATACGTTTAAATTAAAATTATGATTCTTTTTCTGTCTTTTTGTTCTCTTTTACCCCTGATTCTGATTTACCCCATTTTACCGTTAAAGATAATATTATGTTTGATTTATTTTTTTACTAGTTATAAAAATATATGTACAGGGTCTTCCAACGAGGACTGAACAGGGGCTCATTTTTGAGCTTCCTTGTATTTAAAGCAAAATCCAAAATAGCCAATAGATGTACTTTTTCCTGCAGAATTCAAAAATGAAACCAAAAATTTATTTGAACCTGAAACAAAAGAGTTACGCTATGGATAAGGTGTTTTTTAAATGGAACATAGTTTTTTTTATACGATTTTTGGAACGAGCGATTTTTTTTTTGTCCGTTCTTATTAAAATATTTAATATTGTGACAGCTATTTTTATTAAATTTTAATGTTTTATCCAGTATAATTTAACTTTAACCTGTTTGAAACATACACTAGGTAATAAAGGTATAATCACCTTTGAATCCTTCAAAGGCAAAAAATTTGACAAATTTACTATAATATTGCCGAAATGAAATATTCATTAGATGAGAGATTGCAGATTGTTATCTTGTTCTACAAATGCCAAGAAAATGCAAGAGAAGCAAGGAGAAGATTTATTGCAAATTTTCTGTAGTAATATATTAAGGGATGGGGAAATTATCGAAAATCATTCCGAAGATTTTTTGCCGTGGAAATCGCTCGAGGGCTTGCCCGAGAGCGATTTCCTAATGGCAAAAAATCTGAGAATGATTTTCTGATTATTTCCCAATCCCGAAATGTATTTTGAAGATTATTTACCAAATAAAAAACTAACGATTTATGTTGCACAATTTAATGTATTGCAATTAAACACACAATTGGTATACTGTATAACAGTATAATAACCAAATAAAAAACTAACGATTTATGTTGCACAATTTAATGTATTGCAATTAAACACACAATTGGTATACTGTATAACAGAATGCTGAGGGGTAGAGTTTGAAGAAACAGAGCCAATTTTCGCTGCTGTGGTCTCTTCACAAATATCCATTCTGGGATGAATAGGTTGAGTACTGATGGGTGCAGCAGGGACCATGTTCTTGTCGTCGTTTCCTCTCATCTTATAAATGATATAATCATGGTGCTCTTGATCGATTTGCAAGTACGGCCTGATTGATGCAGTCGATGAATGGCCTGTGATTTTTATCAGCTGCTCTTCCTGGACGCCGCTTTTCGCAAGAGCAGACACAGCAGAAGCTCGCAGCAAATGGTTTGTCACTTTTTTCCCTGTAAGTAGGCCAGCTTTCTGTGCGCAAATTTGTGTCCATTTTGACAGTGTGTTCTTTCCAACGGGAACATTTTTGTACCATGTCTTTTTGGTCTGATTGACACTGACGAAGAACCTTGGATTATCAATACCCTGCCTTTTCGACATATATTTATGATACAGGCGTACAGGACACATATCTGGAGAACCGTTATTTGAAACAAGCCATTTTGATTCGGCATATTTTCTGTCTCCCCCTTGAGCGGTTTTCGTAAAAATTGGGTTGTATTGGATTCTATTGGTTACGTTCCCACAAGAGTCCTTCTCTACCCTGAAATGACTAACCAGACTTGTGTATGCCTCTCCTCCTCTCCAAGCAAGTTCAAATGAAAAAATGTGAAATAATTTTTTGATCAGACCATCTGGAGTGTTTTCATCAAGAACAGCGATGATTTTTTTGATTTCACTACCAGTCAAAGCATTGGCACTACATTTTCTTTTTTCTGGAATTTTTTGAAGATCCTTTCTTTTTGCATTTCTGGCATCTCTGGCAGATTTGAAGACTATGTCTTCGAAAGGGTTGATTTTTCGTTGATATTGGTTAAAATATTTTTCCATGAGTAATTTCGCAGTGACATTCCATATCGTTTTCACTGTACCTGAAATTAAGAAATATGCATTAAGCATTGGCACAAGAGATTGATGGACGTACAGGCACAGAGACAATTGCGCGGACACCATACAGGCAGAATTAGAAATTGAAAACACGCAGCTTACCTTCTTTGTAGTCTGTTCCATCTATTTTCCTCATATTGTATGCCCAGTCCTTTAAAATTTTCGCCAACATAGTATCAGGCGTCACTGATGTAAAATGGTAATCTCGTGTCTCACAAAAATTCTGGAATTGCTTCCATACGAAGTCTCTTGATCGCTTTGTATTTTCAGATCCATTTTTATCGACATTTTTGGTGATTTCTTCGAGAGAAAAATCTCCAAAACGTTCCATTTTTGTAAAACGTTTAAATGATATCTCGAAATGACACTTTGGAGTTTGTTTGTATTTTATTTGTTGTCCATAGTAACAACCAAAAACGCCATTGTTCGTTATCTAGATAATCATCAAACATCACCACGACAATAAAAAACCTGTTGTTACAGACGTGTGATTTTAACTGTTGACAAGTGCGATTTTCAGTTCTGACGGGTGAGATTTTCACTTTTGACAAGGGTGATTTTCACCGGAGAGCGGGAGATTATCGCTGAATAATCAGGTGAAAATCAACCCGCTTTTATAATGGATAAGGTAAATAATCACAGAAATATATCCGTCAATACTATTCTAAGGATAAAGAACCTATTTGAGGAAAATAAAACATTACATGACAGAAAAAGAAATCCAACTCTATACTAATTAAAAAAAAAAACATTAATAATTTAATTGTTCAATGTGACCTCCGTTGTTCTCGAAACATGTGCGATAACCTCTTTGTAGCCTTTCCAAACTTGCTGTTATACTGTGATTTTCCTGGTTAAGGCGATTTATTTCATTCACAATTTTCTGCATGATCTCTTCAATATCGTGGTTTCGCTGCTTGTATACCACGTTCTTTAAATGGCCCCAAAGAAATGTGTCTAATATTGACAAATCGGGACTATTGAGTGGCCAAGCATAGGTTCCATTTCTACCAATCCATTCTTCATGGCGGCCGTTTAAATATTGAGTAACCTCACGCACGGCATGCGGAGGGGCCCCATCATGTTGCCAAATTAAATTTTGATATTCTTCCAATGGCAAATCTTCCAAAAAGTTCTCAATTTCGTTTTCTAAGAACTCGTAGTATCTCTGTCCATTTAAAGTCCCGTTAAAAAATATTGGTCCCAAAATTCTATTATTTTTTATGCCACACCAAACATGGATTGAAGTCCTTCCTTGAAATTTAATTGTCTGAAATTTTCTTGGATTTCCAACGGCCCAGTGATGATTATTATGTCTATTGAAAACCCCCGATGTTGTGAATGTGGCTTCGTCAGTCCATAAGATATTTCTGAATAAATTAGGGTCTTCGTTTTCTTTCCGAATCACAATTTGGGAAACAAATTGGAAGCGAAGTTCTTTTTGTGCCGGTGTTAGATGTTGAAGTGGAAGGATATGATAAGACTTAAATTTATGATTTCTTAAAGTCCTGTGAACAGTTCCTTGGGTAACTCTTCTGCGTCGTACACCGCCGCCGTATTGAACGTCCCGAACTGCGTCCGAAATTGATTTGGTTGGATTCAGTCGAAAATAATTCACAATGGCACGGTCTCGATTTCTATTCCTTTCTGGATTTCTTTTTCTGTCATGTAATGTTTTATTTCCCTCAAATAGGTTCTTTATCCTTAGAATAGTATTGACGGATATATTTCTGTGAAAATTTGCAATAAATCTTCTCCTTGCTTCTCTTGCATTTTCTTGGCATTTGTAGAACAAGATAACAATCTGCAATCTCTCATCAATGAATATTTCATTTCGGCAATATTATAGTAAATTTGTCAAATTTTTTGACTTTGAAGGATTCAAAGGTGATTATACCTTTATTACCTAGTGTATGTTTCAAACAGGTTAAAGTTAAATTATACTGGATAAAACATTAAAATTTAATAAAAATAGCTGTCACAATATTAATTATTTTAATCAGAACGGACAAAAAAAAAATCACTCGTTCCAAAAATCGTATAAAAAAAGCTATGTTCCATTTAAAAAACACCTTATCCATAGCGTAACTCTTTTGTTTCTGGTTCAAATAAATTTTCGGTTTCAAAAAAAAATGGATGTGAGACAAATTTACTTTTATAATATTTTAATATATATTTTTAAAAATAAAAATAACATTGAATTTAAAGAGCATAATTATAATACAAGATTTAAAAATGAAATTTCTATTAAACCAAAAATAAATAAATCTATTGGACAAAAAAGTTTCAAAATTTTAAGTTTATACATATTCGATTGTCTAATAAATAATATTAAAAAAATAAAATCATTTAAATTATATAAAAAAGAAATTAAATGGTGGTTATTAAATAAAAATAGTTTAGATAATATTTTAGAAATGCTATAATTATTAAATAGGTATTAATATATTAATATATTAATACCAAATCTAAATAATATTAAATAAATTTATAAAAATGTTATCCTCAATTATTTACATAATAATATATTAACCAAATATTTTAATAAAATTAACCCCTATACAAGTTAACCTTCAGGGGTTTTATTCCTAAGTTTATTTTTAATGTAAAATATATTAAAATGTATTGTATTTATGTAAATATTTTGAATAAACTTTATTATTATTATTATTATTATTATTATTTTTGAATTCTGCAGGAAAAAGTACATCGATTGGCTATTTTGGATTTTTCTTTAAATACAAGGAAGCTCAAAAATGAGCCCCTGTTCAGTCCTCGTTGGAAGACCCTGTACCTGCCTAACTATATTAATTTAAGAAACGTGATGTTTAATTTTTTTTTCTTGTTCAGTGAAATAACTTAGCTACGTTTTAATATTTTTTTGTTATAAGTTCAAACAAACTTTTATATATTAAAAGTAACTGTTGCATTGCATTTCTATGCTTCTACATATTATACATTTGACCCATCGTATCCAATACCTTTAGTTTTCTTTATTAACTATTTCATTTAAATCACAGTATACAGGGTGTTTCTTAAATACTGTCAGGGAGTTGAGGGGGTAATGACTTATTCCAAAAAACATTGAAATTGTTTATGACTCTCAAAGTTTACCTAAGTAAGTGAGTAAGGGCTGTATTTTTGTGTGAAGTGTACTTGTTTTCCGTAAAAGGTAGCGTGGAAATTGGTGTATTGAATTGGTTTACAAATATTCTATCAATGTAAGTAGTATAAAGATCTTTGCATTTTTTGTCTATAAAGTAACCTCTTTTTTACCGCTTGTATCTTGAAAATATGTAACTGAGTTAAATTTTACAAAGTCGAAAAACCGTTTTTAAAAAACAATTTATTCAGTGTTAAAGGTACAAGATATAAAGAGAAGAATGACAATTAAACAAGATTTACATATATTTATAAGCTAGGATAAAAATGCTGTATTGGCAGCTTCTGTGGGAACATCCTCGGTATTCTCTTCACATAACTCCTGCCTCCTTAGGAAGAAAACATAAGGGATGGTATGTTTTCTGTTTATCATTGATTGGGCTGATTGGTTTGATTGGTTTCTGACTTCAAGTATTTCTTGTAATAAATCTTCACTAATATAAAGCACGTAAAAGCTATTAGTGCTAGCGTAGCGACGATGCTGATAAAACTCCAACCGATAGGGTGAATTTTGTACTTCTCCGGGGCTTTAATCAGTAATGATTTTTCTTGCAGCCTGTGGATTTCGTCAATGTCGATTGATTGAATATTGATTGGGTTGTGTTGCAAATATGGCGTCTTGTCCTCTTGGATTCTTATTTCGGGCAGGTTAAGTGGATTTCCTTTTATTTCCTCTTCTTTGTTGTAGAGTTGTAGATCCATTGCTTTGATTTCACAATTGATTGGAAGTTCGATTAAGCTGGGCTTCTTAATAAATATATATTCTCCATTGGATCGGCATTTTTTTAAATATTTTTAGTGGTTTTTCGGTGGGAATAATAACCATGTGTTTACTTGTAACGGTTTTTATGATTGGTTTTGGTAGGTGGACGTTTGACAGTTTCGATTTTCAGCGTCACGGATCATCGATACGATGCAATCATTGAACAGTGGTTTTAATCGGTTTTGGCATATTTAGATGTCTTCGATGCTAGGGCAGTCCTCATAGTCTTCTTGTAGTTGATTGGTGCCAAGTATTAGGTAAGGATAATTTGGAATAATTATTGAGTGGTTAACGGGAATTGGGAGTAGGTGAAAGTTGTCGAAAACCTCGTTAATTAATATTGGGAATTGAATTGCAAAAATAATTCTATCATTTGAATAACTAACTTGAAGACCGCATAAGTGATAGTAAGAAATAGTATTTTTAAACCTAACAATTTTGTCATCATTATATAGTCCAGACATGTAATCTACTACATTACTTAACTCTGAAGCTGAAATTACTGCACTATGTAACGTATTTATTTTTGCAAACATAAGTGAGCTTTCTAGATTATCTAAAAATGTAATTAAATTTTGGCAGTTCAATATTATTTCATGTATAGTGTTTTGGGCTCTTAAGTATGCTGAAATGTCATCAATTGTTTTATTAACATCAAATTGAAAAAATTGCAATCTACGTTTAATTAAATCTTGGTTGAAGCTAAGGAGAGTGATAGTTTTATTATAGTTATTAATAAGCTCTTTTGTTAGAGATGTTTGAAGAGAAATTTCGTGGTCTACAGAATTTTGGTTCTTTTCTAAAATAGAGATAGCATTATCAAATCTTTCGCCATCATCACTATCTAAGGTGCCAAAAAGCCATTTATGGGCTTTACATACAACATTTAGTAAACCTCGTTTTTCGCGTTTATGCGGTGTAATATTATTAATCTTAGTTTTTACATTTAATATTAAGTGTTTAGCGTGTATAAGCAGATTACGTAAAAGCGCAATGTTATTTCTATAACTAGATTCATTAAGACTAAATTCCATTATTTGGTAAAACTTGTCGATATTTTTTAACTGATTTTTAATATGAGATATTTCAATAAAATGAATAAAAGTATGCTTGCTCTCAATTACTCGGGCTTTTCCTAAATGAAATGGGAGTAAGGGAGATTTTATCTCGGTAATACTGATATCATTGCAAATTGTTAGAGTCGACATCGTCACGAGCATAACTACAACTAGGTTGAGGTTGGTCAGTGTCATGATGCGAGTCGTTGCCTTTTTCCTGTGAAAAAGAAGATTTATTAGTCCGGGGTCTTGTGACCTTAGATTTATGAATAAGTCTGTCTTTGGATGTTTTTATTTTGTTTCTTAAATCCTCTTTAACTATTACCTTAATTTTCTTTTGTTTAGCTTTATTTCGGGCGGCGCCTCTATTTTTAGCATACGCTTTGGAACCAGTAACGTATGTAGGTGGCTCTTCGCGGTTTTCGTTGCGTTTTTCGATTACGCGTGTTTTTTCATTAAGCGAGGTTTGGTGTATTTGATTATACAAATGTTTAAGTCTTTCGCGCCTATCTATTATAAATTGATTTAGAATCAATTCATCGGTTAAATCGAATGGATCGATTGATTTTAAGCGTCCGTTAATTACGTCAAATGGTTTTTGTTTGGTGACACTATGAACAGAATTATTATATCCAAGAACTGCGTACTGCATAGTTTTTTTTTATACTTAATTTTGGATCTTTTAGCTTCATTACTCTGAAGTTATCTAAAAGGGTAGAATGAAGACGTTCGACAGGTCTGTTGCTATTGGAATTTCCGGGGGTGGTAAAATGTAAATTAATTTTGTGTAACTTACAAAAGTCTGTTAGAAATGATGTTTTAAACTCTGGTCCATTATCGCAAGTAATCTGATGAGGTACACCAAAATGTGTTATGAAATTTATAAGTCTATCGAGGACAACTTCGGCGGTACAAGCGGGTTCAAGGGGGTACGCTTGTGCGTATCGAGAAAAAACATCAATTATTGTGAGAAATTTTGTATTTAAGATTTGGAATGTGTCTGCGTGAATAGATTCTAGTGGCTCTGAAGGAGTTGGCGTTTAAGCAAATTTAATTCTTGGTGGGTGTCTATCATATTTTGCTTGTTGGCAAATTTCGCAATTGTTAATATATTCGGTAATATCGGTCTTCATACCTGGCCAAAAGTATAATGTTTTAAGATCGGCTAAAACTTCATTGATTCCGCGGTGACATGTTTTTTCGTGATAATGTGTAAGTAACTCTTCTCTTCGTTGTTCGTCGGTGACATCAGTCATTATTTTTTTGGAAATTATTAAACTATATGAATGGTTTTTGAACGTCTTAGAGAGTATAGTACTTAATTTAGGCAACATATCAATATCCGAGTTTTGTAGATATATACAATGTAGTTTTTTCGGATCAACGTGTTCCTTGAAAAATTTGATTATTTCACGTTCAAAATTTTGGGTTAGGTTAACAACTTTTCGGTGTTTTATTTCGAAAGGATTTGAATTAATTACATGATAGGTATTGGCTTTTTTATAGTTAATAACTATTTGATTGGTATAGTAATTTACTGCATTTTCTGTGTAGGGTATGTCAAGTATTGGATTTTCAAAAGCAGAATGAACCGTTTCGTTTTCGTCAGGTTCTCGCGCGTCGGGTAGTTGTAATATTTCATTATAGTCATTTAATGGTGGTTGGTTAACGTTAAAGATTTGATCTAATTTATCTAAATCTTTAACTGTCACTGCTGGATCAGTATTGGTTTGCAGATATTGATCGATCCCTGTGTCAATTTCGCCTGGGTTACCTATTAACGATTCGTTTTCAGTCATATGGATTTCAGCGCGAGACAGAGCGTCTGCGTTCATATGATCTATATGGCTTAGTTTGGGAATAGCGGTTTTATTATTTTTTGTTGTTCTTTTATGATTAGGTAAGAAGTTTTTTATGTGAAAAAATTGAAAGTTCTCCTTTTTCATGTCTGGGAACGGAGTAACATGTATAGGTTTTGAGAGGTTTAAAGTTACAGTTTCGTCAGAAAGATTATAAATTTCCGTTTTCGCAATACCTTGCTTTGTCACGGTCAAGGTTTCGGGGAAATAAAGATTATTCCTATTACATTCAGGATTTATAATATCGCTGTTGTAAGTAGATACGGGAATTTGAACTGAGGTTACTTCGTGAGAATTTGTAACTGTTTTGTTCTGCGAATTGGGGTACAGTATGGGAATTCTAGTTTGTTGATTTATTAAACAATTATTTTTAAAATCAATAATAAAGTTAAGTTTTTTAATTTCACTTAGACCTAATATGCCATCGAAAAATGTATGAAAATCAAACAAAGTAAAAATAATATTTTCGTTAGTTCTTAATTCTTTTGGTGCAGGAATATTTGCTTTGAAACGTACAATTTTTTTGCCTATTCCTGTTCTTATTTTACTTGGGAAAGTGAATATTTTTTCGGGGAAGTATTTTTCGGCAATTATTGGTCGCAACATGGATTGAGAACAACCAGTGTCAATAAGAAGTTTCATAGGTGGATTCTGGATTTGAATATATGGTAAATTGCTATTTATTTCTGTATGCATTTCGGTAAAGGTCATATCCGATCGTTGTTTAGGCCCGTGTTCTGAAAATTTTCGTAATGATCGATTGGGTCGCCAAAACCATCGTAAGGTTCATTATTAGGTTTCGCGTTAAAATAATCTTCACCGTGGTATTCGTAAAATTCGGGTTCTTCAGTTTCAAATAATATTTGTGAGGTTTGGCCTGCGGCCTCATTATTTTGTTCGATTTCTATATTTTCTGAGTTATCGCATTGATTTTCGATTTGAAATAATTCTTGTGATACGAAGTTACAAGGACCGTTTGCTCTAAACTGATTATTTTGGTTATTTCCTTGATAGGGTTGTCTTACTGTTGGATTTCTAGAAGTTGTTGACATAGGTTCGGGTTTAGTATTTGGCACTTGCCCTGTAGGCTTAAAAACATTTTTTTGTGGTCCAAATACTTCTCTATTAGTAGGGAAGCGTCTCGGCGGCAAATCTCTGGGTTGTATATTTATTGGTTGACTAGGAAATCTATGATTTTGATAGTTATTATTATGATATTGATTATTTGGGAAATAATTATTTTGATATCTGTTATTAATCGGTTGATTGGAGTTTGGTGCAACTGATCTGTAGTTCAGCTGATTTTGAGGTCTACGCGTAAAGTTTTGGTTAGATACATAGGTTTGTTGTGAATTCTTATGCTCACTTTGTGGCGGAGCCCTAAATAAATTTTGCGTATACTGAAAATTCTCTTCTTCGGTGATTAGTGTTATTGCGGTCTCTAAATTTGTGGGATTTCGTAAACGTATTATGCTTTGCAATGGCCCGTTAAGGCTACGAATAAAAGTGCGTAAAGTAATTTTTTCGTATTGAGTTAGATAAATTATTTTGGTTTGACTTGGAATAGTAGCCTCGGGTATTAATGTTAAATTTTGGGCAAGTTGACTCCTTAAAATTTGTAAACGTCGAGCGAAATCTAAAATGCTTTCACCTTTGTTTGGTCTAGCCAAAAAGAGATCCTGCTCTAAACATTCTAAGCTTCTATTATCTCCGAAACAATTTTGAAGAGCATCTTTAATTAAGTTCCAAGTATTTAATTCATTACGACAACCTACTAACAATTGAGCTCTACCAATTAATTTGGTTTGGATTACGCGTATTAGATAATTTTTTAAAATCGGATCGTTAGTTTGACCATAGGTCGTTTGTATAAAGTCACAAGCAGAAATAAAACTTGATAAGGTGATTGCATCACCGTCATAGTTGGGGATAATATCTACGTACATTTTCAACATACTTAAATTAGAAGTTTGAGGGGCAACAACCTGTGGTTGCTCTTGCGCATTTGCCATTTTTGGTTTTTTAGGTTTTATTGAAAGTTTCTTAAAAAAATCACAAACGAGTTGATCTACGTCAATTTCGTTATTTTCGCTCATAAAACTATAATATAGCCTGCGGCTGTAAATAATAAAAAAAAGTAGATATAAATACTTTTTCTTAAAATAATTTCACCTTAACAATAGTAAAACGATAGTTTATCAATAATAATATTTGAAAAATTATTTTTGCAATTTCTCTTTGATTCAAAATTTTCTTTGTTTTCACTTAAAACTACAGGATACGGCCTATTCGGGGACGATCCTGAAAACTAACCTACAAGGTTTTCCTAAACAGGGAAAAATGTGAAAAACAGGATAAACACTTGGCTTACCAACGTCCTCCTGTCTGCACGGTGACTCTCCTCTCGTCTTGGCCTGATGGACACTGCTGACTCTGCGTTGAGGTTCTTTGAGGATCAATGCCAAAGGATTAAAATCCACGTTCTCTGCGATCGAACCGGACCCGATGCCGGTAATTAATTCGAACCGAAAACTGCACTAATCCTACCGACTGCGCCAGTTAAATTTTACAAAGTCGAAGAACCGTTTTTAAAAAACAATTTATTCAGTGTTAAAGGTACAAGATATAAAGAGAAGAATGACAATTAAACAAGATTTACATATATTTATAAGCTAGGATAAAAATGCTGTATTGGCAGCTTCTGTGGGAACATCCTCGGTATTCTCTTCACATAACTACTGTTTCAGAATTACAAGTTTTGGACAGTATTTAGATACTTAAGAAATATCCTGTATTTTTATTATACACTGAACGGCAATATTAACGCACCGCTAAAAATTTCCAACAATTTTGATGTTATATATCTTCTAAACCTATTGTCCGATTTAAATGATTTTTTTTGCACATGATAGGATTTAGGAATATTACCGTACTCGCAATTTTTGTTACGAAGTCAATTTTCTGGGTATACCGGGTGTAACATACATTTCGTGTTTTTTTCCCAAAATTTAAAACACCCTGTGGAATATCCCAAGATTCGTACAATATTGCATAGTAATTCTAACGTGAGCCACGTGTTTTCTCAACGTTTCGTTTTTTGGTTCAATTAGTTGTGTTCAATATTAATGAAGATAGACGATTTTATATTCCAGTATACATTTCTATTAGAAAATCATAAGAAGTAACTTTAAAAAAATGGCACTAACAAAAAATAACAAATAAACAGATTAATAATTATGTTATAAAAATAAAGATTAATTAGTAGCGTGTATTTCCGCCTCTACTTCTAATAACGGCAGCACATCGGCGTGGCATACTCATAATTAGGTTTTCAATTTGATTTTGTTCAATTTCATTCCAAATTTTAACAACTATCCTTTCTATGTCTTGCAAGGTTGCTGAGGGAGGCTGACGACGTCTTAATTTTCTGTCAATAACGTCCCACATATGCTCGATTGGGTTAAGATCTGGACTACGCGATGGCCAATGGAGAATCTGAATATTTACCTCTTGCAAATATTCAGTTACAATACGCGCTACGTGTGGTCTCGCATTGTCGTGCAATAACAAAAAGTTATTGCCGATATAAGGAGCAAAAGGTACAACGTGCTCAGATAAAATATCAGAAATATACCTTTCGCTGTTTAACGAACCTCCACGTAGAGGAACAAGATCTGTCCGCGCTGTTAAGGGAATTCCTTTTTAAACCATCACAGAGCCTTCATTAAATAAAGTTGTTTCACGTATCGATACATGAAAGTAACAGTGGGATATCTCGAAAAATTGCATTTTGCGATAACTACTTCAATTTAATAAGCAAAGTCCATACTATCGTGTAGTTATAATGGGATATCTGTACGAGTTAAAGGTACTGTGCTACATGACATAAACCACTGTTTACCTACACCTAGATTTGGATATATTATTTCCCAACAGTGAGATATTTATTGTCATTTAGGTAAGTATTGTTGCGCTGCTGCACGCTACAGTGCGATATGTTATACATGTCATGTTGCATTGAGCATACCGCTCGTTTGGTCATCGAATCACTCTTAGACGTCGATCGGAGCTATAAAGGCAAAACCTAGATTCGTCCGTAAACAAAACATGCCCCCAGTCCTCAATAGTCCAGTTTACATGCTGTGTAGCGAATTGTAATCTAGCTCTACGGTCGCTCCGTTTTCACCCAACAGCGAAAAATCAAGATTTAT
The DNA here is from genome assembly GCA_963920685.1 of Polydrusus tereticollis. Taxonomy (NCBI): domain Eukaryota; kingdom Metazoa; phylum Arthropoda; class Insecta; order Coleoptera; family Curculionidae; genus Polydrusus; species Polydrusus tereticollis. Next base: position 86,082,483 of record OY987332.1, read on the forward strand.
TAACTTACTCGATTTCAAACAATACTTAAATCAAATTGAAATAATTTTCAAAATAGAAACCCTGCTGACAATTACTTTGACATTTGCCCACATAGCCTACTTATGTTTGTTAATCAAGGTATTCATAAAAAAAGTGATTTATGATTAAAAAACAAGCTGATTTAAAAAAGTGTCTATCTTCATTAATATTAAATACAAGTAATTGAACCAAAAAACAAAAAGTTGAGAAAACACGTGGCTCACGTTAGAATTACTATGCAATATTGTACGAATATTCCACAGGGTGTTTCAAATTTTGGGAAAAAACACAACATGTTTGTTACACCCGGTATACCATGAAAATTAACTTCCCTACAAAAATTGCGAGTTCAGTAATATAAAAGATAAACCTATCATGTGCAAAAAAAAGTCATTTAAATCGGACAATAGGTTTAGAAGATATATAACATCAAAATTGTTGGAAATTTTTAGTGGTGCGACTGAAAATGTATGTATTTTCTATTTTACTGACGTGACCTCCTTTTTACAAAATAAATTAAGTATTGAACAAATAAGCACCTTTAATTTCAATTTTTCAATTACGTCCTGGCCTATGTATTTCACGGTGCCGGGTGCCATATACCTTATCGTATTCTACTCCTCACACCCTTTTATTTGATATCCATGTCAAGGGGGTTGTGACGGAAAAGATAATATGCCATCTTTTGCGTCCGCCATTTTAGATTTAAAACATTAAAAATACAGGTAGGTACTGTATTGCATTATCACCGAACCTGTATTCATGCGAAAAATGTCTTAAGCTCTATGTTAATTACAATTAGTAAAAAAACAAGATTTGATCTAATAGTATCAAAGTGAGATAAATTAAAAGCTTGTAATAAATAATGTTTTACGATGTAGCTTATTTGGTATTTACCAATTTCTGGACAAACATGTCAATTTTATAATGTACTAAAGGTTTGTTCAATAATAAGGTTTTAAAATGACATAAGTACCACGAATTTAAGCGAAGTAAAAAAACCTTATTTATTGTCCTTGAGTATTACGCAGGATACATTTAGGAGGTTACCAGTCAATCCTCTTTATATTTAGCATGTTTAGTAACTTTCTCGTAGTTTTTGTCTTTTGGACTAGAAACTTCTTATGCGAAATAGGTACATTTTTTAAGTCCGATCCTGTTTAACTGTTGCGATGTGTTGCTATGAACCGCTAAAGTATTTTGAAATGCGCATACTCAAAATACATCGTGCGCGAGGCCACCACATTGCTACTTCTGTTATCATTGTTTGTCTATCCATTCCTATACATATCAATGAAGGGAACAGAAAGGTGATACAGTGTTGCCATATATTTAGATTTTCTCTAACGGATTTGTGATTCTTAATATGTGAATTTTTAGATAGAGTGTTATCTATTGGTTGTAAATTTAGGGGTGTCATCTATTGGTTCGTTTACCTTACTATTAGTAAACGACTTTGTTCTCTTAAGCATCATAATTAGCTATATTGAATAAAGAAAAGTATATTTGAAATGTGTAAAAAAAAATATGCTGTTCATATTTCATAATAAAAACATTTTGTTATTAACCTTTGTCGTTGTTAAAAAAATATGTGTGTAAAGTTGTTATTCATCATAAACCTATTTCATCTACCAGAAAAAATATAAATATACAGTGATATACCTACTAGGTAAAAATATAATTACCTCTTCCACCTCTTGTTCTAGATTCTAGATCAAATATAAATTGGATGTCCATAGGATATCCAAAAATTATCCAAAGGGTATCCAGTGGACATCCATTGGATAGTCAAAAGACCCACTCATGGATATCCATTTGGAATATGTTCAGTAATGTATATCTGCTGGATACATTTTGGACATTTCTTCAGGGAGTATTAGATTAAAAAAAAAAATATATATATATATAGATATTTTTTATTAATTATTATTATCTTCATTATTCGAAGTATTCTTTGATTTTGAATTGTAGCGCTCATTGGCTCTTCGCAGCCACTTCATTATTGCTGTTTCAGTCTCCTTTCGATCAGTCGTCCCATCGCGTTGTCCAGAAGCAGCTTAAAATAAAATAAAATTTAAATTAGACGCAAATACACTATACAGTATGTCCGGCGATGTGGTTAGACAAGAGGACAAACAAGAAAAATTTAATTTTTCGAGAAAAAGTCATTCTTTATAAAAAAATTTGCTTGCTAAAAAAATACTATTGTCGACGAAAAAATATCATATTGTGTACAGGGTGTCCAAAACCTTAAAAATTCAAATATTTTACAAGAATAATAAAGTACGTGTATTATACAATTTTTAATTTTATAATTAATTTAGTTTATAAGATATTGGTTTTCATTAAAATTGTATAGCAATAATTTTTTGCGTAAGGTTTAATTTCAGTGAAATTAAACCTTACAGCAAATTACCAATATCTTAGAAGAGGTGATAATTTGAAACAATTCTCTTAAATAGCATTTTGCTAAAAATTGTAGAATACGCGTACTTTATTCTTGTAAAAAAATTGAATTTTTAAGTTTTTGGACACCCTGTACACAATTCGATTTTTTTTCGTCGACAATCGCATTTTTTCAGCAAGCAATTTTTTTTACAAAGAATGACTTTTCCTCGAAAAATGAAATGTTTGGCCTGTTTGTCCTCTTGTCTACCACATCGCCGAACATACTATGTGAAGCGGTTATACACATCATGCTAATAGATTAATCAAGGTAAAAAACAAAACGAAATTCAAATATTCTGACATTAAGAAAAACAGAAAATGAAACCAGCGCAGGTAATAATAGGACAAAGTGTTTTGTCTATTTGACGTTTTTCAACATGATAAGAATGTAATGTGTTGTGGTATCAATGTGATTATTGCAATTTTATGTTAAAAACGTAAACTTTAAATAATATCTTACCAATAATTACCATCCCCAGCTTTAAATCTTTAAAAGATTTTTTATCTTTTGTTCCTCCACAAGTAAATATTTTTGCCAACTTATCAGAAAACGTTTCTTGAAAACACCGTCTAACAAAATCGTAGGTGTCCTTACCTCCAAGTTTTACCATGTGTTTAACTTAAAAAGTACCATCCTCTAGTTAATTGTTTTTGCTCTTTATTGTTTAAAAAAAAAACCATGTCATAATTTTGGTATAATATCTTTGCCAGTATCTATAAGTAGATATACATAAAAAAAACTATTATTTATAATAGTATTATTCTTTTTTTATTTTGTAAAAATATTGGTTATAAGGGTAAAAGCTACTTACTGCATTTTTAAAATTTTCCTCGTTTATTAAATAATTATTAACTTCATCCAAATTTCTGAATTTCTTCCTGGTGATTCTTGTCTCTGTGGCTTCTCTAATAAAGTTTGAACGTCCTCCCTAATTTGAAGCAAATTAGCCCGTAAGGAGACGAATTTTTTGGATATCGTAGTCGCAAGTGTATCTAAAAATAATTTTTTATCCGATTGTGTCAAAAAATGACGTTTTATAGATCAGATATTTGGACGAAAAGGTAACCTTTTCAATAAGGTATTGATTATTGCGCTGGTAGCTAGGCAACCTTTGTCGTCCTAGTCCGAAAAACATTTTGTCGGACGCTAAAATATTTTCAACAGTTTATTTTATTCAATTATTTACAATATTTATATTAAATGTACAATAAGAACAATTTTGAACAAGAACGGGGTGATGTAAGTTTGATTTTGAGGATGTGTTATTATTTTTGGTCTCCGTTATGATATTATTCTCCAATGTTGAACTCGATTGGGAGACGGATTGCGACACCTGAGTCGAGACTGACTGCAGGTCAGATTGTGGAATGTTGAATATTTTCTTGGTCAGCTCTAACTTATTACTTAAGGAATCATCTATGTAGCCCTCGGCTACTCCCGAAGACTTCCAGCCTCCATGCCGTTTTAGAGATGTTATGTCTGCTCCCGCATCTACAAGTAATGTGGCCGATGTTCTTCTGAAACAATGTCCCGTGAATTCCTTGGCATTCGGCAGTTTTAAGTAAGATGCTATTTCCTGAGGTATAGAGCCAAATTTGTGTATACCGACAACTTGCTTATGGCATTTTCCATTGCGATAAGACACAAAAAATCGCCCATCACTCATATTTGTTGGACGTAAAGCCAGATAATTTCTATAATACTTTAGATATTCTCCAGTCACCGTAAATGATCTCGGTTTGTTTGTTTTATTATAGGGAATTTTTATTAACAAAGCCGTTCCCAAATCTTGTATGTCATCAATTTTCATATGAGCCAGTTCTTCTCGACGACATGCGCCCGCGATTCCAAAAATAAAAGCAACCTGTAATTAAGAAAATTGTTAGTCAGAAATTTAAAATACTATTATATAGTTACATTTACCTTCAACATTAAGTATTTGTCATCTGGAGCATGGCAAAGGAATTTGTGAACCTCTTCTCTAGTTAGGATCCTTGATTTCTTTGGACAATATCCAACACTTTTTTGTTTCAACAATGCTCGTAATCTCATGTATTTAGATATATCAATATTCTGTTTTACATTTACCACTGCACGTAGCATAGAATACCGCGACCACAGAGTAGATGACTTCATAGTTTTCGATAATTCCGCCATTAAGACCAAGAAGACGTTTTCGGAGAACGACTGTATATTTTTTTCTTGCCGGTAATCTATAAATTTTTTATAAGCTCTTTCATATATTTCCTTAGATTTTTGTGGCAACAAATGTAACATTACTTCCTTGGCAGTTTCTTGAATGTCAGGTGGTGTACCTTCTATAAGATCATCGTCTATTTCCATTTTTAATTGTGTTTTTCAGGTTTTAAAACTAGCAGAACACGAAAGATTAGTTAAAACTATCGCCTGATTGATAAAACGTCAGTTGATAATATTAATTTAATTATTTGTTAGATCCATGGATACGCATATTACAGGTTTCATTGTTCAAACATTCAAGGGACAAAAAATTACAATGCAAGATGAAATATATTGGTTTTCTTAATTTTTACATTATTTTATAATCCGAGCAAAAACACAATCGGATAAAAAATAACGTATGTTATACGGACGAAAAATGTATTTCGGACTATGCGGGTTACTGGCCTCGGCTTTGCCTCGTCCAGTAATCTCCCGCAATACGTCCGAAATACTGCATTTTTCGTCCCTGTAACATAATATACTATTTTTTTTGTTAAAAATGATTTAAAAACTCTTGAACAAATATCTTACCAATTTTATTGTGTAGTAACTGGCACCCAAGCTGGCACCTGTCACAAATACTTTGCTTATTTGGCTCAGTTAATAAGGGCTCATCATCAGTGACATCTAAAAATTAATAGTAAAAACTAAAAAAATGCTATTTGATTATGTAGGTACTTTATTACTAGCTATATCATGTCACATTTTAACACAGTCTTAATTTTAGTAATTTACCTCGTAGTTTAGTAGAGGCAGTAGGTTCATTTTTTAAACTCGATTTTCATCCTCATCTCATGTTATCCTTCCCCTATTTGAAGAATAATATTTCTTTTTAATAGATAGCATTTGCAAAGAGTGAACAGATCTTGAACAAGCTTCCTCTGCTTCCTGGGTGTCCAGTGTGTTATTTTGATTTATTTTTTTTAAAGATGAGGAACAGACGCTATTAAGTTTTAATTTTGGGGGAGGCGGAAGATTAGAACTACTAGCTTCTTCTTCATCTGAAGATTCTGACTCAAACAATTTTCTTTTAATTGGTTTCCTTTTTGGAGCCAGTTCAAGATCTGAATTTAGATCACTGGTATCCTCGGCTTTTTTTGCTTTTTTTCGTGCTGTCCAATAATCATTTAAAATAACAAAATTTTGCTTAGAGAAATATTTACAAAACAATAACAAATATATTACAGTCATTTGGGGTAACTTTGATCCGGTGTTTTTGGTTTTTTCTAGTAAAAAACCTTTAAAATGCGTTTAGAAACTTATATTTACCTAAATAGAATTAGTTTGTTTCATTCATTTTATATTATTATTCTCATTTCACTTAAAAAATTGCCTTTTTTACCCGGCTCAAAGTTACCATTACAAATGGACCGCTACTTTATTTTCACTTAAACTGCATATATTTATGATTTCATTTTATTTGTGCAACTTTTCGCCACGTGTAGAAAACCGAAATGATGTTTTGCCTACAAGGTGGCCATAAGATCGGTGGTTCAAAGTAACCCTTAAGTTCGTGTAACTTTGTACCACTTTTCAAATTCCATTTATTTACCCAGTAATGCTTAAATATACAGACATATTGGTAACTTTGCGCCACTTGTGCTAATGCGATGTTTTAAATTACCAGTGAAAGAAACTAAAAAAAAAGTTTTTTTATTGCATATAAAATATCAACATATAACATAGGTATAACATCAAAAAGAAAATTTAGGTAATATTGAGTACAAAAACAAAAATATTTTAAATATAAAATAACTTAAGTAGTTAATATTCTGGCACCTAACAAATCATCTTCAATTTGAAACACGCCTCTACTGCTGACAGGAATAATTCGTGCAGAATTTAACTTTTTAACCAAGTCTTGTTTGCTGTACCAAAGTTCATCATTTATGTTTGGCCATTTCCAGTTTTTTCCTGATTTTTCCATGCATCTAACGAAGAACGTTTCATTTTCATCTTTAATATTCAGTACTTGACCAGGATAAAACAAATTATTATAGTCAATAATTACAAAATCATCAACTTTAATTTCATTTTCCTCCTGACAAATAACTTTTAAGAGATAGATGTTTTCCTGTATATTATTTTCTTCAGATTCTATAATGTTACAATCTAGATTACTTCCTTCCCCCTCCTTTGATGTTGATGGACCATTCACAGTATTTTCTTCCCGCTCTTCTGAATTTTCATGCATATCTAAATGTATGGCATTAAGATCTCCGTAATCTAACATATCTTGTTGGTCACCTTCTAAGGGCAATTCATTTTCCTGAACGTCCGGATCTTTAGCTCTTCCTAATGTCCGTATTCCAGAACCTCTCTTTCGTCCGCCCCTTGTTCTTATTCCTCCTCTAGGTCTCTTATTTGTCCTTTCCTCTCTATTCTTATAATATTCATCTACTTGTTCTAGAGAGACACTCTTTCCTGCTTCTACTGGCAAGCAAAATTTTTTACTCCGTGTAAGGTTTTCTAAATCATTTTTTTTAATTTCTTCAAGGTAAATTTTAAAAACTTCTCCAACGGTTTCTATGGTATCTGGTTTTGTATAGGCGGGTAGTTTTTCCAAAACTTTATCTTTATTAAACGGGCAGTTACCAGTTGCCTCGAAACCTATTTTTAGGTTTTTCGATGCGCTAGATATTCCCAAGTTTAAAGTTGAGCTTAGTAGTTGGCAAAAAATTGATTTTGGTAACACGCAATACTTTTTTTTCCACTTTTTGTCTCTCTTCATTTTGCTAAAATTTCTCTCCAGTAACTTTTTAAGCTACTGAAATAAGCAAAATCTAAAGGTTGCAACAAATGGGTTGAGTTAGGTGGAAAAAAAATAAGATGAATATTGTTTTCTTCAGCCAGCTGCAATGACTTAAGTGTTAAGTGAGCAGACATATTATCACAAGTTAGAATTTTTTTCCATTTAGTTTTTTTGCTACTGGTAAGAAGTGAAATTCAAACCAATCGTCGAATACATCGGCATCAATCCAACCTGATTTTGAGGTATTTAATCGAGTACCTGGTGGAGCATTATATATCCAATCAGACCACTTTTGTGTCCCTTTCATAATAACATATGGTGGAATGAAATGCCCATCTGCGCTTCCACAAAAAAACCGTAGTGTAACAGGATTTGGTTGAATTTCGTACTCGCTCTGGGTTGCGACAACCTCTACGGAATATCACTTTCTTTTTTTGAGGAATATCGTGAAACCCTGTTTCGTCCATGTTAAACAAATTGGCTGGACATACATCTTTAACTTCCTTTTCAAGGTGAAAAAAGAACTGGTTTATTATATCTTCATTTACCTGAGCCCTTTTTCTGGATATATTCACTTGAAGCTTTTGCACTAATAAATCTTTATGTCTTTTAAAAAATAATTGGGCCCAGTCCCATCCAGGACAATTATTAGCAAATTGAGGAACATTTACTTTTTTACCGTCAAGGTATTTTTTCACTATGCATCTTATATCATACAGAGAAATTGGTAATCCCAAATCGCTTAACGCAATAGCGTGCTCTACAAATGCCCTTTCTTCCTCTTCAGTAAATACGGTTGGTCTTCCAAATCCTTTCATATGTTTGGAATAGAGTTTATTTCTACATGTATTTCTGGGTATGTTGTATTTTTTTGCTGCATTTCTTTGGCTTATTTGACCAGATTTAATTTTATTTAATATTTGTTCCAATTTTTCTGGAGTATACCTTGTTTTGGTGCCGTAAGGTCTGGTACCTGGTTTGGTTTTAGTAATTCGAGGCATATTGCCTGAAAATAATAATAAAAAAGACGTTATTTTATTTTATATTTTTTACATTTTCCACCAACTTATGGGTAAATTTGAGCCGGTTCAAAGTTACCCCGTTTTACAAAGAAATCGTGTACTACCGGCTTTAAAATTTATTAAATCGGTAAATTCAATTTAAAAAACAATATTTTTACATTATTTAGTTTAACTTACCAGTAATCTTTAACTTAAAAGCAAGTTTAAACACTTACCTAAAGGAAAAACAGTTGAAAACGATCACTTTCATTTCAATCCATCGATTTTTAATGACAAAGTGGAAATATGTCTGATATGCAGGGTTGCCAAATACAGCAAAAATATATCGGTAATACAGTTTTCTTGATGTCACAACCCAAGAATTCATACAATAGAGTTCCGTAACTGTTTCTGTTTAAATTAATATGAAAAAATATAGATGGTGCAAAGATAACCCCCGTGGTTCAAAATTACCCCAAATGACTGTACCGAAAGTACCATCCTTAAATATCCGTACTTTGTACAACGGCCAATTTGCATCAGGTGACGCACAATTTTTAATTTCATTTACTAATTTAAATCTTGTCATTGGTGGCTAGAAACACTGCTTGTGACTCTGCTTCAATCATTTAGTGGGAACAGCCCCAACAGACTTGGAGTCCAAAAACTCTACTACAGTCCAGCATGACATACTATGAAAAAATATGTGTAAATAAGGCTATACTCAAACTCGAGGCTGTACGATACAAAAATAACCAAGCACCTAAAACCAAACCAGATTATACTTAATACTTTAGTGTCCAACAAGTTATTTGCCACTTATTTGATTAAAAAAATCATAACATTGGAAAGTGAGGTCGTCTAGCAATAGCAACATTTTTCGACCTTATGATATATAAAAATATAATTTTTTAATAAGTATGAACAAGCGGGAACACAACAGAAGGCTGATTTTCCAAATTTAATTTCACATATTTAAAAGCAACACTCTCTATATCCCATTTTTTTGTGCAACCAAGATCCTGATTATTTACTAAAAATACACCTAAATCTGAAGAATTACATGGTTGTGTATAAAAATCAGCAGTTTTATTAATTTTTTTACCTATTAAAATTGTCTTATTATTTTTAATCACAAATTTTTGTGCAAGTACTATACTACCATCTTTTAGACCACAACAATTATCAGGAGATAGAGTTTTTAAAGTTAAATTTTGAAAAATATACTTTTCATATTGGTTGGAATTTTTATTTTTAACAAGCTCTGGGTAACTTTGATATTTAGGGGCTGACTTTTTTAAATACACATCAATTTCACCCTTTCTTCTAATAATCTGTTGCAATGGCTTATCATGTTTCCCTAACATTTTTAATATAGATGACATATAATTTTTAAAATTAAATGCACTGTACTTGTCCAATGGTTTAAAATCTGGACGATGGGCTAAATGTAATAGGTTATGTATGTTATGCGAAGCATTTTCTTTGCCATATAAAATTAAAAAAGTCTTGAAAAAATATTTTAAAGCAGCATCAGCCTCTAATCTGAAATCTACATTTAGCCTACCATTGGATAAGATAGTGATTCCTACATGCAGCGAAAGGAAATTTAAATACATATCATACTTAAGAATTTTTTTTAGAATAACTGGGCCAAAATACAAAATAAAATGCCTAAATTCCGTTGCCTTCCATCTCTTATACTCTGACAGTGATCTAGGCTTTCTATTAAATTCCAAGGGTACTTGATTTTCTAAATACACTAAATGTTTAGAAATACTGTCAATAGAAGATGCAGATAATCTAGATGGAGGCTTGCCAGTACACCACAAGTGAATAAGTTTTTTTACAACTTCCAAATATATCAGGTGCATCGGATCCAAAATAAAATTGTCAATAATATTGAATTGTGGTAGCTGCTCTAAAATGGTGGTACCAGTATGGTGCTCAGGTTGCTTTTTTTGGCGAAAGTCATCATCAGTTCTTAAATTGAAATTTTGATCAGGAAAACACACTCGGCCATTTACATAGGAACCCTCAGTATAACATTTGGTACAGGAATAATAACCCGAGTGTCCCTTAATGCAAAGAATGTACGATTTTGCTGGAACATCACAAATAAAATATTTAATTTTAAATGAATAAGTTTTAAAATTATATATTATTCCATGTTCTATTAGGTAGGTAGCCTCGGTTACAAATTCCTGCAAAAACTTGTTCGGGTCATTTGGCTTTCCATACCCATGGTAAATTCCCACCATTCCAACTTATGCTTTTTTAATGTCTAGGCTGCATAAAATTGGATAAAATTGACTGGAGGAACTTTTGGCGATGGGTAACCCGTCAATATTTATTAAAACCCCAAGACAATCTATATTTATAATTTCATTTGCATCACATTGTAAAATAAGGCTTTTAATACAATTTTCAATACCAAAATGATAATAACCAGTATCAATAGGTTTCACTTCATAAATCAGAGGAGTCTCCAACAATGTCCGAGAGTCTAAAGGTAATTCATTATGCATTGGATTTAATCTTTTAAGAAGATCATTTAAAGCATTATGAGGAGTTTTATGAAGAACTGCCCAACTTGCTACAGAATCACGAAATGAAATGGTAGGTTGGACAAATTCCCGAAGCAATGTTGAATTGTCATCATCACAGGAGAAAAGCTCATAGTTACTATTATTTTCATTACAACTAGTACTACTACCCTGGCTACTACCATCAGTTGTATAACTATCTTCAACTTGAAGAGTACTTATATTGCTATTCGAACAATGAGGTGCTTCCAAAGTTGTTTCATTATTATTTGATCCTAAGTCTTTTCTACTATCATCATTACAATAATTTTTGCTCTCCTCCTTGCATTCTGATCCAAAAGTCGCATTTGTATTTGATTGTTCAAAAAATAACTGAAAATCTTGTTTATGAAATCGTTATTAGCCCTTCTATAATGTTTTTTTTTTTAATTTTAGGCATAGTTAATAACCTGGTTAGTATTTAAATAGAAAGTTCCAGATTACCTTACTCACTTCACACAGCATCCTCACAGAACGCAGGTAACAGCACCGAATAAAATCACAATCACCGCAAAGGAATATCAAAGAAAAGTTTAGAAATCGTACTGTCGCGACGCGCCAAGAAAACTGCCGATGGCCCAATTAAGTAGGGCCGAAACTGCCGAAAGCAATAATAAAAATCCGTGATAAAAATTAACGGAAAACGGAGAACAGTGAAAACCAAAACACTAAAAAACCGGGAAACTGCTGAGTAATGAGAGATGACATTGACAAGAGTGACAAATGACATTTCCCTTCACTGATAACTTTGCCAAATGAAACTTTATGCTACATTCCTTTTCTCTGTTTTTGGTCTGAAATTTGACAGTTATCCTATTTAATTAAAATAAATTCCTAATCACGTGACTTGTCAGAGAGCAGAAAGAGGGAAAAAATTGAATAAGGGAAACAGCCTTTCTTTTCTATTTTGTTATAAATTAACAAACTAGGTAGATAAACAGGACCATCAATATTAAAATATTTTGATTTAAAAATTTGTGTCAAAATTAAGAATTTTAATAATATAAAAATATATTTCTAATGTGCATGCGCAATGCACCTTTGCAGTTTGCACGACACGCGCGGAATCCAGCTTGTCCAACTCAGAACAAAATATTGACCGAAAATGGATGTCCAAAATTGGCTATCCATAAGCAGTCTGAAATTGGCTGTCCATTGAACATCTATTTTTTGTACTTGGACGATACTATTTGGACTAATTTTGGATGTCCATTGGCCATCCTATGCTATCTGGGGAATAGCACTTGAAAGATAATCCAGGTTTAAATTTTAAATAAGTTTACTTAAACCCGTTTATTTGGTCAAACGGAATAGTGGTGGGTCTAACCTGCTATTTTTGTTTAGCAGTTGCTTTTGCTACTGCTACACAAAAATAGCAGTTTAAAATAGCTGTTATTTTAGCATTATTCGACACGTAACACGTACAGCAACATAGTAAAAATAAAAACATATTTGATTTTGCTTTAAAAAGTATTTCGTTTATTCGTTTGTCTCCGTATCGATGGCTTAGCACGTTTGTCGCCTTGTGGTTTATGACTTTGTTTACTTTACATTGATTTCCCTTACGGCCTCCCAAACGAAATATTCAATTTTGGTTAGTGGCAACTTTGGTCGTTGACATAAAAATCGGCGATTGTATTTGTATATACATATAGGACAATATAGGTACCCACTTTTTTTAAAAACCATTAAATAGTAACAATACGAGCATTATGTATATTGTATATTAGTTTGGTTGATTAGAGCCCTGTCGTCGGTATACAGTAAAGTAATAGGGGCGACGCGCGACGTCCCGTTTTTGAAAGCTTTAAGTTTAAAATTATTGTGTACGGTGTTGGCTAGTTTACGTTTATATTTGTTTCTTATTTTTAAAGGTACAATTAATAAAAGGTAAATTAAAATGAATTTTGCATTCAATAATAATTAGTTATTTATTTGTATATTTGTTTAGGTGCTGCCAATCAGATTCAAAATTAAAAAATATGAATAAAAAGTCGTAAATTTGCAACTTCTTCTCAGATGAAGATAACCGTAAGGCAAAATGTAACATATGCAAATCTGTATTTTCATATAGAACATTAGTTACTAATTTAAAATCACATATCACTCAAAAACATCCAACTATTAGATTGGGCCAATTGGAACGTATTCAAAACAGACATGAAAGAGATGATCAACAAAAAATTTCTCAAACCTTCGAAGGTCCTTTAACTCCTAGTGAAGGCTCTAGTGACATCAGTCTAGTTCCTGCAACCGTCATTAATGAGTCGTCATTGCCATCAACTTCCAGGGCTCCAACATCACTTATAATCGAATAGTCTCGATCTGAAGTTAGAAAATTACAACAGCAGGTCATGTCCGCATACTTCCCAAAGAAGATTTCAATGCCCCAACAGAAAAAATTGGATCTGCTTTTGTTGAATCTTATAACCAAAGATTTCCAACTATTTTCCGTGGTAGAAGATAGCGGTTTTAGAGACTTTATATTTGCATTAAATCCTGGATACAAATTGCTTACAAGAAAAACTTTAAGGAATGTTCTTCTTCCAGCTGCGTTTGAAGAAGTTTACCTTAAAGTTTCGGATGTTTTAAGGGATGAAGTCATATCAATTACAATTGAAGACACGAGTGGATAAAGGTGTCATGTAACGTTTTTTAAAAAAAGTGTTTTTCTGTCCAATAATCTCTAAAAATTATAAACTTTTGGTTATGAAATGTTTTGGTACCCTATCAGTATTAGTTTCTGTAATATAGAAAAAATAAAGGTGTTATGATCATACTATTTTCTGCTTGCATGTGCAGGTGTCATGATACTTTTACTTGACATGACACCTTTATCCACTGTATATAAGCAAAACCCAATATATTTACCCTTGCACTTGTAACATAACATAGTTGTTCGTATAGGAACACCTTTAGTTGTAGTTTGTATAGTGGCCGGTGGTGCCACTGTAGGACGACAGCAGATCAGGTGATGTATGTCAAAGAGGAGAGGCTGTAAAATAAAACTAGAATAAAGTTCTATTTCTGTTCGGTACCATTAAGATTTATTAATAAGAATAAAGTTTATTATTATAATATATTAAACTGTGTATTTAATGTAACATGGTGTCAGGTGTAAACGACCCTAGATTTGATGAACTCTAAAAGAAAAACGTAAGTCATAATAAACTAAGATGGCTGGTAACTTTAAACCGCCAAAACCATTGGTGTTTGATGCCAATATTGCACAGAATTATGAAAAATTTATAAACAGTTTTAAAATATATGTAAAAGCTTCTGGGTTAGACTTAAAAGATGACGAAACCAAGATTGCTATCTTGTTAAATGTAGCTGGAGAAGAAGCGCAAGACATTTATACAACCTTAAAGTTAACAGAGGCTGATAAAAATAATTTTACAACAGTGGCACAGGCATTTGAAGCATATTGTAAGCCATTACGAAACGAAATCTATGATAGGTACAAGTTTTTTATAAGAATATAACAGGAAGATGAAGAATTTGATCACTTCTTAACTGATGTTAAAATGTTGGCAAAACATTGTAATTTTGGACTTGGAAAAACAAAAGCAAGAGCTCGTAAAATATTATATTGGCCTGGAATATCTCAGGATATACATGATTATGTTTCAAAGTATAAGACTTGTTTAAAGTTTAGTCGTAATTTACCTAAAGAACCACTTTTACAACATAATAGGTCAGAGATTCCTTTTGAAAAAGTGGCAGCAGATATTTTTACATACGCTGGGAAAGATTATTTAACTTTGGTAGACTATTTCAGTAATTGGATAGAACTTATTCCATTACAAAGTAAAACGGCAGAGGAAGTAATAAGTAAACTTAAAGTAATTTTTTCAACTCATTGTATTCCTTCCAAATTTATGTCAGATAATCAACCGTTTAACAGCAAAGAGTTCAAAGTCTTTGCCATAGATTGGGAAATAAAGTTAAATACATCGAGTCCCAGATATCCGAGATAAAATGGGTTAAGTGAAAAGGCGGTTATTCGTAAAAATATTTTAAAAAAATGTAATGACTCTAATAATGACATATATAAAGCACTTTAAGAATACCGAACTTCACCTTTGGCTATTCTAAATGTCTCTCCTACTGAGCTTTTAAATAAAAGATTATTGCGTACAAACTTACCTGTTACTAATAAATTACTAACTTAAGATCCAAAAATTGATGTTGATAAAATTAAAGAAAAAAGAGCTAAAGCTAAATTATATCATGATCGTCAAGCTCATAAAAGGTCTTCATTTTCTGAGGGACAAAATATAATGATAAAAAAAGATAATTATTGGGTTCCCGGAAAGATCCTTGGTAAACATGGGGCCCCTAGGTTTTATTTAGTAGGAGAGAATTTGGATAAGGTGTTAAGGCGAAATTCATCATTTATAAGACAAAATCCAAACTCTGTTATACTTAGGCATACGTCTATGAATGAAAATATTGTTGAAAATGATAATAATAGTAAAAATGAATTGTCAGTTACGACTGAGACAGTACCCAATCGTGTAATTGATAGTGAACAAAATAACAAAAAGAGAAATCTTGTTCGGGATATGATAAGTGATGATAATAAACCCGGTTTTGACTATAAAACTCGTGTTGGACGTTCTGTTATAAAACCGCTACGATTTAGAGAGTAGAGTTGTTCTTTATAAATGTAAGTTAGAATATAATTATGTAAAGTATAAGTTTCGTTAAAATTGGTAAAAAAGGGGAGATGTAACATAGTATCGTATAGGAACACCTTTGGTTGTAGTTTGTATAGTGGCCGGTGGTGGCACTGTAGGACGACAGCAGATCAGGTGATGTATGTCAAAGAGGATAGGCTGTAAAATAAAACTAGAATAAAGTTCTATTTCTGTTCGGTACCATTAGGATTTATTAATAACAATAAAGTTTATTATTATAATACATTAAACTGTGTATTTAATGTAACAGCACTTGCCACTTAAAAGTAAGGTTATGTACTGTTTACTTCGTATTTTCTCGAAGTTTTGCGTGACTCTGCTTTTAGTTTTGCTTCTTTATTAATAGCTGTTTTTGTGATGTCTAGAGGAAAATACATCCTATCTCTGGTAGACAAGGAAAATGCTAAAAGTCAAGGTAAGAATGTGCAATCAATGTACCGTGAATTATAGGGCATGTGCACGTGACGTCATCGGTCAAATTTGACAGACGCTCTGAGGAAAAACAAAACCTGTTTTTACAGTTAGTTTGCATCTTGCATTTTGTTTGTTCGTTGTTTGGATGTTCTTTAGTGTTTTTTTGGTAGTTTTTCTGTGCGAATAATAAGTATAATTATTGTACCCATTATCAGACTTTTGGATTTTGTTTTATAAAGAATATATTTGCTTCGCTAGCAGTACTTACAAGGTTGTACAAAGTATTTTAACCTACAACATGGACAAAAGCAACTATTATAATACCCTTCCAAAAGAAGTTCAAGAACACTATTTAGCCAAACTGGCCCTAACAAATACAATTGACCCATATCTTTTACAATTTAGCCAGTGCAGTACAGTATTAAAGGATTTTCCCAGAGTTACATTTTTTGACACAATCAATTATCTTGTTTTCAAAAAGAGTGCCTATACTGAAAAAGAGTTTCGTGCTTATAAGTCTTTGGATGCTTATAATTTCTTTATATGTAAATGGGTAAAGAAATTAGCAGTGAAACCTATCTCCAATTCTGAGAGGATCCTTATAATTTATCAAGTAAGTATCTGCATTTTTTTCCAGCATAGGTAGTTTTAAAATGAAGGTATTCAAAAGTTAACAAATTAAACAAATAATTTTCTTCTTTGTTGCAGGTAATGCACTCTCAACGACTTAATCTACCTCCCTTAAACGTATGGATTGTCGCTCTTAAAGATGGAGAAATTTTATCTGCACATTGTGATTGTGTCGCTGGGCTTGGTGAGGCCTGTAGCCATGTTGGAGCTACTCTGTTTGCTGTTGAAGATGCAGCCCGAAATTATAGTGAGGCCAGTGTGACTGACACAAAAGCATGTTGGATGCCTCCTAGTACACGGCTTGGTGCTCCTTCCAAGGTGTCACAGGTTGATTATACAGTACATCCTTCTAAAATTCTTGATGTAATGAAGGAAGATCTTGAAGGTGATAGCAGCCTTGACCTTCCCGAGCCTTCCAAAGAAGACAAGTGTAGATTTTTGGACGCCCTGTTTGCATTGGATAAGCCAAGTGCAGTTTTGTCAATGTTTCAGCCCTATGCTGATAAATTACATGAAGCAGCCGCAAGTAAGTCGAAGGGCGTATTAATTAATTTATTTAGTGAAGAAAATGCACATTTATCACTTCAGGAGTTAATTATTCAAGGAAAGAATATTGATTATAGTGTGAATGTAACCGAGGTAGAAGCTGTTATAAGAAAACAAGCCCAGTGTAAAGATTGGTTCTCTTATAGAAGAGGCAGGATAACGGCTTCAAATCTAAAATCTGTATGTCACACTCAAATAGAACAACCAAGTGTAAGTTTATTGAAAAAAATATGTTATCCTCATGAAGCCAGATTCAAATCAGTTTATACTCAATATGGATGTGATCATGAAGAAAAGGCTCTTAATGATTTTGTGCTACATTATTTAAAATCAAAACACACCAACTTGGAGGTTTCTAAAGTAGGATTACTAATTGATGGAAAGAGTCCATGCCTCGGTGCTAGTCCCGATTTAATGGTTTCCTGTGACTGTTGTGGGAAGGGCTGCATTGGAATTAAGTGTCCGTATTGTGTGAAAGATACAACTATCGAAGAAATTATTAAGCGAAAACAATCTTTTCTTAAGCTTAATGAAACAGAATTGATACAAGGGTGGTGATGGTAGTTTTTGCTTAGATAATAAGCATACTTATTATTACCAAGTGCAAATGCAGATGGCCATCTCAAATACAAAATATTGTTATTTTGTGGCATGGACTGCAAAGAATATTTTTTATGAAAAACTTACTTTTAATGATGAATTTTGGAGTGAGAAAAAAGCAAAAGCTATAATGTTTCATGAAAATGTTGTGATGCCAGAATTATTAGGTAAACATTTTACTACAAATCAAAGGTCCCAAACTCAATGTTCGTCTCGACCAGGTATATCGCAGACATCACAGGGAATCGTAGGAAAACTCCCTAAGAACACTATTTGGTGTACATGCAAAATGCCAGAAAGTGGAAGAAAAATGGTGATGTGTAGTAACTATTTCTGCACTATTAAGTGGTTTCACTTGAGTTGTGTAAAATTAAAAGTGGTACCAAAAGGAATCTGGTATTGTAAAACATGTGAATCCGTTAATTTTAATAAAAATAAATAAAAGGATATCAAAAACAACCCATTTTTTTGACGAGCTACAAAAATGTAGAAAATATAGTTAATGAGTTCTTTTAAGACAATTTTAATTAGGTACCTTTTTATATTCGTTTTATTGTGATAAATTAAGACAAGTGTATATAATATAATATATCGTATATTAAAAATAATAAATGTCTTTTATGTATATAAATAAAATATTTTTTTAACTATTTTTTTGTTTCAATTAAACTAAGTAATCAGTAGTGAACAAATATAATTTTCAAGCAGGGAATATATAACAATTATTAATACAAATTAAATTACAGAAGGGCATATGTTAACTAAGGCACAACACACCGTTACAATTTTATTTATCATACACAAATTATTACTTTTTTTTTTAACAAAGATATAGGTACAACCTGTGCCAGGATATTATATTTTTGCCTTAACTGACTTATTACACGCTCAACCTGTATTCTAACATTGGCCAAAGTACGAGTTTCTTCAATATGTTTAGGCAACAGTTGTTTAGCACCTTTTAAAAATGCAGGCATCTGCACTTCTGCAAAGCACTGTCTTACCTCATCATGAATTAAAAACCCACGATCGGCTAAAATTAAGTCTCCAGGGATTAAATTTTTTAAAAAATTTGAATTTTCTACTACAAATTTATCACTACACCGACCTGTAAATGCTTCTGATATAAAAATAATACTTCCTTGTGGTGATATACCTATTAAAATTTTAATGGTGTTATGGTGTTTGTAATTGGAGAAGTGCTGTGATGCAGCATTTTTATTTAAAGGTGTCTCTGTGAATATTTCGAAGCAGTCAATGATGATGGTTACTTTCTTTCCAAAATTTTCCAAAAAACACTGTGGGACATTTTTTTGTAAACAGTCTCTTTCAGGCCAATGTATTAAAAATTTTAATTTATTATATATAATGTTAAGAACTGAAAAAAAGGTTCTGCTAGCCGAATAACGACTTACTTGAAATCTGTATCCCAAGTCCTTAAACAATAGGTTTAATCGTAACTTCATAAGTGTTATCATGATCATTTCGACCTTGGTTAAAGACTTCGATTGGCGAGTGGACAAATCTGGTTCTATAAAATTATACACTCCATTAAAATACTGAAAGTCTAAACCTGTATAGAATCGACATTGTTCTGTGTCATTTTTTAAACTATTTAAATCGAATTTATATTTTTGCACTGCCTCTCTCAGTTCATAAATCTGACTATTTGCAAACATTAGATCTTTGTTTAAATCTGGATTAGTTATATTTTGATCTTCAGCCTGCTCCTGGGCTACAACTTGAATATGGTGGGCTTCATCTACCTCCATGTTATCAACATTACATGGTGCAACATTATCTACTTCTTCCTACAAAACAAATAAATAATTGTCATTTTTGTAGGAGTAGGTGTAATGCTTCAAGTACTTACTCTTATTTTAGTACGTTTCTTAATTCTTTGACGACGAATCACCTTTTCTTTTGTGGCTAAAGTAGAACTTGTATATCCCATGTTTTTATTTGGTACCCAATCAATTTCGTCTTTCTCAAATAACTTACTGGGTTTTCCTACAAATAAGTAATGAGTTTAAAAAAGATTTTAAAAAAGAAAAAGGTCATGACTTTACCTCCAATAAAGTGTTTAGAACATATAAATCCGTATTTGACTTTCTTTTCTGTTAAATCCGCTCTTCGGAGGGCCTGAATCCACTTTTCTCTCCGTTCTTGGGCCAACGGAACCACCCTTCCATTGTTATCAAAAATGAAAGGAAATTTGTCAAACGAAATTTTCTCTTTCGAATTATTGCTACCACAATTGACCACTGAGCAAAATCTAGGCATATCTTAGGGTAATTAGCTAATAGTTAACACAAAAACAATTAATAAAAATCCGATAACAGCATTAACCTTAATGTAAATAATAATATGTTTTTCCTCAGGGCGACTGTCATTAGTGTCAACTGTCAGGCTGTGCACATGCCCTATAATAGAAACATAAATGTCTTGTTTTAGAGGTTATGCGTAACAAAAATGAAGATCATGGTTTAGGTGTGTCAAGATGGCGGAAAGTGAACATGTTAGTGATAAAGTCGAGAGTGATACATGTGTTTTCTGTTTTCTGTAGGAAATCAGTGAAAGTAGCTGCTAAATGTAACGTGTGCGGTTGTGTCTATCACCCTTCTAGTGTTGCACGTATTGGGGGTGTGAAGATTGTCGCCGCAAATACCATAGTTTGCCAGAATTGTAATCATGACGATTGTATGCCACTTGAAGCATTAAAGACCGCCAATAAGGCACTTATGACTCTCGTCTTGGAACTTCAAGACAAAAGCCTGATTATAGTTGAAAATAAGACCTTATTAGGGCAAAAATCGTATTTTTGGAATCAAGATTCGAAAACTCTCACAAGGAAGCTAATGTTTTTGATAAGGATAATATTCAGATTGCAACGAAATACTGCGCCGATACCAATCAATTAGCTGTGTCAGCCAATGGTAATCGTGATCGAAGAAAGGAAATTCAAGATAGTCAGAAATTGTCAAAACCAGTCGAAAATATTGGCAACCAACGATACAATAACGTGATCAAAAACACACCCAACAGAAATGATAAACTAGGCAACCACAAAATCGTTTCGACTGAACAAGTGTCAAATGCCGTAAACAAAGCAATAACCACGCTTTATTTATTGCCCCCTGAAAACGACTCTGATGGATTCACGACTGTTCAACGGAATAAAAGACTATCAGAAATGGTTTCTAAAGGTGCTGCTTCGTGTTCTGCTAATGGATTCACTGGAGTGCCTAGAAAATCGTGGTTATATATTGGTAAAGTAGATCATTCGGCTACAATCAAGCTGGTGACTTGATTGGATCCAAGCTAGAGGTCAGCTATCTTTGGATGATTTTTCTGTCGAGGAATTACAAACAAAAGGTAGGGCTAAAGCATTTAAAGTTGGTTTTAGTCCTGTTTTAACGAGAAATTAATGTCGCCTGACTTTTGGCCCGAAGGTATTATTTTTAGACGGTTTAACTTCAAAAAACCGATAAATAATGGGACGCCCAATGGCAGAAATGCAAATTTTCAGTCATCAATCAGGAAGCAGCATCAAATTTAGCGATGTACTACCAGAATGTTCGTGGTTTAAGGACTAAGCTTCGAGATTTTGCTATTCAAATTCGATTGAAAAGATGGCGCCGACACGAGAGCGTCTGGTTAGCGATCAGTCCGATGAAAAATAAATTTTTAAATGTTGTAAAAAGAAAACTTCAGTAATAACATGTGTAAACTGTGGTGGTGTATTCCACAAATCATGTGCTACTCGCGATTGGGTCGGAAAAGTGAAGTTCATTGATGAAACTCGCCTCACATGCTGCGAGGTTGATTGTGAGGTTAAGGACAATTTATCGGCAAATATGGAAATTGGATACCTAAAACGGCTCGTGAGCGAGCTGGAAGAGAAAATCACTCTCCTGGAAGAAAATGCCTGCCATTGGAAAATAAGGTATGAAGCCCTAGAAGAAAAAACCAAAAACATGCCAAACTTTCCAATCATACCACACCGCATTCCATCTGTCAGTGGTCCCTCTCCTCCTCACCGCCTCCGCAGCGACGAACCGGTTCGGGATGATAACACGGCAGAACGCAGAAAAAAGGAAAACTGTATTCCGGTCCATGTTGAGCACCAGCCACCAGATGGCTCTAGCCAAGAATGCAATGAGAGAAACACCGAAATCCAAAATTTCAAAAGTCCAAATGCTGCTGACAACACTGTAAAGCCTAAAAACTGTACACAGGAAAATTGCAACATTGGCAAAAGCAACGGTGATGACAAATCTGTCAAATCCGACGTCAAAGTCAACAAGTTCAACAACATAACCAACAATTCCGATTCACAAAACAACAATGAAAATGGGGGAACATGGGAATTTCCTAAGTACAACCGGTCTAGAGCAGACACAAAAACTCTTCCGCATAACCGAGACAAACCCATTCTGCCCCAAGAACGCCAGAACGGGGCAAAATCAGAAAGACCAGAACCCCTAAAAGGTCGAAATGAAAATTCGGGTAATCTAAGGACAGCCCAACGAAAGGCCTTCCTATTCATATCAGGATTAGCCCCAGAGGTAACAAATAACGAAATTCTAGAATTTCTGAAACAAAATGAGTTGGAAAAAGGTTGTTCATGCGAGCGAATCCATACAAGAAGAGATAAATACCAGGCATCATTTAAACTTGCGATGCAACACTCTAACCGAAACAAATATTTTTCGTCAGATCTCTGGCCCCACGGTGTCATTGTGAACCATTTTTTAAATCGTCAGAGTCGCATGAGGACACTTCCAATCAATCAACTGTAAACATTGCTCTTCTTCACTACAATGTTAGATCAATAAAACAAAGTACATGAAATTGAAGCTGCACTAATGGACGAAAATTTAAACATCCTATGTTTTAACGAGCATTGACTGAC
The DNA here is from genome assembly GCA_963920685.1 of Polydrusus tereticollis. NCBI lineage: Eukaryota > Metazoa > Arthropoda > Insecta > Coleoptera > Curculionidae > Polydrusus > Polydrusus tereticollis. The sequence goes on from OY987332.1 coordinate 86,105,338, forward strand.
AAGTGAGGAGATGAGTGCATTTAGTCTACCAGGGTACAATGTTGCAAATTTTACATGTCGTTCCCAATCACGATGTGGGGGAACAATAATACTTCAAAACGAGACACTTGAATCTACACCTACTCCAGATATGAATGGTTTTAGCATTAAAAAATGTATAGAACTCTGTGCTGTATTCTTAAATAACTTTAATATCTTTATCGTTTGTATTTACAGAACGCCAACTGGATGCTTTGACACCTTTCTAAGAACGATTGAGAGGTTGATTAACCATATAGGACACCAAAAGAGGATTGTACTCGCCGGTGATTTTATTGTGTCCTTTGGAGCGGGTTGTCAGAATTCTCTTGGTCTGCTTGACCTCCTGGGGTCCTATGGTTTTAAACCGCTAATATCTGAACCAACGCGTGGAGAGGCCTGCCTGGACAATATTTTTGCAAACTTTGCTCATGACTCCTTTCTGGCTCGCGTAGTGGATTATAATATCTCGGATCACTCTGGTCAAATTGTTTGCTTTAATGTTGTCGGGGAAAAGGTTGAAACAACTAAAACTATTTTCCGACCAATAACACAAAAATGATTGGGGGTCTTTTTCAATACTGTGGAGAGCTTTTCTTGAGACTTTATTGACGACCACACATACAGCACTGACAGAAGGTTTGACATCTTCATGTCCATGCTGGAGAGGGCATATCAGAAGTCTTTTCCTGAGAAGACGTATACAGATCACTCAAATCGACCCAGTGAGGTGGGCTGGTTTAATGATGATTTAAAAGGAATGAGAGAGCATTTGAATTTTTTAAATGAGGTATGTAAGAAATATCATAGAGCGAGTGATCGGTTAGAATATGTGAAATTTAAAAAACAATATAAAACTGCCATAAGGGATGCAAAGAGATTGTTAAATGATAGGGCTATAGGTAGCGCAAGGAATCCTATAAAATGTATGTGGAATATTATAAACAAAAAAAAGAGCAACCAAAAAAGCAAACCGGGTGGTCATGTGACGGCCCAGGAATTTATTGACTTTTTCTCAGACATAGCAGAGAACCTGATAAAGGATCTCCACACAACAGATTTAGATCCCTGCAAGTGAGCTATAATAACTTTAGGGACACTATTAACTCGTTGAAAAACAAAAAATGCTCCGATATTTATGGTTTGACTGTAACAATCATTAAATCTATAAAAAACTGACGTGTGTAAACAATATAGTATATTGGAATAACATTAATAAAGTAATTTGAATTTGAATTTGAACACTATACTTGACTTTTGTATGACCTCACTTAGAATGCTGCGCTGTGGTTTGGTCTCCCTTGTTTCAATTATACATAGATAAACTTAAATCTGTTCAAAGAAGGTTTCTAAGATATGTTGCATATAAGCGCAGTATATCATCTGAACTAATCAACTATAATGTTCTTGAGAAAGATTTAAACATTGATAGGCTGAGTGTGAGAAGGAAAAATGCAGACGTGTGTATGGCTCATAAAATTCTGCATGGCTTTATTGACTGCCCTCAAATTCTGTCAGAACTTAATTTTTATGTGCCTCCCAGCAACTTTCGGGGAAAAAAGACTTTTTACATTCAACAACATCCAACAACTTATGGACAGAACATAGCAATCAATAGAATCATGCAAAATGCAAATGAAGTTGATCTTTACTTGTTTTTATGCACCGAAAATGCTCTAAAGCGTTATCTTATGAGGTTTTAAAAAGTATGCTTGTTGTTTCTCGCTATTTTAAAGATATATTCCTTAAATTGTATATTGTGTATACTATGTGGGTTTTTTTTTTTTAATTTGTGTATTGAAAATGTGCTTTTCTCAATGCTTATATAAGACTGACACGGTCTAATTTGTTATTTATTGCGTAAAATGACTTCTTGCACTTTATTAATTGTATTCCTATACTGATTGTGATTTTGCAATTACTGTGATTGGGCGTTGCCCGTTTGATAAATAAATAAAAATAAATATAAATTTATGATACACGATGTTAAAAAAAATTCTGCAGATTTATCCAGAAATAGCACAGGTATTTTAAAACCCTCAAAAATTGGCACTAAATAATACAAATATGAACACTAGTATAGATATAATATAAAAGCTAATATAATGGCACTTCTATTAGCTTATCTTAAAATTTATACGTATTTGTGTACCCTTTCAGATACATATGATATACCATCTACAAGCAAAGGTTTTGATAACTATCCTGTTCGGGGCTCCGAAAATATGAGAAGCTGTAATGGTATAAATTATTTATTATTTATTATTATTATTAACACTTGCTGACTACCACGACTAACTTTCAAATTTTAGATCCAGATCTCGACGACTCCCTAAGTGAAGAAGATAGAACCTCTGGTAGCGAGTATATCCCTGATATTAATGAACAATACTTCAGCGATTTGTCTGTGGAATCTTTTAACGACGAAAATAAGGAAATGTCAGTATTAGATGATGATGTACAAAAAATTCAAAACCGTCCAAATCACGTTACCGCCGACATTGATTCCGCTGCAAATCCGACAGAGACACGTGACGAAGTTTTCGTGACAAAAAAAGAAAGTGTTAGGAAGAGTTAAAAGAAAAAGTTTCAAGAAAACGCCATAAAAAGCCCCATACGTGGAAGAAAAACAAAATCGCGATCGCAAGGGAAAAGGTCAAAAGTATCACTCTCAGAAGACTGAAAAACTCATTCCAAAGAAAGAAATAGCCCTAGGACTTTTATGCAAAAATAAATGCCGTCTTAAGTGTAGTGAGAGGTTTAACTTGGAAGCTAGAAAATCTATTCTGGAAAAGTATTATAATTTGGATATCAATTCAAAAAATGCGATACTGTTTAAAAGCATGGACATACAACCAGTTGCGAGACACCGAAAAAATACAACAAATCCCAAAACACATTCATTTACGTAGTCAGTAACTTTCAACCAGAAATTTCAGATAATTTGTAAAGATGCTTTATGTTCACTTTATCAAATCGGTCGAAAAAAAATTGAAGTTATTCAAAATAAGCTTAAAAAAGGCGAGTGTGCTCCAACGCCGGATAAAAGAGGTCATCACGATAATCGGCCACGTAAAGTTACTGAAGATGTTATTACGTGCATCATGAACCATATTAAAACTTTCCCTTCTGAGGAATCACATTATTCCCGAAACAAGATTATTCATAAAAAGTACCTTTCACCTCAGCTTAATATTAGTCAAATGTACAAAGTATTTATTAAGGAATGTAGAGACAGAAAGCTTGAGGAAAGATTCATGGTAAAACTTTCGTCATATAATGAAATATCCTCTACTAGATTCAATCTATCCTTTGGTCATCCAAAGAGCGATACTTGTGGCATTTGCGACGCAGGACAAAACACCGGAGAACACACTGAAAACTACAAACGTGCATTTGAGTCACAAAAAAGAGACAAGGGCAGGCCTTCACTAAATCATAAAACTTGTTATCTAACCATGGATCTACAGCAAACAATGTGGCTATACAATTTTGGCGTCCACTGTATTACTTCGACTGAAACAAAACCATAATTTTTTAATTGGACTGAAGATGTTGCCAACAGGGTAAGCCTTGAAATAGTAAGTTGCATGTATAGATTTTGTCAGTTGCTTAAAGAAACGCATAAAGATGTAAATCACCTTATAATTTGGTCTGACTCTTGTGCAGGCCAAAACAAAATTTTTAACATGATCTGCCTTTACCAACTTATTTTTACTGGAACCTTTGATGTAATTGAACATAAATTTCCGAAACTTAACTCTCCCATCTCTTTTCATATACGAAAACCTTACTCACATAAAAACCAACCTAACACACTACACAACTCACGAAGACAACCATAACTACGAGACTCGATAAAGACGAAATTTGATTCCAACCTACCAGCAACTCGAAAGGTTCAGGACTGGCCCGGACTGTCTGTCAATCCATTTTTACAATAAATTACCTAAAAATTTCAAAGATACAGAAGAAAGAGCTTTCTCATTGGTCAGGCCTTTTACAGCCATGAGGAATATTTAAACTATCAATTTTAAATTTTGAATTTTGTTTTGTCTGTACGTATGTTCATCTGTCACTTGTTTTTTTTTATATCTTATTTTATTGTCATTCTATAGTAATAGTTTTGATATATTTCAAATTTTAAAGTTTTTTTTTTTATCTGAAATTATTTGTATGTCTTATTTTATTGTCATTATGTCATTATCATTGTGTAGTAACAGTTTTTGACAGATTTTAAATTTTAAAGTTTTTTAGGTTGTAGTAAAGTATTGATATTGTATTTTTTGACTTGTGTAAATACTTTTGGTATGTTGACACTAATAAACTATTTGAAAAGTTGGCCACAGTTATTTAGATTCGGACAGAAATTTCGGAAGAATTGTGTTAAATAGAGTACAGAATGTATGTAGAAGAGCAGAGGAAAGTAAAGTATTACAAGGGGCGCAGGAGAGAATTCTACAACAAACAGAAGAGACTTTAGGTTTTTCGGAAGAAACTCGAGAGGTAAGTAACAACCCGACTATAGCAGGGATATTAAATATGTTTTATCTTGACTGGTGCAAATTGACCTCAAATCCTATTATTTTACAATGGATTATTGGTTATAAAGTCCCACTCAATAGAGCTCCTATTCAAGTATGCGCTCCAATTTTACCAAGACAATCCCTAAAAGAGGTAAATGAACTAAAGGCTGCCATAAATGACCTTTTGTGCCTGGGAGCTGTAAAGCACTGTAAGCCAGTTAAAAATCAATTTGTTTCTAGGTATTTTCTCGCAGAAAACCCCAATGACAAGAAACGGTTTATATTAAATTTAAAACATTTCAACAAGTTTCTCAACACTCCGCATTTTAAGCTTGAGGACTTAGGAACGGTGTCAAGGTTACTCCTAGAAGGTTATTTTATGGCGTCTATTGATTTGAAGGATGCCTATTTTCTGGTTAATGTCCATAAATCTCACAGAAACTATTTAAGGTTTTCTTTTTGCAATCCGCTATTCGAGTTCACTTGTTTGTCCTTTGGGTTATCTTCAGCGCCGTATACATTAAATAAATTAATGAAACCTATCATAACATATCTTAGAGCTCTTAATATTTTGTCTGTCAATTACTTGGACGATTTCCTTATTATGGACAAATCTTATGAGGAATGTTCAAAAAATGTTTCTAAGTGTATATCTCTTCTTGAATCACTCGGTCTAGTAATTAATTATGAAAAAAGTGCTATTTCCCCTGATACTAATCGTAAATTCTTAGGCTTTATCTTTAATAGCCTTAAGATGACTATTCCCCTAACTGAGGAAAAAAGAATAAAAATAAAAAAGTGGACAGATCATTTTTTAAAAAATAAAACTAACATCATACAAAAATTTGCTCAATTCATTGGACTATTAGTATCAGCCTGTCCAGCTAAAAAATATGGGTGGCACTATACGAAGTCTCTTGAGAGAGAAAAATATTTTGCTCTCCTTAAACATAAAGGTAGCTATCATAAAAAATTTGTTTTATCACATAATGTAACGGCTGACTTACTTTGGTGGTCTACACATATTTTAACCTGTCACAACAATTTAAAAAAAGATGTATTCGAATTAGAGATTTTTACCGATGCCTCCACCACAGGATGGGGGGTGTTTGGTCGAAATCGAAAGGGGGAACCCAAGGCTGGTGGTCGGATTTGGAAAAGTTGCACCATATTAATGTATTGGAACTTAAAGCAATTTTTTATGGGCTTTTAAAATTTGCCTCCGAGTTACAAAATTGCAATATTCTCATTCGATCTGATAATACTACCGCTGTAGCATATGTAAATAGAATGGGCAGTGTAAAATATATACAGTTAAACAACTTGGCAAGGAATATATGGCAATGGGCTGAAAAGCGAAATAACTGAATTGTTGCTGTTCATATTAAATCAGAGGACAATTTTAGGGCGGATAAGGAATCGAGACGCCTCCCCACAGAAACTGAGTGGTCTTTGGCAGATTATGCTTTTTCTCGCATCATACTAAATTTCGGAATACCAGAAGTTGACTTGTTTGCCTCTTCACACAATTTTAAATGTTCTAAATTTGTGTCCTGGAGGGGCGATAGGGGTTCTGTGGCAACAGATGCTTTTACAATACCTTGGAATAACATTTTTTTCTATGCGTTTCCGCCATTAGCGTTAGTTCTTAGAACCTTACAAAAAATTATTTCTGATAAGGCGGAAGTCATTATGGTTGTTCCTAATTGGCCGTCACAGTCATGGTTCCCCTTGTTCAGGCAGCTATCAAGTAACAATCTGGTAATTTTTGAACCTAACAAAGATCTTTTATTCTTTTCTTTCAGAAAAATCCATCCCCTTGCCTCAAACCTTTCCCTGGTGGCAGCGAAGTTGTCAGGGAGGCATTTCGCTTGAAGGGATTACCGGAGTGTGCTTTAGAAACAGCTCTACAGTCGCTGTCGCCCTCAACGTTAAAACAATACAGCACATGTTTCAAACAGTGATGGGGATCTTGTGCTAGAAATAATATAAGTCCGTACACAGACAATGTATGCTATATCGTATCCTTTCTTCAAGAACTCTTATCTACTAAATTATATACATTTAGCTCTTTAAATTCGCACAGATCAGCATTATCTTTATTATGTAAGGGGGATATAGGAAGCTACTTTCGAGTCAAAAGATTTTTAAAGGGTGTATCAAGAATCGCACCATCTAAGCCTAGATACGATTTTGCTTGGGACCCTCAGCCGGTACTTGAAAGTTACAAAGTATGGACACAAATTCTCTTAAATATCTTTCTTTTAAACTACTTATGTTACTAGGGCTAATCACTGGTCACCGAATTCAAACCTTATCCCTTATTAGGCTAAAAAATATCATTGAATCTTCATCAGGGTATCAAATCTTAATTTCTGATAGAATCAAAACCAGTCGTGTTGGAACAACAAATCCATGCTTACAAATTCCTAAATTTACAGATAATCCGGGTCTTTGCGTAGCTTCTACTTTGAATAATTACTTGGAGGTAACTAAAAAATTAAGGGGAAAAGAAGACCAGTTATTTATTATATTTAGAAAGCCTTACACGGCTGCTTCCAAACAAACTCTAAGTAGATGGGTAAAAGATGCTTTCAAAATTACAGGGGTAGACCCTGGTTACTTTAAACCCCATTCTATACGTGCCGCTTCTACCTCCCTTGCATATAGACAGGGTTTATCAACAGATATAATTTTCCGAACTGCAGGTTGGTCCAAAAATTCAGGCACATTTAGTAAATTTTATAATAGACCAATATATACAGGTCAGGAGTATGCAAATTCACTAATCCAAGCTGTAGACAGAGCTATCTGTTAGCAGTAGTAGAAGTATAAGACATTGTCGTTTTATTTACAGAAGTATAAGTGTTATAATTAAGCATTAGCAATGTCCTGTTTAAAATGTTAGTTACACATTTTTATATATCTCAATATAGGTTTAAAGAAAACGTTTCTTACTTATCTTTATATGTTAATACCTATAAGTAGAATCTTGAACACTAGCATTCGTTGTGTTTAAATGTCCTATAAGTTGAAGTTTGAATACTAGCGTTGTTGGGTTTAGAGCTGAATGAGCAAAAATTGTTTTTTCCATGTTAAGTGAGCTGAGTACGATGCTTAATAAAAATGTTTATGACAACTTGGGAAGCTTTTTTTGTTTTTAATCATCACCACAAGGAAAGTCTAGAACTTAGCACATAGTTCAACAATTGCATCTATTTATTCTTTAAATAACTACCTGGTTATATGAATATATCTTCGGACTGTGCGCTAAAATACAATTATTCGATCAAACGAACTTACCTGTGAAGTTCGATCGTAATTGTATGAAGCGCACAGTCCGAAGATATATTAACCCACCCATCCCAGAAGCTTTTCAAACGGCCTTTGTCGTTCGTATACAAATGGTGGAAAACCTCTAAGGACCCTGGGAGCAATTGTTTCAGCAGTCTTTAAACGAAATGAGTTTACTTGGCGCGGGATGCGGGAGGATGGTAGGCTTTGGGATTTATTTCTCGTATATCTTGAAAAAATCGTGCGTAGCGAGTCACGCGGGGCGGACTACCTGGTTATATGAATATATCTTCGGACTGTGCGCTTCATACAATTACGATCGAACTTCACAGGTAAGTTCGTTTGATCGAATAATTAAAACTCACAAAGTAAAGACCAAAATAGAAGTAAGACATATCAATTATAAAAAGTTTAGAGGTCAATTTCAGCACAAAACTACAAATAAGTCTATAGAAACATTTGCAGAAATGACGAATATTATAAACGAATGTAAAAAACAGTCTGAATACATAACGACAATTAAATGCCACAACAATAACACATGGATTAATAAAGAAGTTCCAGAATTAATAGCCCAACGAGATAAATTGTACAAAAGGAAAAAAAAAGAATCCAACCGATTTAGCCACTGCAATAAAATTTAAAAACATAAAGAATAAAATAAACAACAAGATTAAAGTACTAAAGAACCAACACTTCAAAAAAAAAATGGAATGAAGCAGGATGTAACCAAAGAAAGCAATGGAAACTAATAAATGGTATGCTAAAGGTGACAAAACCAGAGACAAACATAGATAAGCTGATTTTTCAACAATAAAGAGGTAACAGATCCACAGGATATTGTTAATAATCTTAATTCGCATTTTGCCCATATGGGAAAAAATATTGTTGAGCAGATAAACAACGAGATACAGACTGACAAACTAACTACAATATTTAGTGAGAAATACTGTGATAAAAGTTGTTTTCTAAGAGAAACAACTGAACGAGAAGTGCACAATATAATTATGGGACTGAAAAAAACATCTGCGCCCGGAGACGACGGCATTACCGTAAAAGATCTACTAAATCTTAAAGAAGACATAGTTTTAATCATAGTTCATAGTGAATCGGTTATTTGGAAAAGGGCACATCTACTTAAAAGTAAATTTTACAGTAGGAAGGAAAAACATTTTAAAATCAAAATGCATGCACATATAGTCATGTACATATTATTGTATGTTCATTGGTATGTGAGGAAGCTTATTTCACTAATTTTTTATAGATATTTGAAACATCTATATCATAAAAATATGTTTATATGTATTGCAATCGTGCCCTTTTCCAAACTTATTTAGAATAAAATAATAAAAATAATCTTTTGCATTATTTTTACTAGACAAATATAGTTTCACATATTATTTAGTAACTTAAGTAAGTTTATAATAGCAAATAATGATCATAACAACATTAAAAGTCTTCTTCAGGCATCTCTTCGGAGACCGCTGTTGGCCTTTATCATATTGTAAAATTCTTTATTTTCCTCGGGAATATACTGGATTAGGGATTTCAAATTGTTAACTTTTTTTATATTGATAGGAACTTTGGCAGTATAAGCTTTATATGCTTCTTCATCAGGAAGATTCGCTCTGGACCCGGCAGGCTTTGCTAGTGAAAAAGATGACGTAACGAGCCCATCTATATATTCAGAAACAATAAGCATTCCAGGATTTGTTGAATCGTATTTAAATTCATTGTAATGCGAAATCTGAAAGTTTACCTTTTGACCTCTGGGGACCTTTCTGTTTTGTGTCTCAACAGTACTCTCAACAGACTGAACACTTTTTTGTAGTGGGTTGGCCACCATTTTTTGAAGTCGATTATCTGGGAATTTTGTACTTCCTTCACTTCAAATTTGCCAGCTACAGATGACTTTTTGATGAGCTCCATATATTCTTGATGAGTATAGATCCTATCAATTTTTCTTATTTTTCTTTTGACGGTTCCAAAGTCTCTATCACAATCGTTAAAAGAATGCCCTCTCAGGGGGAAATAATGTACAATTTTTTTGAACCTGATGTTCGCCGCCAATGCCATCAAAAATCGTACCATAGTATGGTTTTTGTTCTGTCCTGGGCAACCGTCATCGTCAGAAAATATGTAAAGTTCGTCTATAGTGTCAGGAACAAACTCATTAATGTACATATTTAAAAATGTACATACTTCATTGGGACCTTTAATGCTTGTCCCTCGTAATATGAATAGAACGTGGCCTTGTCAGTCTTCAGGTTATGAATACAGAATTCGTAAACCCACAGCTGTCGCAGATAAAAAATTTCTTGTACTGGAATGTTCGGTAACGGTAAGTTCTGCATGTAATCAAATACTAGAGTCATAACATTATCTTTCTCAGTGCAAAGCTTTTTTATCTCTTTTGTTTTTGAAAAGAACTTGTTTGCTCTTCGTTTGTGAACTATAAGTGAGGCAGAAGCAACACGCTTGGCATTATCATTTAAATGGGGATCTTTCAACTTTTAACCGTATTCCTCGCAGTAAGAACACACATCCACTTGCGGCCTACCAAATCGTAAATCAAAGTTTTCATGAAAATACTTCAAGAAAAAGTCGTACTTTACTTTCCCTTTTAAATCCGGATTTGCATCAACAAACATCGTGTGCATAATTTTCACATTAAGTGAAGCAGGTAAATATTTTTTGTTGATAGTATTGGAGTGTGAACTTCTTTAACATCAAATTTCTGGACAAACTCTTTCATTTTGTTACAAATTTGGCCAGAAATAATATTATGTCTTGATCCTACTTCTTTTCCGCGTCTATCTTTTGGTGTGGTATCGGATGCTGAGAGTAAACTTAGACGTCTTGCTTTTTTCATTGTAATTCCTAGTAAATTAACAAACGCGTATTTACATACATTGATGCGTTGACCTTCTAAAGAGATATTATAAGAGAAAGTAAAAGCCTTGGGTTTGTGCTTGTCAGTGGCAGATACTCTACTTCTTCTTTTGACGGGACTACCTCCGATCAGACTTTGAAGAAAGATATCTTGTGCGTCCTTGTCATCAAAACTATTAACCTCATCTATAATTTTCCTTTTTCGGTTCTCACTAAACTTGCTGGAACATTTCATTTTGCACCTACAAAAACCAGAAGAAACGTATAAAAAAATATAATGTTTTATAATTTTTAAACTTTTACTGTTATCCTGGCATTAACACTGTTTCCGACATGATTAACATGTTGAATTCCTTTGACTTTGGCTCTTTTTACTACATTTGACTTATAGCTATCCGTATTCAAAATTCCTTTCTTCCGCTTTCTTTGTAAGATGTTATCATGAGATTGGCTTCCACTTGAATCACTCATTTTGTTTGTAAGACACAAAAACAGGTTAATATTTATACACAACAAAAATGCACTGCTGATTCAACGACAAACAAATGCGAACTGAAATCTGATAGCCAGAAGCGTGATAGCGCGCCAAAACATATGCGTTTCAGCCAACCTATTTCGAAAAGGTCACATTTGTGTCGCATGTGACCTTTTCGAACCAAACGCAGCAAAACGATATCTAGTTAACACTGTTCTAGCATGATATTTTGTGCCCTTTTCGTACCAAATTGTTCGTCTTTAATAAAATTATAGAAAAATTGCATAAAATGAAAATGGCCGAACATGTCGTTTGTGCCCTTTTCCAAATAACCGATTCAATTAATAAATAAAGTGCTTATAAGTGGACAATTCCCGGAAGAACTAAAGTTAAGCAAAATCACTTCAATATTTAAAACAGGTACCAAGGAATTAATGGATAATTATAGACAGTGATAAGCGTGTTTTCAAAAATCTTAGAATCTGTAATAAAAGTGAGAATGTTGAAATTTATTAATAAGTTTATTGATAGAGACGTGTTCCAATATGGTTTTATAAAGGGTAGTAACACTCTAAGCGCCACCATGGATCTCGTGGATACAATTTCGACTGCTATGGACAGTGGGAAAATTGTCGCTGCGGTTTTTGTGGACTTATGTAAGGCCTTCGATGTTGTAAGTTTTGACATATTATTAAAGAAACTCAGTAGTATGGGATTTAGGGGCAAAATATATGAGATAATAAAAACCTATTTAGTTGATAGGCAGCAATATGTTAAGTTAAGTAATAGGAAAAGTTCTACGTTGAGCAATCTTTGTGGGGTACCCCAAGGGTCGGTCTTGGGGCCACTTTTGTAATCGTTATATGTGTTAAGTCTAAAATATGCTACTTTAACTGCTCGCTACTTTACCTTTGCGGATGATACCGTGCTATTATATTCCGATGAAAATTGGGATAACTTGCAGTCTAAGATAGATATCGATTTAAAGGTGTACTATGAGTGGCTGTTACATATTAGACTAAAAATTAATATAGTGAAAATCAAGTGCGTGCTCTTCAAGCAAAAAAATAAAGTGACACCAATACTACAGATACAAATCAAAGATATAAAGTTACAGTTCGTAAATAATATTAGGTATTTAGGTTTAATCATTGGTGTAAACTTAAACTGGAAAGAACATATCAAACATGTAATTAATAAAATTACTTCAATGACGGGCGCCATTTATAGATGTAGAAGCTATCTGACTAATAAAACTAAACTTGATATTTATAATGCATATCTTGCATCACATCTAAGGTATCTTATTCCAGTTTGGGGAACATGTGGTACGGTCACCTTTAACAAGGCGCTAGTCGCACAAAATAGGATATTAAAAATTTTATTTGGTTTTGATACACTAATGCACACTAGGGATCTATATAGAACCGTAAATATCTTAAATCTTCATAAACTATTAGAATTGGAACAGTGTAAACATATTTACAAGGTGATTAACAATAAACAAAAATGTAATGCGCAGATTTTGTTTACACATAGTTTGCATAGTTACAATACTAGAACATGTAATAATATATACCAGGGCAATGTTAGTAGTAATAAAGGTTTAACTAATCCCATATCGCAGGCTTGCAGTTCATACAACAAATTGCCCGTTGTGTTGAAAAACTGTAATAGACTGCCAAAGTTTGTAAGGCACCTAAAGGTGCACATAGTACATAAGTAATATTTTGGTTTGTAATATTATATTATATTTATAAAGCGTTGTTAGATAGGGTAACTGTTGTTGCTACCAGTGTTTATTGCACTGATTTGAGATTGATGTTTAAATACACTATGTAAAATTTCTGTAATATATTACTGTTTTCAAAAAAAAAAAATATTATAAGTATTTACTATTTATGTCGTTGTACTCGTTGTGCCAGTGATAACTTTGGACAGTGTACTACTTACAAACTTTGCATTTTTAATTGTTGTGTTTTTTGTACCAAATATGGTAAATTTTTGTGCTGCATATGAATGTAGTAATGAATATATTCCACAGAACGGAATATCTTTCTTTGGTTAAGAAATTTTAAAAATATGTAAACCTAACCTAAATTTTCATAAAGAAAGATGTAAATATCTTCAATGTTAATACCCTTCGTAATTTATAAATAAAAAATAACTATTAAAAGTAATGTAGCAATATTTTTTTAGGTTTCCTTTTAAAAATCCCGACATCCTAGAGTGGTGGATAAAAGCGATACGCCGGGAAAAATGGAAACCGTCCAAAACAAGTAAACTTTGTTCAGAGCATTTTCTACCATTCGACTTTCAAGATAGATCAGGATCTACTAAAAGATTTCTTAAGCCTGATGCTGATGCCATTCCGAGTATTTTTTCCTTTCCTAATCATTTGCAAAAGAAAGCTGTGCTGGCACGACGATAACTAAGAAAGGTAAATTCTGTTGCATTTTATTTATTGACAAAGAATAAAAAAAATTATGTAAATGTTGCTACATATTATATTATTATATTTTAGGAAGTATGCAGTGATGAGCCTATGGATGTTGACAAGAGCCATTCGGAGAAAGAGTCTATTATTTCATCAACTTCAAAGGCTTCTTTAAAAACATTTGTTGACTGCAAAACTCAATGTACAATTTTAAAACCTAAAACTAGTCGCTACAAAAAACTAAGAAGACAAGTAAAAACCCTCAAGCAGAAAGTTAGAAGAAGGGACTTGAAGATATCTAACATAAAAGATATTATCCGGGAAATTAAAATGAGCGGTTACAGTAATGAAAACCTTGATACGGTGTTGAAAAACTATTTTGAAAGTGAATTTTGAAGGTGAATTTTGAAGGTGAATTTTGAAGGTTTATTATTGTTAGCTCCTGCTATAATATTTAATTTTTTTAGAGCTGCCTTCGGAACTTGTTCTTCTTAAAAAAAGAGATGCCGAGTTGAAAAATACAAGTCAAAGAAGGTATTCGCCCGTTATGAAGCAATTTGCACACACGTTATATTTTTATTCACCGAAGGCGTACCATTTTTTAAGAGAACATTTTATTTAAGCAGCTTAAATTGTGAACCAGGAATTTTAAATGAGATATTGGAATACTTAAAAGAGCGAGCTGAGGAAAAAAAATATCTTAGAAATTGTGAATTGATTGTTGATGCAATGTCTAGTGCTTGAGTAGTGGAGTAGCAGATGCACTAGAATATTTAGAAAGATGTAATATCGAAGAGTTCAAAGGTTGCGCTGCCACTGTTCAGTTTCTAAGAAAAATAGATAGGGTATTTGATATGTTGAACTCTCAAAATCTCTATGGTAAAGGTTTTAAGGCTCCTCTGACACCAGGAACCATAAAGTATTTTGAAGAAGTATTTAATGATACTGTCAACTATTTAAAATCGTTGAAAATTGATAATATTCTCATTTTAAATCACAACAGAAAAACTTTTGCCTATGGGCTAATAATAACAATGCAAAGCACTCTAAATCTGGCAAAGGATCTTTTTAGTCTACAAGAAGAACCACTAAAATATTTTTTAACTTATAAAACATCCCAAGACCACTTAGAACTATTTTTTTCCTGCATAAGATCCAGAGGAGGCTGGAACAATAACCCTAATTCACAACAATTGAAATGGGCAACAGTTATTGCTTCGAAATTCTGTAACCCCAAGCCTTAACAGTAATTGTTGTAATTTTGAGGATTATTGCAGTCCAGCATTTAACTTTCGTTCTGACAGAAGAGCGCTAGGACAATCAAAAGAAATAGATGAAAATGAAAATATTGAAGAAATGATGGACTATTTTGAACAGAAAACTTTGTCAGATTTTAAACAGAATATTTTGTGTTATATAGCTGGTTATATAGTAAAATGTCTTATAAATCAAAGTCTTTGTAATCACTGCGTTGATATTTTATTATACCGAGAAGATATCATTAACGATCATCAATACTGTCAACCAAAAGAAAACTTCACAAAATTCACTTCTTTTGTTACACGTGGTGGGTTCTTACATGCTTCAAACATTGTTTTTGAAATTATAAGTTACACTGAAAAGCAATTTCAGTTTTTTATTCAAAATGGAAATATTTCAAATAATTTTTATATGAAAAGGCAACTTTCCAATAAAAAGGTAAAAGAAATAAATTTTTACCCTCCCATCCAGTTACTGAAGAATTTTTGGCGGAAGAGTCTCACGAGGTGCAAATAATCCGGAAAATAACGGAGCTTTTCATAAAATGCAGAATGCATCGTTACTCAAAATTATTATTAAACATAAAAATTTTAGAAAAGTCAGCCAGCATCAGACCGAAATTGACCAAATTAATTTTATTCAAAAATTGTTTATGTGCGTTTTATCATTTGGAGACATATTATTATTAGTTTGGTTTTGTTAAAATTTAGTTTCAACTAAATCCTAAGCAAATTTGTTTTATTTGCTGTCTCAGCCCTACATTATGTTTAACTTATTTATGTAAATAAACATTTTATTATAATATGTGTGTTTTCTTTTTTACAATCATTTACAAGTAAAATACCTACCTACAATGTAAAATATGTTTTTATTACATTTAGATATTCCAACAAAAAAATAATATAATATATAATATTGATTAAAAAAATATCCTTAACAATTATCAAACGCAATAACTAATTAAAAAATGGATTAATTTATTTATTGTAAACTTTACATTGCAAGAAATAGTAGTAACTACATTTAAATAAATATGCTAAATGTTTGCGTGCTAACTATACTGTCAGTTTACACTGTTTTTACATGAAAATATCAACAACTTCTGGCTTAAACCCTTACTTTAAATGTGTGTTTTCAAAATGTATCAAAAACAAGAAGTTTTTCCAAAATATTAATTTTCCGTGAAGCGCTTCACGAGATGTTTTCTATATTATGACGCCCGTCTCTACACGTAAGAAAGAGACAGCTACACCTTTAATGTTCTCTTTTTCTTTTTTTATTGATCAATTTGCCTCAGTCACGGCTCATTCGGGGTCCATTTCAATTATTGTTTAGTTCAATGCTCTAATCATCAGCAAAATAAATTTGGCTTGATAACTGCGCGTATCACACGTCCTTGCGGAAGACAATATAGGTATGGTTAATTCAGGGAAATGTCAAAATCGGTAAAAAGATGCCAGATTCTCGTAGAAATCTGTCAATCTTGGTAAAGGTTGCCAAAATTACCCACAAGATGAGATATACTACAAACTTCTCAAACTTGTCCAAAAATACCATATGCCAAATATTACAAAATATACAATAATCCAGCTCATTTGGATATACCAAAGAAAATAGACAGATTGTCATGCCATAAGAACTAATCAAAGGACAATCTTATTAGTCGTGCTAACAATCAACATAAATGTCACAACAAAGCCGTATTCGAGACATCTTTATGTCATTGTCAGACAACATCTAGTCTACTTACTCATGAACCAAAAGATTGAATCAAACGATTCAACAAAAAATCATCAAATTTCGGAAAATCATCATCAGGCCAAATACTCACTGCGAATCCCGAGTGAAAGAGAAAAATACCCATTAGATTTTAAAGTGGTAAACTAGAGATAATACATATTATGTATAGTCAGGATTGCGCTTTTTCAAGTGGCATGAAAAACCCTCGTGTACTGGCCTCACTTCAGAAATCGAACAGATACACTCTCCAACTCCTGAACAACACAGGAATAACCACCCAACAATGAGCCTCCGAAAGGTGAAAAACTAAACAAAATTGGTGACCCAGATGTCCACCAACAAAAGGGGATAAAATAAAGTTTCCATCAAACTAAAAAATGCCTGACCTATGTAAATAGGTATAATACCTATTATGTATAAAGATTGGCACCTGAAGGTATTTCAATTTGGTTGTTAACAACATTACATCGATTTTTTAAGGCTTTTTTGATTGCTTATGTTTCTAATAGGTTGAGTTTTCTACCCTTGTCTTTTATTTTCAAGTGCTGGAAATATTTTTGGGTATTTATCTCTTGGAAGATAAGTACATAATAGCGAACCACTTTATAATAAATAACCACTCAATATCCAACAAAATAAAACCGATATATATTCAACACAAGGGTAGAAAACTCAACCTATTAGAAACATTAGCAATCAAAAAAGCCTTAAAAAATCGATGTAATGTTGTTAACAATCAAATTGAAATACCTTCAGTTACCAATCTAATACTTAATAGCCTAATAACTTAAGATAAATATGCATTAAGCACTGTCAATAATTACCAACGGAAAAACCCATAATTATTATACACAATATCATTTTCTTAATTTTATTACTTAGATGTAAATACCTCTATAATCACACCTGTAATTTAGTTGTACCTTTGGCCAATACCTGTAAATTAAGGACCAAAATAACCTATCATCTGTCAATTTTTATGTTAATGACATTTATAATTTATTATTGTCTCATAACGCCTTTGATAATGACCCGCAAGGGTTGAAACACGTGTCAGGAAACTGAAATATATTGTGAAATATAACAATTAATATTTTTTATAGTTTGCTAACCTCTTGTCAATTGTTTTGGATTTTATGTGGAGGGTGACGACCCTAATTAACTATCTATCTATTTGTGTACTGTAGGTACTTTGATGTACTGTAAGTACTATGATATAGTATATAGTTAGATGTATCTATGAATCTATTTTTTTTAGATTATAGAACTAGATGTTTCTATGAATCGATGTTTTTTAGAGTATAGACCTTTAGTATGACAAGAGTTATTTTGGATTTATTGATGATACATAGCGTATCTTATGTTTTGAATATTGGCCATATTCAAAATTCACTACCGATAACGGTATATTTAGTTTTTCTCACGGACAAATTTTTGGTTTAGTATACCTAAAGTGCTAGGTCTATTTGGATTAAATGCACAGTGCGTTGCATATTAAGTTATTTTGGTATCTTTCTTAAGCAAACTATAATCAATACTATAATGAATAATATAATCAATACTATAATGAATAATATAATCAATACTATAATGAATACTATAACTGATTTTTGAGGAACTTCTAAAATATGGATATTTTAGTACGGTTTGTTCAGTTTAGTATTAACTGACAATATATGTTTTGGGTTGTATTTGGTTTTTATAGAGTCTTTTATTTTCAAGTGCTGGAAATATTTTTGGGTATTTATCTCTTGGAAGATAAGTACATTTGGGTAATACTCAAGGTATTATGTCCCATAAGTTTTTTTGTTTGGTTTATACAGGCTGTGGTGTGTTGGGTGCCATCAGATTTCGTACAAACGTGATTGAACACGTTTAAGCACACCTGACTGGAAGGGTAAACATTGCGGGGTATTCACTTTGGCGTAGTGATCTATCGCGATGCTACACATAGCTGGGTGGTACTAGTGTGTCTTGCCTGAACTCCTTTCTAGGCTGTTTTGTGCGAGAGGCTGATTGCAGTGCCACATTATAGAATACCCTATTCAAGAATTTTTTTGAACTTATGGTCTATGACCTCTATAATCACACCTGTAAGCTAGTTGTACCTTTGGCCAATACCTGTAAAGCGTTAGCAAAAGGAAGCGAAAACTCTGGTGAAGTAAGAATCGGAGCAGAACCCAATCTCTCCTTAATTTCCTTAAAACCATCTTGTGCTGCCGTTGTCCAGACAATAGGCTGATTTTTCCCACGACATTTCAATAGGTCATTTAAAGGGGCAACTAGAGTGCTAAAATAGCTAATAAATCTCCTATACCAGGAACACATAGAAACAAAACTCTTGACCTGTGTGGTAGTTTTGGGAGGTGATGTCTCAATCATCGCTTTAACTTTTGATGGGTCTGTTCTCAAACCAGAACCATCAACTACAAAACCAAGGTATTTCAGGGAATCGCGAAAAAATTGACATTTCTCAAAATTGACTATAATATTAGCATTAAGCAAACGGCGATGGACTTCCTTTAAAACCGAAATATGATCCTCAAAACTGCTATCAAGAACAATCAAATCATCCAAATAACAGAAAACCTTCGGTTGCAATTCAGGGCCAAAAATAGAATCCATCAACCTCTGTTGATTTTGCGCAGCATTAGTCAGGCCAAAAGGTAAAACAACAAATTGGAATAAACCTCGAGAAGCTACGGAAAAAGCGGGATTTTCCTTTGAACTCTCCGACAATGGAATCTGCCAAAAACTGTGCCGAAGATCGATGCTGGAAATATACTTAGCATCTCTTAACATAGCAAAAATGTCGTCGATCCTAGGAAAAGGATAACTGTCTTTCTTTGTCAGTAAATTAAGACCTCTACTGTCTAAACAACACCGGTAGCTACCATTTTTCTTCGGAGTCATAAGAATGGGTGAGTTCCACGGACTTTTAGAAGGTTCAATTACTCCCAACCTAAGCATCTTGTCAATTTCCTTATTAAGGTGTCCCATCATGAAGGGCGACAAACGATACTGCCTCTTTTTAAAAGGTTTGGCATTACCAGTATTAATATGAACAACCAATTTGTCAGTACGACCCAACCTATCATCAGACGATAAACCCTTAAACATATCTACAACACCATCAGCAACACGTTTTTGTTCAGGCGCTAAAATTTACTAAGACCAACATCATCGTCACTCCATACCTGATCAGAATTGGAGACTAAAGAAACCAACAAATTATCATGATCAGACAAAATATTCCAGGTATTGTCTTTGAAATTTACATTTAATGAGAATTTTCTGCAAAAATCACTTCCTAAAATAAGACCATAATTCAATGAAGGTACCACTAAAACTTCTAAAATTTTACAAACATTGCCTAAACATAATGGAATTTGACAAATTCCTGTATTCTCTTGTTTTCTACCATCAGCTACTGTTACAGTTCTAGGTAGTGAGTAATCAGTTGATATTTTATATTTGTCGAGTAGTTTAAGACCAAGTTTGCCAATGCAAGTTTGATTAGCACCGCTGTCTAAAAGTGCAGTTACATTCTCAGCATACAAAGTGACTGATATGTATGGTCGGTTGTCTAATGGTTTATTAAAAAAACGGACGCTGTGTGTTTAAAAAAAATCTCTAACTAACAATTTCCAAGAATTCCAATCTTTAAGGTCAGTAGTAGGATGTACAGAAAATCTAGAATTATTTTTACATAAATGAATAATACCAAGTTTACTATTAAAAAATAACCGACTGTGTATTTTGACTCTAGGAGCTTGATGACGGTTCACAACAAACTCTCTAACTAGTTTTTTGGTTTACACTTAGGGCAATAATTAACTGTCACATTATCTAAACCACACTTAAAACAAAATTTCTTTCGTGGGTCAGTGCAGTTCCTAAAAGTATGCCCGCCTTTTTTGCCGTTGTGGCAGATGACAGCAACTTTATTTTCAGGCCTCGAAAAATTCCTATTAGAAAATCTAGATATTTCACTACAATAATTTTCTTTAAAAATTAGATCACTTTCCAAACAATTCGCAGCACTCGACTGCACATAACGTGATTAAGCTTGCGATGCTTCATCTATTAACTTGCACAAGTCAAGAAGTTCAGTTAATGACTTAATATCTTGTAAGACTAGTGCATGCACGTATTTAGGCAGAAGATTTCTACGAACTATCTTTAATTGATCCACTAAACTGGGCTGAATTGAAAGTCTAGAAAATAAGTTCTGCATACAAGCGACAAAAAGATTTACAGGCTCGGTCTTGCCCTGAAATCGACCCTTAATCTGGTCTAATAAAATCTTATCATAGTCTGATGGCAAAAAATCCTTCAACAGACGTGCCTCGATATTTCAAATTCAAAAGGTTTTAGACAAATGTTACCTAAACCAAAAAAATCAAAGTCTAGTATGCCAAACTGAAGAGCCAAATGCATCAATATAAAATAATGTCAGAATAAATTAAATGTCTCAAAAAGTTTTGGACACCCTGTACACACTGAGGTACGCCAGGCAAGTGGACACCCGAAGAGCAAAATCAAAATTTCTAAGAATTTATTGAACCAAAAAAAAACTCGGGCCCCACGTTGGGCGCCACTGTAACATTAATCGGTGGTGGCAAAATACAAGTGATATTTTTGTTATAGGGGTATTGATTGTGAGGCCATCACCTGCCTCAGCTAGCTCAATTGCTCGGAGCAGTTGCAGTTCGGGGTGGTTCTTATATAGAGTCCCTGCCTTGGTAAACAACAGTATGCACGTGTGTGACCCCCAAAGGATGCTGCTGCCGTGCAAGCCAAGATCAAAGATTGGAAATTGGGGCGCCACTCACAGTGTCTTATAGCTCTGGCCTGACACAGCAACACCTAATTCCTGTAAGTGAGACAATGGAGTCCACACACAGTGCCAAAACAAAACAACAATTAAAGTGTAGTAATTTAATTTAAATACTTGGTAAAATTACTGACAATTAATTAACTTTTGTTAATTTACCATGTAGCTCGATAGCAAAAGTAAAAGTTGGCTTAATTATCTCCTCACTATTACAGCGCAGCAGTTGCAACCACTTTACAATACCGCTCTATAATAATATGTGAATTTTAACAAGGTAAATTACTTATATAGCTGATTAAATTTTATCCTGTTAGAATGGCAAAATTGCTTATGGCTTTCTTCATTAAATCGAATAATAATCAGTACTGTATAATACTAGGGTACTTATCACAGATCCCCGTGGCTGGTTGATTTGTAGAAATCCAGTTGGCCCTCAAATGGCTTTACAGAGGCCTTTAGTGTTCATACCTCTATCTAGCCGGAAAGTCGGGCTGGTTGGGTTGGACAACGTATTTGATATTTCCTCTGTTCAGACAGTTAAATTATCCGAGTCAAGATGTTGGATACTAGACTGAATCAAATCTTGAAGCAAAAACTTGAAGCAAAACTTGAATCCAAAACTTGGATCAAAAACTTGGATCGAAAACTTGGATCAAACTGAATCAAAAATTTGATCACAAACTTGAGTCAAAACTGGCCCTACAAGAAAAACATGGAGTTTTAGGTTATGTGTCAAAAATCTATCAAAAATCTTTATAAATCAGGAAAATATGCGTTGCAAACTTACCCTATATGTGCCCCGATCTAGATTTAGGGTGGAAAACACAAAGATGGGTAACGAAATTAAATGAAATGAAATGAAATGAAATGACTTTTATTAATCAAAGGATCACAAAACGGATATAGGACAGGTCATTAACTTATTCCTAAGGTAAAAAAATACAAATACAATTATTACAGTCTAGCTAAAAATTTTCATAGTATAGAAATTCTCCAATTGAATAGAATGCATTTTTTAGTAATATAGTTTTAAGCTTATTGATCAGAAGATTAGCACTTAAATATAGTTCATATAGATGCGAATCACGAATTGCGAAATGCGAATTTTGCATCCGACAAACTACCTCTCATGTCCTATATCATATAGTTGCGTATTTCGAAAATTTTAGTGTTTTTAGTTTTGAACGGTTGGTAACGAACGAGACTACCTAACCGGAAGAAGTTCATGACCAAGCCATTTTCATTTATATATTTATCCTGTGTTTATGTTTTGTGTTCCTCCTGTGATTTTACGATTAAAATTGAGTTCTTGAGTTCTGTGTTTTTTATTGTGATTAGTTTTATTTTGTTCGCGCTTTTAAAGCCTAATTTGTTTCTCTATTTGAGATGGAGGATAACCAAGTTGAGGCAAGTATTTTTTATGTATGCTGGTTAATCCCAATTTAAAATGTGTTATTAGGATATTGACTAATGAAATCTATTGTTTTAGTATGAAGTTGAATGTGCCGATTGTGGCAATGTGATGAATTTGCAACAATATGAAGGCCATAATTGCCAACAGGCAAGTTCTTCCCAGTCGCTGTCGGTAAGTGACGATACCTTTGTCCAGAGGCTTGCAGAGGCAGTTCAGGCTAGGCCAGGGTTGTGGGACCACACATTGCCCCTAAAAGATAGGGCAAAAGATGTGAAGGAAAGGCTGTGGCGAGAAGTGTTCTATGCCCTAAAGGAAAAGTGGTCAATTAAAGCCCTGGATAGAAAGTGGAGAAATTTGAAAGACACTTTCCTAAAACATTTAAAGTAAGCACCTACATTTGATTCTGAAAGTTAAAGATAACCTGGTTGATATAAACTATCTTTTTTGTCTTTCAGAACATATAAACCTTCAGGAGCTGCTTTTGAAGAGAGCAGGAAATGGAAGCATTTCGATGCATTGTTTTTTTTTGGCCGAAAAGAACATGCCAAAAAAACAACTAGCAACATAGCACGTAGTTGTTCAGAGGTGGAACAGGAGATGCTTTCACCCACATCATCAGGCTCTACAATGAGTGGCAGGGCATCTACCGAAAGAACACCTAGTAAGAGGAAGAAAAAAAAATGGTAGGCAGGATTTTTGTATTTTAAAAATTAGAAATATAACATTCCGGTGTAAACCTCTTATATGAACTTCTTTGCAAAACTGATATGTCTTAAGGTACTAGATGTATTCTGGGTCCAAGGCCAATTTTTATGTCTTGTGCATAAAATACACCCAGTGTGCTATTTATGACAACTATCTATTTAGTCAGTTATATATATTTAAGAAGTAGTCCATATTCTGTGGCGAGATTGTAAATAGAAATAAAGGTCTGTCTTTACCACCAAATAACTTTATTTGCCCCTCTGGGGTAGAAAACAAGGGTTATAAAAATACATAAAATGACGATGAATTAAATTAAATTTCTTAATGCATGTGTTGTACTAGTTTCGACTTTAGAGAAAGTCACCCTCAGCAACTAACCATTTAAGAGATTTTTATATGAAAAGAAGTTAAAACAGTTGGGGGAGCAGAGAGGTGATTCAATAATACAATACAATATATATAAAAGTTGCATAATCTGCATTATATTGTATTGTATTATTGAATCACCTCTCTGCTCCCCCAACTGTTTTAACTTCTTTTCATATAAAAATCTCTTAAATAGTTAGTTGCTGAGGATGACTTTCTCTAAAGTCGAAACTAGTACAACACATGCATTAAGAAATTTAATTTAATTCATCGTCATTTTATGTATTTTTATAACCCTTGTTTTCTACCCTAGAGGGGCAAATAAAGTTATTTGGTAGTAAAGACAGACCTTTATTTCTAGTTATATATATTATAACTTTCTTGTTATAGCTGACAGTGAGTAGCTTCTTTTGGACATTCTAAAGGAGCCACTACCAAAATCTGCTACAGCTTCAACAGTCTCACCGGCACTATTGGCAGCACAGGCTGTCCTTGATAAGCTGCCAACGCATTAGAATGCAGGCAGAAGTTGAGTTTTTAAATATAGTATATTCCCTGCATGCGGAATTTGCTGAAGATTCACTATAATTACTTATGTTTTTTTTTTTGTAGTAATTGTAAAGTTTTTTTTGTAATAAAATTCATTGAGCCCATATTGCTTTCTTACTTTTCTCATTTTATTATATAGTATAAGCCAGGAAATGGAATAACTGATGGGCCCAATAAGGTCAGGGCACACACAATAGAGACCTACTATGGTCACAGTACTTTAGGCCGAGGGCCCAAGGAAGAAAACAAATGTACACACAGGCAGATGTTACTAAAAGCTTTTGCAAAAAATGATATGTACAAAAAAAAAACAAAAACTGTCCAAAAACTACATAAATATGAAATAACGTCGAGGTCTAGTTGAACTTGCTAGACTTATAAAAAATATGAACATATTATATAACTTGGTCTTACCTACTTTCATAATTTATTTAAACTAAAAGTATGCATTTACATTTAGAGCCTATTCAAACATACTTTGTAAAAGTTTTGGCATAGCTTAAGTCAGTAATGCTCTTATATTTCAATTTATAAATCCTTATTTTAGTAGGGATTAAAATTAATAATAACAAAAAAAAACATCCAGGTAACAATTTATTACAAAAATATTTAGAAATGCTACTTGGACCACTGAATTTCAATTGGAGCAGTAGGCATAAAAAAATTTGTTAAGGAAGAACGTACAAAACTTGCCTCTCGGGCATATGCATTTCCTCCCATTCTTCCAGCGCTAGGTAATTCATTTTGAATGGCAATCCTCCATTCACCCACTCACTTCTCCTGTATTGCTCTCCCTATCAACATAGTTGGAAGGACAGTACTTCCTGGCATCAACTTTTTGAATATCCCGTACCTTCAAGAAGTTATGTAGACATACCAGGGCACATACTATTGTTTCAATGGTTTTCAACTTTGCAATGATCGGCCTTTCGAGTATGCGCCACTTTGAAACTAGAATTCCAAAGGTATTTTCAATGACCTTTCTGGCGCGACTTAATCTAAAATTTAATATTAACACTAAAAATTATACACTACCAATTTGATGACACATGAGTAGAATTGTTTTTTTTTTCAAGAAATGAACAGTTATTAATAAACCAATAAATGTTATAGTCTCTGTGTCAGAAATTCAACTATAGATTACTTTCATAAATGACGTACCTATAGTTAAGAATTCTCTCATTTTGTAGTAGTAGATGGAAGCTTCCAGGATAGGGTCGCATTAGATTAACACCAAAAGGAAACGCGGCATCAGCAACAAAACAATATGGAATAGCCTCACCATTATCTGAGAGTTTCTTTGGAGGAGGTAGGCTCATCGAATTTGAGAAAAAGCACTGTTACGAAATATTCCTTCATCGCTTTGTCTTCCCTTGGCTCCAATATCAACCACAGTAAAACAATAATCTGCATCGCATACAGCTAGTAGTACAATACTAATCTGATCTATCGCGATGCTACACATAGCTGGGTGGTACTAGTGTGTCTTGCCTGAGCTCCTTTCTAGGCTGTTTTGTGCGAGAGGCTAATTGCAGTGCCACATTATAGAATACCCTATTCAAGAATTTTTTTGAACTTATGGTTTATGACCTCTATAATCACACCTGTAAGCTAGTTGTACCTTTGGCCAATACCTGTAAAGCGTTAGTAAAAGGAAGCGAAAAATCTGGTGAAGTAAGAATCGGAGCAGAAACCAATCTGTCCTTAATTTCCTTAAAACCATCTTGTGCTGCCGTTGTCCAGACAATAGGCTGATTTTTCCCACGACATTTCAATAGGTCATTTAAAGGGGCAACTAGAGTGCTAAAATAACTAATAAATCTCCTATACCAGGAACACATAGAAACAAAACTCGTGACCTGTGTGGTAGTTTTGGGAGGTGATGTCTCAATCATCGCTTTAACTTTGGATGGGTCTGTTCTCAAACCAGAACCATCAACTACAAAACCAAGGTAATTCAGGGAATCGCGAAAAAATTGACATTTCTCAAAATTTACTGTAATATTAGCATTAAGCAAACGGCGATGGACTTCCTTTAAAACCGAAATATGATCCTCAAAACTGCTATCAAGAACAATCAAATCATCCAAATAACAGAAAACCTTCGGTGGCAATTCAGGGCCAAAAATAGAATCCATCAACCTCTGTTAATTTTGCGCAGCAATAGTCAGGAGAAAAGGTAAAACAACAAATTGGAATAAACCTCGAGAAGCTACGGAAAAAGCGGGATTTTCCTTTCAACTCTCCGACAATGGAATCTGCCAAAAACTGTGCCGAAGATCGATGCTGGAAATATACTTAGCATCTCTTAACATAGCAAAAATGTCGTCGATTCTAGGCAAAGGATAACTGTCCTTCTTTGTCAGTAAATTAAGACCTCTACTGTCTAAACAACACCGGTAGCTACCATTTTTCTTCGGAGTCATAAGAATAATTTGTCAGTACGACCCAACCTATCATCAGACGATAAACCCTTAAACATATCTACAACACCATCAGCAACACGTTTTTGTTCAGGCGCTAAAAATGTACTAAGACCAATATCATCGTCACCCCATACCTGATCAGAATTGGAGACTAAAGAAACCGACAAATTATCATTATCAGACAAAATATTCCAGGTATTGTCTTTGAAATTTACATTTAATGAGAATTTTCTGCAAAAATCACTTCCTAAAATAAGACCATAATTCAATGAAGGTACCACTAAAACTTCTAAAATTTTACAAACATTGCCTAAACATAATGGAATTTGACAAATTCCTGTATTCTCTTGTTTTCTGCCATTTCTACTGTTACAGTTTAGGTAGTGAGTAATCAGTTGATATTTTATATTTGTCGAGTAGTTTAAGACCAAGTTTGCCGATGCAAGTTTGATTAGCACCGCTGTCTAAAAGTGCAGTTACATTCTCAGCATACAAAGTGACTGATATGTATGGTCGGTTGTCTAATGGTTTATTAAAAAAACGGACGCTGTGTGTTTAAAAAAATCTCTAACTAACAATTTCCAAGAATTCCAATCTTTAAGGTCAGTAGTAGGATGTACAGAAAATCTAGAATTATTTTTACTTAAATGACTAATACCAAGTTTACTATTAAAAAATAACCGACTATGTATTTTGACTCTAGGAGCTTGATGGCGGTTCACAACAAACTCTCTAACTAGTTTTTTGGTTTACACTTAGGGCAAGAATTAACTGTCACATTATCTAAACCACACTTAAAACAAAATTTCTTACCTGGGTCAGTGTAGTTCCTAAAAGTATGCCCGCCTTTTTTGCAGTTGTGGCAGATGACAGCAACTTTATTTTTAGGCCTCGAAAAATTCCTATTAGAAAATCTAGATATTGCACTACAAGAATTTTCTTTAAAAATTAGATCACTTTCCAAACAATTCGCAGCACTCGACTGCACATAACGTGATTTAGCTTGCGATGCTTCATCTATTAACTTGAACAAGTCAAGAAGTTCAGTTAATGACTTAATATCTTGTAAGACTAGTGCATTCACGTATTTAGGCAGAAGATTTCTACGAACTATCTTTAATTGATCCACTAAACTGGGCTGAATTAAAAGTCTAGAAAATAAGTTCTGCATACAAACGACAAAAAGATTTACAGGCTCGGTCTTGCCCTGAAATCGACCCTTAATCTGGTCTAATAAAATCTCATCATAGTTGGATGGCAAAAAATCCTTCAACAGACGTGCCTCGATATCATTCCAGGATTTAAAACTATCACGGTTTGCTCTAAACCAAGTTAAGGCAGGACCCTCAAATAAATCAATGCTAGACTGAAACAATTGATCGTCTGAAACCGATCTAGCCTTAGCAAGTTCTGCAACTCGCTCTAAAAAGGCTTTGACACTAGTGCCACCCAAACAAAGTAACAGCCAATCTACACACAGGAGTAGAAGAAACTACAGGTATCGAAATTGGAATGACAGTTGGGGTCTGATTGACACCAGTAGGGATAGTGACAGGAACAATGCCAGGATTTGTATACCTAGCTCCAGGCTTCATATGAGGAGATACTTTAAAAAGAAGTGTCGTATTCAGCTTCAAACATTTACATGTCCAATCACTAACTAAATCTTGATATTCCTCTTGTTCATCAACAGGAACTTAAAAGCGTTTAATTCTGAAAAACAATGACATCAAACGAGCTCTTAATGATCTACAGAGTACATCAGACTCTGCGCCATTAAAATCAGTAATTAGCATCTCTAGAGCTGTCAAGGTATTCCTAACAAAATGTGTTTGAATCTGAAGGTTAAAGTCCTCATCAGTTAAACTTTCAAAGTCCTGTCTTTTGACCAAGTACACTGTCAGGATTTTACGTCGAGCTTCCAAATCTCTTTGAGATCGTGTCGATAGTTTAATACGACGTATATCTAACTAATAATTTAATTCAGCTTCAGTCAAAAGCCAGGGGTCAATTTCACCTATGATATCACACATAATAAAATACTAAAGTCACAACAAAAATATCAAAACTAAAAAAAAAATACTTTTCAATTATTTTAACAGAGAATAATTTACCTTACAAGGTAAAATAAACTTAGGCTCTACCTAAGAACCGAAATTATTTAAATCTAAAACAATTTCAAATCAAATTCAAAGACCAAAACCCAAAATACTAAAAGTTCAAAAAAAACTTTTCAAATTCAAAAGGTTTTAGACAAATGTTACCTAAACCAAAAAAATCAAAGTCTAGTATGCCAAACTGAAGAGCCAAATGCATCAATATAAAATAATGTCAGAATAAATTAAATGTCTCAAAAAGTTTTGGACACCCTGTACACACTGAGGTACACCAGGCAAGTGGACACCCGAAGAGCAAAATCAAAATTTCTAAGAATTTATTGAACCAAAAAAAAAACTCGGGCCCCACGTTGGGCGCCACTGTAACATTAATCGGTGGTGGCAAAATACAAGTGATATTTTTGTTATAGGGGTATTGATTGTGAGGCCATCACCTGCCTCAGCTAGCTCAATTGCTCGGGGCAGTTGCAGTTCGGGGTGGTTCTTATATAGAGTTCCTGCCTTGGTAAACAACAGTATGCACGTGTGTGACCCCCAAAGGATGCTGCTGCCGTGCAAGCCAAGATCCAAGATTGGAAATTGGGGCGCCACTCACAGTGTCTTATAGCTCTGGCCTGACACAGCAACACCTAATTCCTGTAAGTGAGACAATGGGGTCCACACACAGTGCCAAAACAAAACAACAATTAAAGTGTAGTAATTTAATTTAAATACTTGGTGAAATTACTGACAATTAATTAACTTTTGTTAATTTACCATGTAGCTCGATAGCAAAAGTAAAAGTTGGCTAAATTATCTCCTCACTATTACAGCGCAGCAGTTGCAACCACTTTACAATACCGCTCTATAATAATATGTGAATTTTAACAAGGTAAATTACTTATATAGCTAATTAAATTTTATCTTGTTAGAATGGCAAAATTGCTTATGGCTTTCTTGATTAAATCGAATAATAATCAGTACTGTATAATACTAGGGTACTTATCACAGATCCCCGTGGCTGGTTGATTTGTAGAAATCCAGTTGGCCCTCAAATGGCTTTACAGAGGCCTTTAGTGTTCATACCTCTATCTAGCCGGAAAGTCGGGCTGGTTGGGTTGGACAACGTATTTGATATTTCCTCTGTTCAGACAGTTAAATTATCCGAGTCAAGATGTTGGATACTAGACTGAATCAAATCTTGAAGCAAAAACTTGAAGCAAAACTTGAATCCAAAACTTGGATCAAAAACTTGGATCAAACTGAATCAAAAACTTTGATCACAAACTTGAGTCAAAACTGGCCCTACAAGAAAAACATGGAGTTTTAGGTGATGTGTCAAAAATCTATCAAAAATCTTTATAAATCAGGAAAATATGCATTGCAAACTTACCCTATATGTGCCCCGATCTAGATTTAGGGTGAAAAACACAAAGATGGGTAACGAAATGAAATGAAATGAATTTTATTAATCCAAGGATCACAAAACGGATATAGGACAGGTCATTAACTTATTCCTAAGGTAAAAAAATACAAATACAATTATTACAGTCTAGCTAAAAATTTTCATAGTTTAGAAATTCTCCAATTGAATAGAATGCATTTTTTAGTAATATGGTTTTAAGCTTATTGATCAGAAGATTAGCACTTAAGTATAGTTCATATAGATGCAAATCACGAATTGCGAAATGCGAATTTTGCATCCGACAAACTACCTCTCATGTCCTATATCATACAGATGCGAATTTCGGAGATTTTAGTGTTTTTAGTTTTGAACGGTTGGTAACGAACGAGACTACCTAACCCGAAGTGGAGAAATTTGAGAGGCACTTTCCTAAAACATTTAAAGTAAGCACCTACATTTGATTCTGAAAGTTAAAGATAACCTGGTTGATATAAACTATCTTTTTTGTCTTTCAGAACATATAAACCTTCAGGAGCTGCTTTTGAAGAGAGCAGGAAATGGAAGCATTTCGATGCATTGTTTTTTTTGGCCGAAAAGAACATGCCAAAAAAAACAACTAGCAACATAGCACGTAGTTGTTCAGAGGTGGAACAGGAGATGCTTTCACCCACATCATCAGGCTCTACAATGAGTGGCAGGGCATCTCCCGAAAGAACACCTAGTAAGAGGAAGAAAAAAAAAATGGTAGGCAGGATTTTTGTATTTTAAAAATTAGAAATATAACATTCTGGTGTAAACCTCTTATATGAACTTCTTTGCAAAACTGATATGTCTTAAGGTACTAGATGTATTCTGGGTCCAAGGCCAATTTTTATGTCTTCTGCATAAAATACACCCAGTGTGCTATTTATGACAAATATCTATTTAGTCAGTTTATTATAACTTTCTTGTTATAGCTGACGGTGAGCAGCTTCTTTTGGACATTCCAAAGGAGCCACTACCAAAATCTGCTACAGCTTCAACAGTCTCACCGGCACTATTGGCAGCACAGGCTGTCCTTGATAAGCTGCCAACGCATTAGAATGCAGGCAGAAATTGAGTTTTTAAATATAGTATATTCCCTGCATGCGGAATTTGCTGAAGATTCACTATAATTACTTATGTTTTTTTTTGTAGTAATTGTAAAGTTTTTTTGTAACAAAATTCATTGAGCCCATATTGTTTTCTTACTTTTCTCATTTTATTATATAGTATAAGCCAGGAAATGGAATAACTAAATGGGCCCAATAAGGTCGGAGCACACACAATAGAGACCTACTATGGTCACAGTACTTTAGGCTGAGGGCCCAAGGAAGAAAACAAATGTACACACAGGCAGATGTTTTTAAAAGCTTTTGCAAAAAATGATATGTACAAAAAAAAAACAAAAACTGTCCAAAAACTACATGAATATGAAATAACATCGAGGTCTAGTTGAACTTGCTAGACTTATAAAAAATATGAACATATTATATAACTTGGTCTTACCTACTTTCATAATTTATTTAAACTGAAAGTATGCATTTGCATTTAGAGCCTATTCAAACATACTTTGTAAAAGTTTTGGCATAGCTTAAGTCAGTAATTCTCTTATATTTTACTTTATAAATCCTTATTTTAGTAGGGATTAAAATTAATAATAACAAAAAAAAAACATCCAGGTAACAATTTATTACAAAAATATTTAGAAATGCTACTTGGACCACTGAATTTCAATTGGAGCAGTAGGCATAAAGAAATTTGTTAAGGAAGAACGTACAAAACTTGCCTCTTGGGCATATGCATTTCCTCCCATTCTTCCAGCGCTAGGTAATTCATTTTGAATGACAATCCTCCATTCACCCTCTATCACTTCTCCTGTATTGCTCTCCCTATCAACATAGTTGGAAGGACAGTACTCCCTGGCATCAACTTTTTGAATATCCCGTACCTTCAAAAAGTTATGTAGACGTACCAGGGCACATACTATTGTTTTAATGGTTTCCAACTTTTCAATGATCGGCCTTTCGAGTATGCGCCACTTTGAAACTAGAATTTCAAAGGTATTTTCAATGACCCTTCTGGCGCGACTTAATCTAAAATTTAATATTAACACTAAAAATTATACACTACGAATTTGATGACACATGAGTAGAATTGTTTTTTTTTCAAGAAATGAACAGTATTTAATAAACCAATAAATGTTATAGTCTCTGTGTCAAAAATTCAACTATAGATTACTTTCATAAATGACGTACCTATAGTTAAAAATTCTCTCATTTTGTGGTAGAAAGCTTCCAGGATAGGGTCGCATTAGATTAACACCAAAAGGAAACGCGGCATCAGCAACAAAACAATATGGAATAGCCTCACCATCATCTGAGAGTTTCTTTGGAGGAGGTAGGTTCATCGAATTTGAGAAAAAGCACTTTCCAAAAGCGCTGTTATGAAATATTCCTCCATCGCTTTGTCTTCCCTTGGCTCCAATATCAACCACAGTAAAACAATAATCTGCATCGCATACAGCTAGTAGTACAATACTAAAGAATTCCTTATAATTAAAGAAATCAGATCCAGTGTTGGGTGGTGCCTAAAAAAAATTATAAATAAGCAACTAATAATAATTATTTCTTGAAATAAGAAGCATCATAATATCAACATAATTGAAAACAATAGACAATGTAACAACATATTTTATATTAGGACATGTTCTAAATTTTCTTCAATAATGCAAGTGAATAGATTTTCCAATAAGAGACAAAAATAATTTCAACTAAACCTGAATTCCAATATGTTTGTCATCTATTGCACCCAGACAGTTGGAAAAATTACATTGTGTTTCAAAACCATCAGCAACCTTTTTCCACCTTTCTTTGGTAAGAGCTGGTAAATATTCAGGATTTAAAGATGTCCAGATGGCAGAACAAGTTGTTTTAATAATATTGGAGGCAGTGCTAAATCCCAATCTGTAGCTATACGAAATGCTCTTCATACTGATGCCAGCAGCTAAATACCTAAAAGTATCAGAAACATTTTTACTATACACCTTTTTAAGTACCTATAATCTAATTTGAAAAATTAATGGTAATTTTAATAAAATAAATAATTAAATTAATTACTGTAACTTACCTCAGTGTAGCTGATAGCATCTCTCCAGCTGAAGTTGGTTCACGTGCATACTGTTTAACCAACATCTTTTTATTTTCATTTTTTACAAAATTTTAATATTTTACCAAACTAATTATTTATCCATCCTTGCATATAATAACCACACATGCACGAAATAATAAACTATATAAACACCTACGGACAACCTTGCTGAGTCAGCACGTCTCGGTACCGGCAATAGACCGGGTAAGGTTACATGCTTGAAGGCCAAGTTCATATGTTAATATAAATGGGAACAGTTTTTTATTAATAAACCAGCATTCAACTATCTACGGTTATACTCATTTACCCTAACCAACCCCCCACAATAGTGGCACATCCAGATGCACTAATGTACATGGTCCTGCGAGCAAACTGAATAACCTATGGTGAAGCAAGACCACCAGCCCTTCCTGCAGAGCCCAGATCTCAAGAGGAAGTAATCAACTACATCAACCCTTCCCGAAGAGCACAAGACCTCAAGAGGAAGCAATCAACAAATCAACCATTTCCGAAAGGCACAAGACCTCAAGTGGAAATAATCAACAAATCAACCATTCCCAAAAGGCACAAAACCTCAAGAGGAAGCAATCAACAAATCAACCATTCCCGTAAGGCACAAGAACTCAAGTGGAAATAATCAACAAATCAACCATTCTCGAAGAGCACAAGACCTCAAGTAGAAATAATCAACAAATCAATCATTCCCGAAGAGCACAAGACCTCAAGTGGAAATAATCAACAAAACCAAGCATTACCGAAGAGCACCAGACCTCAAAGGAAAAAACAATCTAACATTACTCGCATCAACCCCATCTAACCATGGAAACGTGCAACAAATTAGTCAGCAAACAAGAAAAGTTGGGGACAAAAATAGTGCAGATCTTGTCAAACTGCAAAAAAGATCCAAAAATAAGAAAAACAGAGGCCTATATATAATCCCGCACCACAACCCTCGAAAATATATGGGAAAAAGCAAAGGAAAATAATGCAGAAATAATGAAATTAGGCGTCGCCGAACACGCATACCATACAACAAAATATTTCGAGCAGATAACAGCAAAATACAACGAAGCAAAAAACTATCTTCAGGACTGTAGAAAGGCAGAAGAGTTAATTACTCCTACGCAAGACGATCAAAGGCTGCGACTAACAAAAAAGGAAATGATGATTCAGGACTTTAGCTACGTAATCCAACGCATTCAGCGAGAAGTATCATTAAACAAATCAGCTAGTCGCTATGAAGTACTAAAAAATGAATTGCAATACCAATAGACCCTAATACAACAACTTCACAATGAAATTATGACCCACGCAATTTTCAGAGATGAGAACTACGTAGACAATCATTGGGATGCAAAAGAAAAATATCAGTCAACCATGGAGGAGTTGCATGACAAAATCAAGGAATGCACCAGTTCAAGCCTTCCCACGATGAAACTTCCCATTTTTTGTGGCAACTACGAAGATTGGCCAACATTCTGTGATCTGTTTTCAAAGATCATTCATCAAAACCAGACAATCAGCAACTCGGAAAAACTACAATTCTTAAAAACCCACCTGCGAGGAGACCCGCAGAACGTTATCAAGCATCTGCAAATCACTAAAGCCAACTACGCCACTGCATGGCAATTGTTAAAAAATAGATACCAGAATGATCGACTTATTATGTCCAAATTAATGGACAGACTTTTTTTGACGTCCCTGCGATCACGCCAGAATCAGGGGATAGAATCAAGGAACTCCACGACATTGCTGTGAAATGTCTAGAAGCAATAAAAAACATGGGCATCGACACATCAGGAAATGGGACGCAGAGACCAACAAGCTGTATGAACAAAATTTAGAAGACCCACACAAAATTTCGTTATTACAAGATATTTTCGACTTTCTATAAAGAAGATTTCAATCTTTAGAAGCAATTAACGAAAAACAGAAAGGCGCTATAGATGAAACACAAAAGCGCCCAATTTGCCAAACAAATCACTCTATTTGGAAATGTGACAAATTTTTGGGGCTAAAACGATTTCAACGAATACAAGCAATTAAAGATAGACGTCTGTGTCTAAATTGCACGCGTCACAACTTTAAAGAGAAATGTCATAATCACATGCGATGCAAAGTCTGTAACCAACTGCACCATACGCTGATCCGTCAAGAAATATTTACCAGCACCAACGCCAGACAAGGAGGAAGGCTTAACAATAACAATCAACAAAAACAAAACAATTCTGCAAGGGGAACCCATCATACTCAATCCACAGATGACAGAAAAAATCAACAAAAGGAAGTTCTACTAGCAACAGCGCTAGTATCAAGTCAATCACAAACAGGCATGTCACAACTCCTAAGTCCTCATTGATCAAGATTCACAGCCCTCATTTATCACCGAAGAGGCAGCACAGATGTTAGCATTACCACGACATAAAATTCGAGCAGAAATAACTGGAGTAAGCAACAAAGACCCGAGAATTTCAAAATGGAAGATTGAGACACAACTCAAACCACGTTTCCCGAGCAAATTTGTCCTCAACGTACAACTGCTAGTGTTGCCTAAAATTACAAAAGTACTACCAAATCAGCCAGTCCCTTATACAGACACCGCACAGTGGCAGAACACGCTGCTAGCCGACCCTACCTATAATAAAACAGGACCCATTGACATTTTACTTGGAGCAGTGAGGAATATAGAAACAAATCCAAACTGTGTAATTGACGAAATCTACCAGCGAACGAGCAGCCCTCCTTGCCGAGTCCGGAATAATGCTTTATTAATAATTGGAGAAATTTTTGCTACTAAAAAATCAAACTCCTCTATACACATTCTATGGTAATTACGAAATTTTTTCTCATCCTTGAGCCGCATTTCGTGTATTAAATTGTAAAATGCCCCTTGCTGCTTTCTATATTGAAATATTTTGCAAGTACCCAGGGTTCTACATTTACTTTTTCGCTTTTTTTAATAGCAGATAGGCCGCGATTGCTCTTCGTCGTCGCACAAAAAATAATAATTGTTCTTCACTCATTTTTAATATAATTGATATTTCCACAAATCTATAGAGTATACACCACAAATAGTTAAACTTAAAAATAAGGTTATAGGAAACAGCTGTGCGGTCGTACACAAGGACGCATGCTCATAACCACAATCGCACGAATATTCGTAAAATATTGAAAGACATTCAAGATTCCCGCTCCTCAGATTTTAAATTTTGCGAAGTCCCACAATCCTTTAAACTTCGTTCTGGCACTTTTACGTCAAATAAACATTTAAGATTTGAAATTTTGCGAATTCGCAAAATCTTAAAACTTCGTCCCGACACTTTTGCCGCCAAATATATATTTGAAATTGACCAATCGGAGCATTATTCGCAATTCGTAATTCGTGATTCGCATCTATATGAACTACGCTTTACATTTCTAATGGTAACAGGAATTTTGTTAAAAATCACAGCGCCCATGTAAAAGAAATTTTGTCTGTATAATTCCAATCTATGTTGATCATACTGAAGGTCATTGCCAAATTCCGTATTGTAGTTATGGAAAGCATTTAATGATGTAAACTTATTATAATTTGGATAAAAACAAAACTTCTGTCTTCCTCCACAAATAGTATATATTTCAAAAAATTAAATTTCTTTAAAAGCGATTGTCCCTACATGTTTCGACCGTACAAACAGTCATCTTCAGGGGAACTAAAAGGAATCTATGAAACATTCTAT
The DNA here is from genome assembly GCA_963920685.1 of Polydrusus tereticollis. NCBI lineage: Eukaryota > Metazoa > Arthropoda > Insecta > Coleoptera > Curculionidae > Polydrusus > Polydrusus tereticollis. The sequence continues at coordinate 86,142,665 of OY987332.1, forward strand.
TGTTACAGATCCTCACGTCTAATATGACCACTACGCCACAAGTAAAAATGCTTTATAGGGGAACGGAAAGTCGAAGTCTTTCTCCACAAGTTTATTATAGTTATAGAATAGAATAATCAATATACCTACATTAAGGCGAATTGACAAAACGGTTCCACCCTGTAAATCATCGACTATGGGCGATTTATTTACTTAGCTTCAAATCAACCTCAACAGTGAACAGAAATTATTGATAGGAAATTGATAGGAAAGTGTAAATTTAAAAAAATGTTAAATGCCCTTGATATCTTAAAACAATTAGGGGATATATCTTGACATGGAATAATAAGAACTCGTAGAATGGAGTAATATTTTCAAATCGACGTTAGAATATCAGTATAATGGCCTTATACAAGTATTGTTAATAACTAATTCTAATTGTGTTACGAGATTACAATAAAATTACCATTAACATTTTAATTGTGGGTCAAAACGCCTGCCTTTCTGTGACGTTAATAATCTGTAGTTACCGATGTTATCAAATATGCTGTTTTTGCAATTTTATTGCTCTAGAACAATGGTATATTTGTAGAGTTAAATGTACTAAATTGATTTCATGACCATACATTATCAGTAATATTTTGATTAAAATTTGTTGATATTTTTAAAGCGATTTGGTAAAACAATACAATAATCAGTAAAAAATCAAACAATAAATGAGCCGGATAATTATTAATATTCGTATCGTATGTTCATTCATGGCAACTGTGATTTGATATAACAGTGGTATACTTAATCAGCATTTTCAAATTGAAATATCTCGAAAACGGCTGGAGCAAATATCAACATAATATTATTATATTTTTAATATTAAAAAAGAAAATCCATTACATGTTTCTAAAATATACTGGATGTTCAGCTTAAAGTTACCCAAGGTTGCATGTTAAACTAATTTGCCATATTCATTTGTTTTATTTCGTAACAGTTTCCTGTGATTAGTGTGCCAGATAAGGGTCAATATTAATAGAATGCTAAGACAGCATTCCGTTGGTACTTCCAGGCGCTATATCTCCGTAACCGTGCATTATAAAAAAAAAGCGCGGACTCAATTTATAGGATTTTTTGGGCTCTACAACTTTTGTATTTATGTGATTGAGCAAAAAAATATTTTTCGCGTCGAAAATAAGGAAAAAGTGATTTTTGGCGACTTTGGCGCCCTCTGCTTTCTGCACTTTTAGTCGTAGCGCAGTGACTCCATGAGATAAACTATGGAGAATATTGTTTTCTACAATATTTGTTTACAAAATATTTCTCTGCGACTTACCGTTTTTGCGGAAAATCAAGTCAAAATTCTTTTTGAGTTTCCCACAAGCGCCCAAGGGGGAGGGGTTCGACAATTTGGTTTTAAGCTAATCACATGCCCCCCTAACCATTCGTGAAATAAAATCGCTTATGGTATTTTTTTCTCGCAAATTTTACAGATTGGCTGTACTATTTAGGTATATCAGTAAAATATGAATTAAATTTGTTCGCGATGTCAATTGGATTTGTGAATTCTATATTATTTGAAACAATCGAGGAAGCCAGCTGGTTTGTTTGGTTTTTAATGGTTGAATTAATTAAGCTCCAAACTGTTTTGGATTTATCTTTAGAATAAAGAACCTTGTTATCGTAATATTTTTTTTTCGCAAGTCTTAATAGACGTCTATAAATAGATTTATATTTTTGGTAATACTCGGTTGTTACTTAACCCAGACTCACCTGACGATGCAAGTCTTTAAGATTATTGGATGATGTTTTTAAACCCTTAGTCAACCATTTCTTATTGTTAAAATAGTTTGTTTTATTTTTTGAAACAAGCTTAAAAGCTACATTAAAATAATAATCTAATATAGAAATGAAACTAGAGTACTTGTCATCAATATTGTTTCCTGTGTTAGAGACAGCATTCCAGTCTTCTGTCTTTAGACAATTTATAAAATTATTTTTGTTTTTAAGTGAAAAAGAGCGACAGATGTACGGGGAGTCCTTGGTTATATCCACTACGAGAAGCTCGAAGCTGTGAAAGGAGTGATCTGACAGTCCGTTCTCGGAAACTGAATGTTTGAGTAAAATAGAATTGAAATTTGTGCAAATGTAATCGATTGCCGATGAGGAAAAAGCTGATATTCTAGTTGGTTCATTAAACATCGATTCGAGATTAAACGAATTCAAAAGGTCAATCAGATCAGTTCTCTCATAAGATTTATTCAGGTAATTAATATTGAAGTCTCCAGCGACAACTAACCTACAGAAAGGAAACAAATTACATAAATATGATAAACATTGTTCAAGCTGAATAAGAAAATCAAGAACTGGCGATAACGGTGATCGATAAACACACAAAAAACAAGTATTTATATTAATAACATTCAATTTTATACAGCAACACTCAAAAATCAATTCAACACAGAGTTTTGAAACTTTCGATATATCATGGTATGGTAATGCCTTTTTAAAAAGAATAAGAACACCGCCGTGTTTATTAACACTCCTATTATAGAAACTTGCGATATTGTAGTTATCTACATTTAAACAGGATACATCCGCAGCCGAGCACCAACTCTCTGTAAGATATACGAGGTCAAACTTGACCTCACTTAAAAATGTTTCTAATTCCTCAACCTTATTTTTTACTGATTTTATGTTTTGATGCACTACTTTAAAGGTGTTAGGTTCAATTGACACAGAATCAAATTGCTATTTTGTCATGTCGTATTGTATATTCTGCTTTAATCTAGACACTTGTATTTTGTATACCGCACATATTACCGATTTTGACGAATGTTTAGTGTCAAAACTTGTTTTGTAACGGGTGTTATGATTTTCACAATTTACATACTGTAGCCTAGTTTTTGGACATTCTGCAATTTTATGATTGTCACTACATAAGGGACATGCTGGAGAAGACTGCTGACAGTTTTTTGCTTGGTGACCATATCCAGAACATTGGAAGCAGCGACGAATGTTTACCGTTTTCTTGGTAATGCATTTTTTATATCGGGGAATACTTCAGCGATTATATTGGCTGATTTATTGTACTTTATCTTATAAATAACGATTTCCCAGATTTTCCCACCAGGCAATAAAAGTTCGGCCAGCTTCTAGAATCGTTTGACTAAAGTGACTCTGATGACAGTCATCCGTCAAAACCAAGCCGCCACCGAAAGGTCACCGAGAAACCTTAAAATCAAAAATCGTTCTGCGCACGGAGGTAGATCCACAGAATTGCGATTCTACGACGCAAGATAAAACAACCAGAACAACCTGATAGTAACAACGTTTACTGCACTAGAAAGAATTTTATTTCGACGCCAGACATAGTCGCCGACCTAAGAAGAAATATCACGCTTTCTAAGATTATAGGGGAAACTAGGGAGCCTTGATACTCTGGGAGCCTTGATACATTTTTAAAAATCCCGCCGACAGAAACATATAATCTTCCGTTGCGTTATTAAATTATCGTTTAGTAGTCGTTTGAGTGAAGCTGGCGTAAATAGCTGCCATTATCGGTATAAAGTGACGATAAACAGATTTTTAGTGGAAAAATTATAATTTTAATAAGGTAAGATAAATCATAAAATATTTCTACAAATTGTTTATGATTGCGCGAATTTGTTGTAGTCAGTGGATTCGGCATAGATTTGTCATTCTTTTAACCTGCCTGCGCAATTTATAGGTTGGTGGTTAGATGACAGAAATTATTTTTCTAAACATAGGATTGTAGGGGAGCAATGATACTTTTTCATATGGAAGGAATGATACATGTATCACTCCTCCCATAAATGTATCATACCTCCCGACCTCATTTATTTAGATACGGGTAAGATGTTGTGACAAGTTGTATTTTCCTAAGCAGTAAACCTTGTATTTCACTTAGTTTTCGTATGTGGTCATAGGAAAAAGGTTTTTCATATATTTCCGAAATTCAATCTAATGTTTACAAAATACAACAAATTATTAGAAACATTATTGTAAATTCTTAACAAAAAATTTATTTTCAGAACCACAATGCCATTTAAGTGGGTCAAAAAGACAGAAAGGGTTCCTGTTTCCATAGAAATAATGAAAAAGGCAGTTATAGAGGTCACAGACGAAGGAGGGAAGCTTTGAACTACAGCTAAAAAGTTCAACATTGATAAAATGACCTTGAGCCGATATATCAAAAAATACAAAGAATCTCGTCAGGACTTACCTGATAAAGTTTTGTTTTCTCCAAATTATAAAACGAAACAAATATTTAGCGACATTCAGGAGCAGTTATTGGGAGATTATTTACTAACATCAAGTAATATGAATTATGGACTAACTGTCAAGGAAACAAGGGAACTGGCTTATGTATTTGCTAGCCAAATCATATCAAAATACTCGATGCCTGGAATGAAAAGAAAACAGCTTCCTACGATTGGTAACGTGGATTTATGTCACGTAATAGCTATCTGTCACTTAGAACTCCTGAAGCCACTAGCCTTAGTCGTTCAACAGCATTTAACAAACACACAATCACAGAATTTTTTAATTTATTGCGAAATGTTTTGGAACGCGACCAATATGGCCCTGAAAGGATCTACAATTTTGACGAGACTGGTGTGCAAACTGCGCAAAAAACAAGAAAGATTATCTCCAAGAAAGGTCAGAAGCAAATCACAAAGGTCACTTCAGCAGAAAGAGGAGCAACAGTTACAGTTTGTTGTGCTATCAACGCATCTTGTAACTTCGTCCCTCCATTTTTCATCTTTCCGAGGCAAAACATTCAAGATTACATGACATTAGGCGCACCTCCGGGCTCTGGAGTAGCAACACATTTAAGTGGTTGGATGACGGAGGAGAACTTTGAAAAGTACCTTCTACATTTTATAAAATTCACAAGAGCTTCCGCGGAAAATAAAGTCTTACTAATTTTGGACAATCACCGAAGTCACATGTCTGCTCGTGGACTTGATATATGCAAATCAAATCGAATTTCATTACTTACCCTACCACCCCATACGAGCCACAAACTCCAACCATTGGATGTTTCTGTTTATGGACCGTTTAAAACCTACTTTAATCAGGAGGCAGATAACTTTATGGTGTCACATCCAGGTGAAACAATTACGTTCAAAGACATGGTTGGTAAAGCACATCAAAGAGCTTTCACCCAAATAATATTACAAGTGGATCTTAAAGACGGGCATATGGCCGTTTAAAACTAATACCTTTACTGATATAGATTTTATGACTTCTTCGCGTAACAGACCGACCCAATCCGAATGAAAATGTTGCATCCACGTTTTCTAAGAAAGCAGCCGTTTTTGAAAGCCCAAATAATAAAGAACAGCTTACAGAGATCGAAAATCAACCTGGACCATCAAATATTTTCATAGAACAAAAAACCCCTGAAAAGCAAGAAACTGTGAACGCAACCCCACCTGCCCCGCTTAAACTGACAATAAGAACTCCTGCAGAAACTCGTCCCTTTCCTAAAGCGTTACCTAGAAAGACACAGCAAGTAAGAAAGCCAGTAAAAAGTAAAATTTTAACCGATACACCTAACATGCAAGAAATAAAAGACGATTGTGCCAGACGCGAGAATAAAAAAGGAAAAGAAAATGTGAAGAAAAGGATAGATCGAAGAACAGATGCGTGAAGAGCTTCAAGAAATTAACTTTATTCAAGGCAATGTTGCAATAAACGACTTCGACTTGGTAAAATGTTCAACAAAAAAAACGATAAAATATTTCGTAGCCAAAGTTTTAGAAATCCATTCGAATGAAGAATATTTTGTTACTTTTTTACGAAGAAAACTACCTGGGTATTATTTTGTGTATCCGGATGCGGCTGACACATCCGTAGTACAAGCTATGAACACCACAAAGCTTCCTGTCCCATGCTTGGTTGGGGGTACTGCTAGAACCCAAAGAAAATTAAGATTTTCTGTTAACTTTGCCAAATATGAAAATGTCTGTTAACAATGTTAATTTTTGTTGTATTTTAGTTTCGTTTTCTTATGGTTTACCAAAGATTTTCTGTTAATTTTGGCAAGTATACAAATATGTGTTACAAATGTTAACTTTTGTTGTATTTAAGTTTAGTTTTCTTATGGTTTATCAAAACCTCCTTTTAGTGTATCAAACCTCCTTTTGGTGTATCAAACCACTCATAAGCTAGGATCATGGCTCCCATAATGTGGGAGGGTTGATACAATTTTGATTTTTTGTATTTTTGTATATTAGAAAAAAAATAGTTTTTTTTTGACGAACGGGGACATAAAATAAAAATCTATGACCCGGTTCTAAGATATTGTTGTAATATTAAAATAAAATATTAATATTTGTAATAAATATGCTAAAAAATAAACACATGACTGTATCAAGGCTCCCTAGTTTCCCCTACGCTCGAGAATTGCGCTCATACGCTCTATGAATCTTACTTCTAACTTCTACAAAAATATCCTTCAAACAACGAAACGTGCCTGCCAAAAACCAAAAATGCTGGAGTAAAACCTGTAACTTCGTGTTTAGAAGTATTAATAGCTTGTTGAATCTTAGAAATTTGTTTATCCCAATTATCATGAGTATCTATATAACTCCTAATAGCTGTACCAATCGTCCTATTGTTTCGTTCTACAAAATTACATTGAGGAGAATAAACCGGATTGAATCTAATATTAAAACTATACATGTCACTTAAATTTTTAAAAGTTTTCGACGTGAATTGAGAACCGTTATCTGCTATCAAAAGAGATGGAGGGCCATGTACTTGAAAAACTTTATTCTCCAATGCATCTTCAGAACTTCTTAAGGGAAAAAGCATGGTATACTTAGTAAGCCAGCAAGCTACTATTCAAATTCAAATTCAAATTCAAATTTATTCAATAAAGATATAACATAACAATACAATGTGGATAGTACTAATTGTCATACCAAGTCAAGAACCGATATTTGGCACCTAACTGATTTAACAGCTGTATGTATTAACGTAATAAACTGTATAATCACTTTCCTAAAATTATACAAACACCAACTATGACCTAAAACTAGAACTAGTCAGGCTTTAATATAGTGTGATTTATATCACCAAAACTGTGTAAATTTTATATCATTTTCAAAAATATAGTTTCTACAACGATCGCTAAATTTGTTTTTATTTCTTAATTGTCTAAAGACGCGTAATCACCGAGTCGACACTGTCGATCGACTCTGTCTATCGACGTTTTCGACTTGGTGTGTACGTGGCAATCGATGGTGTCGATCGACATGTCGATTTGTTTTCCATCGCCTGTCGGTAAACATGAAAGAGCAGCCGATCGACTTTAGTGTGTGGACGTGTTTGCGACGTTCGACATTCGGCAAACTGTTAGTACTCAGTGACGTCTTGCCTTGTTGACAGCGTAGTCGTGTGTTTACGTTGGAGAAATGGAATGGGAACAAGATAAAGTCATAGCCTTTATTGAGGCATACAAATTGTAAACAAATCTATGGGATTCTAAAACCAAAAACTTGAGACACGATGCCCTTATAGAAATTGGTAATGAATTTGACATCGAGAAGCAAGCGGTAGAACAAAAAATTAGAAATCTTCTAAGTCAATTTGTAAGAGAATTAAAAAAAATAAAAGACAGCAAGAAATCTGGCACTGGTACGGAGGATGTGTATAAAAGTAAATGGTTTGCTTTTGAAAGTTTAAAATTCTCTCTTTTTCTTTCTTTCTCACTTGTTGGGCATGCACTGCACTTCTTCTAGGTATTCTTGGTAAATCTGCTAAGCCAGGCTGATTACCATTCCATCCAAGCTCCTGGAATAACGTGTCTTGAATCAGAGCAGTCAGAATCGAATGTTCCAGGGGGATTATAAATGTTTTTAAATGCACTTTTTCTAAGAAAATTGTGCAAGTAACATCCTGCTAACGTTACCTTGCAGGCGCTTACGGGTTCCAATAGCAATGGTTTGCGGAATATTCTAAATACGTTAGATATTAAGCCAAACACATTTTCTGATATTCTTCGAGCCCTGCTGAGGCGATAATTAAATACTCTTTCGCTAGAACCTTTAGTGTGATTTCCTGCATACGGTTTCATTATGTTTGTTGACAAAGGAAATGCGTCGTCTGCAACAAAAACGTATGGGCTTTTTAGTTCACTATTTGAGAGCTGATTTTCTTCAGGGAAATGCTTTGTATTGTCTTCTAGAAGCTTATTAAATGTGGTACTACTAAACACGCCACCATCTGAAATGAGCCCTTGGCATCCCACATTAGCATAAATAAAATTGTTATTTGCGTCGACTACGGCGAATAAAGAATACTGATTTCAATCCTTTGTAATTGAAAACTTCACAGCCGCTGTTTATTGGAGCCTGCAACGATATGTGTTTTCCGTCCATAGCTCCGATGCAGTTTGGAAGGTTCCAACGATTGTAATAGTCTTCGGCCACGGCTCTCCATTCTGCTTCGATTTTAGGCATCTGAAATAAAAAAAAATAATTCTAATATTTTTTATTTTATTTTTTAAACTTTAACCTAACATTAAAACTTAAACCCGCATTTTTCTAATTCGGTCTTACAATATCCAGTTCAAACGACACCTACTGGACGACCCCCAAATGTTAGCCCTCTTAATTTAACGCAAGCTGGAACATCTACACAGATGATGCCTTCAACTTCATTTAGTAGCTTACCGGTTTGAAAGTGGGAAGTTAAGTTTTCAGGAAACTCATGTGGTTTAAGTTTTAATGCTTTTCTCGAACGCGTTAATGAACTTTGTTTTTTGAGAAGTGTTAGTAAAGCAGATTTGTTTCGTTGTGCTGCGGATTTGTTCGAGGGAGATGCCCTAAATTATTAGCATCTCATTGTTAGGTATTGTAGTGATTGGAATGGTCTAGTGAAATTATTAAAGGATGAGTTCCTTCCCTCTCACTTGGGTGATAAACTTTGGCGGCAAATCTTAGATCGAACTCAAGGCAATAATGACCCGATTGGTATTTATGTAGCTGCTATGACTAAACTTTTTGATCGTATGCCTTTACCTGTGTCTGATGACCTGAGGCTTAAAGTTTTAAGAGCTAACATTTTACCATTTTATCAGGAGCGTTTAACCTTACATGACATTCACACACCTTTTGAAGTCATCGAATTATGTCGTAAACTTGAAGAGACTCGGTTACGCGTTGAAGAGTTCAGACCACCTCGCAGAGGAAATGTATCTTTGAAACCTGACTTAGATTATAATCCGCCTAGGCGTGAATTTTCAAAACATCAGGAAAAACCGTTAGTTCGTGAAGTTCAGGGTAATCAATCTGGCAATAGTAGTAATTCTTTGGTTTGCTTTAAATGCAATCAGCCTAATCATATGGCTAAAAACTGCACATCTAAAGCAATTAAGAGTTTTAAATGTGGTAAAAAAGATTTTACTAAAAAGAATTGCCCTGAATGTAACAAAAAACAACCTAAAAATTCGGGAAACGACTCGGGGGGGACGTCGTTAGGTCGAGAGGCGCTTCCCACTGTTTTGTCGACCTCTGATATTTCGAATAAAAATAGTTTAGATGTTTTTAATTCTACAGATCTGAATTTTAAAGATAGAATCGTTCTAAATCACGTTCTAGCTCCCGTAGGTCCTGGAGAGTGTCCATACTTAAAAGTTAATATTTTAGGTTTAGAATTTTACGGTTTACTTGACTCGGGCGCAAATAAAGTTTTTGTTGGCGAAAAGGGTTGGACTAAATTAACGAATTTAGGAGTTAAATTAGATCCGAGTAGGACAGCTACTTGTACTGTCGCAAATTATGATTATTGCCTTTGCATTGGTATTGCTTGTGTGCCAGTTAGGGTACGTGACGTAGTTAGGATAGTTGATTTGTATGTAGTACCGGAGCTGCGTCATGAACTGATTTTGGGCATTGATTTTTGGATTAAGTTAGGTATAGTACCAGACATGAGAAAAGGTGAGTGGCATTTTTCGGATGAAGACTTTTCTGCCCCCGAGCTTTCTTTAGTTCAGTGTGAAGCAGACAAGCAAGACTGGATTCATTGGTTTCTGCGTATTTTGATAAGATCGGAGACAAACTAGGTTGTACTTCACACTTGTACACAGGATCGTCACTAACAGCGAGCCTATTAAGCAGCGGTATTACCCGGTATCACCTTTTAAGCAGAAACTAATCGATCAAGAGGTTGACAGAATGCTATCTTCGGGTATAATAGAAAGATCTACCAGTAGTTGGTCTAGTCCTGTCCTTTTGGTACCTAAGCGCGACGGGACACAGCATTTTTGTGTAGATTTTCGCCGTCTTAATATGTCCGGCGCTAAGGACGCATACCCATTGCCTTATATCTCTGCTACTTTGGACAAACTAGGTGGAGCACGCTATTTGTCATCTTTGGACTTGCAGAGCGCATAGTGGCAAGTGGAATTGGAGGAGTCCAGTAAGCAGTACACGGCTTTTACAGTACCAGGACGCGGACTATTTCAATTTTGTCGTTTACCCTTCGGTCTTCACAACGCTCCAGCTACGTTCCAGAGGTTAATTGATACTGTGCTAGGTCCTGAGCTGCAGCCTTATGTGTTTTGTTATCTCGATGACGTGATTGTGGTCACTCCGACTTTTGAAAAGCATATAGAGGTTATTGCAGAGGTATTTTAACGTTTGGAGACAGCTGGCTTAACACTGAATAAAGAAAAAAGTAAATTTTGTCGCTCTGAGTTGAAGTATTTAGGATATTTAGTTAACCGTAATGGAATTTCTGTGGACCCGAGCAAAGTTCAAGCAATTACTGACATGCCAGCTCCTAAAAACATTAGTTAAGTTCGTAGAGTGATTGGTATGATATCATGATATCGTAAGTTTGTTCCAAAGTATTCTGATGTGATTTCTCCCTTGACTCGTCTACTCCGGAAAGGAATAAAATTTGTTTGGGATGAGAGTTGTGTGAAGGCTTTTCAGGATATTAAGAATGTACTTATTTCGGCACCTATTTTGACATGCCCTAACTTCGAGCATGAACTCACTCTAGCTACCGACGCCAGTAACTACGCAGTTGGAGCAATTTTAAGTCAATTTTATGATGGTCGAGAACATGTCATTTGCTATATTTCAAGGACTCTGAGTCGTCAAGAAAGATTGTATTCTGCTACTGAACGAGAGCTGCTTGCAGTACTATTTGCCATTGAAAAGTTACGTTGCTATTTAGAATATACAAGATTTACTGTTATTACGGATCATTATAGTTTGAAGTGGTTAGACAATTTGAAGGATCCGCAAGATCGTCTCGGTCGATGGGCACTCCGCCTTCAGCAGTTTGATTATAAGGTCGTTCATAGGAAGGGTCGTGATCATTGTGGACCAGATTTGATGTCTAGAGCTGTTCCAGAGACTAGCGGTGAATTTTAAACTTCATACATTGACCTTCAGATTATTGTGGACAAGTGGTATATTAAACTTCGGAAGCGTATTTTGGAAAATCCTTTATCCTATCCACAATGGCGGGGCAGTGATGACAAAATTTTTAAGTATGTTCAGCTAGATGTTCCCGAATTGAGAGAAGATGCTGAGTATTGGAAGTTGGTGATACCTAAGGAGAAACGCAAGGAAGTTATTTATTCTTGTCACGACAGTCCGACTAGTGGACAATTTTTCGTTCATAAAACCTATTATAAAGTTTCTAGACTTTATTATTGGCCTTGTCTCAAAGCGAATGTTGCACGTTATGTCAAGGAATGTTTGACTTGTCAACGCGTCAAATCTGAGCAAAAGCTTCCAGCTGGTCATATGGGTGGTCTTGTTGCTGCGCATCGTACTTGGCAGATTATTAGTATGGACTTATTTGGACCACTTCCTAAGACTGAGCAAGGCAATATGTACATCTTTGTTGTTACCGACACTTTTAGTAAAATGAATCGTTTCTTTGCTACTAGGCGCGCAAAAGCACAAACTATTGTCAAACTTGTTGAAGAACAAATTATCTTACGTTTTGGCGTACCTGAAGTTATACGTTGTGACAATGGCAAGCAATTTTGACAAGTTAACAAAAAAATATGGCACTAGAATACTTTTTAATCCTAATTATTATCCACCCCCAAATCTAACGGAGCGTGTCAATAGAGTGCTTAAAACTATGATCTCTGCGTTCGTGACAGACACTCAACGTCTTTGGGACGAAAATCTAACGTCTCTTGAGTGTAAATACGTCCGTGCACCAAATCACTAGCCGTACTCCTTATTTTCTCAATTTTGGTTGCGAAATGATTCTACCTGGTAGCGAATATCAGAGGGCGACAATCTTAGACGATATACATAATTCAGATAACGATTCGGTTAATGACAACGAACCTCCTAAAGATAGAGTAGTTTAGAAAGTAGAAAGTTTAGATAAATTGCGAAATTTTGTAGCTAAGAAACTAGAGAAAGCACATTTAAAGAATAGTGATCAATATAACCTAAGACGTCGCGATGTTCATTTTCCTGTAGGTAGTTTAGTTTGGAAACGCTTGTATGCCTTGTCAGATGCTGGTAACTATTTTTTCTGCTAAGTTAGCTGGTAAATTCGAGGGGCCTTATAAGGTCAAAACGAAATGTGGTTATGGTGTGCACGAGTTGGTGGACAAGGACAACAAATTTAAGGGAAGATGGCACGTTCAGGACTTGAAACCTTATTACGCTCCTACTGAAGAGTAACTGAATAACTTTTTGTTTTTTTTGGGTTGTTCAGCCCTGCGGTGATGGGCTGCAGAGTATCTAGACCTTTATCATGGCGCGAGACGGATGGATGTATAAACACTGCTGGAATTACATCAAAGAATTATCCTGCACTGAGCACAAGTTGTGGTAGGAGCCCACTAAAAATTTTGTATTAAGGATAGCCTTCAGCTGCCTTAATAAATAAATAAGAAATAAAGAATAGACAGCTCTTAAAAAAGATAAAACAAATAAAACTCTAATTACATATTTTCTAAAAATGGTTACTTTTGTTACTACCGTTTTGGTTTGTTTGGAATTTTTAGGTTTTGGTAAAGTAGATTCTAATTGCGGTTTAGCCTGCGGCGTGTTGGCAATTATTTTAGCGTAAAATGGGATAAGTGCAGATACGATATGTGGTGAGACTTCGTTAGGGTTTTTGGTTTTAGGATGTTAGTCTTCAGCTAACTACCCTTAGCGGTGGGTAAATTTTTGAACAACCCTTTGGCTCTCTTTCGTTTTTTTTTTGCATTTTTCTATGGTTAAATTTTTGGTGAAAATTGATACCTACTTCGGGGAAAATTTACCTTAATTTCATGTAGATATATTGGTTTGACCATGTGTCGACCTTGAGTTTTTTAAGGATTTTTTTTTTAAGGTTAAAAAAAGGGCAGCACATGTCTTTATTTTAAAGGGTAAACTTTGCCTTCTGAGTTTTCTGGTTCAGATTATTTACTAATGGAAACAATGTTTTCCTTAGGGTTTTTAGTTTTGGTTCATTTTTTGGCTTAAACGCCAATCCAAGGTATTTCGGGACATTTTGGACGTTTGCCTTTGAAGTCACCTAACTATGGGTGGAGGCGATCTTAGCCTCCCTTCTTAAAACGAACTGTGAATATCATAGGTTGCACTGGACACCCTTTTTTTGCCCCACGACTAAATCTCCTCGGCCTAGCAATCACCAATACAGCCTCGCAGTGCGTGTATATTAAAACGTAAATTATGGTAAAATGATAATGAAATGTATGTATAATGAACTTACCAACTTAGGAAAAAGGGAATCGGGAAAAACTGGACACTCGCGTGGAGAGCTAATCCAGCGTAGCGGACGCCGTTGAGGTGAATTTCTCTCTGCTGCTCTCTTTCAACCTTCAACTCCGGTACCATTGCGCCGCACACTTTGTACTATGGGTACGAGGAACGGTAAAAATGTAGGAAAAGGTATAGGAATTGAAGTTGGCGGAGAGAAAATGTATGGAATTGTAAACTTGTAAAATTTAGTGCAAATGAAATATAAAATATCTTAAAACGGGTAATTTTGAATGCAATTATTATGAAATGAAACCCACAATAAATGTATTGTTAGAGTGTACTGCAATATTATGATAAAATTAACCTTATAATATACTAAACAATATTAAAAGTAAGTGAGGACGGAACATCCCCACCCCCATGAAAACCTAGAGGTTTTCATAGAAAAAATATAGTATTAATTTAAGGGCAATGGACAAAGTTTCAGCAAAGGTCTCTTAAGAATGCCTTTAGCCATCTTCACCATCACAACACGAGGGACTCCATCGTGACCAGGGAACACCTCCACAATTCTACCTAAAACCCAATTTAAAGGAGTGGTATTATCGTCCTTAATATGTACCATTGTACCCGGCAAAACAGGAACAATTGAGTCATGCCACTTCGCTTTTTGTTGCAAAGTGTGGAGGTATTCTCTATGCCAACGATTCCAGAAGTCGCGGTGCAAACGCCGCAAAAGTTGCCACCGAGTAAGTCGATTTATTGGTAAATCTGTGATGTCTTGATCGGGTAATGTAGAAAGAGGTTTTAAAGTTAAAAAATGACCTGGGGTCAATACCGACAAATCAGAAGGGTCAGAGCTTATTGGCGAGAGTGGTCTCGAATTAAGCACTGCCTCTATCTGAATAATAACGGTATTAAGCTCTTCATATGTCAGTACTTGTGAACCTATCACGCGTATTAAATGAGATTTAACAGATTTTATATTAGCTTCCCAAATGCCTCCCATAGAAGGGGCAGCGGGTGGATTAAAATGCCAAATTATTGCTTCACTATCAGCCGCATCCGCAAATATTTGACGCAGGTATTTATCACCGCCGACAAATCCAGTACCGCAATCTGAGTAACGGTTCAAAACTTGGCCTCGTCGAGCTATAAATCGGCAAAGGACCGCTAAAAAAGCTTCAGTAGAAAGATCAGACACCAATTCGAGATGTACTGCCTTTATACTACAGCAGATAAACAAGCAAATATATGATTTGTGTACTTTTGCACCTCTAAGTTTACCTATAGTAATTGGAAATGGTCCACACATATCAAGTCCGACGTTGGTAAACGCTTTAGGAAACTTAGATACCCTAAACTTGGGCAAATCACCCATAGGGGGTTGATAAGGTTTAGGGTTTACCTTCCAACAGGTATGACACTTGTGTATCACCTTTCGAATGACCTTTTTTGCCGATATTACCCAGAAATTTTGAAAAAGTAAATGTTGCGTGGTTTGTATGCCACAATGTAAATAAAGATAATGCAACTCCTCAATCAGTAAAGCAGTAAGTTTTGCATTTGAAGGCAAAAGCAAAGGAAATTTTTTATCGTAGGGTAAATCAGAGTAAAATAAACGACCACCTACGCGTAGATAGCCATCTTTATCGAGAAAAGGTTTTAATTTTTGCAAGTATTTTGGCAACGGCCTGTTATTTTTTATTAAAATTATTTCTGCAGCAAAGTAAGTAGCTTGAAAGTATTTTGTGAGAAAAAGTAAGGCATTGTGTAGCTCAAGAATTGTCAAATGTTGACAATAATCTGTGGTATTTTTTTTGTAATTCTTAAACATGTTTGCGGCTCTTAAGATGTATGCGATAATTCGTTTTATTTTAGAAAGTGAGTTAAATTTTTCGAAAAGCAAATCAATGAAATTTACCGATACAGAAGTAGTTATTGCAAATTTTCTTTGTTCGTAAGAAAGATCGACTGTTTGTTTTATTTCAAATTTAGAGAAACTCCAGTCATTTTCTGATTGAAGTAAAAAATCTGGTCCATTCCACCAGAGAGAAAAATCTGCGAGTTCCGAGAGAAACATACCTCTGCTACCACAATCGGCAGGATTAAGTTCTGAAGGTACATGCGACCATAATTCTGGGGCCAACCTTTCTTGTATGTGTGACACGCGGTTGCTCACAAATGTTTTCCACTGGTGTGGCGAACCTTTAATCCAGTTTAGGACAACAGAACTATCAGTAAAGGCAAATATATTTTTAAACGTAATTTTTTGTGAAAAAACTTGTAGAATGTAATGCATTAATTTTGAAATTAAAACAGCCGCGCAGAGCTCTGATCTAGCTAGACTTATTGTTTTAAGAGGGCTCCTTTCGACTTCGCGCAAACAAGATAAATTTTATACGTATGATCGGGAAAAAGAGCTCGTAAATATACTGCTCCATAAAATGCACGTTCTGAGCTATCACAGAAACCAAATAGTTCTTGAGAAATAGAATCTGAAATATTTATTTCGCGATTAATTTTTAAAGTGTTTAAACATTCTAACTCAGATTTAAATTTATTCCATTTAATTATGACTTCTTTAGGCGGTTTTTCATCCCAATCGATTTCAAGTGACCATAAAACTTGTATAAGTATTTTAATAAATATAGTAAGCGGAGTTAAATATCCGACAGGGTCAAAGGTTCGAGCAAGTTCACTTAACATCGTGCGTTTAGTGCACTCATTAGTTATATTAGAAAATTTATAACAGAAAACATCTGAGATAGGAGCCCATTGTAATCCTAAAATTTTCAATGTATTATCAGCATCCACATCAAAGGAAATATCTTTGTTAACTATATGAGAGTCTGGCAAACCCTTTAGTAAAGCTGGACAATTACTTGCCCATTTTCTAGCTTCAAACCCTCCACGGGACAAAAGGTCAATAATTTGATTTTTTATTAAAATTAATTGTTTAAGGGTAGCTGCGCCACCTGTCAAATCATCAACGTATGTTGAAGTTTTAAGGATTTCTGATGCCAATGGAAGGTCGGTATAATCGTCTGCCAATTTTAATAATGTCATTATAGCAAGATATGGACTACAAACAACCCCGAAGGTTACAGTATTAAGCTAATAATGAGAAATGGGATCCTTAGGAGAAAAACGACGGGACTGGATATGAAATCCAGTGAACCCACCCTGATGAGCTAGTTTTAGTAATTAAAAGGGTAAAGTTAGTAAACAATCCTTAAATTCTCATCTTATCTTACCATCCCTTCAGGTAAATACCGACCCCCATTTTAATCATAACACTGGCGCCCAACTGTTTTTTTGTTCTATTGGATTACTAAAACACTATCAGTTTGCAGGAACTTGATTCGACCTTGCTCGGGTAAAAATTTTTAAATTTTTGTTTAAACCATACTGTGGCACGATAGATTAGTGCGAGCCTACTTTCAACATTTATATATCAAGTTCTATTCTTACATTTGATTTAAATATTTATTTCGATTTTTTAAATTAAATTTAGTACATAACCTTGTGTTTCGATCGCATAAGACTTCCTTTATTGAACTATTTTTACATTTTTTAAAACATTTATTTACGATAATACAAAATAATATCAATCTTATTACGGCTGCTGCTCGCTCGAAAGTGCTTTCGCCGTGCCGGCCGGGCCGCCTCGTGGCAGGGTTGCCTCGCCGCTGTCTACGATGCGCAAGGTTGTCACGTCGCTGTTGACTTCCCCAACATGCTCCCCTCCTTGAAAGGATCCACTTTCAACGGTTTCTTCGATAGGTAATGGACATATTTTCTGGCACGCTCGCTTGATAACTCCAGTAGATATCTGGATGGATGCCACCCTTGATATTCCGTCCTTTCCTGGATGCAGTGCGTGTTATTCCCAAGAACGCGTTTTAAGTGAAATTTACAGGATTTAATACCGGCCTCCCAGAGACCACCGAAATGAGGAGAGTTTACCGGAATAAACCGCCAGTCAATGTCGTCGCTTGCACAGGATTTAGAGATATTATCTATATTATTGCGTATGAATTCGCCGAGGTTTCGTAATTCTGCATTGGCGCCCACGAAGTTGGTCCCGTTGTCAGAGAAAATTTGTGCTAGTTTACCTCTTCGACCGATAAATCGCTTTAAAGCTAACGTAAATGCGTTTGTGGTCAAGTCAGTAACGAGTTCAAGGTGCACGGCCCTTGTTGAAAAACACACAAACAATGCCAAGTAGCATTTAGTTGTCTTGCATCCTCTGCCCTTTCTATCTTTTACAAAAAAGGGCCCTCCATAATCTACACCACATACCTTGAATGGAAAACCAGCTTCAAGGCGCTTTGACGGGAGATCACCCATTAGGGGAGAAATAGCCTTAGGATTAAACTTGAAACAGCTCACGCATTCACGAACTACTCGCTTCGCTAAATTTCGACCAGCCAATGGCCACAGCGACTCTCTAATGTTACTTAAGATTAGCTGCGGACCAGCATGAAGCAAGTTAGTGTGCTCAAATTTAAAAATTAGCCTGCATAAGTAATGTTTGGCAGATATTATTATAGGATGTTTCTTATCATAATGAAACTCTGAATTCTTTAACCGTCCTCCTACTCTCAACAGTCCGAAGTTATCTATAATGGGATTTAAATTGAAAAGTTTGCCTTTTGAAGCAATGCTTTCGCCGCGAGAGATTGATGCAACTTCCTCAGAAAAACAATCATATTGTGATTGCTTTAATAGAAATGAGAACGCATGTGTAATTTCCTTTGCTGAGAGGCCTCCTGTACATTTGCTTTGAGGATTACGGCAGTTGTGTATGAATCTAAAAATATATGCTGTTGAATTTTTTAAACGTTTCAATGATGAAAATCTACTAAAGTTTACTATAGGGTCACGATGTATTATGGGTAACGCTAGCGATTTTAATTCCGGTAACCTATCAACCACTAATTTTGACTCGGGCCACTTCTCTATACTTTCGGTTAACCAGTCAGGACCATGCCACCAAAGCTTACACTTTTGAACGTCCACCGGTGACATGCCACGTGACAAGATATCAGCTGGGTTATGTTTTGTTGAAACGTGTCGCCAACTCGACTTACCGGTTAATTCCTGTATCTCAGCCACACGATTTGCCACAAACGTTTTCAATGTACTTGGAGATATAGTAAGCCACCCCAAAACAATTGTAGAGTCCGTCCAGAATACGGTTTTATCTAATTTAAATCTCAAAGATGATTCCACCTTTATAGCTAATCTAGCCGATAGAAGGGCACCACATAACTCAAGTCGAGGAATCGTAACGACCTTTAGGGGGGCCACCTTCGTCTTAGCGCAAAATAAATGAACATGTATATTGCCCTGTTCATCACTTGATCGAATATAAATACACGATCCGTATGCTAACTCACTAGCATCTGAGAAACAATGCATTTCAATGGATTTGGGATTCTTACAGATCGCATGACGTGGAATTTTAATGTTGTTTAGAACAGAAATTTCATTTTTGAAACTAAGCTACGAGGTATGAATAGCGGCAGGAACTGACTCATCCCAAGCTAACCTTTCCAACCAAAGGCGTTGTAATAAAATCTTTGCCGATATTATGCACGGACTCAACAAACCAAGTGGATCAAAAACCTGGCCGATACACGAAAGGATAAGACGTTTTGTTACTCTACCGTCGGTCATAACGCCGATACTATAAGTAAGCATATCGTTTTCGTTGGACCAGGCAAGTCCGAGAGTTTTGGTAGTTTCATTCGCGCCTATCTCTATAATATTATTAGAAACAGTTGTATCTGAAGTTATGCTGTTAACGACATGGTGCGAATTAGAATGCCACTTTCGTAATTTGAATCCACCCTCACGTAATTTATTCGCTAGTTCTGTACCAAGGCGAGATGCCTTTTCGATAGTGTCTGCGCCAAATAGCGCGTCGTCTACGTAGAAGTCATTTTCAATAATTTCGGAAATATCTGGATGTGATTCGCGACAATCTAGCGCTAGTTGAAATAAACATCTTATTGCAAGAAAGGAAGCGCTGCTGCTTCCGTATGTGACAGTTTGGAGCTCATATGTGTCGAGTGGTTCGGATGGATTACGCCGCCAGATTATCCTTTGTAATGGACGTTGCTCGGGTTTGACTAGAACTTGGCGATACATTTTTGCTATATCGGCAGCAACTACAAACGCGTGGGTCCTAAACCTGATGAGAATTGATAACAGGTCAATTTGGATAGTGGGACCAACCATTTGTATGTCGTTCATTGAAACGCCCGAACTGGTAGGTGCACTACAGTCGAACACCACTCGAAGGCGTGTAGTTAAGCTATCTTCCTTAAACACGCCATGATGGGGCATATAATAATTTATTTGCTTATTTGAGTCAGACATTTTTCGCATATGACCTAACTCCTCGTATTCACGCATAAATTTGGCGTATTCGTTTTGAAAATTACTATTGCGCGCAAATTTTCGTTCTAACGAATAAAAACGCTTTTCTGTCAGAGTTTTTGATTCACCTAGCTTATTTAAGGGGTCCTTAAATGGAACGGATACGATAAATCGCCCCGTTCGGTCACGTGCGATGTTGTCAACAAAATGTAGTTCGCATAATTTTTCTTCTTTGGTTAAATGAACTTTAGGGACACATTCTTCTAATTCCCAGAACTTGGAAAGCTGACTTTGATATCTAAATTTTTACTAAAATTACAATGAATTTTATTGCCAATGTTATATCCTAGCGGGCCGGAAATTATCCACCCAAACACGGTTTTTTGTAAAATTGGCAGGTTAGCGCCCAATTTAATTTGCCCAATGGATATTAGTTCCCAAAACAAATTGGCGCCTATCAAGATGTCAACTGGGCCTGGCCTTGCAAAAGAAGCATCAGCTAGAAGTATATTTTGAGGTATTTGTAGTTGGTTTGTATCTATTGGAGAACTAGGGAGAGTTCCCGATATGTTGTCAATTACGAAACAAGAAATATGCGCATTGTACGAGTTATGCTGTGATTGTAGTTTTACGTCGCATTTGTACTTAATCTCGGAAGTCGCGTTATTTATGCCCGTTACAGCCATGGATATATTTTTTGTATGCAGTTTTAATTGTCGGCATAATTTAGAAGTAATAAAGCTCGACTGTGAAGCCGAATCTAAGATAGCACGAACTGTATGTACTTCGTGATTTTCGTCAATGATTTGTACAAGAGCCGTTGATAGTAAGACGCCTACATTTGAATCATATGTCGTTAAAGATGTGGAAGAATTATGGTTAGGTGTACTATTTTCCGGTATAGCCTCTGGTTTAATAGGATGTAGTAGTGTGTTGTGTCGCCCATTGCATTTCCTACAATTGCTTAAGCGACAAACAGTGTTACTGTGACCGAATCTCAGACAGTTTGTACATAGCTTTAACTCTTTCGCTCGTTCAGCTCTATCGTTTGATGATAATTTTAAAAACTCAGTACAGTTTCTCATATAGTGAGAGTTTTGTTTACAATGTGAGCAATTAGTATTCCCAACGCCTGGATTTGTGTTTGTGTTCAAATTGACGTTTAAGTTTCGGAAATTACTGTTAATATTTTCTTCTACGTCGTTTGTGACAAACACTTTTGTCTGATTACCTTTCCGACCTTTATAAACCCGAGAACCCGCGTCTTTTGACTCCAAGGTCTCTAGTAGATCCGCCTTTGATTTTAAGAATGATTTAAGATCGTTAAGAGTAGGAGAGTCCTTATTAGCTATATATTCTTCCCAATCACGTGCAGTTGCATTGTCCAATTTGGAGGTTAATATATAAATTACTAGCGTATCCCAGAATTCGGTGGGTTGTTTTAATTGTTTAAGCGCCTTTAAATGCTTTGATACGCTATCAACTACACTACGTAGCGCTTTAGATGATTCTTTGCACGCCACCTCCATATTAAAAATAGCTTTAACATGATTGTGAATAAGCAGTCTATCATTGTTAAATCTGTCACACAAAAGATCCCATGCAATTAAATAGTTATCTGTCGAAAACTCTACTGAAGCGATTACTTCGGCAGCACAACCTGAAAGAGACGCTTTTAAATAGTGATACTTTTGGATGCTATGTAAAGAATTGTTCAAGTGAATTAACGATTTAAAAGTTTCACGAAACTCTAGCCAGCCTTCGTAGTCGCCGCAGAATTTCGGTACCTCTATAGGCGGAAGTTTTACGTTTGTGTGCTGAGGGTCTCTATTAATGGCATCGCTACTTATAATAGAGCTTTTGTCGTCTTTGTTAAATTTGGAAATAATCTTTTTTGCCTTAGCACTTTCGCGATAGTATAACGCATTAAATGTCTCGCGTTCTGTAAATTCGGCCTCCAACTCGGAGTCGATTACAGTTTCTTCAATAATCGCCTGAATGTCATTAAATTCGTGTATTAAGTTTTCGAATTGAGTGTTACGTGTTTCTAACTGATAGTAATCATCTTCGTCGATTTCTGAGTTTGTATCTACTACTTTTGAATGTAACCCCGTAACGAATTTCGCAAAAATAGTTAACTTAGATTTTATTGAACCTCTCTGCCGTTTTAGTTTCTTTAATTCGTTTTCGGACATTTTAAAATAATGGGGCGTATATAAAACGTATGCAGATGTATTCGCGTGATACGTGTAAATTAGTCGAATTTAATTCGAATATAATCGCATAAGAGTATCGTATTGATCGTATTTGTGTATTCATAGAAAACCCGTTTTTGTAATAATGTACCCCACTCAGAAAAATCAAGATAGTGCAGTGAGCGGGAATAATGGACAAGGGACTTACCCAATGTGGTTAAATAAGCGAGCAACAGGCTAAACACTCCGATATTTGCTAGTACTTAATATTTGGACGAAGGACCATGTTTCGATCGCATAAGACTTCCTTTATTGAACTATTTTTACATTTTTTAAAACATTTATTTACGATAATACAAAATAATATCAATCTTATTACGGCTGCTGCTCGCTCGAAAGTGCTTTCGCCGTGCCGGCCGGGCCGCCTCGTGGCAGGGTTGCCTCGCCGCTGTCTACGATGCGCAAGGTTGTCACGTCGCTGTTGACTTCCCCAACACCTTGGCTTTCCACCAATTTTCTTAAAAATATTTTAATGCCGTTGCAACTTAAGTTAACAGTTAATTGCACTTGCTTGTTTTCTACGGTGACTGAAACCCCAGTTTAGCTAAGGGAATTAATTAGTAATAGACATTGTCAAGCTTGGGTATTTTTGATTTGAAGTGTTTTTAGAAACTTTTTGGTACACTTTTTTTGGTTTAAACCTTACTTGATTAGTGACTTGTAAATTTTTTTTGGTAATAGTTTTCCTTATTTTTTTTGAGGGGGTGAGGTATATTGAATTGAAATTCAATTTTTTTATATACAGGGTTGCCAAGTAGTGTGACTTTTCCTTGATAAACCAGTAGAACAAATTAAAGGATTTCTCTTTGGTTCTGCTGATATCTGTGATGGTATTTTTACAGATACATGGAATAATCTTATGACACTTAAATATTTTTATGACATTTTAATTTTTTTTTGTACATTTATAGAATATTTTTGGTACTGATACCTGATAGTAACTTTGTATTTTGGTAATTTATCTAAAATATTTTTGGTATTTTTAATTTATTCTTTTGTGCTAATACCTGGATTTGACACATATATTTTGGACAAATTTTGTTGGTAATATTGTATACAGGGTAAATTTATTTTCATGTTTTGATTTGTTTTTATTGAAACCTTACTTTGTTTGGGAGTTCACCTGATATACTTTGATTTACTTTAGGTATTTTAGCAACTGCTATTACCTTGACTTGATTTTAACTTTTGTTCTACTTTTGATAGATTTTTTAAAAAGGTTTTGAACATATCGATGGTCCTCTGCAATAACGACACAATTCAAAATTTCATGTTTTTTACTTTAATAGTGAATTATGTTTATTATAATGGTATATTTTATGTGTAACAGCGACATATCTCTATAGTAAACACCTAACCGCTAGGGGGCGCATTTGTGTCGTTTTGCCGAAAATTATAATTTGAGGTGTTGGCTACTGAACACAGACACTTCTTCCAGTTGAGACAGAATCATTGCGAGGTGATGTACTATTTCTCGTGAATATTGGTATATCTCAAAAAGTGTTGTCGTGTAAGCAACTTGTTTATGTAGAATAACGACATATTTTCGATTCCGCCGTTGTTCAATAGTGCCGGTAGACTAATTATTGCATATTTTACTTAAGGAGAGGGACGTATTTCGTGTTAAGCCGTTAGTGTTAACTAGGTAAGTATCTTTTACTGCTTAAATTTATTGCATGTTGGTAATATTTTTATAAGTGTCGTTATTCAACATAAAATATTTATTGATTGGGGATACCTTTTAGGTATTATTTTGAGTTGAGTCACTATTCTAGAAACTATTTTTATCTAACTGTAGGTCTCGGTGGCCGAAGTGGGTAAAGCGCCGGAAACGGCGTGAGCCTGCTTTCGCGCTGCTCGAGTCGAGCGGGTTCGAATCCCGCTACAGTACGCTCAAATAAAAAAAGTACTGGGTTTGGTTGTTGTATGTGTGAGTGCAGGTATACTTCTGACTAACGATTTATCGGAATCGAAACCGCAGGATCATGCTCCTACAGCAGCGGATCTTTAACCCGAGACTTGCCTCTGTTACGGGCTGTGTGGGCAGGCTGCTGTAGGAGTGTGATTCTGTGGGGGGATCATGATGATGGTTGGTTGGAAAGCGACTGCGCGTGGTTCGGATCCCACGATAAACAATAGGTCCCGTCTGGCTGACATTACCCAGACGTAAAGTTACCGTGGGCGGGCTAGTAACGAATGACTAGGGGATACAATAAGTCTGTAAAAGGCTGCGGTGTCAGGACGTAAGTGCCGACCTAGTTATTTAAGAGTAATCAATCAATCAATCAAACTGTAGGTACGTCTTTACTTCACATAAAATGTAAACTGAATAGTAAGGCAGATGTTAAATTTTCAGTTATGTCACTAATTAACAATATGTTTAATATTGGCTAATTAAAGGAGCATTTTTTATTCCGTCTTGTAGTTTTAGGTAGTAAGTACATTATCCTATCCGATTCAGCGTACCTATGTTGCGGTGAGGATTTTCTACTAAGTAAAGCCTATTTGTTTTATAAGGTAGGCATAATGTCACGTCCACTAACACGAACCGATAAAATAATGTTAGCATTGACTAAGCAAACGGTACATTCAGAAATTGCCTTGCCGACAAGAAAACCCATCTCTGGTACTATAAATTCATCAGGCTATTCTATGGAAGGAAACGAAACAACCGCAGCAGTAAATCCAGAAGAAAAAGAACTGACCTTAAAATTGACTTCTGCAGTTGGTGAGTATTGGATTGGTTTTTTTTCGGGTTTTCTTTAATAACGTTTTGCTAAGGGTTGGGGAATGTTTATAAAAATTCTTAAATCGATCTTATAAACCTAATATTTATTCAATTACAAATAATAATTTTTGTTTGTTTAGACAGTGAGCATACGGGCGATGAGCAAATTTTGTGTATTTCAAATAACTGTTCACCTTTAACTTCAGTTGAAAATTCGTCCGCATATTATATGGAACTAACAGCTGCATCTGCAACAAATTTTCCAGTAGCTGCAAATTCAAATGCGAAATATTTAAGTGTAGAAAAGGAAATGGAAGTGACCTCGGACTCAAATATGAATAGTAATGTTTCACACAATATGTTACTTTAATGAGATCTGCAAAAAAGAAGGGTAAACCGTACGTCGTAGAAGAAATGAGTTACGAGTAATTTTTTGATTTCAAAGATTTATCAGACAAGATCAAGGCATGCGGCTTTAAAGACTCTAGCAATGAAAAGGTTTCTTTTAAATAACTGATGCACAATTCTTTTTTCAATTATTTTTGGTTCTTAGAATGTACCTCTTTGGAGGAAGCGCTTTTATACGCTTGTTTTCGTTTACTATTTGATAAATATATTAGTTATTTCTTATTTTAGATGACCAACTGGGCCCCGTTGAAAACCCTTTAAAAGTATCTTTAGCTCCAATAAATAATTCATTTAATCAAAGTTCGTCTGACAGTTCCTCTGAAGACAGTTCATCTGGAACTTCATATTCTTCCTCTTCACAAGATAAATCGTGTATGTCAGAGGATAAAGACGATGATATCATTGATAAAGACTATGTTTTACCAGAGAAAAAGAAAAATTTGACTGTAATTAAACCTATAGCTTCATCAGTAGACGACGTGAGTGACAGCAGTGAATCTTCTGATGAGAACAGGAAGACAGTTATTGCTAGAAATAGGAAAAGCAGACCGGATACATGGAAAAGAACAGTCGCGAAACGCATGAGAAATAGTGGGAAAGAATACATTTCACGTAGTCAAAAAGTGGTAGAAGACAAATTAATTGGACCCGTGTGTAATGTCCAAAAATGCCTCCATAAATGCCCAGCCAAAGTTTCGGAGGAGCAGCGAAACACTATTTTTAATGAGTTTTGGAAGACTGGCGACCTGCAAAGGCAGCGCGAATTCGTTTTGTGCTGTATGCATTCTATTGAGCCCAAATACAGATACAAACGGGAAAATAGTAATCGAAAACCAAATAATGCTTTCTATTTGATGATAGATGGAACAAAAACCAGAGTTTGCAAAGTATTTTTCAGAAATACTCTAGCCATAACAGATCGCTTCCTTAGAACTGTAATTGAAAAAAAGTTATTATCACCATGTGGTGTCCTTAATCTTGACGGGCGGGGAAAACATAAAAAACATAGAGAAACCAATCCTGCTGTTCTAACCGCAATCAAGGAGCACATCGATTCCATACCGAGGATGGAAAGTCATTATTGTCGGAAAGACTCAAAGAAAGAATACATAGAAGGAGGGCGGACAATAATCAATCTATATAGGGAGGAAAGAGCAAAAAGAGACAGTAATTACATAGTTTTAGTTTACGATCTTCAGGCCGTTCTGCAATGCCCCAGAGGCGATACTTCGGCGTTTTATTACGTGTCAAAAATAAATGCGTTTAATTTTACTATTTGCGATATAGCAACAAACAATGTTCACTGTTATACTTGGGACGAGGCACAAGCAAAAAGGGGCGCCAACGAGATTGCAACATGCATTTGGATGTATATTAAGCGATTGGAAGAGAAAGTTGCAAAAGCCGAGCAAATGATTGATATTGTGTTCTACTCCGACAACTGTTGTGGGCAAAACAAGAATAGGTGTGTGTTCCTAATGTACGAGTATGCCCTCCGCAGCGGTAAATTTGTTAGCTCAATTACCCACAACTTTTTAGTTAAAGGCCACACACAAAATGAAGGTGACAGCGCCCACGCAAATATACAAAGAGAAATCACTAAATCGCTTAAACGGGGACCAATTTACACCCCTCAACAATATGTTACTTTAATGAGATCTGCAAAAAAGAAGGGTAAACCGTACGTCGTAGAAGAAATGAGTTACGAGTCATTTTTTGATTTCAAAGATTTATCAGACAAGATCAAGGCATGCGGCTTTAAAGACTCTAGCAATGAAAATGTCCGAGTGATATTGCTGTCCTGCGAATAGAAAAAGATAATCCGCGAAAAATACTTTATAAATATAACTACTCTGACGATCAGTTTGGAGAAATTGACATGGCATTATCCCAAAAGCGAACCACACGAGGTTGTGCAACTGTAGGAGAGCTTTTCAGTTTAAAACCATTGTACGATAAACCTGTAGGAGTGGATAAAAAGAAAAAGGAAGGTCTTCTTAAGCTAGTAGAAAAAAATACTATACCAAAATTTTATGCATCTTTCTATAACAATCTTTAAATACCCGTCATTCTATTTCTATTATATCGGTTTTTTGTTAAACAGTTATTTTAAAAATAAAGTTTTAGTTCTTCAGAGTGTTTCTTTTACATTTTGTCTTTTATTTTTGATCACAACTTAAAAGTACTATGTATTGTATTAAGGTCAGGTCAAAAATGAATTTTATTGTGATGGAACAATGGCACAATTCAAAAAAAATCTAACTTTTTTTTGCCCCCTAGTCACAAATCTTTATAAAGTAATGATGATGTTACAGCTGAAACACTTTTCTACAGAATCGCCTTAAGACAATACAACATAATATTTTATTTTCCCACCATACAAAATGAAATCGTGAAACGCAAAATCTTTAATCGGCTTTCCTCAAAATTATTGTATTTTGAGTTGTGTCGTTATTGCAGAAGACCATCGATATTTAGCACGAT
Source organism: Polydrusus tereticollis (assembly GCA_963920685.1). Taxonomy (NCBI): domain Eukaryota; kingdom Metazoa; phylum Arthropoda; class Insecta; order Coleoptera; family Curculionidae; genus Polydrusus; species Polydrusus tereticollis. The sequence continues at coordinate 86,170,633 of OY987332.1, forward strand.
GTATAGTTTAGACGTTGATCGTTTAAATAAATGTGAGTTAGAGTACGAGCTGAAAATTCGCGGTATTTCAGAATCTGGAACTGTAGATAATTTAAGAAAATGTTTGCGTTCGCTCCTTTCTCTAGAAAGATCGGGTAGTAGCGTTCATAGTTCACAGTCTCTTGCTCCTCAATCTGAAATTACGGAGTGTAGTAATAAAATAAAAGAATTAGGTGATATTATTACAGCTTTTAATGGATCTCCTGCACAATCCCGTAAGATTGAAACTAAAATAGCGCATTTAGTAGGTCGCATTGATAGGATTCCGGATCAAGATACGGATGTAAACGTGGAAAGATCTAAATTATTAGTTAGCTTGACCACTTGTATTTCGGGCTATGGAGATAGGGTTAGAGTGATCGGTACACAACAAACTCAACCTGTAGGTCCTTTAAACCCGCATTTTTCTAATTTGGTCTTACAATATCCAGTTCAAACGACACCTACTGGACAGTCTACGTTACATAGTTTAAATACGCCACCCCCAAATGTTAGCCCTCCTAATTTAACGCAAGCTGGACCATCTACACAGATGATGCCTTCAACTTCATTTAGTAGCTTACCGGTTTGGAAGTGGGACGTTAAGTTTTCAGGAAACTCATGTGGTTTAAGGAAAACGAGGGAGTGTCAAAAGTTGATTGACAAAGAATTCGCCACAGAATCAAGCCTTAGACGTTCACTAGGTTAGAATGCAATTCCACTCTAGGTCAGTAGGCTACTTTGAAGAGAGCACAAATGAAAACAGAGCTATGCCCACTTAAAGAACCGTATCGACGCATAAAATAAGTCGATGCAAACGGCCAAGCGAATAAACGGTCCGAGCGACGTACCAATAAAAACGACCAAACAGCTGACTGGCAAATTCCGCATGTAAACAAATAAATCTGGTTTCACAAATGTATTACGATGGACTAAAAAGAAATACGAGGCAAGAAAAATCACGATGGATATCAGAAATAATTAGCCATAATTGAGTACCTGAAAATTTAGTAAGGAATGACCAAAATAAAAGGTATGCTTGCCCAATAATACATAGTTAACAAATCCAGACCATTACAACAGTACCAACAGTAGTAAAATAAAAAATCTTTATATTACAGATTTCATCGGTAGAAAATGCCGTGGAAGATGCCAACGATGTAGATAATACTGCTGATGAGCATGAGAATACTCAAGATGCCATTTTAACTAATGAAGAAAGCAACTCTCAAGACTCTACGAGGAGTAATGTAAATGCCGTTAATGTTGAAAAAGCAAAGGAAAATGTAACTACAAAAAAGTAGTTCAAGTCGCCAACTCTTGGCCACGTACCATCAAGGAAAAGGAGATGCGATGACTCATTGTTCAATGAAGCATACGAGGTAATGACGCAAACATTAGCGGCAAAAAAAGCAAAGGATGTGTTTACCATATTTGGCGAAGAAGTGGCTGTGACATTGCGAAATTTGCCCACTACTTATGCTCAAGCTACAGTGCAATACAACATAAGCACGCTTATGTTTCAAGCAAATTTGGGAAATTACAACTATCCCGTAGCACAACAACCACAGCAGCAGTATTTTCCTCAGGCTCAGCAACAGCACTACTATTCTCAGTCTCAGCAACAGCAATATTTTCCCAGTCCAGCAAATTCTGGTGGCTTACTAACGATTTTACCGCCGCAACAGTCCCCGGAATCATATTCCTCATGCTCTTCTTTTAGTAATCCCCCAACTCCGGTACAATCAACTACTGCTATTACTTCTGATGAATATGAAGCTGCAGATCATTTCTTGACCCAACTGCAAACTCCAGAAAGTCATACGTCACAATAAACATAGAAATACGCAGCACTATTTTAATTTAGGGTTTAAATATTTAGTTTTATTTCAGTTTCAGCTTATTTTTACTACTGTTGTGCTTATTTCTTCTTTGTGGTTGTTAAAATTTGATTTAAGAAGTAGCCATATTTATTTCATATTAATATGAATCTCGTAAATATTAATAAACATCTAAGTACTTACCTTTATATAGTCTTGTAATACATCAATAAGGGCTTCGTACACCTCCACAACAATTTTTGAAATCGCCTGTTTTGAAATTTTGAAAAGATACATTAGTGAGTGGTACGAATCTCCAGTTGATAAAAATCGCAACGCTATAGTTGGTGCCTTCTTTGCAAATATTTGGCCCGATTTTTTGTAATAAATATTCAAATTCACTTACCGACATTCGAAAAAAAATTTTAAACCCACCGTTACACCTGTATTCAAGGCTCAATATGTTGACGTCATCTTTCCTAAATCTTCTATCAAATTACTGGCACTATATCTAGTCCTACTTTGAAGGCTTGTTCGAACCCAAAATCTTCTTTTGCATGCAATGTTTCTTTGTTTAGTCGCGACAATAATATATGCGGCACAAGCAACTACGTCATCTTCGTCAGACATGTTGATTTCGACTGATCGACAAACATTTCTGTCAACTCTGGTGTGGACAGATGCAGTTTTGTCGACTTGTTCAACAATGTCGATAGACAGAGTCGATCGACAGTGTCGACTCGGCAAGGACGCGCCTTAATATCCAATGGCAACATGTTATAAAACTTTGGTCCTAGATAAGTCAAGAATCATTGGTTTAATTTTTTAATACTATTAGAAATTTGAATAGTTCTTTGAGTTTTGTTTCTAGTTTCGTGTTTATGGCTGATATAATTTTTTTTATACTTTTCGCTGTGAATGTATATACATGCTGACACTATATATAAGTATCTAATATTGAAAATATTTACAGAATACAACATATGTGTGGGGAATCTTTTTTGTTTTTTTGTATAATTTTAAGAATAAAATTTTGTGTTATATTAAGTTGTTTTAATGCATTACCATAAAGCCCTCCCCACACAACTATGCCATATCTGATTAATGATTCTACCAGTGCCCTATACAACATCATAAGAATATTTTCAGGTAATACTTCACGTAATTGGTAGAATTTATGAATTAATTTTCTTATACTATTTTTCAGTTTATTAATATGTTCTTCCCATTTTAAGTGTTTATCTATAACTATTCCCAAATATTTAGTACTAGAAACCTCTTTTATGTCACTTTTGAAATTCTGCACCGTGATAGTAGAAAAGTCAGGACGGCCAACTGAAGTTGCCGAAAATGCGATGTAATTTGTTTCATTTATATTTAGAGTTTATTGATTAAATTTAAAGCAGGTGTCGCATTGGTCCTTGCGGGGTCGGAATAATGAAATTTTCATACCGTCTGCTATTTTTCTCATAGTTGCAATGGACATAGAATTTTTTTTGTTATCCTCACACATCTGTCTATAAACTCTGTACAAATCAAACCAAGATTGAAAAGTCTGCTCTAAATAAAATCTTTCTGAATCTTTTCTGCAGTAATATGACGAAAGTTTGTTCAGACTTTTAAGGAATTCTGTAAGAAACACCCTGTCTTCGTGAAAAAGATCTACGCGCTTTTCTCGCATGCTAAGTGCTTTTGGTCACTCATACCCATACCGTTCTTGGATTTTATGGCCCATGACCTCATTGACCATTCACCAACACTTCTTAGTGTATTTAAATACATTTTTTTGCACACTGAAATATATTTACCATCGACTAAGAATGAATATTTTAATGTCTGCGTGCGTCTGGAGTTTTCGAGGTCTTTCTAAGTTCTTTGTTTTTCTGAAATTTTGACTGTATTACCTACCTAGACCTTCCTCTGTTCCCAATTCATATCTATCCAAAACTTTTCAAAAAGTGTTTATCTTTCTAAATTTGTTATTTGGTAACATTCTCTTGTAGGCTCTTTGATTTTATCCGTACAGGTACATCGTTCTTTAATTTTCCTTTTTTGTCGCTTTGTATCGTGAAAGGTGTTTTCCTGGTTGTTTGGTTTTCTAAATCCCAAATAGTTTTTCCCATCCATTCTTAATTTTTTGTTCAGTTTCCTTTTATTTTTCCCTTTCTGTTTTCTTTTTCGCTGATTTTCTTCATTATCTACTACCATATTGTCTGTAAGATCATTTGTGCCATGATTTGATTCAGTCTCCTCCGCGCTGTCCTCTTCAGATGAAACTTCAGGTATGTATTCATCGGCGTCGTCGGATTTTTTAGATTTGATGTTATTCGGACTTTCACTACCTGCTCGATCAAAAACTTTATTTCGACTTAATAGTTGCGAGACAATAGTCTGTGAATCAGAAGATACCAAATTTGTCTGACCAGAGCTTAACCCCTTCTCAATGCAATCCACCTTCGTTGCATTAACGTAATTGGCACTCTTTGAGCAAGACTAAGTATTTTTTTAGTACGGCTTGACATTTTGTTGTTTTTTTTTATTGCGCAGGACCTCGTATTTACCAGGGAACACCAGTCTCTCCCAAAAAGCAGCACCTTGTATCTGTAACCTGGAAGCAAAATATCATTGTTGTAGGATTTAAAATGACGTAAGGAATTATTTTAATAGGCAAAAACTTGTCCTAAATATCATAATATCAATTTATTATAGTTTCTCTAAATTTAAAATACTTCAAATATACCTTCTATAATAATGTTTTAAGGACTTACCGTAGGATAGCTCACTTAACTGTCACAAAATCAATGGCAAATGACATTATAATAGACAAATACGAGGTCCTGCTTTTAAAATCAACGTTGCCGCAGATGCGAGGTATTGTTTTCAGTAATTTCTGCGTTACGAATTAACACACAGCTTTGAAACTTTTAATAGATGGAGACACATCGCATCCTCAATGTAAAACTAACATATCTCAAAATTGTGAGTTTTGAGATATTGCGATTTTAAATTTTGAAAGCAATTAAATGTTGTTATAATTTTACTACGAATATTTTAACTGTGTTTAATGTGTTGCCCATTTTTACATTGAAGCAATATTTATTAATAACTGAGATTCTATTGATTATTTTTAATTAATTTGTGTATAAAATTAAGACAGGTATGGCTTTTTTTGAGATATGGTAGTATTTCATTAGGCAACTAAGCGGAGTTATATTATGTTGTAAAGTTTTGAAGACTACCATTTTTGGGGTCAGGTGAACTAAAAAGATAACAAAAATGTAGCAAAAGTTACAAAAACTTTATTTATGGCAAAATAATAATTTAGGTATTATAATTTGCAACATCAAAAGTCAATAACTTTTATTCGCTGGATAAATTCATGAAGAATCTGTGATAGGGTTTGGGAATTAAATTTTTTTGACATAGTGTCACGAGCCCATCTTTTTTTTGTTTCGAAATTTTTAATTCTTCCGAATAGGCGGGGCTCAATTCTCCATTAAACTGTCTTTCATTTTTAGTGTTCCGTTTACTAGACCTTAGTGAAACATTGTTTCGAACCTTTATTTCGCTGTATGGAATATCATCCCCATATTCGTATTTAAAATACAAACTATCAGGATTATCTTTAGTTGTCATTATAACTTTTATTTCAGTCCACATAAGTTTGTTCTCTTCGATATCAGTAATGAAGTTCGTTCCTATGTCATTGGATAACTTCTGAAGGTCAAAAAAATCCGTCTGGTCCATTTCTTTTACATGGTATGGCTTTCCTTTTTTTTTGCACCCTGAATTACAGGAATCCATTGAGCGGGGATGTAAATGGGGCCACCCATTAACAAACGCTTTTTTTCCTTCTCGATGCAGGAGTGCATACTATCTCCCTCGTTCTGCGTATGCCCCGTTATCAAAAATTTATGAGTTATGGATTGAATTTCAAGGAAAGTTGTAGCATATAAATACAAACTAGCGATGTATTTATTTTTATTCTGCCCTGCGCAGTTATCAGAATAAAATGTGACATGTTTTTCCTTGCAATTCGATGTTAAGAATTGCAAAATGCAACTTCCAATTTCATTAGCACCGCGCCTTGCAGTATTTTCGGACCAAACGTAACATGAACCTTCCTTGTTACCTATGTTAAAAATCGTGTGAAGTTGTATGTTGCCAACTTACTCTTATAGTAAAAATCAGAGACTTGTAAGCATGGCGTGGAAAGGACCGACTGTAAATCGTAGACTGCCACGACTCTGGTTGGAAAGAAATTAACATGTCCTTTTGTTTTTCTTCTCTAGATTTAGTATTGTCAGCGAGATGTTTTTCGTATTCTACTTGACGTTCCTCTTTCTCTTCAGGAGAAGAATTTTTATATCTTTTGCAAATACTGCATTGATCTTTTTTGGGCCTATGCCACCCAATGTTATATTCAAAGTTAAATATATTTTCATAAATGCAAGCCTTTACAAAAGGTTGACCAGCCTCTTCACATTCTCGTTTGTAATCTCGGTACAATGTTGCAAGAGTTAAATCTCCTTCTATATACGTTATTTCTGTTTGTTGTCGTAAGTAGTGGGATTCTACCATCGGCAATGACTCAATATGTTTTCTTACACCAGCTTTTAATGCAGAGTCTAACTTTTTGTGATTGCCGTGTTTCCCTCGCAAATCAGGACTAACAATTTTTTTATCGCTATGTTTTTTTAGTGCTGTACGAATCATGCTATCACCAATGTTTAAAGTGCTCATAAGGAATTTTTTGCACACTCGAATTTTTTCCTTATTAACATAGAAATAATAGGCTTGTGTACTGTTTTTTATTTGACTATTTTCCTTTATATAACGGTATTTGGGTTTTATGTCTTCTGTATTATTGCAAATAAATTGTCTTTGTCGGGTTACGTCGCCCAGTTTCCAAAAGGATGTCAAAATTTCCGCTCTTGATGGTTCAGACATTTTTGTAATGCATTTTTGCTTACATTTATCAGTACATAGATCTTGTAGTAAACGTTCTGGGACTTCTTTTTTCTTAGATGTTAAGTAGCTTTTACCCAAATTCCTTTTTTGTTTTCTTATTCATCTTGGCCAGTTCTCTGTATTTCGCTTTCTCTTTCTGGATTTTTGACGTTCTCTTTCATTATTGTTTTCGGTTATTATTTCTGTGTTAGTATTTTTTTGTTCCAAATTATCGTCTGTTTCAGGGTCTTGTTCTGGAAAATAATCAATATCATTTTCTCGTTTCAAACTATCATCGGTCTCAAAATCTTGTTCTGGTATATTATAATCAATATTTTTATCTGAGGTGTCAGCAGGTAAAAGTGGTTCAGGACTGACGAGTAAATCGTTATTCCCGGACTCAGCATCCGTTTGATCAGCATCTATTGACAATAAATCAAAATTGGGATTATATTCTGCAATGACTACTGGTGACGGTAATTTAGTGCCGCTTTGGCTTTGAAAGTTTAGGTCAGGGATTGCAAGAGTTTCGCAATGTTCGGCGACTGATAGTACCACTTGAGCAGACATAATGGCTTCCTTCATGTCAAAAAAACTCGGATTGCAGTTACTAACAGATGAGTCCACCTGAAAATATTTTATTTTTTATTTATCGACTTTACTTTTATCAGTGATTGTAACATTATAATAATATACTATTATTTTAATAAGCCAGTAATCATTGCTTTTATATTAAAAACGTATACTCACTACTAATTCTGTTACTGGCTGATATTCATCACAGTATAATATGGAATCATTTGCAGTGACTTTAGGCTGATAATATATTACTTCATCCGTTGCGTCTTGTAAGACTTCTTGGACTTGGGGAATTACTTCACATGCTGGTTCCTAAAATTATTAAAATCCTATTTAATGAAACATAACACACCATAATATGAAATCTTTACAGTGAATTCGGGCTGATACAATAATTCTTCTTGTGAATCTTGTATGGCCTCCTGCACTTGGGGAATTACCTCACATGCCGGCTCCTAAAATTGTAACATTACTATTTAATGCAATATAGAACTGTAAAAATTAAAAAAAATTAAAGCAAATTAAATTAAAAACGTCAAAAAATCTTATAGATAGAGATCGCTTCTGAATCTAGAAACAATGTCCAACAGTTTTAAAATCGATTTACCTTTGAGATTAAAAAAAAAACACTACAGAGACGCTTAAAAAATGAAAAAGAAACTTACCTGTTGGTTTTTCTTTAAATTATCAAACATCTTTTTAACGCGACTTGACATCATCTAATCTGTTATTCCCAAAACAAAAACAGCACGATAAAAAAACTTAAATTACACAAGATGCTTCTTGAATAAGCACACGTTGTACAGAAGACTGTTGAATTTGGATTAAATTTACCCTTATATTATTAGTGCAATACTAACGTATTCCAAAATATACCAGTTTTAACATGAATATTTGCGCCTAAAAAATTCACGTGGCCAATAAAATATCAACGGTTTTGGCGTTGTGTTAGTATTAAATTGGTGTTTTGGTAATAAGGGTTTAATGGTATACTGACATATTTGGTTATGTGTTAGTTTTTTATTAAAATATTTAGCTTATGAGCATTACATTTTGAATGTAACACCGCAAAATTTGATTTTCCGTTAATCTAATACTAAGAAATTTATTGGAAATACGCTCTTATTATAATGGTAAATACTGCTACATTGACCGATGTGGTGGTGTTTCATTAATTTAATACAATATTTTTTTGTAAATTATGCACACATCATACTTAATGTTACTTTTGCATTGGGATTATTTTGCTTGTGTTTTATGTTATTATTCTTTTTTTTTTGTAATTTCCCGCCTTTTTTGCGATATGGTACTTTTTCATTTGACGCGTAATCCTATTTGAAAACAAAATCAATTTAAATCCCATTTTTTGTTTTTTTTTAGATATGTTAGTTTTACATTGAGGGTGCGACATATTCTAAGCCAAAATAAGTAATAAAACGCATTTCACCAAAAATGTTAGTTACGAGGTCCTGCGTTTTGACCCTCGATTGGTTTCCTTGTTTTTTTTTTTAACTATCAAGTTTTTATCAAGATCTTTTGCAATAAAAATCAAATTACGGGAGAACTATTTATTTAAATGACTTAAAATCACTAAAGTTATACATAATTTTACAACTAAGAATGGAAGGAACACTACATTACTATATTTACACAAAAAAATCCTAAACCTAAATATCATTTGCAATAAAAATCGAATTACGGTAGAACTATTTATTTAAATGACTCAAAGTTACTAAAGTTATACATAATTTACACCTAAAAATGGAAAAAACACTACATTACTATATTTACACAAAAAAATCTTAAATGTAGAATTAGTCCTACTTAACACTAAATTTATTAAATAAATCTAATCTACTTTTATTAACTGCTACACTTTTCCTTAAAACTACCAAATTATTTTCACACTATTCTAATTCTTTTTTAAGTCTATTTCTTTCCTCCACGCACTTGTCTGCCTTCTCTTGTTCCCCCTGCACTTTTAAGAATAGCTCGTCGCGCACTTTAAATGCCTCATATATAGCTTCGCGGTGGCCAGTCGAAAAATTAGTCACCCACTCTGGAATATTGGACGCCTTTTTTTTGCAAACTTGTTTCTTCTTCTGCTTCTTTTTTTTCAGAATGGGTGACTCCTCTTGAGGCTCAGGGCACTGGTCGATGGCAGATTATTTCTAGGCTTTGAATTTCTGACACAGAAGCCCCCTTTTTTTTTCTACCACTACCACACTGGCTGGGTTTCTTAAATGTTCTGCCAGTAGCACAGTTGATGGCGGCGGCGGGTCAGCTTTTCTTATTACAAAATTACTAATAACGTGAACTTTTACGTCGACCTCGACTTGGCGCTCATCACTTGGTCCCTGTTTACTTTGCTGCTCTTCAGTATGTTCCTCTTCATTTCGTTGCTCTCCAGCTTGTCGCGTCTCGATGTTGCCTAGCAGATTGCAGCAGGCTTGGTCGATAATATCTTGAAGATTATTACTAGTACTATCTTCCATTGCTGGCTCTGGCGAAATCAGATCAACGTACTCTACAATATTAAACGTCTCAGCAGCGTAGGTATTATCTGCTGACAGCAGATCTTGCAGACTAATGTAATCTATCCCGCAAAATAGATCAAGATTTTCACTACTTGAAGAATTCATATTAGTAAACTGGTGTTGATAGTATGTCGTAACTTTAAAGTTTTCGGACTAAAGATATATACTTAAGATGTCTGTTTTTATACACAAACCCACACTACAAGTACTCAATACTACGAATCTACCCCTTCCCTCACATCATCCTTTCAGGGCAGCGCACCGTTTCTTTCTACCCCCGTCTTCTTAATACGATTAAAACGCCCTATTGTCAGGCGACCAGATACGTATTTTACCTGCATTTAAAAAAGTAAATATATGTACTTGCAGTAAGTTGGATGAGTTTAATTGATTTCGACTACCTCATTTTTGTAAAAATGTAACTTTTTTCGGTGTTCTTACAGGTATTTGACGAGAGTAGGTATAGCCTGCCTCGAAGTACACTTGCCCATAAATTGCATTTATTTTTTTCATAAAATTGAAACGAAAATCAATTCTTCAGATCAAAATAAGAGTTTTTTGTGGTATGACACTTTATTGTAAAATATCAGTAAACGTCGTAAAAAAATTATTAAAGGTAATATTTTTATTAAATGGAGCTTTAAATAGATAAGTTAAGCTACGAATCCCATCGTAATTCTTTTGGAAAATATCATAAAAGAAGAAAAGTGGTTTCCTTGAATGTCAACAAAAATGTCTAAAAGATATTCTCCCATCATGACTTCAAACTAACTAATGTAGTAAGCGTGAGAAATATGATTTTAGGAATTGTTATATTCTCCTATAATTAACTCATTTTAGGTACACAAGCTGACCAAGATAGCACTGCGGGAAATAATTCTTGCCCCCGGTGCGATGCGTGTTTTTCGGTGGTCTTGAATATTAAAAACGAACTCTAGGCTTTCAAGAAGGTCACATAATGTTACATGTTCTGGGGTAGTGCTGCGTAATCGTCAAGGTCAAGGCCAAGTGTCTCTATATAATATAGGAGAGTCGGCTCGTACCGCCCAAAAACTCTATATAGGTAGCCTCTCTTGACAGTTCTTTCCTCATTTAGATGGTGTAAGTAAACAATAGCGCTACAGTTTCTTTTTTATTTAGACTGTAAAAGTGATCGAGGGTTTTGCGTTTCTAATCTGTAATTAAAAAAAAAAGGTAAGTACATTTAATAGAATAAGAATTATTTGTTTAAACCTGTTCCCTACGGCGTTGGTAATTATTAAAAATAGAGGTCGATGAACTATTATTTTATAGCTATAATATCTTAAACTGAATTTTCTGTTAATAGATAAAAATAGAATATGGTTTTTAAATTTCTGTTGATTGGCAACTCTCTTCGTAATACATATTTTCTGATATTAAATGCAATTCGACCATAACTATTCTTTTCTTACATTTTTTTTATCTGTATGAATGTAAATTTTATTTTAGTATTAAATTGAAATTTAACTGACTCTGCCGTTACTTGGTGGAATTCCATAACTAAACTCTATGAGAAAGTAAAACACACTTTTTACTTTAATTCCACTATATTTGAAACTTAAGAATTATTATCTATTTCTTTAATTAAAAAAAAAAATAGAAAATTTCCGACCAATTCAAAATTAATCTCATTTGATGTAAGCAATTTATTCCATAGCATACCTGTTTCTGACATACCATCGATCTACTCGAAAAACTTCTTTCTTCAAAAAAATGTAAATTTAATCAAAAAAACATGAAATATTAGATTTGTTGAAGATATGTTTAGAACAAACCTATTTCGAATTCAATGGAACTATCTACTCCAGCAGTAAAGGGCTGATTATGGGAAATTCACTTAGTTCTTTATTCGCAGAGATATTCTAGGATTCGTTAGAAAGTAAGAAAAGTAATCACCCCTTTTTAACAAATTTATTTATTGGTATAGATACGTAGACGATGTTTTAGCTTACTTCACCGGCACTGATAGACAATTAACACTCTTTCTTGATTATATAAATAATATTTACCCTAATATCAAATTTTAGTATTATTATATTATTTTATTATTTTAGTTAGTATTTCTTGTTGTTTGTCGCTTGGAATGGAACAGATTATGTCATCCACATATTTTTTTATGAAGGTAAGTTGAATGATAATTGATGTATGCAAAAATTAAGCAGACCATCCATCACAAATTGTGCTACAATGGAAGACATGGTTGCTCCCATGGGCGTGCCTAAGATTTGTTTGTAGAAAACATTATTAAATTGACGTACTGCAATTAGCTACAACCAACACATTCACTATAGAAGATGAGCAAGAAAGAAGTGTACCATTTCTGGACACCAAACTCATCCGAACAGCTACCAACCAAGTGATTTTAGATTGGTATATAAAACCATCCAACTCGGGAAGGTACATGAACTATAACTCGTACCACACCGAAAAAATGAAAATCAACTTGGTATTGGGGCTAAAAAACAGAATTGAAAAAATCAGTCACCAGTGCCTAAAACAAAAAAACTTGGACAGATTATACCATACACTAATCGAAAATTCATATCCGAAAAATTTACTCAAATCTCTTATTTACAATACCAGATCAACCGTAACAATTAACGATAACAGAAATGCTACTTTAAATATAACTCCAGATATCAGTGCATTTGCTTCAGTAAACAGACAAGTATATTACTATGCCCTCCCAGCAATTGATACAGTAACATCCAAAATAATTAAAGTTTTCAAAGACACACCTTCAATTAAAATAACACAAAGATATCAAAAAGCAATAGGACAGCTTTCTTCTAAACTTAAAGACAAAGATAAGACCATCAACAAATCAGGAGTAGTATATAGTATTCCTTGTTCTTCATGTGACCAAATATACATAGGACAAACGTCGCGAGTTCTTAAAGATAGAATAATTTCACACAAAAGTTATTGCAGATTAGAGAAACGTTCATGCGCTTTGTCAGAACATACCATGGACACAAGACATGAACCTAATTTCGCTGCAGTTACCGCTCTTCACACTGAAGAAAACCTAAGAAAAAGATTGTTCCTGGAAATGGCAGAGACGTACTTGACAACGAACTGTCTCAACAAAAAAAGAGACATCTCAGACCTAAGCGCGATCTATTCCTACATAATAACAGCTGATTCCAGAAACAATAATAACCAAGACACATCTAATAATTCCCTTTAACAACTTACGAATTACTTTAAAAAAAAACTTAAGGAGAGAATTTTCATTCATAGCAATTGTAATTTCTCGATTATTCAATTTTTCCACAACAATTTGAACAACATCAACTCAAATCGTGATATTCACAGATACAGGCAGTAAATGAGTTCTTAACACTAAGGGCACATACATGAGTGAAGGGGAGAGTGAATCACCACCTTACAGTGGCAGGGGTGAGGGCTCGCTTCCCTTATACACCTCACATGGGTTTGCCTGGCGGAAGGTTGGATCTTCGTACTTGTGACAGGGGTCGTAGCCCCGTCTTTTCCGCCATCATCACCCATGAGTAACACTCAAGTGTCGGGAGTTGGCTTCGTGATGTCAGTGACAGTGAATCACTTACCACTCTAAGACATCATTGAAAGTATAAAATTTAAAAAAGAATTCTTTATTTTCAACAAAAAAAAAACAGTATGAACACATCATTTGCCTGCCTATTTTTCTATAATTTTCTTGGATATTATAATCTAACAATAATCGTAACAACACCAACATAATTAATATGCAGAAACAATAATTGCAATTGTGAGCTATGGACATGAATTTCCTTCTTCAACCTTTACCTTAACTTTTACATCTAACAACAGCTTGAACTAACACCATCATAATTAAATATTTTGGTCGTGTGCTTCTTGTGAAGAGCAATTGTTTTTTTTTTTTGTTTAAATCATTGCACAGTTGATAGCAACTGGGGGAGTTATTCACCACCCACACGTGGCAGGGGTGGACTTGACTCTCTCTGCGCCATCTAACTGCAGTGGGTTTGGCCTGGCGATGGGTCTCTGCACTTGTGACAGAAGTTTGAACCCTTCGTCTGATCAGCGCCACCTATGTTAAAATAAAGATATTGAGGAGTGTTTCGCGGTTTCGGTGACAGCGAACTGTGGCCACTCATCGATATAAAATCGATTAATGCTAGCAATTAAGCAAAGCGTCATCTGGTGAGTTGGTGCTACACGTCGCTGAATCGCGCACGCGAGTAAGAGACGCGTTCGCAGTTGTGCGACTGGTGGTTCCGATAAGAACTATAACAAAAATTCGAGTACAAAAAGCAGCGTGTTCTTTTAAGAAAGTACCAATTAGAGTTAAAATGTGATTTTGCAGCAAATTTAACTAAAATAATGGTGTATTCTGCACACAAACCTACCAATTATGTGACATAAAACTCACTTTGCACCCAAGGTAAATAATATAAATAATATTTTATTATATAAGCATATTAAAGCCAGTACTTTGTTTGAAGCCTTGACAAAGAAAATAAACATTTTTGAAAGCTCGGCGTATTAGAAAAATAGTTTTTTCTTTCAAGCCCAAACGCGACTGAATCCCCAAGAAACTACACTTGTTTTTAAACTAGTCAGGCAAGACTACCCTCCTGTTATATATATATATACGTGCATGCGTATCTCTTTGACCTCCGCATACGGGACAGGCGCCCAAGCCTCCACCAGAACAGGTATGTTTATGCATGTGTATTTTTCACTTTTGGACTCCATAATTAAGCACAAATATGGCCACCATGAGAGGGGTAAGCAAAAAACAAAAAATTTATATCTAAATTTTTGCTACATTCTTAAACGTAATGGACCTCCAAATACGACATGGCCATATCCCTTCCCCGCTGTATATCAATACAGATCAGTCGATCGCACACGCCACCAGCGATGTTGCCAATTGTAAACCATTACACCCCGCCTAAATTTGGCCTTGGTCTATTTTTAGCATACTTAAGACGAACAATAGGCCAATATATGTTGGGGCTTGGTAGAAATTTATTATTTTAGTGAGCTTTTAAAAATATAAATAGACACCTTGGTATGCAGAGAAATACTGATATGCAGTTAGTAGCTTTTTTTCACCAGCCCTTTTGAAGAAAATAATTTAATATGGTGCACTAAATTGTTTTTTTTGCCAACGTTTCGCTTTATTAGTTTAAAGCTTCTTCAGGGCTTGCATTTAAAAAAGAGTGGTGATCCAATTCGATGCGTTGAGTCTATTTATCTTGTAATTGTTTTTAAGGTTTTTTTACAGAAGTTTTAAAAGTTTGTGAAAGTTTAAATTATCGTTTTGGAAAATCACACTCAAGTTAATGTCTTCTCATCCTAAACAAGTTTTTTTTTAATGTTTTTAGTGTTAAATTGGTTCACCCCTCTTTTTTAAATGCAAAACACTGAAGAAGCTTTAAACTAATAAAGCGAAACCTTGGAAAGCATTTGTTAGGAACATTTTTTATTGTCCTCTCTAAACTATCTACCTAAATCAAATAACATGCGTAAAGCGAACTACCAATATTTACCGAAATTGTCGCAAGACCAACTGGGAAAACTATAAATGAGACCTTGATGCGAAGCTTGCAGGGATCAAAGATACGGTAAACAATATACTAGAAGTCGAGTTAATCACAGATCAAATAGAAGACGTGCTGCTATCGGCTTTTATAGCAAACTGCCCTCCAACCATAACAGAATCTACCAGGAACGTGGCCTGGTGGAGCAAAAATCTGGAAGTGAGAAGAGAACAAGTAAGAAGAAAACTTTAATGTAGCGAAAATTTCAGGTTATTGGCATGCATACAAGGCATCCCTGACTGAATACAAAAGGGAGCTAAGGAAGAACTAAAAGAATATCCTGAAGGAAGCACTGTGAGGCTATCGAAATCACTCCAGAATGTGCCAGACTCAGGAAAATACTCTCTAAGGATCCACAAAACTCCATCAATTCCCTAAGAACAGCTAATGGGAGTACACTAAATCCGGGAAAGAAACAATGACCGAACTTTTTCAAGTACACTTTCCCAATTCAAGAATTTTAGACGAATCACCGCAGACCTGGAAGCTAAGGGAGGAAAATAGGACTCCTAACAGAGCTCCCAGGGAAAATTGGCAGATTGCCAAAATAGTGGTGACAAAGGAAAAGATCAGATGGACAATAAACTCATTTGAATCATTCAAGTCACCGGGACCAGACGGAGTATACCCAGCAATGCTTCAGCAGGGAACGGTCCTGATAATCGATCGATCGAAGCTTTGCCTCATACTAAGATCCAGTATGGCCACAGGACACATTCCGAAATCTTGGAAACTGACAAAGACGGTATTCATACCTAAACTGGGACGACCAGATTATTCGGTGGCAAAGGCATTCAGACCCATCAGTCTTTATGTCGTTCGTACTTAAAACACTTGAAAAGCTGGTTGATAGGCATATAAGGGATGACGTCTTGGAACACAGACCATTTTATCAAGACCAGCATGCCTACAGAACAGGAAAATCAAAGGAATCTGCCCTTCACCAAGTGATCAGCAGGGTGGAGAGGGCTTTAGAACAGTGAAGTCTTACTTGGAGCTTCTCTGGACATAGAAGGAGCATTTGACAACACATCCTTCGCATCAATCACTAGTGCAACCAGGGCTCTCGGACTGGAGAAAACCTGCTGCAGGTGGATAGAAGGTATGCTTCAGGGCAAAATTGTATATACGGATCTGCTTGGTGAGACTTTGGCAGCACGGGTGACAGGGGGGAGCCCGCAGGGGGGGGGTACTCTCCACTGCATTCTGGAATCTTGTCATGGATGGGCTGCTATGCTCACTTAGCAGAGAAGGATACCTTATATATAGCTATAATGACCCAAGGCAAATACAACACGACAGTAAGAGAGAGAATGCAAAGGGCTGTCAATATCGTGGAAAGATAGGTAGGGCAGGAAGGACTTAACATCAGTCCCCAAAAGACTGTCATTATCCCCTTTACATAACGCAGGAAAAGGGAGGGCTTAGGACTCCTTACCCTGCAGGGAGTAAACATTCCACTGTCGAAAGAGGTCAAATACCCGGGAATAACTTTAGACTAGAAACTGACCTGGAATAAACACGTGGAAAAAACAATCCGGAAGTCGAAAGTAACTCTGATAGTTACTAGAGGGATGTATGGAAAAACATGGGGACTCTCACCCAAGCTGGTGCACTGGCTGTACACCAGGGTAGTGAGACCTGCAATTACGTATGCAGCACTGGTATAATGGACAAAGACACTGCAGAAAACCACAATATCAAAGCTAGGAAGCCTACAAAGACTGGCTTGTTTGAGCATCACAGGGGTCATGAAATCGACCGCAATGAAAACCATCTTGGACCTTCATCCACTTCATTTGCTGATCAGAGGAGAGCCAAGAATGGGACTATACAGGCTACAGAGTTCTACGGCACTTTCTGGGTGGCACAGAACTGGACACGTACTTTCATGCGATATCATAAGGGCATAAGAGGGCCCGAGTTAGAAGTGAGATCAGACAACACAAACCCTACATATCGCTATGACATACCATTCAAGACCGTAATCGACGACCGGGATGTGTGGAACAATAAAACACCAGATACTCCTGGGGCAATAATCTGGTACACCGACGGCTCAAAAACTAAAGACTGTACCGGAGCAGGGATACACGGAGTAAAACCGAAGAGAGATGCCTATTTCTCCCCAGGTAAGTCTCTCACGGTGTTCCAAGCGGAAATCTACGGCATCCTACAATGTGCATATGAAAACAATAGGAGGACTTATCTTAATACGTGGATCCACAAATACTCCGACAACCAAGCAGCCCTTGGAGCGCTGACATGCAATAAAGTGACATCTAGTCTGTTATGGGAATGCCTAGAGGAACTAGTGGCCCTGGCAAAAGCCAACAAAGTAATAGTACAGTGGGTACCAAGACATAAAGGTATTATAAGAAAGAAAGGGCCGACGAACTTGCAAAAAGGGGGTCAGAGAAAACATGCATTGGTCCAGTACGAGATGTCATAAAACGATAGACAAGGAGTCAACACAAAATCTACTGGAACAAGAGACAGGGATTAAACCATAGCAAATCTTTCATTGGGAACACAGACCAGAACCTAACAAAACAGCTACTTCTGATGAGCAGAAATCAGCTGAGAATTACCATAGGAATTCTGACAGGACACATGGCCGTCAAGAAGCACCTGCACCGTATGCAACTGTACAACGGAGACCTAAGCTGCAGGTTATGCGGGCGAAAAAATGAAACGGTACAGCATATTATTTGCCACTGCGAGTCATTGGATGGGAAAAGGCAACAAATACTCGGGCAACCAAGACTAGAACCAGAGGAAATTCCGACACTCTCCCCAGTTGACCTACATAAACTAGTGCAAGGAACTGGAATCAATGAGTGGGTTTAAGAATAAACTAAGGTGAGCACAATAGGCCAAACCTGGCTGAAATGCATCCGGCACTTGGACGGACCCCTGGAAGAAAAAAAAAACTATCTACCTGTTTAAGAAATATTATCATAGGACACAAGTACTTCTATACTAAATTGTTTTAGAGTAAATATAGGTAAGACTAGGGAGTAGTAATTTTAAAACGAAGCTATGCATAATTATTAGATCCCTCCCCGTCAGTATGAGGTGAAAGTCACCAGCTACATGAAATAGCTATTTACATAACGAGAGCTAAAAGTGATACTTCTGCAAGAGACTGCAGTTGAACGACCGACGCGAAACGGAGTTCGGTCAACAGTGCGGAAAAGACACTTTTGGCACGTGTTATGTACATACAATGTTTTTTCCACGAGAGCATGCGGAAAATGATCTAGATTTGCTAATATCAAAGTGGAAATACAATTCAAAACTCAAACTTATTTTAATTTTTTATTAACAAAAGGTATTAATGATGAAGAGTAACTTGCATTCAATAAATTAATTTTCCAGTTCCTATACCCAAAAATTAGATAGGTACATATCGAGTAACCTTTGTAATTTTATTTGAACGTCTTTACTGACAAACAAAAAATTAGCGTATTCCACACGTCAGTAAGTATTGAAAAAATTCTCAGCCCTAATGAAAAAATTTTTTTCAGCACTGTCGTCAGTGCTGAAAGTTGTCACTTTTCGCACGCTCGTAGAAAAAAATATATTCTTTTCTTAGAAGCCAATAAAGTGCACTAGGTATAATATAATTATTTTTTGATATGATGGTTACTAGATAAGTTTTCTTAAAATGGGCCCTTTCAATCACATTCGGCTTATTTATTAGTTTGCCAGGGACGGACTAGCTCTTAACACAGTAATGCTATTTTGTTTACCCCCCATACGATAAAGGCACAACAATAATATTTTTGGACAGCTTAAATCTTATACTAGAAAAAGATACTCTTGATCGGCATCGATAAAATGAACTGATTAGAACAAAAAAAAAATTTTTTTTTCATGATTTTCATTGAATCATTTGGTATGTCGATGTCGGTTCAATATGAGCTCCTTCTATTCTTATGCATTCCTAGCCTAGCTCTAAGAGTTGAAGATTGTTGGACCCTTCACAATGCCTTAACATTGGTCCTTATTTCGCCACAATGAAAATTAATAATTTCCAATAAGTTTTCTCGATTGTCTATTGGACTAACATAGACTAAAGTTTCTAAATAAAAAACCATATTGAACAAAAATTTTTTTTTGTCGTAAACAGTTCATTTTATCGATGTCGATCAAAGTTGCCCAAAGATATTATAACCTAGTACCTATTTCAAAAGTTATTTAAAAACAAACGATTTCCAGGGGCGTCCGTTATGGGCCCGTATCTCCGTAAGCCATTGGCAAAAAATATATAGGAACTTGTCAAATTATTTTTATGTCTTCTATCTGAATCAGGGAGATTGCCCACGTATTCTGAGACACCCATATTATTTAAAATAAGCAAATTGACATCGACTTCCTGTATAACCGGAAATGTCAGATTCTTGAAAATATTTTAGGCGAATGGCCCCCATCGACATTAGTAAGCTACCAAACTTTCACATTTTTCCTAATTATAGTTTTTCCATAATCGATTGATGGGTTCCTACGGCATGTCGAATATAAGAAAATGATTGAAAAATATCAAAACTAACCAGTAAAATTAATTTCATTTATCAATGGAATAGATGAAGTAAATAACAAACACAAAATAAGTTGTCAAAATTGGAACAGAACTACATTTTGGTCATTTCCCTTCAAGAAACACCAGATCTGTATAAATTTGACGTCGCCTCCAAGTACAAATCGATAAGCAAATCATTTGTATTTTATTTTTAAAATATGATAATTTAAATGTTTTATTAAATATAGTCGTCGCATGTATGCGCCTCCTAACAGTGTTGTCGATTTTCTGGAGGTATAATAGACCGAGCGATGGTCGGATGAATCGAAGCATTGCCCGTTAGTCGGCGGTATACAGTATAAAACAGCAGCGCCACGTGGTGGAATTACGCTGAACTCATTTGTGTAACTGTGCTTGTGTACCGTACCGATATGCCTCCACCAAAAAATTTGCCAACGGACGTCTCTTGACCTTGATGATTGTTTGGAAAGGTTATACATAGGGATTCGTTTTCGCCTCCGATTTTTCGCAAGCGCCTCCGATTTTGGAGGTGTCTGCGACCACAGAGTATATGTTTTGGTGGTGTATAAGTCAAAATGCATGTATATATATATATATATAAACTAGTGAATATTGGGGAGTGCAGCAAATGAAAGAGTACTCTTTAAAGTTATTCCAAGCTTTCGGAAATCATATATTTCATTTCCATCCTCAGGGAGACTACAATTTATATAAATTAAGATTAGGAAACCTCATTAGAACAATAAATAAATGATTTTACTTACAACTTTTTTGGGATTGTTCATAAGGATGTTCATAGAATTAATATAGGACATGCGAGAAGAAAACGTGTTGAAACCCAAGTCAATTACAATTAAAATCAAAAATTGGAGACAATACTAAAAACATTGTATATGGACGTAGAAACACACAATTTAAAATAAAATCAAAATTTTGATGTTCACATTTTGAAAATTCGTTACTTAATTTGAAATTATGGAATTATTTAGCGGGAAATCATGACTTGCGTGTCTCCATTTTAAGTGATTGGTAGGTTAGGAAATACTGTCATTTTAACATGTCATTAAAATTGTCAAAAATATTTTTAATGCGGTTTACAATAAGAATAATATTAAATAGAGAGAATTACGGATTTAAGTGTTATCATGCAGCAAACCTGAAAAATCGTTAAAATGCATTTATACGAGGTTCGAACTGTTATCAATAGTATTGATTGTACGTAAGTTTTTATCTAAGTGGAGCAGATATGAATAAATTACACTTAAATGTTGGATATCTGTTCTTTTGTTCATACTATTGGGTTCTTGAGCAATAAATGTCATTTCCAAAAACAGTCTTTTTTTATAATTAGTTTGTGAGGTTAGAATCTCAGCTGAATTAAAATTAATGTTATGGTCCATATTATTTGCATGTTCAGCAAGGGCACATCTCTCTGGATGGTGTCTACAGTCACTCTTGTGGTTAATGATTCTGCTAGACAAGGGCCTAGTAGTTTGACCTATGTATACTTTATTACAGTCTGCACAAGGGATTTTGTAGACAACATCTGATAGTTGATTAGACTGTGTTTTGTCTTTAAGTTTGGAGTGAATAGAGTTTATTGTAAGTACAGGCTTGTATGCAATCTTTATACCATTGATTTCTTTGAATAGTCTAGAAAGTTTTGGAGTGATATCCTTTATGTAAGGCAATGAAGTGAACTTATAGTTTATAGTCGCTTCAGTTATATTTCTGTTTGTATTATTGACATTGTTCACGTTGGGTGCTTGTGTTAGAGTGGAGGACGTGCTGAATAGTATCTTTTTTACCAGTGTGGCAGGGTATGAATTATTAATGAAAAGATTGAGGAGGATGTTAAGATTCTTATTTAGGAAAGATGGGTGTGAAATTTTCGAAACTCTCGTTTTCATTTGTTTTATTAGGTTCACTTTAATACTATGCTTATGGTAGGAATAATAGTTTAAATATCTACCTGCACTACAAGGTTTTAGGTACCAGTCTATGGCAATTGTGTTGTCTATATTGCGTATAAATCTGGTATCTAGGAACGGAACTGACTGTGATTCATCCTCCGTTTCTATTGTGAACTGAATATATTGATCGTAGTCATTGAGAGTCTCTACTATTTCAGTTAGGCCATCTGCAGGAAGTGCAATGATGATATCATCAACATATTTTTTTAAAAAGAAGGGTTTAAAAGAAAGGACTGGTAAGACAACATCCAACAGGTCGTCCATGACGTAGTTAGCCAAAATGGGTGGTATTGATGCACCCATAGGCGTGCCAAAAGTTTGTTTGTAGAAAGAATTGTTAAAAGAAAAGTAAGTATTTTCGAATAGAAAGGATATTATTTCTAAAAAAGTTTCTCTGTTGATATTACAGAAATTACTGATGCGATGCCAATTTTTGTGAATAGCTTTCTTTGCAGCGTCAAGATAAACGTTGCTAAAAAGGGAGACCACATCCAAGCTTGCCAGGACATAATTCATAGGCAATTGTAAGTTGTTGTAAGTGCTAGCTATTTCAAAGGAATCTTTAATGTAATATTCATTATTGTAATCATACGCTTTTGTGAGAATGTCTGTAATAAAACCTGCAATAAACTCAGTGGGGGCGCCTATGAACGCTACAATAGGTCTTACTGAAAGGATTGGTTTGTGAATTTTTGGAAGCGAATAAAATTTTGGAGAAATGCCCTTATAATTAGTTAGTTTCTTTTTTGTAGATTCATCTATTTGGTTAGTATTGTGTAATTTTTTAATTAAGTTGTTACATTTAGTTTGAATAGATGATGTAGGGTCATTACGTAATTTAGTGTAAGAAAGTAATGTCTAGCAGAATCATTAACCTCAAGAGTGACTGTAGACACCATCCAGAGAGATGTGCCCTTGCTGAACATGCAAATAATATGGACCATAACATTAATTTTAATTCAGCTGAGATTCTAACCTCACAAACTAATTATAAAAAAAGACTGTTTTTGGAAATGACATTTATTGCTCAAGAACCCAATAGTATGAACAAAAGAACAGATATCCAACATTTAAGTGTAATTTATTCATATCTGCTCCACTTAGATAAAAACTTACGTACAATCAATACTATTGATAACAGTTCGAACCTCGTATAAATGCATTTTAACGATTTTTCAGGTTTGCTGCATGATAACACTTAAATCCGTAATTCTCTCTATTTAATATTATTCTTATTGTAAACCGCAATAAAAATATTTTTGACAATTTTAATGACATGTTAAAATGACAGTATTTCCTAACCTACCAGTCACTTAAAATGGAGACACGCAAGTCATGATTTCCCGCTAAATAATTCCATAATTTCAAATTAAGTAACGAATTTTCAAAATGTGAACATCAAAATTTTGATTTTATTTTAAATTGTGTGTTTCTACGTCCATATACAATGTTTTTAGTATTGTCTCCAATTTTTGATTTTAATTGTAATTGACTTGGGTTTCAACACGTTTTCTTCTCGCATGTCCTATATTAATTCTATGAACATCCTAATGAACAATCTCAAAAAAGTTGTAAGTAAAATCATTTATTTATTGTTCTAATGAGGTTTCCTAATCTTAATTTATATAAATTGTAGTCTCCCTGAGGATGGAAATGAAATATATGATTTCCGAAAGCTTGGAATAACTTTAAAGAGTACTCTTTCATTTGCTGCACTCCCCAATATTCACTAGTTTATTTCTTAACTAGTCAGCAACGACTACCCTCTCGGTATATATATATATATATTTGTACAGCTATCATTATTGACTCCGTACATTTACATGTTACATTTATTGTTGCGTCCATGGCATTATTGAGTCCGTATATCGGTCTCAATAAAGTCAGCCCGTGTAAAACATGTTTCCCGCCATTTTCTAAGATAATATTTACGCAGGTCAGTGACGATTCCCGCCATAAATTTTAAATACCAACCAGGTTAGCGCTATCCAATAGGATTACAGAAATATTAACGGATTTCTAATTTGAAGTGGACGCAATAACATTCTCACGATGTAAAATGATATACAATTTTAGTTCACCGAAATTCTGATAGAGGCGCTAAATCACTTGATTATATTATTACAATTTTCGTATGTTATTGTGTCCATAAATCTGGCAGCGTTGCGAACTATTTATAGCCTTCCAAGAAATATATTTGCGGGATGTTCGACGCATAATATTGAGACCGGCTACGTCGCATTCTATTTTTAGACACATAAATTGGGAATCACATAGTATTCATTTTGTTGGTTAATACGGTTTAAGAATTTGTGCGACCTGCGATTGTTAGTGCATCCCTAGTGGTAAAACATATAAGATGTCGTATAGGGCTAAAAAAATGATAAATATGTGTAAAATGGACCAAACTGACAAAAAAGGTAGGTTTATTAAATGTAATATATATATATAAGCAGGATTTAATAAAGGAGAGTTATTAATTTAAATAAATGGCAGTGGTTTCCATATGCATACTTAGGTACATTATGCATGATTTGAAGTGAGCTTTTAAGTTTTGTGTTTTTGTGGGTGGCATTTTTAAATGGGAGGCTTTAAGCTACCAATAAGGTTTTAATGAATGATCCGTTTTTTGGTTATTTCGATTTTTCTACTTTAATTATTGTTTTATTATTTAAGATTTAAAAAACCCAAGGGTATTTTGGGGAACCAAAAAAACAAAAAACTGGTTTTGCAACCGAGGGCTTTCACCTGACCCTTCACCGAACGAAGAAAATAAAATTACAGATGGAACTGAAGCCATGGTAAATTATTGTGGATAATAATGTTTACAGTGTCACAGATAAAATCAGCAACACATTTGGAACATTTTTTTTTCTAATCGGTTAAGGAAAATTAAAATTTTTCAATTCGTTTTGGTGGTGTTAAATGACGTGGAGATGAATAGTCCACGTGACGTTTTTTAACTGTTTAAATTTAACATTTTTTTCAATATATGCCAAAATATGTCATTCGTTTTAAAAATTTTGAAAGATGTTACAGTAAAAAGTTGTTTATTTAAAAAGAAATCCCTATGTACCAATTTTCTAGTTTAGTACAGTTTAATTTTTTTCCATTTTTTAAAAATCTGTGTAAAACAAATCTTTAATAACAAACTTCTTATATATTTTTATCACCAATTTATTGAGCCCAATAATATTTATTTAATTTTTTTCACAGCACTCTTAGTTTCTTTTGCATTGTTAGTATTATGCCTTGTTATTAATTATTAAAAACAAGGTTTCATGTTTTAAAAAGTGCAGGAAAGGATAAATTAATATTTTTTTATTTAAATTGCTTTTTAATTCTGTTTATGTAGGTATTTAGCTATTTAGTAAAAACCGAAATATTATGTTACTTAAATGTTTAGTGATTTGTACTTTTAACATAGTTGCTTTGTGTTGTTGTTGGGTGTTTTTTTTTTTATTTTGATGGAAAAGACAGTGTTTAAGGCACATATTGTTGATAAAAAGATACAAAAATAAAGGTTTGGTATAAAAGATTTATTTTATATACAGGCTCGCTAAAATTTTAAAATCTCAGAAAGACACATTTAAAAAGATCAAAAAAAATTTAAATTGTAGGTAGGTACTATAGAGACCTAAAATAATGCCATATTTTAGAATTTTTTGAAAAAAATAATAAATTTTACAGATAAAAAGTCGCTCATGTTCACGTCATTTGACATAATTTTTAAAGCAAAAACGAAGTGCAGAATCAAACCGAATTAACCGAATAGGAAAAAGAATTTCCAATGTTGCGTACTTTATCTGTGACACTGTATAATAAAAAATAATTATTTTTGAGGTGCTTAATAGAAAAACTACAAACTTAGGTATTACAATAATATAATAAACACTCAAAAATTATATTTTTCAGTCAAAAACTATGATCAGCTCGCCTGAGATTTCTGAGAAAGAGGAGATAAAAGAATTTCTGCAGGAACCTCAAATGGTATGTTTTGTTCTTGACATATGCGTTTCTTTTTTATTTTCCTTTAAAATACCTTGTAAAGTATTTTAAACGCAATTAAGGTAACATGTGATGATTTTTGACCGTTTTTGATTGGTTGTTTAGTAGGTAATTTTGTAATTTTAGCTCCAAATCCCGACTAGTAAGCAAGACGAAAAAATAATTATATATCAAGACATCACCATTAAACCACCAAATTCGTTTAATTTATTTGAAAACAAAGTGATACCACAAGGTGATCATAGTGGATTATCCGATCATATTGATCATAATAAAAGTTGTAGTCTTGATACCACAAACCAAGAGCTTTTTGAAGAAGAACTTCTTGCGGAACAACATAAGGTATATTTTTTATCATATAAATTGTTTGGCTAATAACACATCAACTTCTAATTTAAAAATTATTTGTTGGGTGGGACATACTATGCTGGTCACTGGTCCCACCCGTACCAGTGGAAGTAAAATAAAAATAAAACTCTCTGTGCTGAACCAGCCAAGATATACAGGGTTGTTCCTTAATGTAGCGTTAATATTCCTCAATTCGTTTTATTAAGAATTTTCTATAATTTTATGTCCGAAATGGCTTACATTTTTGCTACACGGTGTTTTTAAAGCGTTATTTTATAATAACTTTAAAACTACTTTGTTATTTTCCATTTTAAGATGTAGGTACAATAGGAGTAAAACTTAACATTAATACAAAAAAAAAGATAATTAATAACGTGAACTTAACATTAATAAAAGAATGATATCTAATAACGTGTATTCCCTACTCTTGTATTAATGACTGCTTGTATTCGACAAGGCATAGTTTGAATTAAATTAAGAATCAGATGCTGGTCGATGCTATTTCACTCTTGCAACAGCAACTATCTCAGCTCCTGAGCAATTCTTGGAGAGAGACTATGATTCCCTGATTAATTTTATCTCTAAAATTGTTTGCAATTTCTGACGTGACCTAAATTTTTTGCTTGCCAGTGTATTTTTAATAACACCATAGGAAATACGGCATCTAATGGTGAAATTGGAACCTAAAAATATTTTCAGTCGAATTATTTTGCACACAATTATTGTTTATAATTTTATTACGTCACAATCGTAACAAGAATATTTTTCGAGCCGCTCCGCAGCCCTAACTTATCTCCCTGTATATTAATGGGATGACATCTAAAAAATTTATATCGCTCTTTTGAGACTACATTTTCTTATTTCCAGGCTGAAGAAAATTTTTCGTCTCAACCAAAAAATTATGGTATGACTCTTGACCTACAGGAAAATGATAATTTTTCTCCACACCAAAACGATTCTAGTTCGACGATTGACTTACAGATAAATACTAATGTTTCATTGGAAGAAAACAGGGACATTTCAGGGGCATGGTCTGTTGAAACACCAGAGGATCCCTATCAGACAGATAGCGATTCCTCATATGTTCCTGATACAGATGAGGTATATTTTTGTTTTCTTTAATACTCTTACAGTACAGTAATTTTCAATGAAGTTTTGTACAGAAGTTGAAGGTACTTCGGGAACCTGCCCATCATTTCTAAACTTAACAATAATAAAATATTAATGAAATTTATTCAGCTAAGTACTGAATAAATTTAAGTACTAATAAATTTAAATAAATAATTTTTTAAATATTATTTCTTATTATCTAAAAAATTATATAATAATAAAAATAAAGTAAAATGTCATATTTAAACTATACTAAATTTATTTGATTGATAGCCGATGTCAGTAAATCGGTGTACAACACTTCATTGAACATGACTGTAAGTACATTACATCATTTAAGCGAAATTTAATGTATTGCATGCTGATGACTTATTGTCACATTACTAGGTAGGTACTAACTTTTCAAAATCTATGACACAACTGTAATTAATTAAATTAAACCTAATGAAATCAAGTTGACAAAAAAATACATTTTGAAAAACAATAACCTGTAATGGCAGAAAATGCTGAAAATAAAAATTGTCATTTTGAAATATCTTATAAGTGAATACCTTTTGAGTCACCTGGTATACTGGTTTAAAGGTCCCTTTCTGTTATAGGAATCTTGGACTTCTGTCCCTACTTCACGAAGAACTCGCTTCAATAAGAACATTTTCAAGTTTAATGACAATATCACAACTGAAAAGAAACTGCCTGCTATTGAATCCCCTACATATAAGCCGTTCCATAAAATAAGTCCATTCGAGATAGATATTGAGCCAGTCAAGATTAATGAAAATATCACAAATGCAAAAAAATTACCTGATGCAAAACATCCTGTCTCCAAGGCGCCTTATAAAAGAAAGCCAGACTTTTGTTACTTATGTGAAACTGCGGTGCAAAACTTCGTAAGACATATTAGACGAAATCATTCAACAGAAATCGATGTGCAAGAAATATTCTCCAAACCTGCCAAAAGTAGTGAAAGACGACATTTATTGGATAAGCTAAGGAGAAAGGGAAACTTTTTGGCAAGCGGGCATGACAAGGGACGTTTTAAAGTAGTAAGAGAGTCCTACGTTCCAGATAGAATGACTTTACCGTGTGATAATTGTTTGGGTTTTTTTTCATCAAAAATTTTATATCGACATAGGAAAAAATGCACCAATGGTAATGTGATTGGTGGTGCTCAGGCTGCGGGTCAAGCAAAAATGATTTTTAATAATAGGGTTGATCCACGATTAAAACACGAAGTATTTCCTCGTATGCGTGCGGACAAAATATCTCTGGAAGCTCAAAATGACCCATTAATTTGCGCTTTTGGATCGCGGTATCTCAACACGCACCGAGAAAAGCATTTTATTTCAGTAACCTCACGGAAAATGAGAGAACTCGCCAGAATTTTAGGTGAAGTTCGAAAACTTAATTCGTCTATTACATCCCTGTTTTCCGCACTTCGCCCAGAATATTTTGATTTTTTTGTGGAAGCAGCAAAACGTATAGGAAAGTACGATACTGAAAAAGAAATATATTTTTCGCCCACTATTGCTATGAATATTGCAACAGCTTTAAAACAGTGTTGTGAAATTGCCATTATGTACGCCTATAAGAAACACTCCAATTACTTAACGGTTTCAACGGCGGAAGCCGAAGCAGATTTAAAAACACTCATTACCTTATTCGAATCGAATTGGCGGTTCGAAGTTTCTACAGCAGCAGCTAATAATTTGCACATGAATAAATGGAATAAAATAACAATAGTCCCACTAGCAAGTGACTTAAAATTATTAAAAGAGCATTTAATAAATGTGGCTGATAAATCCCTAATAGCTCTTAAAGAAAATAAAAACCCCTCAGCGTTTGACAACTTAATGGAATCGGTATACTGCAGAGTTATATTGTTAAATAGAAAACGTTCGGGTGAACTGGAACGAATGCTTTTACATACATACGTAAATATCTCTGTTGGAAGAGAAGAATATGAAGAATTTAATAAAGTTGTATCTCCTGTAGAAGAAATATTATTAAAAACATTAAAAAGAGTTGTCATTAGAGGAAAGAGAGGTAGGGGAGTACCAGTGTTATTTAGTGTTGATGTACAGAATCACCTTAAATTTCTGATTGAAATACGCGATATCTATGTGCCTACAGATAATAAATTCTTATTCGCCAAGTCGAATTCGAAGTCTTCCTTGATTGGTTACAAAACATTAAATAAATATGCAAAAAGTTGTGGTGCTAAAAATCCATCATCAATAACATCTACCCGTTTGCGAAAGCATCTCGCTACACTTTCCCAACTTTTTAACATGTCTGATCAAGAAATAGAGCAATTAGCAACCTTTATGGGGCATACACCAGGGGTACATCGAAGTACATATCGGTTACCAGATGATGTTTATCAGACGGCTAAGATATCTAAACTTTTATTGATAATGGAAAAGGGTGGTGCAAACCAGTATCAAGGCAAGTCGTTAGATGAAATAAATATTGATATGGAGCATAATTTGCTTGAAGATGACGAGGAAAGTGGGAAAAGTGATTTAGAGGACATTATTGATGAAAGTTTGCCCCAAACGTCAGTTTCGTCCACTGTTCACGATACTTCAGTTGTTGTTCCCAAACCTGTAGTTCCCAAGATTGGAAAATTTCGTACTCTTGTCCCATGGACCCGACAGCAAAAAGAAGTTGTCAAAAAGTTTTTTAAAAAGCATATTCAAACAAAGACACCCCCCAAACGTATAGAATGTGAAAAACTTAAGGAACAATATAAAGAATTACTTGATAATAAAAACTGGCTCAAAATAAAGGTATTTATACAAAACGAATATAGGAAGAAACTATAATAGACGACAAGTATTCACATGCGTAAAGCGGTATAGCTGCAACTCCCTTTATAATTATTAATAAAAATTAGAAAATTACATGCTAATTGTGTACAACATTAAAAATTTTGTGTTCATCGTCATATCATAGACAATTTTTTTGAAATTTTGAAAAAGTGGGGGACAGGTCAGATCAGGTTCTAGTGTGTAAAAATGTAAAAAATGTCGATTTAAGGAGAGTTAAACAAACGACATTTGCGTGGTTGTGACTAAAAACTTATTTATAGATGATTGGGACACAACGTTCTTTAAATCAACATAATTGGCATTCTCACAGAGGGGGTGATATAGCTTTACGCCAAGAGGCATCCAATTTAAAATGACAAGATGAAAGACTTGTTGATAAGCACAAAATTTTCAATATCGGTACCTATACAATTAGCACTGAAATATTTTTAATTTAGAATTTTATAATATGAAAATTCTTAAATTTATAATTTTTTTGGGTTAGGTTAAGTTTTAAGTGTTAAAAAAAAACATTATGTTTATGTTGTTATGTACTTGCCAGAGCTGTCGCAATTACTCTTAAAAGGTAATTCAATTACAATTACCCATTACCCTACGAAAAAGGCATCAATTACAATTACCAATTACTAACAGTATGAGAAAAATATTTAAATTACCAATTTCCCACTAAAAGTAATTGATTCCTTGATCAATTACCGCATTCGAATTACTGAGTTTAATTCAATTACTTTTATACTAATTCAATTACTTTATAGTAATGGAACTACCCTAAAAGTAATTGAATTACTCTGAATCTATAAATTATAGGCACTTTTTTGGCAAATCAATTACTCTGAGTCATTTAATTACATTTTGGTAAGTGAATTACATTTTTAAAATTGAATTAGTATATGAGCAATGGAATTACTTTTTTTACATTTTACAAAAAATGAGTTGTATAGGTAAGGTATTTTTTTTTAATAGCAGTAGGTCCTACTATCACACTTTATTATAGAAAGAAATTTATAGTTAAACTTGATCTCCTAATGTTGATAAGTACCCACTTACCTTTAAGAAATTGACCAATAATAACAACTGTCTTTTTTATATAATATGATTTATTTGTTGAAATAAAACAAACGTAATATTAGAAGAAAAAAAATAATTGAAAAAAAACTAGGTAGGTACTAATACCTACTACTAGTACCTCCTGTTAGCCTTAGCCGCGATTTAACCAAACAATATTTTTTCTTTCTAGAGCAAAGGAATTATGAAAATTTTTAAAGGAATTGATTTATTTTGGAGTAATTCAATAATTACTTTTAATCTAATCGAATTATTCGGGAGTAATTAAAGTACTTTTTATGTAATTGAATTATTTGGGAGTAATTCAATTACCTTTATTCTAATTAAATTATTTGGGAGTAATTAAATTACTTTTTATGTTATTGAATTATTTGGGAGTAATTCAATTACTTTTTAAAATAATTGAATTACTTTTAAGTTATTCAATTAAGTACCTCAGATTTCTTAAAACCGATTACCAATTACAATTACTTTATCTCAATAATTGGAAAATCAATTACAATTACTATTTTCAAAAAGTAATTCAATTACAGTAATTCAATTATTAAAAAGTAATTGAACACGATTTTTCAATTATTTTAATTCAATTACCGACAGCTCTGGTACTTGCTAATATTATATTTTTTTAAAGAAAAGTTAATAAGTTTACTTTTATTTGTTAAATTACCAAATTTCCAGAATTTATAAAAATATTTTAAATAAACATGTTTTAAGTTTATTGTTTTCTTTTGTGTTATAAAATCTGTAGGTACCAGGTACCTACAGATTTTATTTTATAAAAATAAGGAAAATAATGAATAACTTTTAACGAAAAATTCAATATTATAATAAAACCTTTGTGTTTTATTTTATAATGCACAATTATTACCACTAATTTTTAAACAAGGTCCAGGAAGCAAGTGCTTCCCGGACCAAACCAGAAAGAATAACATCGATGTCAGTGGCGTAGCCAGGATTTGGGGGCGAAGTCCTTTAGGGGCGCCTAGATAATTATTGCGAGCATCTCAAAGTACTGTACGTCATCCAACCAAGCGTTTTTTAAAATGCCAATTCACAATAATTTGTCATAACAAATCGAATAGATCTTTCCGATTTTTATTTATAAAAAATATATAAGAGGAAACTAAAACACTCAATCTGCTTCACTATTTACACAGAGAAGCAGAATTTACTCCACTAAGAGATGCACTTCCTTCATAATATTAAAAAATATCTTAGGGTAAATAAAATGGTATAAATTGCGCTTTTATTGTATCCGCCGTATTGTATCCAAGCAAATTCGCGCTTTTATTGAGTCCAGAAGTTTGGCAACACCTCACGGACGTAGAAACGTACAATACCCGCAAAAAACAGAGTCAACTAAGGTTCAATATTAAAAGGTCGCACTAAAGTATGAAAGGTACACGAGTATTCATATATTAAAAACTTGTTAGATTTGAATAAAAAACCGTTACCTGACCTAAAAAAAAAAAGAAAAAAACTATACGCAGATAAAAATGGCGGGAAACCTCGTTTTCTAGGGGACGCAGTAAGGTTGGAATGTAAACGGACACAATAAAGATATCAATATTTATATATATATATATATAGAAAATCCTAATCTTGGGGGATCGATCTGGGTTTGGACGGTTTGAAGAAAAAAACTCTTTTCTACTACGCCGAGCTTTCGGAATTATTTTATTCCTTTTTCAAGGCTGCAATACAGAACAAGATCTTATTTTTTAAATTTATTTTATACAATTTAAAGACTTACGTGTAAAGTGAGATATTTTTAAAGAAAACTGGCATTTTTAATTCTTCGCAGGTGTCATCGAAGGAAACTTTGAGATCTGTTTAGTTTTATTTGTTACATATTTTTAATTTTAATCACTATGGGATAACACCATGTGGCAGCGAACATGTCTGCTTGATTTTCACCTTAGAAAATGGCGGGATACCCGCCTTCGCGTTGCATGAATCTGAGGGAGACAACTGAAGAAGAGAGAGGGAATAATGTTGGCAGTGCGCTGCTTCCATCAGGTACCACCTGACTCACGCAATGCGTGCGCATATTCCAGTGGTGGCGTTGTTTATTCATGGAATTATTTGGAGTGCGGAAATACCAATAAATGTTTTATTTAATTTGATCTTGATTATTTGATTGTACTTTGCCGTGCTTCTGTCTGTCACCCAGAGTCACTCGAAAGTTTTTTAATTTATTTTAGTTGTTAAGCTGATTTTATTTATTACCAGTCTTTTTTGTTGGAAAGTTAAGAGATAGTGAAAAATTGTCAATGTGACCTATGGAGAAGCCAGAGAAAGATTTTGTATGTAAGTTGAGATAATGTGAGTGAGCGTAAGACTTGGGAGGACAGAGAAACTCCTGTGAGGGGCGTTAGTGGCTAGCCCATATAGCACAGGACACCAACTGTCACTTGGTGTCAAGAGCCATGATGGGTGCATCGCTATAGTGTTTTGTTTTAATTTTAATTTTAATTTTTTAATTTTGTAAGTGTGGTCTGGCCGTCATCCCTAACCTGTCACGTAAGGGCGACAACAAGACTTTTTTGAGCCACTTATAAACATCACAGTGCCGACATAAGCGCCTTCGTCTGTCGTACGCGACCGGTTTGTTTGATATAAGTTTTGTCACAGTCTAAACAGGGGATACTATATACGACCTCTGCTTTTTTTAACGTGGGGTCTTTGTCTTTTAGTTTGGTATATGTGTGACCCACAGTTTTCGAAT
Organism: Polydrusus tereticollis; assembly: GCA_963920685.1. Lineage (NCBI taxonomy): Eukaryota > Metazoa > Arthropoda > Insecta > Coleoptera > Curculionidae > Polydrusus > Polydrusus tereticollis. The sequence goes on from OY987332.1 coordinate 86,204,743, forward strand.
ACTTAGGTACTATCTTGATGTTGCGTTCATCTTTATAAATTTTTATTATTTGTGTTGTCACAAATAATAAAATGGTGGAGATACACCTGGACAAATCAACTATTAACAAAAAGAAAGATATAGATGATCTCAGTGCTATATATTCTTATCTCCTACATCTGGATAGTAAAAAAACCTCTAACAATTTATCACTTAACAATGATTCAATCTAACCAAAAAATACTCTTAGACTGTCTAAACACAAATAACACAAATTAAATTTAAAAAACCTCTTTCTAAAACCGTCACCAATGGACTAGCACTCTCCCAAGAGACAGAAGCTAACGCTGCTTCCATTAGGTCCCGGATTGATGCCTGATGGACACCTATGACTCCTGCCCTGGTCATGTGACAGATGTACTTGGGCACGAGTGTATGTGCCCGGCAGGTATTATAGGAACTGCCAATGAAAATGAATTAAAATTACCAGCCATCAAATAATTTTTAGATTGTCAAAGAAACTAAATATAAAAAATTATTTAAAGTATATTCTTTTCTATTATAAAATACTGAATATTCAAAAATAATTCACACTATGCGTAATGACGACACACTGTCCCACTGACCCTCAAGTGACAGATGAGACGTCGGTGTGCCAGTGGGGATGTTTTCAGAGTTTCTCGTGTATTCAAAAAACAACATATAAAATAGGGCTACCATGGCACTCCCTTTTCCGCTAGGTATACCTTTGAGTGACAGACGAAGGCGCTTATGTCGGCACTGTGATGTTTATGAGTGGCTCAAAAAAGTCTTGTTGTCGCCCTTACGTGACAGGTTAGGGATGACGGCCAGACCACACTTACAAAATTAAAAAATTAAAATTAAAATTAAAACAAAACACTATAGCGATGCACCCATCATGGCTCTTGACACCAAGTGACAGTTGATGTCCTGTGCTATATGGGATAGCCACTAACGCCCCTCACAGGAGTTTCTCTGTCCTCCCAAGTCTTACGCTCACTCACATTATCTCAACTTACATACAAAATCTTTCTCTAGCTTCTCCATAGGTCACATTGACAATTTTTCACTATCTCTTAACTTTCCAACAAAAAAGACTGGTAATAAATAAAATCAGCTTAACAACTAAAATAAATTAAAAAAACTTTCGAGTGACTCTGGGTGACAGACAGAAGCACGGCAAAGTACAATCAAATAATCAAGATCAAATTAAATAAAACATTTATTGGTATTTCCGCACTCCAAATAATTCCATGAATAAACAACGCCACCACTGGAATATGCGCACGCATTGCGCGAGTCAGGTGGTACCTGATGGAAGCAGCGCACTGCCAACATTATTCCCTCTCTCTTCTTCAGTTGTCTCCCTCAGATTCATGCAACGCGAAGGCGGGTATCCCGCCATTTTCTAAGGTGAAAATCAAGCAGACATGTTCGCTGCCACATGGTGTTATCCCATAGTGATTAAAATTAAAAATATGTAACAAATAAAACTAAACAGATCTCAAAGTTTCATTCGATGACACCTGCGAAGAATTAAAAATGCCAGTTTTCTTTAAATATATCTCACTTTACACGTAAGTCTTTAAATTGTATAAAATAAATTTAAAAAATAAGATCTTGTTCTGTATTGCAGCCTTGAAAAAGGAATAAAATAATTCCGAAAGCTCGGCGTAGTAGAAAAGAGTTTTTTTCTTCAAACCGTCCAAACCCAGATCGATCCCCCAAGATTAGGATTTTCTGTCTAACTAGTCGATCAAGACTACCTTCCCACTTTTTATATATATATATATATATAGGCCTAGTTGGCCGAGTTTAGGTACAAAAATGATATTCATATATAATAATTACTGACATAAAAAGATCTTGGATCTATTTTTGCCCCATAGCGTTCTAAATGAGATATTGCTGCCACGTCCATCTTAAATGATCCTGTGTTCAATTGGATTAAGATCCGGGTTGCGAGTTGGCCAATTAAATATTGACTTCTGAAGGTATTCCCTTACTGTCCTAGCAGTATGTAGTCTTGCTTTATCGTGCATAAATACTTTGCCTTTCCATATCTATCTATCTAATGTACTCTTATCTGCCGTCATCCTTCCATTATTGGCAGCCATAATTAATTAAGCCGCCACCTAAACTTTCGAAAGTTGCATTGCTGATATCGCTCACTTGGAAGTCTGTAGACTGGCTCACGTCTATCTCAGGCATATAGGCAAAACGTAGAAAGTATATGAAACTTACACTCATTGTGAATTTTAATTTAAATGTTAAGTGTATTAACCCTTCCTAGTCTCCCTAATTTAATTTCAACATGATTATGAATGAATTATTGAATAAGATAAAAACGAAAGAGATAAAAACTTCCATACATTAGATTTTTCTTCGAAATAGGCGAAATATATTTTCATTGTATTTTTGAGAAACGCCTTTTAAATTGCGCCACTGCAGAAATATTCCATAAACAACGGTTCCTTTGACTATTTCAGCAACAAATTAGAGGTAAAGTGCGTTCAGTGAGTAAATGCGCATTTGTCATTAACCATTTATGGTCAAAATTAGTCTAGAATAAAATAGACAGCGGTCCTCAACAATTTCTACTAATTTTAGATATATGGGCCGTAATTAAAATTTACATTACAATTATTTATTTAATTATTTTTTATTTCATAACTATGTAAATAATAATAATAATAATAATAATAATAATAACAATAATCAGAAATTTTATTACATAAAATGTACATTTAATCGTACCTATGATTTGAAAGATTAAAAGAAAACTTCTCCCCTCCAGAGTTCACATTCTTTCTTTATTTAACTTAACATATGTGTTACTCATCTAAACTTAACCATACAAGCTCATGATTCTTAATTTTTTAAACAAACTTTCCTTTAATTACCTTCAGATGTTATAATCTTCTATTATCATACTTAAATATGTTACACTTATCTAAATTACAAAACTCAATCTTAACTTTACTTCTCATTCCATTTATTTAACCATTTAATGCACCAAGTCTCCAGCCTTTCTCTTGTACTCATTTATTTGAGACAACTTATTATTTCGATGTTAAACTCGATGTTGGGTAAGTCCTTCCTTATCTTATTCCTTTCATTCTCAAATTTATATTATCCTTTCAGTATTCCCTGAAGATGAGTACTTAAGTGCTCGAAACATGTCGGGAACCTAATAACTTTTATGTTAACAATTAAACTGTGGAGGAAGACTGCATTGTTTTATTTCATATTACATTGACTCCACTGAAAGTATGGACTATTTTTTCAACAATATATTATGTATTTTGTATTTCAGATAATACATATAAAAAATATGAAAAACAAAATTTTAATTCACATACAAAATTTAATTGTGTAATAATTGCACATTGGTAAGTACTGAAAAGAAACAAACGTTTATGATGATACAGGAACAGGAATCAGGATACAGGTTACTACAGGTACCTCTTAGACTGCTAACAGTAGGTCCAGCTCAGTAGCAGGTTTACGAGAGCTGCTCTCCTATACCTTTGCAGTGATCTGTCAAATAATTCACAATATCGTTATTTTCAATAGACATTAGAATATCTTTTTCGCATGACATAAGCATGAAGGCCTCTAAGTGATCTTGAGTCAGACAGCTTCTTAGTCTATTTGAAATAAACTTTAATTTGGAAAAGGACCTTTCACAGGCTACTTGAGAAATGGAAAGAGTTAGTAAATATGCATAAGCTTTTTCTAGATCAGGGTATGCCTCGGCATATAAATTGTATTTATGCAAAACACAGTAACAATAACTAATACAGTTTTTGCAGAATTTATAATCCAAAGTGTTGTTTTCTGCCGCAGCTCCATCTTGTATAAATTCTTCTCTGGTATTTTCTTTCTCTTCCGGCAATGCTGATGACAACTTATTCCACTTGGAACCAAAATCTAAGGCCGCATGTCCACCAGATCGGACCAACCACAATCGTCCTGATCAGGATCGACTCGATTGTAGTCGGTCCGACCAAGGGATCATGTCCATCGGATTACATCGGTACGATTATTTTATGGTCTGGTGTTACATTATTTTATAGAGGAGACACTTCTAGTCTCCTCCAAGATGTCGTCAAGTGAAGAAGACGAAGTTGTTGTAATAATACTCGCGTATAGAAGACGACGACGCCGTCGCCGGTTTTGGGTGCATCCGTACATAGCGGAAAATCAAAACAAAGGTGCTTTCATTTGCGCTCGTGAACTGGCGTACCACGACGATAAGTTTAAATCTATGTCGAAAGACAGCTTTAACTTTCTATCTCAGATGGTGCGTCCATATATTTCTAAACGAGATACAAATTACAGAAAATGTGTGTCAGTGGAAGAAAGACTTCTCATAACATTAAGGTATGTATATTTATATTTCCTATTTTAAAACAGAATACATATTACAAAAATGATATCATTGCAACATGACTATATAAGTACTCATGGCATTTTCGCACTTTGTCTGGAAACTTGAAGATTGCATCGGTATTGCTAGTGGACGAGTACCTCCAAAGGACTCTTGCAATGATAAAGATTCGGGCGAAAATATTGTAGTGTCATCAGTCCATCGCGACCCTGAATGGGATGACGTAGTGCTTGGTGTCACAGGTGGATCAGACACCTGGAGGTCGTCTAAAAGTGCAAAAACGCGTCTTTTGAACATTCTAAATTTAAATACATATGCGAGATATTACACGTGGCAACAACATCTCGCATCTGTAAATTCTGCAATGCATAAGAATAGCTCGCAACAACCACCAAGATCCGATGAAAACATAACTATACATCGAAATAATCGTACAGAAGTGCGTATTGATCCCGTTATCAGGGGCACTGCTCCTCAGTTGGAGAGTATGTCTAATAATGAGAATGCCTTCATTGGTGTTCCTTCTAAGCAATGGTATTATGTGGGTAGAGTATCTAAGAATGTTTCTGAAGCATTGGTCTTGGACTACATAAAAAGCAACCTAAATGCTACTGACGAACATCCGATCACTGTGAAGTTGCTAAAACGTGGTGACTTCACTGCTTCTTTTAAAGTTGGAGTGGAACCTTCATACTCCCCAAGACTGCTTGAGCCAAATTTTTGGCCGTCTGATGTTATTGTCCGAAAATTCAACTTTAGAAATACATCTAGATCTAAAACGGACAACCACAGAAATTTTCAAAGGCGAGCCCCACCAATAGTGGTGGCTTAGCTCTATCGATATACTATCAGAATGTTCGTAGTCTACTGAACAAGCAAGATAGTCTGCGACAATTGGCAGTGATAGATAGTTATGATGTCCTGTTGTTTACGGAGTCATGGCTGAATGAATCTGTGAAGAGTGATGAGCTTGAAATGTTTGGATATGTGCTGTATAGATGTGACCGCTCAGCTAGTACCAGTCAATGTGGGCGTGGCGGCGGAGTCCTAATAGCTGTAAAGAAACACTTATCATCAAGTTTGCTGCCTATTCAGTTGAACAACCTAGAGCAGGTATTTGTTTCAGTGACAATGGAAAAATCAATCCTCATTTTTGGATGTGTTTACTTGCCACCTCGGTCTTCCACGATTGTTTATGAACAGTACTGTTTGACTGTTGACTTTGTTCTTCAGCAATACAGATATAATGCAGTTATTCTAACCGGGGACTTTAACTTACCCAATGTCACATGGGTTAATGATCTTGATGGCACCAGAGCTGCCGGAATGGTCACATGTCAGGCGGAGTGCATTTCGAATTACTTTGCATTTTTAAATTTCTACCAATGTAACAATGTAACTAATGTAAATTCTAATACTTTGGACTTGGTGTTTAGTTCGTCTCGTGATGTAACGGTCGCTATGGTGGAGGAACCATTTTTGAAGTGTGACCAGTATCACCCAGCGCTTAGGTTTGACATTTTTATTCCAGAAAAAATGCAACTGTTACATTTTGATTATTATTATTATAATTTTAAGATTGCTCCATATGATCAGATAATTGCGTTTCTTGCCGGTATCGACTGGAATGATATCCTGAATGAAAACCGTGATATTAATGAGATTGTGGGTAGGTTTTATGATATTGTTATGCTGACGATTGATCTGTATGTTCCTAAATGTAGGGCAAAAAATTTAAAATTCCCTGAATGGATGTCTCCGGACTTAAAAAATTTGACTATTTACAAAAAGACTGCTCATAAGGATTATAAAGCCACTGGTACTATGGAGAGTTACAATGGGTTTGCTGATGCTAGGCGTAGATGTAAGGAATTATCTGTTACCTCTCGTAATGATTACATTAATAGAGTCGAGTCGTCTATTTTGTGTGACTCTGGTGAATTTTGGAAATATGTTCATAAGAAAAACGATGATTTGTTTTTACCAAGTAGTATGTCATATCAGGGCAGTGTCGCTGATAATGCCTATGATATCGTAAATATGTTTGCAACATTTTTTGGTTCTGTTTACACTAGAAGCAGTGACTTGCCTACGGGTGTTCCTTATTGTGACTCTCCTGTGAATCTTGGTTGTTTGGATATGGATTTGATGGATGTCTTTAATACCATTGAGAAACTACGCTCAAACTTAGGCATGGGGCCGGATAATGTGCCTTACATTCTGATTTACAATTGTAGATTTGTTCTTGCTCCTGTTCTATGTAAAATTTATTCTATTTCGCTATCCACTGGCCAGTTTCCCGAGATCTGGAAAATGAGCTATATAACGCCTATTTTTAAAAGCGGTAATAGGCATGAAGTTGAAAATTACAGGGCAATCTCTAAGATATCACTTTTTAGTAAGATTTTTGAACAAATCGTAACTGATAAGATTTTTGATAGTCTTGGTCGCTTTTTGTGTCCTGAACAGCATGGATTTTTAAGGGGACGTTCTACGGTATCCAATCTGCTTGTTTACACCGAATTTCTTTCGGAGGCTTTGGAGAGGAGATGTCAGGTGGATGCTGTATATACTGACTTCTCCAAGGCCTTCGACAGGGTCAATCATGGTGTCTTGATGGCCAAGTTGGCTGCTTTTGGGGTTTCTGGATGTTTATATAGTTGGATAATTGATTATCTAACGGATAGGAAGCAAATCGTGTCTATTAATAATGTTCAGTCATCGGTAATTAACGCCACCTCTGGTGTTCCTCAGGGAGGACACCTTTCGCCACTTCTTTTCAATATTTTTGTGAATGATTTGTCTACTCATATAACTAACTCAAATTTTCTTTTATATGCTGATGACTTTAAGGTTTATAAATGTATTAACAGCCTTAATGATTGCATATTGTTGCAACAGGATCTTGACAGATTTGGTCAGTGGTGTCAGATGAATGATCTGACTTTGAATGTCGGTAAATGCAACATTATGCAGTTTTATAGGATACAAAGTCCGATTATGTTCGACTATTCCATAGGCTCTACTATATTACAAAAGAATGATTTTGTCAGGGATCTTGGTGTCACCTTTGATTGTAAATTAACATTCAATCTACACATTGAAAACATATGCAATAAGAGTTTGAAGCTCTTGGGCTTTTTAACTCGCACTTTAAATGAATTTAGTAATATTTACTGCTTCAAAGTACTGTACTGCTCGATTGTACGCTCTATACTTGAGTACGCTAGTCCCATTTGGAATCCCTCATACAAAAAATATGTTGATATGTTAGAAAAAATTCAAAGAAAATTTCTAAGGGTTATTAATTACAAACTAAGTATACCGATTGATCAGCTTGACTATTGTCAACTAGCATTGCTTCTGAACCTTGATTCACTGGTGAGTAGACGATTTTTGATGGATGTGAACACTTTATTTAAAATAATCAACAACAATATTGATTGTTCCGCACTACTTGATCGAGTACATTTTGCTGTTCCCCAAAGAGATACACGGAACTTTAATCTTTTTTTTATTCCCTATCACAGAACCAATTATGGTCAAACTTCTCCAATTTCGAGACTGAGTAGATGTATGAATAAACTTGACCTGGATCTCTTCCACTTGTCCCTGAACCAGTTCAGGAGACTTTCTAGAACTAGAATTCGAGTCTTATAAATGAAACATAGGGAGCCATCTTGAATATTACTTATCTTATTTTATTTGTTGACCTTACCTGTTATGTCTACCTAGTGTCTCATGTTATAAATAGGCTATTAGGAACTATTAATTAAATTAATTAAATGTAAAAAAATTTTTTTTTTTTTTTTTTTAATGTTTAATGTTTTTAACTTTAGAGTTATTTAAATGAAAAATTATGTATATCTCTATTTTAGTGACTTATCGTTATAATTTTGCTGTAAATTTTTTTTTTAGATTGACTTTAGAATTGTTTAAGCGAATAATTATGTATATGTCTATTTTAATGATTTATCGTTATAATTTTTACTGTAAATTTATTGTAATTGGCAAGTCCGTTGAATAAATAAATAAATAAATAAATAAATATGTATTTATACATTATGTGTTGAAAACACTGTAAGGTCCCTTTCCTTTTCGTCAGACTCTATAGCCTTGCCGATGAGCCGTAATACGGCGAAACGCGTCCAAGGATTGGGTCTGACGGAAAGAAAAGGGAAAAACATCTTTCTTTATTCTAAATTTAGTTTCCGGTAGATCGAACACTTCTGGTAACAAACTAAGTAGAAATAGTTTCCGCAGGCATTCCGAATCAGTGCCCAAATTTCGTTTCTTTGCCTGGAAGTATTCCACAAAAGCTTGATCAACATCAGACGAGGGTTTAGCAATTTTACTGTGGTTTCTTGCAGAATTCACAAGGGCAGATGAAGTGGAAGTAGTTTGAGGATCGACAGTACTAGTAGAATTCTCATTATGGGGCAGTTCCTCAATATTCTCTTCTTCACTGTCTCTTGTTAAAGTCTCATCTTGGCTCTGTAAATCATCTTGTTGACTGTTTCCTTCACCTAACTGGCGGTTAGGCGATTCAGTGGGAAGGGGTGGTAAGTTACTACCAGTAGATTTGACCGGGAGTTTTACATGGGGCAGAAGGAATTGCATATATTTATTGAGGTAGTACTCCTTCTTGGCTGCTGATCCGCTTTTTGGAGTAAATTTCTTTCGAACATATACCGTTCTTAAATTCGCCCACCTTTTCTTGCTGGCTTCACCTGAAAGTTAAAAAATATATATTAACCTATAGTATTTCACAAAAAGTTTGGAAACACCCTGAAATGTTTTTGAAATGAAAAATTTAATCCTGCAGCTTATGGTGTTTCCAAACTTTGGTGGAATACTGTATATTTCAGGCTCCTTATCTATAATTAATGTTTCTTTTTAGGTACTTAGGTACTGGCGCATCTATGGCCTCCCTTGCCTTCTACTTTGTCCGAGGACACTCAACCGTATCCAATATAATCGCTTCAACCGTTATTGCCACATGGAGAGCTCTACACGCGAATTACATTCCAACATCGAATGAAAATATGTGGAGAAACATTGCGCAACGGTTTGAAGAGCTCTGGAATCTGCCCAACTGTGTTTGCAGTTTAGATGGTAAACATATCTGAATGCAGCAGCTTCCTCATGCTGGATCGTTGGATTTTAACTACAAGCATTACCATTCAATTGTTATGCTGGGATGTGCGGATGCTGATGGAAATTTTATTTCGATAGAAACAGGCTTCTATGGAAAAATGAGCGATGGAGGGATTCTCCGGCAGTCCAGACTTGGACAATGGTTAGATCGGGATGATTTGCACATTCCTACTGCTAGATGTTTACCAGATGATAATAGACACACAGAGTTTCCCTTTTATTTTATAGGTGACGAAGCTTTTCCATTGAAAAGGGCAATTATGACACCATACAAACAAAGGGGGCTAACTAACCTACGACGTATATTTAATTATCGACTCAGTCGTGCTCGCAGTGTTGTGGAATGCGCTTTTGGCATGATGAGTCAAAAATTTCAAATTTTGAAAACGTGCATTGTATCTCCCAACAGAACAAATATAGAAAACATAATTAAAGCATGCTGTATAATACATAATTTTGTAAGAAAAAGGGGAGGTCGTGCAATATGTTCCAGTAGAAAATCGAGAAGAGGTGGAAAATACGAGACCGGATTACATTGAATCAAGAAATTTTGCACTGGCCAACCACCGACCAGTATCCTATCGTGATTACCTTGCACATTACTTTTTGAGCAAGCCAGGTGCCATTCGTCCGCAGTGGAAATATTGTGTGGCGGAAGAAATAGTGTAGGTAACTAAAAAAAATCTAATAAAAGTGTTTTTATGTTTCAATGAATTTTTTTTAATAAATTACCTGATACTCCTACTGCCCTTCCAACTTCGACTCATGCTTTCTCCACCACTGACCGTTTGGAGTGGTCATCTCGCGTAACGTCATACAAACACGGATGATTTTCAACCTCCAAACACAAGTTTATGTTTACTTGCTGTTCTTCCATCGCACAAACTCACAAATGATTATTATTAAAATACACCAAAATTCAACAGGTTGTTAAAGCCGACTGCCGACCAAGACGTTGCAAGCTGCGTCTTGTACGACTAATATCACCCGACTGAAATCGTGTCAGTGGACAGTGGACACGTACCCATTTGTAAATAGGTGAACGATCTTCGTCGCGTGATCAAAATCTGGAAGATTGTGGTCGGCCCGATCTGGTGGCCTAAAAGTTCCATTTGTAGATTATCTTGCGTAATATCAGGGTAAAACTGGGTTAACTTTTCACAAACTTTTTGAAGAAAGTTTGTCGAAAAACTTGGAAGTTTAAAAAAATTTGAAGGGTGAAAGCACTTAAAGTCCTCATACAATTCTTTATGCTTTTCAAATCTAGTTTCTAAGACGTTGATGACTTTGTCCTTAGTGACATTAAAAACTTATACTCAGAACTTGTCCACTGGATTTTGAAGTGCTTCGTCTTCACAATTTTCATCGTGGAATTTCTTTTTACGTGTTCTTCTTTTACCACATATTTCTTTGACTATTTTTTTGACTTCCAACGGAATTTCGTTTTCCAAAAAGTGCTCATTTACTCTAAGTATAAACTCTTTAGTCTCTTCCACGACTCTATCAAAGTCCCGGGAAAATGTTTTAAGGGTTTTTATGGTATCCTCGACCATGCGGTAAGCTTGTAACAAATCCATTCCTGACGTTTGCTTTTTGGACAAAATTGAAGTAATAACCGTCTCATACTTCAAAAATCCGTCAAGGAGAATTTGTGCTGAATATCGTACCTCTGCGTTAAAGCTCTGAGATTCTGCTATTTCATGAAATGTTTCGCATAATTGTACGAAGATCCCGTTACTATCACCAAAATTTTTAAATAGTGCCTTGTCTTTGGGCCACCATCTGGTTTCTCCGATAACATTTATAAAACTACTTGTTGACGCTGATTTCCACACATTCATTTATAAATACGATTCTCTAACAAAGACGGCTAATTTATTTATGAGTCCAAACAACGAAATAACCGGAACTGTTAGATTTGTTACGTCTCCTACACTAAAATAAAAACAAACTGGAACGACTGCGCGATCTACAGAGGTCGGTCCGAAGTGTTAGAACGGGCAAGCTGCAAAACGTGGTTCCTCGTCTTTGTTGCACACATTGGTGGTAATGGGAAAATCGTTCCTTGGCAATTGAAACATAATTTTATTATTTGAAGAAGGAATTATGTTAACTTAAAAATACATTTTAAGATAGATAAATGTTCTATAATTTTATTATTATTATCACTTACCGGAAATTTTTACAGTTAATCATATTCTCGATGTTTGAAAATAAAAATGTTGTTAGGCTAAAAATTTCTGAAATATGTACCTCAACAAACATTTATTATGATTATTTTCAATAACATTAAAACCAGATTTGTTGTATGTGAACTTTAAGAATTAGGTATTTACCATTTAATAATGCATATAATGTCATTATAGGTATATGTTTAACTGAATGGAAAATAAAGACTAGTACAAATACAAATAAAGAAACTTTTATTTATAAACATAGGTTGATGAAATAGGCGTGAACACATTAAATACCAGTATGTAATACACTATAGTTACCTACTACACCAAAAATAGTCATGGATAAACTTTAAAAATATTGTTAAGTCATTTGACGTACCTACGCATCTTTAACACGGCATCATAATACAAATAAAACTGAAAAACAGAATATTTAGATGTTATAAAATAAAATAGATTTAGTCAGCTTTTGACGAAGACCTGCTTTATTACCTAAAAACCTTTGTGTCATTTTTTTTGCATCCGTATAAATTCTCAAACCTGAATACCTGTTCGCAATGAATTTTATAATTTGCACCTCATGGAGGCTATTACAACTGTCCGTTATAGGATGTGGTTCGAAAAGGTTTTTTGAAATTAAAGGTATAAAGTGTGAGGATACGGCAGAAACTAGTTTTGACTTAAACTTCTCTTGACCACAGTGACCAGTGATAATAAGAGATTTATATATTTTTCCGTAAATTCAATTATCTTAAAAACGCCACTTGAAGGTGTGAGAAGTTTTCCCTTTGAAACAAACGTAGTAAATGCAGAAATTACATTTAGATCAATTGCATAATTGTGATCATTTGTTTTTTTATCTAAAACAATATTGTGGCAATATTCACAATTTGACTTCGAAACAAACTTTCTAATAATGAAACCGCTGATATAAAATAAAATATTTCTTTGTACTGAAGATAAAGAAACTCGGTCAATATTTGATACCATATCTACCAACTGTACATCTTCAACGCTTTCTCCTCTTTGTAACTCTAAAGAATTTTTAGATCGAAAATCAAATATTGTTGTATCTCCTTCCTCAAAATCTAGGCAATTTGCATTAATTGAAGGAATTACGTTATTGGAAAAAAGTAACTTTCTAAGAGTCCATTTACACTGCAAGCAGTTAGGGTTGTTATTCCAACCCGTTCTTGATCTAATGCAACAAAAATAAAGCTCAAGATGGTCCTGAGAAGTCTTATACGCCAGAAAATACTTTAAACTTTTATTTCCCATATCGAAAAGAGAATTTGCTAATTTTTCGTAGCTACAAATATTAACAAGAAACCCTAAAGCAAATGTTTTTCGCACATGTTGAAGAAGGTTCTTATCCCCAATCTTTAATGTTTTGATATAGTCTTGAGATCTTTTAAAAATATCAACCCAAACTGTTTTATTTTTCAATGACAATGGAGATTTAAAGTTCTTTCCATAAATACATCTCGAGTTCATCATATCAAACAGCCTGTCAAAAATCCTGACAAATTCAGTAGTTGCTTGACTATTAGCAAAATCAGGATGACCACTTTGTCTTAAAAAATCAATAGCATCTGCAACACTTGCGCTTATCGTTTGTGCTGCAAGTTTAACTTTCATTTTTTTTGCCGAATAGTTAATATGCTGATTGCTTAAAGAATTTGCGAATTTAAAGTCTTCTTTTTCCTGTAACTCATGCAGTTTCTTTATAAATTTAAAAGATATTGGACCCAATGGAGAATTTAGGTCGGTTTCAGCTAGCGAATTTCTGCACAACTTAAGCATGTGGCACGGATCCAATATACAGTAAATATTACAATTAATATTAGGGTGTTTGATATGTGAAACAATTTCTTCTGATGATATGTTAAACCCGAGAAAACGTAAGGTTTTCATATTTGCTGCGCAGCCATCACATGTTATTGATCGGACACAAACCCCAACCTCACTAAGTTTATCAATAGCCACCTTAAGTAACTCGCATTGCATATTGGCTGGAATCTTATTAAGAAAAAAATATGCAATTGGTAATTTAAACTTTTTAGAGTAGGACACTATTTGAAAAACAAGAGCCTCAGTAGCTAATTCTTCTAAATTAGAAGCAGCAATACCACCATAATCAACATACCCACAGTGTTTATCATTTTTTTTATCGTAGACTATTTGAGACCTAATAGCCATCGAATCAAAAATTAACGCGACATCCTGCATATGTGTTTTTTCTTTAACATTATCTTTTAAGTAAATAAATACCTCTGCCAAAAAGCCAACTTCACAATTTCGTGAAGATAGCCATTTTCTAATTCGAGAGCTATGAGGTAGTTTAATTTGTTTACGAACAAAGTTATATGCCTTAGGGCTGTAAAAATATAGAGTCAAAGCAAACTTTTTCATTTCGTCAGAATATCTTCTTTGCGAACTAGCCACCCTTGAATTCTTTGTTTCACTTTGTGCTAAATGTAACATCAAACCTTCGAAATTGTTTTGAAGCACATTTTCTAATTGGCTATTTGTTTTGTTGTTGTCCCGAAATACTTTTATCAAGTCTTTCATAGTTGTTATCTTTTTATTTCTTCTTTGTAAACGTTGCTGAAGGATTTTAATTTTTCTATTTTTCCTTGCCATTTCTGAATATTTCACTTTGCATGGTGATGTTTGGGTTGAAATATCTACCAAAACAGGCATGCTTGATGTATCCACATTTGGTACCTAAAACATAGAGTAAACAATAATGTTTATAATTATATTTCATAGCATGACCTTGGTACAATATTACTTAAATATTAAAAAAAAATCAGGATATCATCAAATTTACCTCAACCTCAAGTTGGTAAGCACGTTCCAATTTTCTACGTTTGGGATTATGTTCATGATAATACCTTGGGAAATGGAAAACTGATGGGACTGCATTTGGTTTCAGACGTTTTTTGCTTAACGTTGACTCTGAATAATCTTCCGCTTTGAAATGCTGACTGCATATTAGGGTATGAGGCCTGGGCGTGAAATTTTCCATTCGAATAGCTTTTAGCCATTGTTCTAAGAGGGCTGGGGACTTCAAGGGAAATCTAAAATAATATTCATATCGACAGTCCACATGACCGAAATAAATATGCTTAACAAAATCAAAAAAGGAATTTTAAGTGTGACGTTATACATTAACCTTGCTTTGACTGTTTTGAACTATTTTTAATCCATTGGTAGAAAAAATAGACCTACCTATGATATTGGATACCTTGATTCGGACTCCACACATTTGTACAATTGTATGCACAACAACTCTTTACCATTTTCTTACGGAAAACGCGGTTAAATTATTAAAATAATCACTTAATAAGTGAAATCCCTATAAACACAAACGTACTAGACAGAGAAACTAATACACGATTTGCAGCCGCACTACTCTAACAGCGAGGCTCGCTTTATCGACACTGTTTGTGTTCAGGCGATCGTTCCAGTTTGTTTTTATTTCAGTGGTCTCCTATCACCAAATTTAGCACATGTGCATAACACCAAACATGTATTTGACCAGGGGCCCAATTCTCGAAGTAATTCGAATAAAGTCCGTATACGATCATTTTTCGTTTATCATTTTCGCATACGAACGCCAAATATCATTCTCGATCATCCTTCGAAATAGATAGCAACAACGCGTTTGACCAAGTGCCAGTAGCCCACATAGTTAAAGACAGAAAATTTTAACTGAACGGCAAAAGGAAGAAGAAAACGGCGGTTAACCAACATTATAAATATTTATATTTTTCATGTCAGTCAAGCGTATGTTTTGTTGTTATTAAAATACCTAATATGGAGTCAAGAACAGGCAGCAGTTTAACGAAAGAACAAAAAAGGACGTTAGTTCAATTTATTGAGGACCATCCTAAGCTTAAAAGTTTCAAATTTACTAAGGATTTTACCTATAAAAAAGGTCAGCATTTATGGAAAGAGATTGCGTAAAATTTAAATTATATGCCGGGAGCAAATAAAAACTGAGAGAAATGGCGTAAGGTTAGTAAAAATAAACTATTGTATCCAGGTTTAAATTACCATGCAACTAGTCTACTTTTAATCTAATTTATTGCTATGTTATCAGTGACTTCAAATTAACTTGTTTTTGTAGACATGGCATGATATTAAAAACTTTGTAAAGGGAAAGACGGCAATGATAAGGCGTCATTCCAAACAAACAGGATATTGAAATTACTAGCGATGAGCAAAAAATCCTGAACTTGATATCCCCAGTGACCATTAACGGTATGCCAGAGGTGCAAGAGTCGTCAGCCTTTTATGAAGAAATAAGCAACACCCGTTACACTGGTACCTCTGATTTGTCTGAGTTAGTAGGTAATACAGAAATCAAAGTAATCGAAACTGATGCACAGGAGCCCTTTTTCAGTAATGTGAATACCACACAAAAAAAATAAAGGCTGTTGAGAGTCCAGTTCCTTTACCAACCCCTAAAAAAGCCAAAATTCTTAAGACACCAATAGGGGTTCGAAGGCTGGAGCGATCCATTGGGGCATCAGAACGTATGGCCAACTTAATGGAAAATAAAGATGTAGCTTATAAAAAATATCTGAATGAAAAGCTTGAGATAATGAAACAGCAGTGTGAAGCCCACGAAAGAATTGCTGCCCTAGAATTGATTGCTTATGCGATGAAAGATAATAAGGTTCATGTCTAAGGTTGCAGACTTATATTATTGTGATATGAAACAAAAGACTGCCCTAGTTGTAGATATAATTTAATAAGTTAAGTATGATTTTTTGTTAAATATTATTACAAAAGTAGTTTAGAGTTTGTTATTCAGAAATGTGAACTTTGTGATTACTTGGTGTTATTGAAAAAAATAAATACTTTCAGTTTAATAAAAACTTAAAAATCTTATCTGGATTTTTATATCTTTACATGATGGCGTTGTTATTTATATAGATACTTATTACTTGGATTTTTTTCATAAACTTTATTTTAAATGTACTTTATAATTAATTTCGCTTAAAGTTACCCTATTGAAATGATTTAAAGAAATAATGTTAAAAAAAGATGAGGCTACAAAAATGTGGTATTATGGTGTGTAATATATTATGTTATAGTCCTATGGTATTTAGGATTGTTTAAGTATATAAACTATGATATTAGTTGTTTGTTGGGTTGCCTAATGGTAGGCCTTGTAAATATATATTGTTAAAGAATCCTGTGGACTCTGGGTCACAGGCAGTAGTTCTAAGATGGCCGATGGTCAAGACATATAAGTGTACTGTACTTGTATTAAGGGGCTTATATTTGGGGCATACTAGTGTTGGCGATTACTGAATAAAGTGTCTAATATACCGTTCAGTATCTTTGTTTGATTGGCTTCTAAATATAACACATGGTGTCAGGTCTATAGGACTTGTAAGGCAATATTCATATTTGATAATCTGCTTGAGTAGGCGATAGCAGCGCGTCAATAAAGATGTAGCGTATGGTAAGACATGTAATTTGTGTCCGAAAAAAAATCATTTTGCTGCTGTTTGCATGCAAAAGAAAACTAAGAAAGTACATGAAGCAGTTCAGGAGGAGGGAAGTAGTTCTAGTGACAGTGAGTTCTACGTTAGTCAGATAAGAAAAATAAGCTCTGTATGCAATGGAAATGAAAATGAAGTTATGTGGACAAAAAAACTATTAGTCAATGAGCAGAATATATAATTTAAATTGGACACTGGTGCAGAAGTGAGTATTTTGCCGTTGAGTTTCATTAAAGGTATGAGTATTGATATTAAAAAAACCAATGTCACATTAGTTGCTTAAGGCAGTAATAACTTTAAAATTAAGCCAATAGGTAAAGTTCTATTAGAATGCACTCTGGATGACACAAAGGCTGAAAAAAGGGTTAAAATTTCATTTTTAGTCGTAAATCGTAAAGGCCAAATGCCATTGTTAGGCTTAGGTGATTGTCTAAAGTTAAATTTAGTTAAAAAGGTGGGTAATGTGGAAAAAATATGTTCGTCATTCGATGATGTTGTCAAAGATTATTCTGAAGTTTTTAAGGGTCTAGGAGAGTTTCCAACTCATCACAGAATAATATTAAAAAGTAATGCTGTGCCTCGCATACAACCCATTAGGCGTGTGCCACATACATTGCATGCAAAGCTAAAGGAAAAATGGGATAATTTAGAACAACAGGACGTTATCAGTACACTTGAAAAGCCAACGGAATGGTTGAACCCATTGGTGATCGTGGAAAAAAAGAATAAAGATCTAAGGTTATGTTTGGACCCGAAATATTTAAACGAGGCAATTCAGAGGGATCATTTTCTAATCCCTACGGCACAAGAAATTTCTAGTAAATTGGCCAATAAGGCCTATTTGTCAGTATTAGTTATGAAAGCTGGGTACTTCCAGGTTAAAATTACTGATGATAGTGCTGACTACTGTTCCTTTGGAACGCCTTTTGATCGTTATCAATTTAAACGCTTACCTTTTGGAATTCGATCTGCCCCTGAAGTTTTCCAAAAGACAAATTATGAATTATTTGGGGATATCAGTGGCGTAGGTGTCTATTTTGATTACATTATAATTACGGGTGCAACTGAGATCGAGCATGATATAAATTAAAAAATTGTTCTAGATAGAGCATTAAAGCATAAAATTCAACACTTCAAAAGTACAATTTAAATTTAAAAAAGTTCAATTCCTTGGACAAATTTTTAGTAGTGAAGGTGTTGGACCAAGTCAGTCTCATGTTCAGGCAATTATTGATATGCCTACACCGCAAAGTAAGGGTAACTTATTAAGGTTACTTGGAATGGTCAAGTTTTTAGGAAAATTTGTCCCAAATGTGTCTGGAGTCACTTCTCCCTTAAGATATTTAACGAAAAATAATGTTGAATTTTCGTGGAAAAAAATCCTTGTTAGAACTTAAGCATTTGTTAACAAATGTCCAAATAAGTACGAACTCCTACAGCGAAATGTGGGGGAGCACCATCTTGTTGCAACCAGATATTATGATGTGGCAAATCGGGACGTTCTAACTCAGGAAAAAGGGTGGCCAGGGCTGGAACAAGTTCTTGTTCTAAAAAAACTCAAGTATCTCTCGCCTGTTAAATTTTCGTCAAAAAAGAAAGGCCCTATAACAGTGTCATCAACAACGCCAGCCCACACATTGATTTTTTGATTATATTGTGTGTGTCCTTCCCTCATCCAGTGTGAATTTACATCGGACCAATATCGATAATTTTGGGTATTTACGTCACCATTCAAGCAAAAAGTGGACTCATCGGAATAAGTATTATCCTTTTTTGATGCTTCTTTGCCTATTAAAATAGAAACTGATAGTAGTAAGGATGGTATTGGTGCATGTTTGTTGCAAAACGGGCATCCTATTGCATTTGCGTCTCGCAGTTGAAATGAACATGAGCGGAGATATGCTCAGATTGAAAAGGAAATAAATGCAATAGTGTTTGCATGTCAAAGATTTCACTATTATATTTATGGAGTAAAAAATGTCTTATTACACACAGACCACAGACCACTAGAGGGAATTGTTAAGAACGACCTACACAATGTATCTCCAAGATTACAGCGTATGCCCATTAAAATTTTAAAGTATGACTTGTCTGTGAAATACAAGCCATATATAAATATCTATTTATTGCAGATACATTGTCCCGGGCATATTTAAGTGCTAGTGAGTCCTCTGATATCGATACTAAGTATGCTGTTCATTCATTCATAAATTTCTTACCTATATCTGATGAAAAAAAAATGGAACTAAAAAAAGTCACAAAAGTAAGTGAGCAATTACAAATTATTATAAATTTTGGTAATACTGTTTGGCCTGAAGAAAAAAAAAGTGCCTGATTGTATTGTAAGGCATTATTACAAATTGAAAGATGATCTTTATGTCTGTGATTATTTGCTCTTTTTAGGTACTAAATTAGTAGTACCTGAAATTTTAAGGTATCAAATGCTTGAAAAACTGCATGAAGGTCATGTTGCAATAGAAAAAATGAAACATCGTGCAAGACAAATTTTTTATTGGCCTCAAATGTCCTGTGACATTGAAGCATTTGTAAAAAGATGTAAATTATGTGAGCGCCATGTTACTAAAAATCATAAACTCTTAAACCTTTGCCCATAATTAGTCGCCCTTGGGAAAGAATTGGCGCTGACATATTTACATATGGAAATCAATCCTATTTGGTCGTAATGGATGCATACTCCAATTGGCTTGAGCTAGCCACAATAAAAATAAATCAGCTAAGGAGGTGATCCTAAAATTAAAATCAATATTTTCTAAATTTGGTAGTCCAGATGTATTAATCAGCGATAATGTTCCTTTTGGTAGTTTTATGCTAAAGCAATTCTTAATTGATTGGAATTTCAATATTGTGACAAGAAGCCCGAATTATCCTCAGTCAAATGGGCTCTCTGAAAAAGCCGTAGGCATATAAAAAAAAATGGTAAAAAAATCTTTAGAAGAGGGAAAGGATATTTATGAGTCACTCATGCAATATCGAAATTCGCCATTAAAGTATTTACAATATTCTCCAGCACAATTATTTCTTAATCGTATATGTAAAACAAAACTACCTATCTCAGTTGATTTATTAAAGCTAGAAATTTGTGTAGATGTAAAATAAAAATTATTGTTTAGGCAAATGCAAAATTTTAAGCAGTATAATCAACATGCAAATGATCTGGTAGAGCTAAGTCCTGATGAAAACGTTACTATTTATAATCATGTCAATAAGTCCTGGGAACCAGGACTAATTTTAGAAAAACATGCGACACCCAAATCATATGTGGTTAAAGATAGTCATGATAATGTCATTCGACGAAATCGAAAAGATTTAAGAAAATCATTAAATAAGTTTGTTAAGGTCCCTGACTTGGTCCCTAATAATCGTGATAGTATACCGAGTAGTATTCCAAGAACTGTAGTCCCTGAACAAGTTTCTAATGAACCAAGCAGCTCCCAAGTTGAATCCAATGTAAAAAAAAACTAGGTCAGGACGGTGTGTCAAAGAGCCTCGTAGATTGGACCTTTAAGTTTAATATCATATAGGAGGGAGACGTGTAATATATTACGTACAGTATAATGACATTGCTGCATAAATATGAACATTACATCTTTGTTAATTACACTGTTGAAGTAGCAAAATCACCGATAACACAATTGTAGCATTATCTTTTTTTTATCATTTTATGCTTTTGAGGTCACGTTGTAGGCATTTTCTCTACAGGAGATATAACAAGTTGTACAACAAGTATGTTTTTATAGAAGCCTATGGGAAAACTAGTTGTTTTAATATAAAGTGGGGTCTAAACGGACTATTTAATGAAACAAACCTCTGCTAAAACCCAATTCATTTATTAAAGAAAATACAAAAAATATATAGTTCCTACTAACTAAACCTAGTTTCTTTCTAATCCTGTTGTGAACCTTTAAAAATAATTTCTGACAATTCTTGAAATTGTTCACCAGCCCCTAAATCAGGGTTGCGATGGTCTCTGATGTATGCATTGTTTCTTTCAATGTCAGCATGATACATCCCAAAGTCCAAGTTATCAATATGTTCTCCAGGTTCTAATTGAGGCGCTGGATAGTTATTATTGATGCATATATTATGCAAAACTGTGCATGCATTTATTATTTTACCTGCTTTCTGAGGCTGATAGTGCAAGACACGGTGTTTTAACAAACATCTAAATCTCATTTTTAGTACAGGGTGTCCAGTTTTCGTATGTTTTACGGGTTATCTGCGTTATTAGTAAAGATAGGAGGTTACGGTTTTCGAGGCACTTTGTTACTCTTTTGAGAAACAAATGATGCCACAAACAGAATTTTCACAGCCCCCTTAGTTTTTTAGATACGGGGTGTTTTTGAAAATTTTGCATTTTGGGACACCCCCCGTATCTCGGTTACGCTGCAACTTATCAAAGAGGTAAAAAATGAACTTATTAGTTCTTTTCACGTAAAATCCAGTGGCTTAGTTAGATTTCTTCTATGTTTAATTGTTTTTGAGAAAAAGAGCAAACCTGCATTTTTTTAAATAGGACACCCTATAC
The DNA here is from genome assembly GCA_963920685.1 of Polydrusus tereticollis. Lineage (NCBI taxonomy): Eukaryota > Metazoa > Arthropoda > Insecta > Coleoptera > Curculionidae > Polydrusus > Polydrusus tereticollis. The sequence goes on from OY987332.1 coordinate 86,226,538, forward strand.
CGGGTGTTGCATCGTCGAGCGGGACATAGGAAATCCCATGTAATTTTAAATGGGGTCAATTAATGGCTTCCCTAATTATTTTAGAGAAAAATTCTATTTAGGTTTATTAAAGAGCACTAAAACCCACATTCAAAAGAATAACTTTAGATATTTTTGATGAGCCCGTTTACGGGTTATCGCCGATTTCTTTTTAACTATTTCTCCTTTTTATGGCCCCGTATTTGCGGGCACCAGTCAAGGTAAAAGATGACTGTCAAGTAAAGTTGTCATTTTGAAATGTGTGCTTTATTGTTATAAAAACTCGTACATCGAAAATATTAAAGGTGTATTTATGAGTACAAATTAATCTAAATAAAACTAAAATAAAGTATCCAATTACAAGGTTAATTATGACATTTTACATGTTTCAATATTTTACTAATTAATAGGTAGGTACTATTAAATTGTTAGAACTTTAGGATTTAAGAAGATGTTCAAATATTCCTCCATTGACTGCTAGACAATAACCGAGGCGATCATAAAATTCTCTTCTTACATTCGCTAGTTGGTAAACTGACATTCTATTGCATTCGGCAGAAATAGCATTTTTTAACTCGTCTAGATTTGGGTATTTTTTATCTTTGTATATCCTGTTTTTTAAATGGCCCCAGAGAAAGAAATCATTTGGCGATAAATCAGGAGACCTGGCTGGCCAATTTACTGTATGATTTAAGCCAATAACATTTCCATTAAAAGCACGGTTTAAATATTCCCGGACAGCCAGGGTACTATGTGCCGGACAGCCATCCATTTGGTACCAAACTTCCTGATTTTCCCTGGCGGCATCATGTAAAGTAGGTAAAATATGATCTTCAAGTAGTTCCAAAAAATATTCTGCATTTAAATTTCGTGTAAGAAATAATGGCCCGATAATATTTTCTCCGAAAATCCCAGCCCATACATTAACTTTTTGTGGATATTGCGTCCTTGTTTCCACAAACCTGTGTTGGTTTTCTTTGCTCCAATATCGATAATTTTGAACATTGGGTTCATTGTTTAAGGTAAATGTGCATTCGTCAGTGAAACAAATGTTTTTTAAAAATTCCCTATCCATGTTTGCTCTTTCCATCATACCAAAACAAAACTCCTGTCGTCGTATTTCGTCCCTATCTCTTAGCTCTTGGTGCTTTTCATATTTGTATGAATAATATTTATGTCGTTTCAAAGCTCGTAACGCTGTGGTGTGATCTAATCCTATGTCATCCTCAAGTTTCCTTGTGCTGATCTTCCCATCATTTTCTTCCACGCACAATAAAACTTGCAAGTCCCTATCATTTCTTGCATCTCTTCTTTGTTCCTGCCTTTCTTCACATCTGCAGTTATTTATTACAGTGCCTTTTGTCTCCAATTTCTTGATAGTCCTTTCGACTGTAGATTTTGCAGGTATCGGTCTATTCGGATACAGAGCAGCAATCATGTCTGACACATTTTGATAACTATTTTCTTGATAATACCATTTAATCATCAATATTTTTTCTTCAGAAGTGTAATTCATGGCTAATATTTTCGATGTACGAGTTTTTATAACAATAAAGCACACATTTCAAAATGACAACTTTATTTGACAGTCATCTTTTACCTTGACTGGTGCCCGCAAATACGGGGCCATAAAAAGGAGAAATAGTTAAAAAGAAATCGGCGATAACCCGTAAACGGGCTCATCAAAAATATCTAAAGTTATTCTTTTGAATGTGGGTTTTAGTGCTCTTTAATAAACCTAAATAGAATTTTTCTCTAAAATAATTAGGGAAGCCAATAATTGACCCCATTTAAAATTACATGGGATTTCCTATGTCCCGCTCGACGATGCAACACCCGGTATATTTTTAGCTATTATGATTCAGTTTATCACAAGCTTTTCAAAAATATATAATACTTTATAGCTGTTTTCAATTTGTATAAATTTATATTTTTAAACAAATTTACATTTTTTTAATCGGCACACCGTATAAATTTTAAGATTAAACAATTGTCACAAGCTTCTCTCAAATATAAAACACTAATTTTAAAAATATATATTTATAACAATAACTTTTATAAATATAAATAACAATTAACTCAGTTGTGTTATACATTCAAGAATTAAAAGCTACAATAATTTGATAATTTAGGAAAATGTCTCATAAATATTGCTCAAACTGTTCTCCATTATGCCCAAGACATGTTTCACACATTGTTCTTTGATTTGATTGATTCGCGTCAGTGCATTTAAAATAATAAAGGGCCGTGCCTGTAACTCCCTAAAGGCTCTTTCAGTGGCTTCTCTTAAATCTGCCATCGTTTCGTACTGGACGGTATAAATTTTATTTTTTAGGTAGCCCCACAAGAAAAAATACAAAACCGTTAAATCGGGTGACCTGGGTGGTCATCTTACAGGAACATGTGTTCCAATCCCGCGGCCAGGAAAATTATTGTTAAGATATGCTCTTACAAATGTCTCCCTCCAAATGTCTCTATGCACTAAAGTCAGTGTTAGCATTGAAGAGCATCTCGAGAAGAACAAAAATCACAATTTATAAAACTGTTATACGACCGACTGTTATGTATGCTAGTGAAACCTGGACATTGACCAAAGACAACGAACGGAAACTGAGAGTTTTTGAGAGAAAAGTTCTGCGCAAGATATTTGGACCACTGCGAACCGCTGGAACACAACAGTACCGAGTAAGAACCAATCAAGAAATATCAGAACTATACAAGGATCCAGATATTGTGAAGGAGATAAAGACAAGAAGGCTGCAATGGGCGGGTCATGTGCAGAGACAGCCGTACACACGGATGATAAAACTGGCATGGGAGGGAGCACCAATAGGAAGAAGACCATTGGGGCGTCCTCGAATGAGGTGGCGTGACAACATCAAAGCGGACCTAAGGACCATTGGAGTAGAATACGACCTAACACTGATGGAAGATCGGCAACAATGGAGACGAATAGTACAGTCGGCCAAAACCCACCCCGGGTTGTAGAGCCATGGAGTAAGTAAGTATATGCTCTTACAATTTGAGCATTGTGAGCGGGAGCTTCGTCCTGTTGCAAATATAAGCTAATAAGATGAGCTAGGGGCCCATTCTCTACTATTTCGGGCACAATGTTTTCCAAAATTTCTAAATATTTATTTGCAGTAAGACCGCCTTTAAATATATTATATAAAATTTTACTTCCCAGTATGAAGCATGAAACGCTAAACCCAAGTCTGCCTTGCCGTTCCCGTGGAAATATAACATGTTTATTTTCCTGGCACCAAAACCTAGTATTTTGCCGATTAAATATACCGGCACTGGTAAAATGACTCTCATCAGACCATATAATCGTTCTTTCAAAATTATTCTCTCTATTTACATTTTGTAAATACCAATTACAAAACTCTACGCGGCGCTCTGCGTCACCGAGATGTAAGTTTTGTACGACATGAAATTTGTATGGCTTAAACTTGTGCTTTTTAGAATATTTTGAACCCTTGAACTAACCTGAACCTTCCACTGTTCTACAAGAACTACTTTGATTTGTTTCAATTGAAGCCAAAACGTTTATTTCATCAATGTCCTGGTTTTCCTTATTGTAAATACTAGGTCGGGGTTTGGAAATTGAACCGACTTCAATTAAGTTCGATTTTATTTTTAAAAATATTCTTTTATCCGGCTGTCTTCTTTCTGGGAATCTGCGAATATTACGTTTTTATAAATTTTAAAATATAATGGAAAATATAAAAAGATGCCCATACCTGTTAAAATAAACTTCTAGTGCTTCATCCGAATTTTCGTTACACTGAATATAACAAACGAACATATCGTACTTTTCATAATTCACGAATTTTGCATTCGCAGCCATAATTAAGAAAAAACTGCTATTTATTGAAACTGAATAGAAATAAAGAATAGAAAATGGATAACCTATTCTGACAGTAAATAAAGATTTTTTTTAGATAACAAGCCTGTCATGTTTTGTTTTCCTAAACACCCGTCATGGCCTACTAAAAAAAATGTAAATTTGTTGAAAAATGTAAATTTTGAGCTTCACATTGAAAGCATCTATAATATATTATATATTTTAAAAAAGCTTGTGATAAACTGAATCATAATAGCTAAATATATATAAGGTGTCCCATTTAAAAAAATGCAAGTTTGCTTTTTCTCGAAAACAATTATTAAATATTGAAAAAATCTGACTAAGCCACTGGATTCTATGTGAAAAAAAACTAACAAGTTCATTTTTTACCTTCTTGATAAGTTGCAGTGTAACCGAGATGTCCCAAAATGCAAAATTTTCAAAAACACCCCGTATCTAAAAAACTAAGGGGGCTATAAAAATTCTGTTTGTGGCATCATTTGTTTCTCAAAAAAGTAACACAGTGTCGCGAAAACCGCAACCTTCTATCTTTACTAATAACGCAGATAACCCGTAAAACATACGAAAACTGGACACCCTGTATACCATTGCACCTCTATCAGGGACCTGCAGGTCTTGAAACTTGAGTTGTATCGTTCTTCTTGACTTCCAGGTACTGCATTAGGTGTGGGAGTCATTAACCATGGCCTTAAATAATATCCTGAATCTCCTAAAACAAAGATGGCTTTAATTATTTTTTTTTGAGAACATTGTAAAAACTGTTAATCTTTAATTTAGCAAAATTTACATTAGAAAATTTAACTTAACTTGACTTTTTTTTACAGTATTTTTTTAACGACTTATTTTAATTTAAAAGATAATAGGTACCTATAAATTTGTTATTGTCAAAAATTTACCTATAAAATGAAATGAATTGTCTCCATTTCTATGTAAAGTTGTAATGTAATTTAAGGCATTACTATTATTCCAAATATGCATATCATTTGAACTCCCTGGAAAGCGAGCAGTAACATTCATTATCCTTAAATCACTATCACAAATCTAAAAAAGATTGAATAATATTAGTAATATCTTAAATAGATTTAAAAATAACAAAATATTACTTGGGTTAGTAACTTACCAGTTGGGTATGGATTGATTGATAGCCTTTTCTATTAACATAAGATACTTCTGGGAAATTTGGGTCATGTATATGGGGAGGAAAAATGGCAACATGTGTGCAATCTATGCATCTGATGATACCAGGCAAACCATAATTCTCAAAGAATCTGTAATATAAAGTCATGTTAAATGTTTCAATTAATATCCTTTAGGTACATCTGGTAATTATCTTGTAATATGTACATCATTCTTCCTTTAAAACGTTGTCGGCCTTGGTGAAAAATTAAGTATAAAAAAATTTGGATTTAATTTTTACGATTCTTAAAAATATATAATACCTAATATATAAATAATAATAACAGGTACCTATTTCTAATTGCTACCAATTCTGGTAAAGTTGGAGGAGTCTGACAAAGTGGTTAAATATTTCTGGATATATTATAGCATTAGTCACTTCCTCTATGCATCTAGACACTGATGCTTGACCAACTGCATGATGTAGATTATGTCCAATACCCATTGGATAACTTCCGGAACCATAAAATCTTAAGGCAGTCAATACCTAAAATGAAATTAAATTTTTTCTTATAGAATATGAAAAAAATTGAACGTTGTATAATAATAATGTTTTATACCTTTTACACATGTATTGTAACGAGTGATTATTAATTATTTTGCTCAAGGGCGGCTGGGACCCAGTATACATAGTGTAGCAGTAGCGCGTAGATTAAATCATAGGGCGAATTTGCAAGAAAGCAGCGTTGTCACGTTGAAAACCTAAAATAATGTTTTTTGACGGTATGTAATATAAAATCCTGAGCTATCTTACTTTGAAAGCCTACTTTATATGGCCGCCTCCTACTTCTAGACACCTTCTGATGTTTCTTCTTACCCTCAGAGACACATTAACCAATACGTTTGGAGAATTATTAATTTCGGCAATTTTTTCTGAAATCCTTCGTTTAAGATCATTTATATCCTCAATTGGTGTTCGATAAATGGAGTTTTTTATAAAAGGCCACAAGAAGAAATCGCAGGGTGTTAAATCGCAGGAACGAGGTGGCCATATTTATTGCGTATTTCGGCTTATAACTCTGTTTTCAAAAAATTCACTTAAAAAATTTAAATTTTCTCTGGTTACATGAGGTGTAGCGCCATCTTGTTGGAAGTAACCTTCCCGCAATTCATCATCGTGAAGCTCATTAATAAATGTTGTCAGAATTTCGATCCGATATCTCTCAGCTGTAATTGTGCCATCAAAGTAAATTGGGCCTACTATTCTTCTAGAACTAATTGCTGCCCACACACCAACTTTTTGAGGATGAAGAGGTCTTTCTACAAAAACATGCGGATTTTGCGTATTCCACATTCGCATATTTTGTGAATTAACATAGCCTGATAAATAAAAATAAGCCTCATCGGTAAAAAATGTTTTTTCAAAAGCACCACTATTTTCTTCTTGAAAATTGTTTAAAAACCATTCACAAAAATTAAGTCTTTTGGGAACGTCATTGGGAAGGAGTTCATGAATAGCCGTAACACGATAAGGGTATAGATGCAGATCCTTTTTCAAAAGTGTTTGACATGTACTGTAGCATAAATCCGTTTGCTGAATTTGTTGAGATAAATGCCTAATAGAAGTTGAAGGATTATTTTCCATAATTTGTCGCGCTTCTTCAATAACCTCATTCGATCGTTTCGTTGGTCTTCCAGCCCCTTTTTTATGTTGAACAGAACCAGTCTGACGAAATTTATCAATTAGGTATTGTGACCCAGTACGAAAATTATGAAAGGTCACCGCAACATCAGGAAACTCGGTTCGAAATTCATCAAAGCAGTCATGCATAGAGTAATTCCACACACCGCCTATTTTGTTTCCATTTCTAAAAAAACTTTCAACAATAAAAATTTTTTGTGCTTCACTAAACATTTTTACTGTAGAACTTTCAATCCGGCAACAAAGCTTCACCAAAACTTGATACGCTGAAAAATAAAAAAAAAATAAAAAATAAAATCATATCCTGCAAATAGCACTTTATAATAGTCAAAAGACGACTCCCCGGAGAAATATTAGTTAAAGCAATAGTAACCTACCTTCAAATAACTGCAAAAATTACAAAATTTCTCCAATTTTTAAACTTTACAAATACACAAATTCAAATAAGACGTAAATGTCATAAAACAATCATGTCATCTTATCTACGCAGTACGGCCATGATGCTTTTAAAATGCATGGCCTCCCTTGAGCAAAATAATTAAAAATCACTCGTTAGTTTTTAACTGTACTGTATAATACTGTACTGATTTATGGTATGAAAATTAATTATTTAATAGTCTGGGTTTTCCTACCTTCCTCAAAGTGTTCATCACTTAGATCAAGCGGATCTCGGGGCATATACATTTGACGAGGACCGCGAATGCCTAATAACTCGGCCTCCTCGACGTTTTCAACTGCATTAAGATATGCCAAATCATTAAGGTCGTTCATAGTTGCTAATTAATTATTAAAATTTAACTATTACTACTATTTTCGATCTAAATTTCAACTACAGTCTACACAAAGAAAAACATAAATTAAAGTCAACAAAATCTTGAACTGTCCGAGATTTCCGACCGAGAAAGTCACCAATGTCACTTTTGTGAGGTTAGAAACGATCATCCGTATGCAAAATTTCAGTTTCGCAAGGCTTGAGGCAGACGATCGAAATCCGTCTGAAAAATCCGCATACGACAGAAACTGGCATGCTCGAGAATGCAATTTTTTGTTTTCGTTCGAATAATTTAAGATTTCGGCAAATTTTCGTATGCGAATACATTCGAGAATAGCGCCCCAGGAGAAATTTTTGACAACCATGTTGTAAAGCCATTGTACTGCCCTTGCATGTTTGCTGCCCCGTCGGTTGAGTTACCCATACAGTTAGTAACATCAAGACTTAATTGAGATAAGCATGTGGCCACCATTTGGTGCATATCTTTTCCCTTGCTGGAAGTACAATTAAAGACCTGAGAATGAGAAGTGGTTAAGGACCAAATTCATTTACCAAGTTTTAAGTTTCGAGAAAATCGAGGAAAACGTGTCAAAATTATTTTTTTTTTAAATTATTTTTTTTTCGTCATGTCCTTTTTTGACTTGTTTTATATAACATATTTTAAGGGTAAATCTGAAATTTGAAAATTTAGCCCAAAATTTTGATTTTTTGGTTTTGTACTTATCCACTTTTTATACTCATTTTGAAAAAAATGCAAAAAGGCAGTTCTACGAGTTTAAAAGAAACTATATTTCACAAAAATATGTAAATACATATAAACTAATATTACTGGGAACATTTAACAATAGCAGAAACAGTTATTCATCTTGATCAGACTCAGAAAGAGAGGAATCAGTGCATTCTTCTGTTCTGGTAATATTGGGTTGTAGTTTGTCGTACCACTCGTGATAAACAAAGGGGATATACTTTCTCAGGCTGTTAATATTTTCCAGTTTCTTGGGATTTAACGGAATTTCTTCTAAATATAACTTCGTATTGCAAGAATGTCAAAAGTTGTCGGATCGATATTTTTCTTGATGGCAACGAACGTCTAAGTTATAAAAGAGTTTTGGGTTTCTGACACTGTGATATCTTTGCCAGCGTACGCAAACTCTTTATATTTTGAAATTTTAAATGGTCCCACATTGTTTATAATGTTCTTTTTGAAATAGGGCTCCAGTGCCGTTTTATAATCTTTAACAATGGGTTGGGTTACATTTACAACTTCAAATTTTTTTGAAGTATTGGAAACCATTGAAAGCCATTCTTCTGGAATAAACACGTATTCCTTTTTGCGTTTCTGATTTTCAATTTGCCCAAAACATCTATCGCAACAAATTAACATATTAAACCTTTGAAATTAAAAGTAATACGACCATACCTTCCTACCGCAGCCTTTATAATAAGTCCAAATAAGTAGGCATCCTGAATATTCTTATGTTTAAGGTTATTAAAGTCCTGAAGTAGCTTTTCTTTTACAGTTTGTGAAAACTTCTCCGTACATCTTTTGACACATGAACAAGCACTACTGGATCGAGCTGGAACCACTTTATTACTTGTAGATACATATTCCATGCCACTGTTTCTATTTAACTTCCTTTTGTTTTGTTTCCATGTTTCCACATTTTTAGCCCGTTTTTTGGATTTACTGTCATGTAAAGCACTATCACTAGATTCACTATAATCTGTTTCAATATAATCAGGTTCAATAATGCTATCGTCGGAGTTTATTTCATCCATTTTGCAAGGCAACAACAAAAACGCAATGGACACGATATGTTAACGTGACACTAACCACACGCCCACACGATAAAATAAGAAAGTGTTGAGTATGATAACTGGATATGTGTGGTTGTTGTCTATTTGTCATACTCAACGTAGTAGTTATTTTAAAATCGGACAACTACCAACGCCATCTATTATCAAAACGACGAACGTGACATGTACCATTCTTATACCAAACGATAGAGCATATTTTTTTGTTTCAAGTTCAATGAGAAAGTGGATTTTGCAAAAAATGGTCGTTATCCACTTCTCATTCTCAGGTCTTCAATTGATTAAATTAATCAATCGCTCATGTACTTTATTACTTCTTACATAGCGAATAATTATAGAACATTGGTCAACGACATTTATATCTTGAGTAGTGTTAATTTGTATAGAATATATTTTGGCATTTTTTACTTCAAGCGCAATTTTTTGCTTAATAAGGCTTGATATTGCAGCTATTATAACATTAACGGTTAACTTTGACAAAAACGTTACCAAATTACCTCTGCCTTTTGAATGACTTCCTACTTTTTGAAGACGGGTTTGACTTTTCTTAGCAACTTCTTCAATATGTTTTCGCAATAAAGGATCGAACTTTGAAATAACTAAGACAATTTCTAAAAAATTTCCGTGATCTATATTCTCATTTAGCAAGGAATATGATGTTCATATTGCCCATCACCCCTATAGCTCAGACCACGTTTTCCAATTAATTTTTTCGTTTCAATCACTCTTTTAAGAATTTTCCTGTTGTTTTCTAATTTAGCTCTTCGCTCTGCAGCAGCACTTGAAAAAAGCAAATTATGAACATCTTTGTTTTTCTTGTGTAATAAGTAAGCTTCGGTACTGAGTATATGTCCTTTAGTTGCTTCATCCTCTTCCAGTCTGGTGTATATATGTTTTACAGAGTGATTAATACCAGCAGCAACACTATTAACCTCAGTATCTCTACTGAATGCTAAGCACACCCAACAGTGAACCATGTTTTTTGAACTGTTGAAACTTACCCATGTTCTTCTAGTTCCAGATTTTCTGAAATAAATCAAATTGGCATTGTAATTACCTTCAACAATGTCAATGGGTTGTTGCGGGTGGCCGTTTAGGAACAGTTGAAGGTCTTTGAGGCTCGATGGTTTTTTAAAGGTACAAACCTCAACCTGGTCCCTATCTTCATCTTATTCTCTGTTTTCTTCCTGTTTATCAGTGGCTATTGCATTCGCATTTTCTTGAACAGAGCTAGCAGGAGCTGAAGCTAGGGATAGTATGTTTTGCTTAACCCTTTCTAGAGGAGTAGGAGTCAATTTACTAGTTGCCTCATTGAAATTCTTGAGAATGAGAACTGTCGTTTTTTTCGTTTTCCAGTTCAAGAGCATCAATACATTCTTTGTTTTCTGGTTCATCGGTATCTTTGGCGTTTTGCAAATCTTTTAATCCTTGTTTTGCAGTAAATTTTGATATGGTATAGCAAATCTTCGTGCTTTTTTCCAAAAGTCTTTTTTTTCTCCCGTTCCTTTTCCGCACCTCCTTTTCTTTTTTTGTTTGTTTGATTCTTTCATTTTCTGTGTTACCACCAGCCATTTTCATTACTTTACTTTACTAAAAAATAGAATTAATTAATATTCAATTTCAAGCTCAAGCGAATCGAATTATCGTATGACCAAAAAGTTACCGCGCGGTAAATATAATTTTATTTTAGTCATTCACTTGAAATTCACTAATAAAAATAAATGTCTAAAGCACAGTCAAGCAAGTTGGAATGATTTTTATTTCAGAGAACCATACCATAACCGTACAAATAATGATACTGTAATATAATATAAAATTACCGGTGTGCAAAACACATTATATAAACCAATATAAAAACTAAAAACTACAACAATTTTGCTTACCTCAAATACTTATGTTACACTGGTGGCGAGTTTCGATGGAATTTCCTGGAGGGATCGAGCACGAGCAGTACGAGGACGAAGTGACGAGTAAAGTTGCGGAGTTGCGACTGAACTGGCGATAGGGCGATAGGCCTGGCTAATTACTACATTCAACCATTCTTGTTTCTTGCCACAGCTGACCTTCTTTAGAGCGGTGGTGCAAAGTCGATTTAATTATTTAATCGATTAAATAAAATAGGCTGATCGTCGCAGCACCGACCGGCCAATCAAGCTGCGCCCGATCGCCCGTCCTGCCAGTCCGGCCCTGGCGCTAATGGGTTAACGGCCAGTTTTATACGTTCGGATTATCTCTAAGGTGACAGTTAAACTAGATATTTTTTGAAACAGCCGTTTTATAAGTCACTGTTACCTCCAATCTTAAGTTTAAACTTAAACTGGTGGATTGGGTTCAGTTTAAACTACAATCTATAGATTTGTATATGCGCAAAGCCAAAAATGTGCTAAATGTGGTTAAAATATTCAATTTTTATTATTTTCTAACCTGGCTTTTCATTTTTAAATTTGTTATTTGTTTACGAGTTTACGTTATGATGGACGAAATGTTCGACATTGTGGATGAAATTATTGACGACGAAAATGAACTTGAAGACATTAATTATAGTGGCGCCACAAACAGCTCTTCGTACGTTTCCTGAGAGAATTCCTATAGACAATTTTACGGACTACGAGTTTTTTGTGAGGTTTAGAACATCGAAACAGTCCGCAGAGTTGATTCTAGCTCATATTCATCATTTGCTGGACAGGGTCACGCAACAGTAAGTATTTGTGAAAAAAACATTACAAATTTTTTTCTCAATTGTTTGCATTACAGGAACCACGTACTAATACCTGCAACACAACTGCTACTTGCCTTACGATTTTATGCTTCTGGAAGTATGATCATTGTAGTAGCTGATTTTAGTGGCATACATAAATGAACTGCAAGAGTCGCCATTAAATAGGTTTCTCAAGCAATAGCCAGTTTAGCACCGGATTTTATTAAATTGCCTCAGAACCTTTTTCTTTATGTGCCATGCTCATTCGAGCGTAGGCGACCTCTCGCATATACCTGTGATGTGTGCCTTTTTCAGATTTTTCACAGGTATATGAACCAACCAGAGTTAAATGAAACTAAGGCTGAATTTTACAATGTGGCCAGATTTCCCAACGTAATAGGTGCAGTAGATTGTACCCATGTTCGCTTTCAATCACCAGGTAGGTAATATCATTAGATGAATTTTACACACATTTAAAACATGTGTACCTCTAGGTACCTACTAATTGTCCAAATTTTCGTCAACACTGCTTTTTCCACATGATGTATATTAACTTATAATTTTTATTTTTAATAATTTAAAATTTTTTAAGGTGGTAACCATGCAAAAAACTACAGAAATAGGAAAGGTTATTTTTCCATAAATGTACAAACACTGTCGGATACAAATCTGAAAATTACCAATATTGTTGCTAGATGGCCAGGACCTGCAACTGATAGAAATATTTTTAATAATTCAAGACTAAAAGCAGTGCTGGACCAAGGAACTTTTGGTGACAGCTTTATACTGGGCGACTCGGGTTATACATTAAATGAACATGTGCTTATTCCCGTACACGAGCCCAGAACAAGGGGCCAAAATTTGTATAATGAGTCACATATACGTACACGTAACTTAGTAGAACGCCAGTATGGTATATGGAAGCGGAGGTTTCAAGTATTAAGACTTGAGTTAAGATTAAAGTTAAGCACTATCTTAATTGTCATAGTTACAACGGCAGTCTTGCATAATATAGCATTACATAACAATGATCCGGAGAAGAGATGAAGAAGAATATAATCCTGAAATACCAGAAGGTAATGCACTCCAAATCAGAGATCATCTTATTAACAACTATTTTGCCAATCTGCAATAAGTCATTCAGGTTCATGAATATGTATTATTAGAAAGGTGCGTTGGGATAGTCCTAATCCTAACTGTAAAGATACTTATTTGTTACTTGTAGACCTATTTTTTTACCATTATCTTTATATACCAGACCCACAAACTGTTTTTGAAATACCAATCTTAATATGGCAATATGATTTTCCTGTTAACAAAAATGTAAACTAATTTTTATTTTTATATTATAGATTATTAGTTTCCATTAACCATATTATTATCTTGACTTAGCTGTTTAGGAAGTTTATTTAAATAATAAACATAAGTTGAATTGGTCAAGGAACAACATCAAATAATTTACCTATTCCACAAAAACATCCCGTCTAAAAGTTAAACACTGAAATAAAAAAAACTAATTAGATATAATCGTATAATAATATTAAAGTTATTGAACACAGTAGGAACTTAAACAGCCAGTCATAGTAAATATAATTTAAAAAAATATAAATAATTTAAACAAACACTTTGGTACTCATATTATATTATAATTTTATAATATTTAACAAAGTACTTAAAAAGCTAAGTATGGCTAATATAATAAAAAATAAAATCAAAAAATATTTAAGAATGTAATATATTTGTTTTTTAAGCAAGTCCAGTTGTAACTGCCTATGTTGAACTTCCAATAAATGGATTTCTTTTTTTTTTTTGTTTTAAGTTCAGTTCATGGTCCTATTGCTTTCTTGCATTGTCTTCTTTTAGGCACTGCATTTGTAATTGGCATAATTCCATCTGCACTTGTGATAGAGCTGAAAATCGGTTCTTACATTGATTTGTAATATCAGCTTTTTTTCTGGGTCGATTTAGAACTGGTTTTCCTGCAAATTAAATGTGTTTAAATAATGAACAAATGATAAATACTAAAACATTCTGCTCGCACATTTAAACTTTTGGTAAGGGAGGATTTAATGGAAAATGAAATTTTAAGTCTGTATAACACCCAAACAAAATTTTAAATATATTATGGCGATCGAACACCATCTGGTAAAGCAAACATACGTGTTCATGTGAACCCTCATTTGAAAAGTATACTCTTTTCAGTTCAGAGTTTAAACAAGTCAAAAGTATTATACTTACGTTTTCCACAAAGTTCAGACGACTTGGGAGTTTTAAGGATTTTACTCCAATTTTTACCACATTCTACGGATTCTACAGTACTACAATTTGGAACGCTCCAACTGATACCGCGACAAAGTAACTGCTACTTTGGAACTACGTATTTATCATGTAACAATCCCAGTATGGGCGCCGGCGCCGGCCTGCCCAAGTGCCTAAAGCCAGTACCGCGATTACCGACACCGATGTTGTCTGAGCGTAACCCTGACCTGACGTAACTGTGTCCTGTATTATGTTATTTCTTATTATTTATAATATTACTAAAGTATGTTTACGTCTGTAATTGCTAAGACTAGGAAAGGACACCGAATACATCTCGGTAGAATCGAATGACGTGAGGAAATGCAAAAATTATATTTTTTTGTTATTGCTGATATCGGAAACAACTGCTGACTCAATCGGAACTAATTATTATAACAGGACTTATATTTCTAATTCCTAAGATTTAAACCACATTCCTGATTTATTATATTTCAACTATTAGCACCTCTGTAATAACTGGATTGCCATGTGAGGGCCGTAGCCTCGTAGGGTGGTTCGAACTCAGGTTACATGGGGGAGAACAGAGAAAACCCTCTTATACGTCTTTAGTGTTTTATTACTTCTCTAATAATAATGTACATCAATCAAATTAATTACAATGAACCCAAGTATGACCTGGTTCCATTGCTGTTTGTTATTGTATTGTTTATTAAATATTATAATAACTAACTTTAGATATAAACTAAGTAGAGAATGCTGCGTTGGATACTTTTGCAATATCTGACCCTATTAACCAATTGAAATTACTTAATGTGCCTAAAGTATCCATCACACCTCTCTAAAAGTAAAAAATAACAAACAATTTGATGTTATTCCTTTTAAACACGTCCGCCTTCGTCATTATGGCTCGCTATTTTTCGCCGCCTCCGCGACATCGCGAGAACGACGCACAGTGATAGAAATCGCAAATCTAGGATTCCAAAAGTCCAATTTTTGGTTGTAGCAAATTAGCAAAACAGTCATAGTAGGCTATTTAGAAATGTGTAAGAAACAAAAGAAAATAAAATTTAAATCTTTATTGCCACAAACAAGTTTGTACTTGTTTTCTAAACCGAACTGTTTTTATTTTACGCGTGAACACAATATTTTATTTGATTTACGCGAAGTGTAGAAAGCTGGTAGAGGTGAATCCAATAGACTTATTATTAAAAGAATCAGGATGGATATTTATGGAGGTAAGTACTTTACTTATAAAATATATTAGTTGTTTTAAAAGTTAAAATTAACTCACAGTGAATATCAAAAGTAATCGATAACAAATCAAAATAAAAATGGCGATTTTTGTAAGAATTGGAGGATAACTTTTTTGCGACTCTGTACGACTCGGATCCATTTACACTGACATTTTTTACAATCTTTATACTTTTAAACTATCCATTAAGTTTTTGCGTTTACTTGCGTTTCTACCTAATATTTGTTTTTTTTTAGGCATTTCAACAATTATTAAGCGAATTGATTTGTTTAAAATTTTAAAGGAGCATGGCTACTCAAAGTACAGAAATGCTGAGTGCATGGCTTTTTTAAAAAGTTATGTGCTGCAACAAGTACGACAAACGAATTTGTCAGAAAATGACAATAAAGTACTTGATAGGACTCTGGATAGCTTTTCCAAAAGCGTTTTTAATAAGTGGAAAAAAGCGACAAGGTTTTAATTTTTATATCATAGACTTTAAATAAAAGTACTCTACTTTTCTAACTTTTTCTGCGTATAAATAAATACCGAACATAGGCAATGACAAAAAGGCACACTTTGTGTGGTTTTAAGTTAATCTTCTTGTCTTTGTCTATGTTCGGTTCGGTGATATAAACTATTACAAACTATCAGTAGGTAATTAATTTTACAATTTTTAAATACTAATTTCTTTTTTTGTAGATCTACAGAGAGGTTTGAAAAATCTAACAAAGACTGGCTAAATAAAATTATCATCAGATCTAGTTTGTCAAGACCATCAACCAGTGGAATAAAAGCTACGTGGTTCTGGAAAACGCGATGCGGCTGCAATGCTTGTCAAGGTTCGATATTCCCCTAAACAGGCCACAAGGCTAAAAAAATTAGAATCTAGCACGTTTAATTTAAGAAATGTATCATTTTCTGCAGATGAAGCTCTTGCATTTTATGTAAGTTTTAAATTGACCCGTAGTCAGTATATTGGTTTAAGATATTTAATAGTTAAGAAAGGTCTTAAACATTTATTTCCAACATATGACAAAATTATCGAGGCCAAAAAAAATGATATCCAAGTAATATTTCAGCAACCAATGTATCTGCACAAGTTCCTGTTCAAGATCTACTGAATCACACAACATCTAGAATAATTGAAACACAACAAGAAATTATTTTGAATTTTTCAAAAAACCTTTTTGTGCCTGAAATACCGTTAAAAATGACATACAAGTGTGGTTCGGATGGAAGTGGCAGTCATAATAAGTATAAACAACAGTGTGAAGGTGATGATTCACATATTCTAACAACATCAGTTGTGCCGTTGCAACTTAATTATAAAAATCCAGAAACCAACAACACCACATTATTATGGAAAAATCCTAGAACTTCATCCACACGTTTTTGCAGACCTATAAAAATTCAATTTCTTAAGGAAACTGATGATGTTATCAAATCCGAATTTTTACTTGTGCAAAACCCCATTGATCAGTTAACACCAACAATAGTACGGAAAGAAAATAAAATGTATATTATTTCCCATGAACTTCAAAAAACTATGGTTGATGGAAAGGTGTGTAATAGCTTAATGTCAGTTTCGTTTCAGAAATGCTTTATGTGTAAAGCAGGTCCAGCTCAATTTAATGATTTAAGCTATATTAAGTCATTACCCACAGATCAAAATGCCTTAAATCTAGGCTTATCTACACTTCACGCATATATTCGTATATTTGAGTTTCTCCTTCATATTGCTTATGGATTGGAATTAAAAGTGTGGAGAGTACCCCAAAACCTCAAAGAAGTTTTTAATCATACAAAACAAAGAATTATAAATAAATTTAGAGAGGAGACTGGCTTGTTAGTAGATATGCCGAAAGTTGGATTTGGAAATACAAATGATGGCAACACTGCCCGAAAATTTTTTGCCGATCCAGTATTGTCTTCTGATATTACTGAAGTAAATGAGAATTTAATTTACAGGTGTGGTATAATTTTAAAAACTTTAAATTGTAATTATAAAATAAATGCATCTTGTTTTGGCCAATATGCTTACGAAACAGCTGAAATAATTATTAAGTTGTATCCATGGTATCCAATGTCCCCTACAGTGCATAAAATATTAATGCACAGCGAGGAAGTTATAAACAATTTTTTACTTCCTATAGGTATGTTGGGGGAGGATGCGCAGGAAGCCCAACATAAAGATATAAGATATTTCCGCGAGCATAACACGAGAAAAATTTCGCGATACGATACAAATTTAGATTTATTTCATGCACTGTTACTATCTTCAGACCCTCTAATATCTGACTTAAGAGTATTACCTCCCAAAAAAGAAAGTATTTTTAATCGGGACGTTTTAAATCTCTTAGAAACTCCGAAAAGCGAATGAATAATTAATACAAATATTAAAATTTACCTGTTTATTTATTATTGAGATATGTTTAATCTTTTTTATGTTAAGGGGATTTTTGGATCCTCACTTTGATCACTTAATGTAGAAGTAGTTTATAAGGTTTAAGTAAATATTTAGAAATTATGTAAGCTATTATTACACACAATAACAATAAAAAAGCAACATAAAAATTGTATTTTTTGCAAAAACCTCCTCTTACCTATGACAATCTATCTTTACATAACAAATCTAACTTTTAATATCTCTATATCTTTGTATATATAATACAGAATATAAAAAGATAAAATTCAACCAGTTTTATAAGAAACCAAGCGTTTGTTAATACTTCCAGACTTTTGGAATCCTAGATTTGCGATTTCTATCACTGTGCGACGCCAAGAGACGCAACACTTGCTACTCCGTCAGTCGTAAAAACCCCCGAAATGACCTAAACTGAAAGCCAAAGCCGAAAAGGTATCGCTATCGACCGGCGCGCGGCGCCTCTGTAACAGCGACGGGCGCGGCGCCGGCTCCGCTCCGGGATAGTTGATGGTTCCAAAGTAACTGCTTGTTTTTAGGTTGTGGAGCGCGACACGACGCCGACGGTATCAAAAAATTCCGTTCCAAAGTAGCAGTTCCTCTAATACCGACCCACCTCTACTTATTACATAGTCCTGTTCTTTTATGTCCGTTGGAACGAACGGACCTCCGCCCGTTTTATATAACTCTTGTTTCTCATCGGCAAATTTTTTTTTCGTTTTTTTTTTATATTTTCCCATTTCCCTCTTAGATTCTTTGTGCGTCTTTGTACCCCCGTCAAAGTTTCAAATTCTTTCGCGATAGTGTCCCATCCTTCAGTTTTTTCTTCCCATGTGATGGCATTGCTTTTCTTGTTTTCAACATTATTGCTATATTTTTGTGTCAAAGCAATGAGCACGTTAATGTTCTTTTCAGAAAAATTTTTAAATCTTCTTACGTCTTAACGCGCCATAACTGCGGCACGACGGACAAAAAATAAAATAATTTTATGACTCGTGAAAAATTGAAAATTTATCCGCCTTCTCCGTTTCAGTTTCAAATGGCCACGGGTATTCACTGGGAGTTTGAGAAGATTGACAATACCAGAAGTTAATTTTGATATTCTATTAGTCCGAGAACTTAGCCGCTATTCATAAATCGTTAGGTATAAAACGCTCACAAATGCTACAATAGAAGAAAATCTATTGAAACTTCAGTTCAAACTCTAGGTTAAACTAAAGTTTAAACGAGAGCTATAGAACTGGCCGTAAATCAAATTTGGCAAGCACCGTACAAAATATTTCTGGGCTTACTTAAGCCGTGTTACGATTTGACAACATTGTGTTTTCTCTCTTCTTTTTCGTAAGTTTGATGGCTGCAGCAGCCAACTCTTGAAGAACAAACAAACAACACAACATAACCTTATAAAAAATTTGGTGGTAAATTTTCAATTTTCATTTCAACTCGTTTAATTGCAAAAAATGAATGATAAAAAGAGAGGATGTAATTTCACCCAGTCAGAAAAGGTGTTTTTGTTTAGATTAATTGCTGAAAAATACGCAATAATCTTGGAAGATGAAAAAACGGACCGTGCCTCGTTACAAAAACAGGAGGAATTTTGGAAACTCATTGAAAAGGAGTTCAATGCAGTAAGTCCTGCCAGTATTTATATAGAAGCTAGTAATTTAAAAAAATTGTATGCTAATAAAAAAAAAAGTTGCAGAAGAAAAAAAGGAAATTTTTCTCACTGGTGGAGGACCCCCTGCAAAAATACCAAAATATGATGATGAAATCGATTGTTTTTCATGTAATAAAATTAATTTTATCTTTATTTAATCTTAGGAGATAAAGGGAAGTTTATATGAAGGAAAAGAATAGCCACAAATAGAGGCAGAGGTAAATTCAGGACCAAGTTGGAAACGATACACCCCAAATGACTTGACAAAAGCAAAAAGTTCTGCATTAGTATCCAAGGAAAGAAAATTAAGCGATGTAAGTTGTAAATTAATTTGGAATGTGAAATTTACAACCATTATATTAAAATATAATAATGTGTACTTCTATTGGTTTCTGACAAACTCTCAATGAAAGTCATTATTAAAAATTACAAAAATATAGTTATAGGTACTATGTTTCCCCTTACGAATGGAGAGTCGCAGGGAATGCAAAGTCAATAAAGACCATGATGGTTATACTTCTTATCAAAGAAGAATTCGAAACCAGATAAGATTGGCAAAAGAGAAATGGCTAACGGAGCGTTGCGAGGAGGCTGAAAACTTTGTTCGTATGGGGGACAGTTTTCAACTACACAAAAAAGTAAAAGAAGTTGCTGGCATCTACAACAAAAGACCTACAACCACTCTTAGAAATGATCAAAACGAACCGATCATAGACCCAGACGAGTTACAGGAAACCTGGAAATCATACGTGGCCAACCTTTTCAATGACGACAGAACGCAGAATACGCCCGAAGTTATTAACAATACACCGGAGGGGCCTAGCATACTGGAAAGTGAGGTAAGGTATGCCATAAAACTAATGAAGAACAACAAAGCTCCCGGACCAGACGATATGTATGCAGAGACTATACACATGCTAAACGTAAATAACATGAAAAAATTAGTCAAGTTTTTCAACATCATATATGACACCGGACAACTCCCTAAAGACTGGCTAAGATCCACGTTCATCACTCTTCCAAAGACGGCCAATGCAAAATTGTGTAAGGATTACCGACTGATAAGCCTCATGAGCCATTTTTTAAAACTCTTTTTACGCATCCTACATACTAGGTTATATAAAAAATGTGAAGCAGCCAGTGGGTCCAGTCAGTTTGGATTTAAGAGTGGGTTTGGCACGAGAGAAGCTATATTTAGTTTATAAACACTGGTTCAGAACTGCCTCGACCAGAGAAAGGATGTATTCATGGTGTTCATTGACTACGAGAAAGCGTTCGACAATGTGAAACACGACCTGTTGATAAGATACTTACAGGAATTAGGACTAGACAATAAGGATATCAGAATAATAGCTAGCTTGTACTGGAACCAATCTGCCGAAGTAAGGTTTCAAAACTTTAAAACCACCGAAGACATTGTAATAAAGAAAGGGGTAAGGCAAGGATGTATTCTCTCACCTATGCTATTTAACCTGTACGTAGAAAGAGCGTTTGCCGAAGTAATGTCAATGTGTACAATTGGTATAAAAGTAAATGGCATCCCAATTAATAATATTAGATACGCGGACGACACAGTAATCTTAGCAGACAACGCAAACGACCTTCAAGCACTTCTGCATATGGTTCAAGAGAAAAGTGAGCACCTGGGCCTAAAAATTAACTTAAAGAAGACCAAGTTTATGGTGGTTAGCAAAAATAACATCCCCGCCACCCCTTTATACCTAAACGGCATTCTAGTAGAGGAAGTCACTAAATTTAAATACCTGGGCTGCCTCGTTACCAACAAATGGGATCCAGAAGTCGAGATCAGAAGCAGAATTGAACAAGCTCGATCAACCTTCCTTAAACTTAAAAAATTCCTAACAAATAATGATCTGAGCTTTCAACTCAGATACAGAATGGTTAAGTGCTATGTCTGGTCCGTCCTGTTGTATGGTGTCGAAGCCTGGACTCTTAAAGTAACCTCGATAAACAGATTGGAGGCATTTGAAATGTGGACTCTTAGAAGAATGTTTAGGATCCCTTGGACAGATCTGGTAAGAAATGAAGAAGTCCTTAGAAGAGCCGGTCTGACCAGCCGTGAACTATTCGACGCCATTAAAAAGAGAAAGACTTCCTATCTGGGTCACATCCTGCGTGGTCCTCGTTACGAATTCCAACGTCTTATCCTCCAAGGAAAAATCGAAGGAAGAAGGGGAATAGGAAGAAAAAAACTTTCATGGCTCAGGAACATTCGACAATGGACAGGAATACACGACTTTATGTCTCTCCAAAATGCTGCTCTAAATAGAGAAATCTGACAGGATGTAAATAGACGGTCGCCTACGCAGGAATCTGCTTGGCACTTTAAGAAGAAGAAGTTAAGGTTAGCTTTTTATGACTTTAAGTAGAAAGTGTCTTATGTAAAAGTAAATGGAAGTGACACATGTAATAAAAATTTAACCCCAACTAATATGTACATTTGTAAGGAGAAAAATAGTATAATTATATATGTTATAGTGAAGATCATATTATTTAGATAAAATATGTTAGGTAGGTACTTATCTGCAAATATGTAGGTAACAATAATTTTCATTAAGCAATGTACATAGATAGGCATTTTAATCAGAAGATAGGTACAAAATATGCATGTTGATTTATAGAATGCTTCAAAAACACCTAGTCGAAGACGTCCTACCACTTCTGTTAAAACATTAGCTTCTTCAATAGTTGCTCAGAAATATGACCTACTACTTGATAAACGCCTGGTGCTTTAAAAACAAATTGAACAAGCAGATAATGAGGATGAATTAAACTTGAAGAAGAAAAATTTAGAAATTGAATCCTTACAATTGGAGATTGCCCTAAAGAAGAAACAGCTTGGTCTAATGAAATTCAATGTGTAAAAATAAAAGATTCTAAAGTTTTGTGCTTTATTTTATTGTTCATAAATCAGACAGTTATTAGGTATATTTTATATCAAATTAAAAAGTAGAAAAACATTTACAAGTTCCTAAGAAAATTATTAATCAATTCTGCTCTGTAATTATAATTAGGAATAGGGATTGGACTGTAAATGGTTACTGGTTCAATGTTGCCCTGAGCAATTAAATAGTTCAGCTCTTCTGCATTAATATTTTCAGGAAGTGGAGGCATCATTTCATTCATAGCCTGGGCAATATTATGTAATACAGCAGTAGCAACTACAATTAACAATGTTGTATCCACCTTACATCTTAAGCCATAAGCCAGCACAGGAAATCGCCTCTTCCATACTCCAAAAATCCTTTGCACTGTATTCCTTGTTCTAATGTGGGCTTCATTATATCTGTTTTCTTCTAGCCTTGCTGGATTTAGTAAGGGCGTTAGTAAATATGGCCTCAAAGTATATCCACTGTCACCTAGAAATAATAGTGTTTTTTTCAAGAACTAGTTTTAAAAATGAAGATTTTTAACACATTTCTACAAAAAATATTTTAAATATAATAAATAATCTTGCTGTCATACCAAGAAGGATACTATTGGGAAAATCTTCTGCTTCAAAACTAGCCCTGCAATGGCTGTTATTAAAAATTGTCATGTCATGTGCAGAGCCAGGCCAGCGAGCCACTATGCCCATAATATTTAATTTATTTTTTTATGATCACAAATAACCTGGGTGTTCATAGAAAAATATCCCTTCCTATTTCGAAATACTTTAACGTACTCTCCACCTACAATCAAAAAGAAAAAGTTAATGAAGATGGAAAAAATGCATTATACAAATTTCGATAAAAACTTATCTAGGTCAGGTAAAAAAAAAAACTTATACTTCCCAGGTGACTGAATCTTTATGTGAGTTCCATCTACACACCCAATTACTCGAGAAATGTGAAAGAATTCATTTTGAGTGTGAATAATCTCCTGGCGTGATGACATTTTAATATAATGAGGTATAAGCATGGCAAGTTCATAGGATACTCTCTGTATTATCCTTGATGTTCTAGTTTGATGCATCCCCATGAAGTCCCTAATTGTATTTTGATGAATTTATGTAGCAAAAAAGCGAAGAGTTGTTAATAGCTGATTTACGGGAGAAATGCTGTTATTCCTAAAATAATTCCTTACCATACACCAGTTTACCAGTTAATATGCTAACAATCCAAAAAATGTGATATTTATAATGAGAAACTTACAGATCATTATCATACTCAAGACTATGTTCTATTTGTTGTAGAACATGTAATACTGTCGGCTTGAGTAACCGCAACCTTCTGAAAAATGATAATTCCTCCAAACTTTCAAAAGGATTCTCTCGTTGATAGACCCTCCTGGGAAAACCAAGGTCTATGATATCCAAAATATCCCCGTCGTCTTCAATAAATATTTCCTCTTCTAATTCTATCTTTATTTAACATAGGTTTCGTGTTTTGTTATATCTTTTATTATTAAACTATAACCTAACCTATAATTACAGTGCACTACGCAGACGCTACACTTAAGCCTTGTACTAAGCCTGCAATATTCTAGGCTTAAAGTTAATTGAGCTTAACTCTCTTTTTTACAACGGCGAATACGAAAAAAGGAATTTAAGCGGGCTCTACTTTTAAGTCGGCTTATAACACAACGGAGAATACGGGCATTAATGGCTGTGTTTGTGGTAGGATCAATTTGAGGAGTTGGTTCAGGCAAAGAACTGAAAATATCGAAGACTTCTTCCCCTATACAATGCAGCAGCATCGCTTCTTTCCTATTATCGTTTGTAATGCCTGATGCAATTAGAAAATTGTCGAATCTTTTGACCCATTTTTGCCATCTTACCCCTACGTTTGCTGAGTGAACGTTAAAGGCTTCTATACTTCCCAGCGTGTTTTCCATAGTATTTAACACTTACTTGTCGCCAAATTATAATGTTGTTAAGTTGTTTTTTGTTACTTTTAATTGTTCATAATAAATACAGTTCAAAAAGCATGTTCTTTATTCCGTTTTTAAACCTAACCTAATTCCTCTTTTTCTATCCCCCAGATTCGTGCTAATCAACTACTACAATCAATCAGACAAATACTTAAATACTACAACGTCGTGTGCGTTTCTTGTGAATTTTAAATAGTATGATGGATAGCCAAGGACTAGCTGAGCACTCAGAAGAGGATACTCAAGGTAGTAGTATTGGTGGACAAATAAAAACGTTTTGCTTTTATTACAGTTGTATCGAAATTAGAGAAATTTATGGAACCCAAGGGATAATAATTATAAAAATAAAAATAAAAAATTGGACTCGTACTTAAATATATCAAAGTGGAAAAGCCTGAAATTAAGAGGAAAGTAAAAAATATTACCTACCAGTCATTTTTATAGAGAAAAGAAAAAAATGGATTAAAAAAAATCTGGCTCAGGCACTGATGATAATTATAAAACAAAATTAACGTTAAAGGCTTCTATACTTCCCAGCGTGTTTTCCATAGTATTTAACACTTACTTGTCGCCAAATTGTAATGTTTTGTTAAGTTGTTTGTTGTTACTTTTGATTGTTCATAATAAATACAGTTCAATAAGCAAGTTCTTTATTCCGTTTTTAAACCTAACCTAATTCCTCTTTTTCTATCCCCCAGATTCGTGCTAATCAACTACTACAATTAACCAGACAAATACTTAAATACTACAACGTCATGTGCGTTTTTTGTGAATTTTAAATAGTTTGATGGATAGCCAAGGACTAGATGAGCACTCAGAAGAGGATACTCAAGGTAGTAGTATTGGGTGGACAAATAAAAACGTTTTGCTTCTATTACAGTTTTATCGAAATTAGAGAAATTTATGGAACCCAAGGGATAATAATTATAAAAATAAAAATAAAAAATTGGACTCGTACTTAAATATATCAAAGTGGAAAAGCCTGAAATTGAGAGGAAAGTAAAAAATATTACCTACCAGTCATTTTTATAGAGAAAAGAAAAAAATGGATTAAAAAAAATCTGGCTCAGGCACTGATGATAATTATAAAACAAAATTAACGTTAAAGGCTTCTATACTTCCCAGCGTGTTTTCCATAGTATTTAACACTTACTCGTCGCCAGATGGTAATGTTTTGTTTTTTGTTACTTTTTATTGTTCATAATAAATACAGTTTAAAAAGCATGTTCTTTATTCCGTTTTTAAACCTAACCTAATTCCCTTTTTTCTATCCCCCAGATTCGTGCTAATCAACTACTACAATCAACCAGACAAGTACTTAAATACTACAACGTCGTGTGCGTTTCTTGTGAATTTTAAATAGTATGAAGGATAGCCAAGGACTAGATGAGCACTCAGAAGAGGATACTCAAGGTAGTAGTATTGAGTTGACAAATAAAAACGTTTTGCTTTTATTACAGTTGTATCGAAATGAGTGAAATTTATGGAACCCAAGGGATAATAATTATAAAAATAAAAATAAAAATTTGGACTCGTACTTAAATATATCAAAGTGGAAAGGCCTAAAATTGAGAGGACAGTAAAAAATATTACCTACCAGTCATTTTTATAGAGAAAAGAAGAAAATGGATTAAAAAAAATCTGGCTCAGGCACTGATGATAATTATAAAACAAAATGGTTTGCCTATCCGTATCTCGAACTTTTGAAGGACAGAAATACGCAATGTCACACACAAGAAACTGAGACATTAGATGCTATACAGGTAACTTTTTATTCTTTTGGGTTTTTACAAAATATAAATTATTACATAGTTATTTAATCTTAAAAACAAGTGGAAACATTAGTGAAAGCGGACTTTAGGTGCATCTCTCTTGCTAATCAACTTTGCCCTCGCTTACAAAATATTCACAGAACTCATCTCTAATTTTCTGTGGTAGATTCACTGATTTCCGAGGAAGTCTGGCAAACGGTATCAAAGCACTGTTTGCTAAATTGTCCATTCGCCATGATCCGGGTATAATTGTTCCTGCTTCTATGTCTTCTATGTCGTATGTACCTGCTGGATTGTAATGAACTCTGCTGTCTTCATTTCTTCTCATAAAATTGTGTAAATTCAAACATGCCAATGTTACGGCAGTAGCAGTTGTTTCTTGAAGTAACATAGGCTTCCTAAATATTCTGAGTACTGAAGCCAGGACACTGAATACATTTTTTGACATCCTTCTTCCCCTACTAATTCTATAATTACAAATTCTTTCTTTGGATCCTCTTTGATGTGTACCCGTATTTTTTGATTTTAAGATTAAAAATAATAATTAAAAATGGATAAGAAAGAGGAAGAGCAACTATTGAAATGGTATGAAGAAATCCCTACTGACACCGAGCCCCCGAATTGATCTAAGTGATGCGCCTTCTGAACACAGCTTACATAATACCGACACTGGGCAATCCGATGATGATGAGGTTCCTGGTGCTCAACCCGTTGCTGCTGTTACACAACCGCAAACAAAAAGGGATCCTGTCTTCATAGGTAGAAATCTTACCGAGTAGCTAAAGCACAAATCCGTCACGCCCAGACGAAAAACGCGTGCACATAACCTTATAACACAACTACCTGGAGTTAAAGCTATTGTCAAAGGAGCCACAATCGGTTTAGATTGTTGGAAACTATTTTCCCCTGATGAAGCCATCGTCAAAATTGTTAGTTTCACCAACCAAAAATTAGAAATAATGCGTGAATCGTATTCGCGCCCTAGAGATTGCCCACCAACTGATTTTGAAGAAATCCACGCATTCCTTGGGCTGCTAGGCAAAGAAGTCGATACGAAGTCGTACATGGCGGGAGTAAAAAAAGCGCAACATTTAAATACTTCCGAATTGTGGATTACTGATGGTACGGCACCAGAATACTTTGCGGCTATAATGTCAGAACGAAGATTTCACGTGCTTTTGCGGGCATTACGTTTCGACGACTGCAATAATAGGAAAGAAATAGCTAAATATGATAACTTGGCACCAATTCGAGATCTATTTGATACTTTTGTAAAGGCATGCTATTCAAATTTTACTATTGGAGAGTATGCTACGATCGATGAAATGCTGAAGGCCTTTCGAGAAAGGTGTCGCTTCAGGCAGTATATTTCCAACAAGCCAGCCAAATATGACATAAAGATTTATAGCTGCTAGACTTATAGACGCTCGATCATTTTACACACACAACATGGAAATATATGCTGGCAAACAACCAGAAGGACCATATAGCTTGCTAAATGGTGCTTCCAGCGTCGTAAAGCATTTAATATGCACCATCGATAAGTCCGGACGAAATGTAACAATGTACAATTACTTTTCTTCCATTCCACTTGCTAATGATTTGCTCCTAACTCACAAACTGACCATGGTTGGTATACTACGGAAGAACAAGCGGGAGATCCCACCTGAATTTCTTCAAGTAAAAAATCGACCTGTTTGCAGTAATATGTTTGGTTACGGAAAAGATGGCAATAACTGTGTTCTTGCGTCCTATATCCCGAAGAGTAATAGAAATGTCCTGATGCTTTTAACTATACATGATGATGATGCAATAGATCCATCTACCAGAGGCGAACGAGCCAGAAATTATAACATTTTATAATTCTACAAAAGGTGGGGTGGACGTGGTAGATCGACTAAAATCTGAATATTCTGTACCTACAATTAGTAATCGTTGGCCACTAACAGTGTTTTATTCCTTATTAAATATTGCTACAATAAATGCCCAAATAATTCAAAAACATAACACCGCTCAGATGATAACAAGAGGAGCCTTTATCACAGAGCTCTCAAAGCAGCTTGTACAACGTCAGGTAATCAGGCGTTCTTTTCTTTCAAACTTGTCTATTACGCTTCGTCAAAAAATATGGAACATTATTGGCAGCAACCCGACACAGGCAGTAACACCGTTGCAAGATCAGAAGCAGCAGCAAAAAGTAAGGTGTAAATATTGCCCAAAAAGAAAGAACCGATTTACCCAACATTCGTGTGCAACTTGTTCTTCTCCAGTTTGTAAAGAACACACACAAACAAATACTTATATTTGTATTAAATGTGGCAATTCGAGTGAAGAATCTGTTTAAATTAAAAATTTGGAAAAGCTAATATCTATTACCTATTTTTATAATTATTCTTTTATTTAGTTTTTAGATTTATGTTGGTTCAATTTATATAAATAAATTTTATAAGTATTATAAACTTGTTTCAGTATCGGTACATTAGAATAACCACAATCACTAATTCTGATTTATTTCTTAATGTTAGATAAAATCTAACAATCGACCGATCGCATTATGAGAAGGGTAGCGACCAATCCCGGGTTAAGTAAAACGATATTAGGGATGTAAGACTGTATGCTAAAGAAGTTTAATAAAAAAAAAATATTAATAATTACTTACTTTTATTTGAGCCTGGAGAACTTCTATTATAGCTGTGCATACCTCAGGTACAATAACCCTGATTATCTGCTTTGACATTCTAAAAGTGTAGCTTAGGCTAACATAAGAATCTCCTGTGCCTAGGAATCGCAACGATACTGCTAAGCGTTCCGAAATTGGTATAGCATCTCTGTAGTACGTATTACGCTTGGCAATTTTTGGCCCAATTAGGCACGTTAGTTCTTCAAAATCTGTGGCACTCATCCTAACAAAATTGTTGAAAGAACTTCTAATGGTACTTTGACCAGGCACTAAATATAGATCATCCGTTTTTAAGTAATTTAAAAGTACACTTCCACTATATGCGCTTCTCCTTAAACTGGGACGTACCCAAAACCTGCGTTTTTTCAGTTTCCTTTTCGAATAATCTACAGGGCCAGATACCCTAAAAGAAAATTTTCGTCGTCCATACCTCTCCATTAACAAAGACTCACTGATCAAAAATTAAGAAGCCGAATGCCATTTTGCCCATTTTGGTGTGATCGAATTTAATTTCGCGGCAAGGCCACTGATGGTCACTGCAAGCCGCCGAATATTGTGCCGGCGGCAGAAGCCGCCAGTGCCGCTGGGCTAGGCCAGTTTGGTGAAGCCCCGCCTTAACAACCAAAACTATATCTTAGATTTAGTAGCACGTTGGTCATGTTCGGCGCATGATAGCCACATTTTCAGAAATTCCTCTATAAAAGAGAGGTTTGAAGCTAAAGAATGTAAGGACTGTGTTCTATTGGGAGATGACTGCATTCCCAAACCAAAGTAGGGTGGGTCGGTATTAGAGGAACCGCTACTTTGGAACGGTATTTTTTGATACCGTCGTGTCGCGGTACACAACCTAAAAACAAGCAGTTACTTTGGAACCATCAACTATCCCGGAGTGGAGCGAGCCGCCGCGCCCGCCGCTGTTACAGCGGCGCAAGTCGATAACAATACCTTCTCGGCTTTGGCTTTCGCTTTCGGTTTAGGTCATTTCGGTGTTTTTCACGACTAACGGACTAGCAAGGGTTGCGTCTCTTGGCATCGTTCTCGGGATCTCGCGGAGACAACAAAATATAGCGAGCCATAATGACGAAGGCGGACGGACGTGTTTAAAAGGAATCACATCAAATTGTTTGTTATTTTTTACTTTTAGAGGGGTGCTAACTTTAATAGTTGAAACATAATAAATCGGGATAGTGGTTTAAATCCTAGAAATTAGAAATATAAGTCCTGCTATAATAATTAGTTCCGATTGGGTTAGTAGTTGTTTTCGATATCAGCAATAACAAAAAAATATAATTTTTGCATTTCCTCACGTCATTCGATTTTACTGAGATGTATTCGGTGTCCTTTTCTAGTCTTAGCAATTACAGACGTAAACGTACTTTAGTAATTTTATAAATAATAAGAAATAACATAATACAGGACACAGGAGAGCATCACGTCAGGTCAGGGCTACGCTCAGACAACATCGGTATCGGTAATCGCGGTACTGGCTTTAGGCATTTGGGCAGGCCGGCGCGCGGCGCCTATACTGCGATTGTTACATGATAAATACGTAGTTCCAAAGTAGCAGTTACTTTGTCGCGGTATTTTTCTGTCGCGGTATCAGTTGGAGCGCTCCAAATTGCTAACGATATTCCCATCATTAAACCAAAGTACTCCAGCAGAAGAACACTACAATAGGTCCCATACATCGACCAGAACCATTGTTGAGTGGACCATAGGAAAATGGAAAAGGAGATTTGCTGTCTTAACTATGGGATTAAGATGTAATACTGCTTTAGCTCAAATAATTATAGTTGCCACAGCTATATTGCAGAATGTAGCAGTGAACAATCGAGATTATGAAATAATAATTAATGATGAATTCCTAGATGGGGACGGTGATGTTCCTCCAGAAAATCAACAACATAACCCCCCTAATAATCATTTACTTCAAACATATTTAAATTATTTTCAGACATTGTTGTAATGTAATTAACAAGTAGTATAACTATTTTAAAAATAAACAAAAACATAGTTTGCTACTGAATGTATATATTTATTACTTTTTTACCAAGTACCTAGTAACAACTACAATAACTTTGTCTTAAAAGGTAACAGAAATATCACAAAAAAAAATGCCAATAATTATTATTGCAAATAATTAAAAAACCTGGGACAAAAATTTCAGCTGAAGTTAAAAGCAAAACGTTTTCAAATATTATATAATCAAATCCTTATTTTCTAAAGAAATTATTAACCTATTGGCAAGTAAAAACTTATAATCAGACTGTTACAATTCAGGTTTTTAATATTGAAAATTGTAATCTCTGAGTTAGGTCGATTTTTTATCTTTTCTCTTCTTCATTTAGGGAAAATATAGCTTTCTGTCTTTCTCTTTCCTCTCTTATTTGTTCTAGTTGTTCCTCCTTGTAGTTTAGCTCTGTCTGAAATATTTGTTTTTTAATAATGCATTCTTCTTTCAACCTATTTTCTTCCTCCATCTTAATTCGAGCCTCTATTTCAAAGGCATGCAAGCTATTTCTTTTCTCCTCAGCTGCAACAGTTCGTTTTCTTTTTTTTAGGTTCCAACCTGCCTTAGGCTAAAATTATAAAAAGAGAAGATTACCAAGTCCTCAAAGGAAATTTAAATTTAAGGTACCTTGACCAAATATGGGCAGACCTCTTAATATGGGCAGTTTCCAGTATTAGCTATAAATTTTGCGTCACGATAAAAGATGTCGTTCTATCACAGAAAAAGAATCCTGCGACACTCGGTCATCATATTTCAACGGGCGGACGTGCTCCCAGTCCATCATAAGCAGGCGTAGAGTGAGATCGTTGCGCTGCATAGCATTTTTATTATATTTCCATACGACGCCATAGCTGATTTATTCTGTGTTTTCGTGGTAGGAGTTTCGGTTTTCAGGTGAGATTTGAGTTTCACAAGTACCTTTTATTTGTGTTAATTTAAAAATTGTAAGCCATACTGCCTTACAGCTTTATCAAGTTATCAGTTAGCGAGGGCATGCTCCTAATATGGGCAGTTGGAATGTTCTTTATATCGGCATGCCCATATCAAGATCAACATTTTTTTCACAGACAATGACACCAAAGAGAGCTCAGTGGAGACAACAGGATTTGATAAATGCTGTTCAAGCTTGTCAAAATGACATGGCAATAAAACGTGCTTCCATAAACTACAATATACCCCGTGGAACATTGCAGCGTCACGTTTGGAGTGGCAATAGAGTAAAACGACTGGGTCGAAAATCTCTATTAATAACCGAACAAGAAGATCAGCTTTGCAGAAGGATATTTAGGCTCGCCGAAATCGGATTGCCCTCACATCTAAGATGTTAAGAAGAACAGTGCATTCTTTTTGTACCGCAAATAATGTGACTCTTCCAGCAACGAAGAAAAGCTCCAGCATGATTGGGAGAAAATGGTTAAAGTTGTTTTTACGTCGACATCCAGAAGTGGCTCGAAGAAAATCACAAAGCGTTAATCCAGCTCGAGCTGTAAAGTTGAACAAGTTCATAGTTGACCACTACTTTAATCCTCTAAAAAAAACATTGACCGAACTTGATATTATGGACAAACCACATTTAATTTTTAACATGGATGAAAAAGGATGTCAATTAAATTTTCATAAGCAGCCTAAAGTTTTAACTCAAAAAGTGCCAAAAGGGTGCCACTTGTTGCACCTGAACAGTACTGAACACGCCGAGAATGTGACAATCGTGTCTTGCGGCAACGCATTGGGTCAAGCGATTCCACCCGTGTCGTAAAATGGATACATCACTTCGCGGAGTGTAGGCCTGCAGCAAATGTACTGTTAATTTTCGATGAAGCTAAATCTCATTTGGATGGATCTATTGTGACTGCTGCTAACAGTTACAATATAGCACTACTCTGTCTCCCCAGCAACTGTACACACGAATTACAGCCTATGGACAAATCTGTTTTTCGAGCCTTTGAATATCACTGGGAGGGTAAATTGCAAAGGTTCTGGGGAGTGCATTCTCAGCGTAAGCTCACAAAGTCAAGTTTTGGTCTAGTGTTTTCCAAGGTGTGGCCTAAAACTGTGACTCCTTCCAATGTATTTGCAGGATTTCGTGCTACAGGGATATACCCCTTCGCCCCTACGAGACTGCATTTGCTCCATCTAAATTATCCCAGAGAAATCATCCGCCTTCACAGAAGTCACTGGAGACTATTTCCCCTCAAGCAACGTCTACTCCTGTTGCAACTGTTGGTTCAAGACGAAAAAAGGAAACGCAAGGATTCAGAAAGCACAATCAGTGACACAACTTAAAAAAGTAGTTGGGGCCCTTCTGGTTCATCAGAAGATATCGAGAAAGATGTTCTATCGACCACATCTGAAAATTCTCCTGATCAAAATAATAACGACACTTGTAACAAGACTTTTGATGATATGTTGCCAACGCCAGATCTAGATCTTATTAAACAAAACAAAGCTCCATCCAGAAAGACTATAAATTATAAGGCTGTCCAGTTAACTAAAGAAATGTTTTCTAATTCTCCAGTGACAAAACAAAAAAAAATCCAATATTTCAGAAAAGAAAGTCCAAATAAAGACATCAACACTTTTAGAGGAAAAGGGATTTACCAAAACATCTTAGCCACAGCCATCAACAAGCCGACTAACATCAAAGAAAAAAGAATCTTGGTATTGTTTTCTCTGTGAGGAAGAGCGGCACATAGCATAGATATGAGGCAGTGCACTTTGTGTCATCATTGGGTACACGAAGAGTGTTGCGGATTAACAGCTAACGATGTGCTAATTTCATTTCAGTGTCCCAACTGCGATGACGATTAATGTTTATTGTTTTTATTTCTCATAATCTTCTCGTTTTGCTATGTTGGTTTGTAAACACTTGCTTTGTAAACACTTTCTTTGCTATATTGTCAACAAAATGGCAAATTTGAGAAAAATCAAAATGTTAATCTCTTGGTATATTTTTCTTTCATAGTCGTCCGAGCATGTCTGCTTTAGAGTGTTTATCGCTTTTGTTACTCATCTATGATCAAAAATTGAATTTATACGTGATAAAATTTATACGTATTTATACAGGGTGTTTCAGAACATGTGGGCAATCTCTCGGATTTATATAGTTCAGGGGAAAATAACATCGTAAGTTCATATAATTTTTTTTCCCAAGAGCCCCCCTCGAGGAGATATATGCCCCTAAAAACTAGTTTTGTATTGATAACCTTTTGAATCGTCCTGTATATTTTAATTATAATTTAAATAAAATTGGTGAGATGTAAACAACTAATCTTAAAATCATATTATGACGTGACAAATTAACAAAGACTTCTGTTACGAAAAAACATTAAACGGGTTCGAGTAGGATCGAGAGTAGAATTAAACGTTTTAAAGCAAATTAACGGTTAAGTGTATTTTGCTCGAAAACGGTACAACTTATCAAAATATACAAAGAGTATCTATTTTGCGTTAAAATGCGTAAGCTACCTATCCAAAAATGTAATTAAAATTCCGGTAGCATGACACCTGCCAAGAATGTAAGGTTATTTATGCCCGAGCTAGTCCGTCCCTGGCCCACAGAATGAACTATACCTTTTATTATTCGGCTTATTTAATGAATCTCTCCTTGGTGTACATCATACTAAATTTTATTTAAAATATACAGGGCAATTCAAAGGCTATCAATAAAAAACTAGTTTTCAGGACCGGCTTTAAGGGCATATATATCCTCGAGGGGGGCTCTTAGGAAAAAAAATTATATGAACTCGGGATGTTATTTTCACTTAATCTATATGAATCCGAGAGATTGCCCACATGTTCAGAAACACCCTGTATATAATATATAAATATGCCCATATTTGGTCGAGCTACCTTACATTTTTCTATGACCATTAAATAATACAGGTATAAGATTTTTTTTGAACAAGTTATGCTTATCTTCAAATTTGAGAACTGGACATAAAACTAAACTTCTCTGGCCCCTTAAAAGATACATACCGTTAAATTTTCTGCTTTACCCATAACACTCTCGTGTCGAGGAGTAGGTTCTTGAGTCAGATTCTTGTTTGGTTCTTCAATTTGTTTCTAAAATTTTTTTGCTAATTTTAATAAGTCAACAAAAGTACTAGTTTTAACAATAGTATTATTTGCTTAACAATATTTTTAAAAATGATTTGAAATGATTTTGAAAAATGAACTTTGATTTATATGCCTTTCTTGTAATTTTGTTTAAAGCATAACCTTCAATAATTTTATTTAATTTTTACTTTATGGGTAATTACGCCACTGACTTTCGCCTTATCTTTCTATTATTTAATCAATTTGAATTAATTAGGAATTATTATTAAACAAGTAAATTAAGTTTATGGTATATACAGGGTCGTTGGTATGTTTGGAAACGGTCGATTATTTCTTAAAGTAAAACAGCTAACAAAAAAATGATCAAGACAAAAGTTGTATGGTTTTGTAAAGTCTATTAGAATTAAAAAAATATGATTATACAGGATGAGTCAGAAAGCGGAAATATAGTACTTCCGGTTATACCGGAAGTACTAAATTTCCGGAATTTAAGTTACATCCGGTTTAACCGGAAGTTAACACTTTTAGAAAGATAGTTAAAAACTAAGATAGAGACATGTAAGCCGTTCTACTCTAAGACGTACCGTTAAAAAGCTAGAAGCTGTCAAAGTTTAAAAATGTCATTTTTTAAAAGTCGATATCTCGGAAATTATTAGGTTTAGACTTATAATACACTTAATAAAAAATAATTATAATTTTATGCAAAATCCAAAAATGTTCTAGGATACAGGATGTTCTATTAAAAAAAAGTAACTTTATTCCTGTACGGCTTTCTGACTCATCCTGTATACTTATTTTTTAAAAATTCTAATAGACTGTAAAATACCCTAAAACTTTTATCTCGAATATTTTTTGGCAGATGTTGTGCGTTAAGAAATAATCGACCATTTCCATACATACCAACGACCCTGTATATATGTAACTAAATGAAGGACTCGGGTGTAAAAAATGGTATCTGACAATATTTCTCATATTGAGATTTTTTATGAAAACAGTGGTATGTGAGCAAATAAACCGAAACTGATTTTAAGTTTGACTATTTCTTCATAGATGGCTCCACATTAATGTCACAGTTATCTGGTGAAGTAACATTTTATTCATGAAAATAGTGGTATGTGTTAAAAATGGCGGATAGTGAACAGGTGACCAGCACTTCTGGCGCACAAAACCAAAGTAAAATGTCTGTTAAAGATAGCGAAAGTGATGTTTATGGCTCTGATAAGGATCCAGAATACTTTCCCAACGACGAGGAGTGCAAATTAAAGGTAGGAATATGGTAATTTTAGATTGTTTTGTATATTACTTCCCTGCAAGTAGATAATGGTATGTGTATTCACATACCATTTTTACGCGCTGGTGCACTACGGTTCGTATGTGTTGTATATACCATTATTTACTTGCACTAATAGTATTACAAAGCAAGATAATAATGCTTTTGTACATTAAACGAAACATTTTTTTTTCAGAAATCTCTGAGATATACAGTATATACACATAATGCATCTGATACGTCGAGCAACGAAATGCGAGAAGAAAACCTTGATGAAGATGAACATGAAGCAGAAAATACCAATCAAGAGGTAAATGTAGCAGTCACAATACGCCGAGGCAGGAAACGTAAAAGAGGCACGAGCATACAAAATGAGGAAAAAAATAGAAGAAATAGTGGAAAAAAATACAAGTCTTACAGAGGCAAAGGAAAAGAACAGGACGAGAAAGTTTTAGGGCCCGATTGTAACTGCAAACGAAAATGTTTTAGTCTTTTAAATCAAAATGAAAAACAGAATATCTTTAAAGAATTTTGTGAAATGGAAAATTATAATCTTCAAAATTCATATATATTTGGTTGTTTGGACGTAAAAAAAAAGGTAGAAGTACAAAGCCCAGAAACTGCCATTCACGGCGAAGTCACACCATCTACTATTATGTATTATCAAGAAACTCTAAAGTACAAGTTTGTAAGCAAGCCTTCTTAAGCATACATGGGTTACAAAAAAATAGGGGAAGATTAGAAAATATTGCCAACACAAAAAAAAATGGTTTGCTTACGCCGAAATTAGACAGAAGAGGAACTCATCAAAAACACAAAAAGAAATATAGCGAAACCCAGGTCGACAACGTTAAATCATTCATTGAAAAACTACCGAAATACGAAAGTCATTATTCGCGAAATGATAACCGTCACTCTTATTTTATGACGATGGATTACGCGGTGGAAAAGTGCTATGAAGTGTACAAGGAGAATTGCCTAAAAAATAATGAAAATTTTGTATCCTCAGACAAATTTAGGCGCATATTTACTGAGGAATTTAATATTAAGTTCAAATCCCCAAAAATGAATACTTGCAGTGTCTGCGATAGCCTATATCGTCGCTTGGATGCAGAACTAGCCTATGTCCATTTTTTGTTAATTTCAGGTTTCCTGTTTATCGTATAGTAAAAGTGCTTTCACATTTGATGCAGAACCATCGTAAGTCCAGTTTTACAGGTAGCGCTCGTACCGGTTAAAACTCGAACTAGCCTATGTTCAGTCACGCCGCTAGTTTTAGTGCAGAATCAGTCTATCTACTAATGTCGCCGTAAGCACACGCATCGTCATCAGGTTATATGGACATAGACTAGTTCTGCACTGTTTTATGGTGGACATAGATTAGCAATTTAAGGACATAGACTTTTTCAAAATTTACTTCTGCTTCACAAGAAAGAACCTGAACTAGCTAAGAATTATTGAAGATGAATTCAAGAAGCAAGGAGATATTTAGGTTACTTAAAGAAAAGGAAAATGGATGTACAGGTAAGACAATTAATTGTTCGTATGCTAGCAGTTTTCGTTTAAATTTAAATTTTATTATTTAAAATAACGATTTCTTGCATGTCTGGCAAAAAAAAATTATATTTAAAGAATGTACGTAAAGTTAGGTGTTACGTACATATCCAATGTAATTAGATACATGTACAAAATGGGCTTTTAATTAATTTGGAAATATACTTTTCGTTAGAGACATGTTAACGTATTTATGACTTCTAATTCTAATTATTGTTAAATCTGCAAAATGTAAAAAAATATAAACACATACTAATACATTATAAAATGTTATGTTGTTATGCACTTTTTCGTTTAACTCATTAATTTAATAAAAATGATTTGAAAAAACGCCGGGTCATTATTTTAATAAATACAATTGAATAAAATGCAGAATAATTATAATCAGGCTCGACGTGAATATTAGAGATAGTGTGTAGAGGTTTAAAAAGGGAATTTTGTCTGAACAAAAATA
The DNA here is from genome assembly GCA_963920685.1 of Polydrusus tereticollis. NCBI lineage: Eukaryota > Metazoa > Arthropoda > Insecta > Coleoptera > Curculionidae > Polydrusus > Polydrusus tereticollis. Next base: position 86,264,768 of record OY987332.1, read on the forward strand.
ATTTAAATTGCTAGTTAAATCACAAAAAACGTTTTTGTTCTTTCAGATAAATCTGCAACTTCAGCCCCCAATAATGAGATGGTACTTCCAAAATATGCTGTTAACTTAATGGATTCTGCCAATTTAGAACCACCAAGTGATCTATATTTAAAGAAAACGTTAACATACTTTAATCACAACTTATTTGATCAGTCGTTAAACAGAACACTCCGAGAAATAGTTTGTAATGAACCAAACACTAATAACGTTAACAATAGTCCTCAGTCCAGTTTCTATCATGAAACATTAACAAAAAATAATATGCTTGATCAACCTTGTACATCCAGAAGTAGTAGATGTAGGAAATCGGTTAATATAAATTTATTGGAGAATGATTTGTACATGTCATCCTGTGAATCTGATCCGTTTGCTTCCGATAACGATAAAAATGATTCCGAATTTGTATTGTCAGAACCGGAACCTAATAAAGAAGTTGATAACGATGAAAATGATTCCAAATTTGTTTTGTCAGAACAGGAACCTGATAAAGAAGCCTCAAAAACAAAGTCTCGCAAAAGAAAAAGAAATCCAAATACCTGGAGAAGAAATGAAATAAAAGCATTTCGAAATAGCGGGCAAGAATATACAACCTGGAAGGAAAAAGTTCAACCAGCACGTAAAATGAAAGAACCATGCAATTGTAGAATGAAATGTAAACAGAAGATTTCTGAAGATGAAAGACAAGATATATTTACTCACTTACTTGCTTAAAGAGTCTGTCAAGGAATCAGTTCGAGAACATATCAATTCGTTTGAGACAGTTGAAAGTCATTACTGTAGAAAAAATACATCGCGTTTATATTTACCTTCATCTCTCAATATTTCAAAAATGTATTCTTTGTATCAGGAATACTGTGCCGATAGGAATATTACTGAAGTAGCAACTGAAAGTATATACAGGGCTGTGTTTAACTCATATTTTAATATGTCATTTTTTCGACCAAAAAAAGACGTGTGCGATATTTGCCATGGATACGAGCAATCGTCTGCAGAAGAAAAATTACTTAACGAAGAAATGTTTCAGCTACATTTAAGAAACAAGAATTTAGCAAGAGAATTAAAAAATGCAGAAAAAAAAGAGCTCAAGAGAATCCACAAATGTGTTGTGCGGTTTTCGATCTGCAACAAATACTACCAGTACCAAAGTCGGAAGTTGGATTGGCCTATTACAAGCTGAAATTGTCGACTTATAATTTTACTCTTTTCAATCTGGGTAATAAGAAATGCCATTGTTATATGTGGAACGAGACGACTGGTAAGAGAGGTTCTTATGAAATTGGCAGTTGCCTTTTAAATTTTGTCAAGCGTCATAGTGAGCAAGGCGTAAATGAATTTTCCTTTTTTTCTGACAATTGTGCCGGACAAAATAGGAATAAATACTTATTTTCATTATACAACTACATTTCACAGTTATATAAAGTAATAATCTGCCACAGCTTTCTGGAAAGAGGACACACGCAGAATGAGGGACATTGTATTCATAGTGTAATTGAAAGAGCATCCCGTAATATCCCCGTCTATACTCCTGAACAATGGTATACTGTTGTAAGAACTGCAAAAAAGGCCAATCCGTATAGTGTTGTTGAACTGGAGCAAGAAAGTATCTTTGATTTGAAACAGCTTCAAGGTAAAACTTCCATCAATTGGGAGAAGGATGAAAATAACGAGAAAGTTTATTGGAACAAAGTAAGAATTCTAGAAACTAGGCCAGAACATCCAAATGTGTGTTTGTTTAAAGTGAATCTTGAAGATACTGAATTCAAAAAAAATTATTTAACCGATAAAGGCAGAAAAAAAATCGAAATTAACATAAAAAATATCGAATTGCAGCAAAAATATACAGGGAATATTCCATTACCTAAAAAGAAATACGACCATTTGCAATTTCTTTGCCAGAAAAAAGTTATTTCATGTCAGTACCATGATTTCTTTAAAAATCTTCCTTTTGAAGAAAAACGAGCAGCAGAAAATTCAGATAGTGATGCTTAAAGTCCATCTTTTCTTACTTGGTGTTCCTATTAGATTAAATGATATATTTGTTTATTTCCTCATTTGTTTAAGCACAGAAATAATGTTGTGTTTTTAAGTTCCTGTATGAAAATTTTAGTAAAATCTTTTAATACATCTATTATAAGTTAATGCATTGTTTTTATTTAGAGTAACTATGTCTACCTACTACGCTATTAGGTTATACTAACATTAAGAGTAACGCATATGATTGTGCACAACTAGCGCAAGTACTTTTATGGAAACAGGCTATATAAGTTTGAGACTTACTATTCTATGTCCATTTTTTCTTCAGACCATGGCTTTTATCGTGTAAACATGAAATGTGAAGAAGGTAACGTATTCCATATCGTCATGCAATTTTATGATAATATGATTTTATAATATTAAGTGAGAAAAACATAAAAAAGGCTCTCCTGTAAAATTAACATTCTGTGACTTAGGCTACTTCTGCATCCAAGCGACGATATATTGCCATTAAGAATGCTAAGCTAAACAAAGATGAAGAAGCTATAAGAAAACTTCAAACTGAACAGACATTGCACCATTCAAAGGCAAAAGCTAGATGCAATCAAATGGGCAAAATTAGAAGCAGCTCAAAATGAAGGTATTTACGCTATCACGTTTGACCTTCAACAGGCCTTGCCGACTCCGAAACTTTCTACAGGACCTACATTCTATAAAAAGAAGATGTTTTGTTACAACCTTAGCATTCATAGCTTACACCCCACCCAAGGGTATTTCTACATGTGGGATGAATCGACAGCATGAAGGGGAGCGGATGAAATAGGCAGTTGTTTGTTGAAGCATTTTGCAAAACATAATATCAAAGGTTCGAAGCTAATTGCCATCTCAGACAACTGTGGGGGCCAAAACAAAAATTGGTCTTTAATAGCAGTGTGGCTTCGATTACTGGCACAAGGGATATTCGAAGAAATTTTGCACGTATTCCCACAAGTTGGACATACAATGCTTCCTTTCGACAGAGATTTTGCTTATGTAGAAAACTACGTCAGAGCCCACTGTCAGTATATCTACAGTCCAGATGAGTGGGAATGTGTATTGAGGTCGGTTCAAAAGAAAACACCCTTTATTGTATACAGAATGACTCAAAATTACTTTTTGAAGATATCCGATTTGAGAACCTTTTTTTAGCAACCAAAATCTTCTGAACAAATTGGCATAAGAAACGCGCAAGGATGCGTTTTTCTTCAAAAGAGCTGCATACAATAGAAATGTCCAACACATATTCGGGCAATTTTACTTCTGTTTCTATAAAGAAGAGAGGGAGACCTACAAATTTCAAAGACCTTTTCGTTCAGAATTTGGAGAAGAAGTACAACTCTACACTCCCAATAGACCAGGGAAAACTTGAACATATTCTTTCTTGTCTAAGTTGGATTCCTTCTGTATATCACCCTTTCTATACAAATCTGAATTCCAAGTAGTTTTGATAGTTATTTTGTATTTTTAGTTAGGTAGGTAATGATTTTGATGTTATATTATGATGTTCTTGACAATAAATACTTTTTTGAAGTAAACAATAGTATATACCTACTTTTTTTTGCTAATATGTAAATTTTTTACCCAAAACTTTATAGAATACTTGAGCCATTATAACACTTAATAAATTTATTAAATTGGTAAGTAAGTAACAAAATTGTTTACAATGTTTTTTTAAACTTTTGACAAGCCATAACTTAAAACCTCAGTTACGACTATTTACACCCGAACCCTTCAAATACCACTAGACTTTTACCACATAATCCAAATTACCATCATTACATTCTATAGAATCTACATCTACTGAGAAAGTAGCATCCTGGACATCATCTAAAAAAATTGAAAAAAATTACCTAATAGCACAAAAATATTTTATTATAAAATTATGATAATTAAAAAGTGCTCAAGTCCCCTGTACAGAAAAAACAAAAATATTTTTCTTGAACTACATTTTCTTTACAAAATGGGTCATTGTCGCTGTAGGTATATATGTTATATGAAATTCTCACGGTACTTTAACATTATAAAGTAACACAAATATCATATTACGCAATAATCCACGGTATTGCATCATAATAACTCTACACCTTTATTTCTAAGTATTAGTAAGCAGTTTTCGTGGGAAATGCTAATTTAGCATTTCTATACTGTATAAATACACCCAATTTTTTTTAGGAAAAGTTAGTATTTTTATAGAACATTATTATGTCAGTTTGAGTTTTGATTTTATTAAAAATAAATTTTTTTAAAAAGTGTTTTGTGCTTTGTGAGTTATAACATTGGCGCAGTCGGTAGGATCGCGTAAACTTCTTCAGAACAGGATAATTCCAACTGCGGACGGCGGATCCCAATCCCTTAACGGAGAGAACCACAGTCAAGAAGGAGGAATATCTGCATAGAGACCCCGACAGCTGTAGAGAACAAAGACGGCTCATGTTAAAGTTAGAGTAAGTTAACAATTGAATCATCCCGTCTTAGTGATTTATCGATTATCAATTATCTTTATTCCTATTCTATTTATATCTTTTTGAAACCTGTTCGATTTATCCTTTATCTTTTATCTTTTTGCACATATTTTATTTTAATTCCCCGACAAACACCTTATCGAAATGCCGGAAACAAGACAACAACAACAACAACAACAAGAACAACAGGTCGAACCAGAACCTTATAGACTTTCGGAAATTTTTTCTATTATACCGGAATTTGAAGGGGACCAAATCTCCTTGGGAACTTTCATTAACGCTTGCGAAGTTGCCGATACCATGGCAATGGAAGACCAAAAAATCCTCCTAGTAATTCACATAAAAAACAAACTAAAAGGTAGAGCTGCACAGCTTATAAATTCTAGAAACCCCTCAAAATATGGGGAAATTAAACAACTATTGAATTTACATTTCGGCGACTCAAGGGATCTTTCATCCCTTATACAGGACCTACAAAGGTTACGCCAACTTTCAAACGAATCTCCTCTTACCTTTTATAATAGGTTACAGGTTTTAAACGCTAAAATGCACTCGTGTATCCAAAAAACCAACAACCTTACAGCCCTACAAAAGACCGCACAGTGCACCCTAATCGATACTATGTCCCTAAACACCCTGCTTACAGGAACCCCGTTTAGGACAAATTATTAGGGCAAACAACCCTGATAACTTGCTAGATGCCCACTACCGTATTCGACGAGAGCTCCAACTCTCATATTTTGAAACTCAAAAGACTATTCGTCCACCCGTTCAAAAACCACCACAACCTATTAGACGCCCACCAACACAAAACCCGCAACTTCCAAAATGCTATTCCTGCGGACGGTTGGGCCATATCTCTAACGAATGCAGAACACCACAAATGCAACGCCAAAATTTTTCCGCAAACACAGATCAAAGAAACTATCAAAATAACCCTGGGTCCTCTCAACAACAAAGACCGAATACTTCTTTTCAGAATAACCCTCCTCAAAACAATTTTAGACCCTTTTCTAGTGCCCAACAAAACCAAAAGCGCCCCTCTGTCATTCAAAGAAACCCTAATAACTACCCGACCTACCCTAGAACCCATCATATTAATTACGACCAGCAGTACCAGTCCTATTATGACCCTTACAATCAAGACCCTTATTATGAGAATGCGCAGTACACTCCCGATCAATACGAAAGCGATCAATATTTCGAAAACTGCTCCGTAGAACCCACCGAAACACAGGATCACCAGAATTTTCAGCTTTCCCCTCATCAAACCCAACCCCTCGACAATCCACTACAGATAGACCCAACGGCCGAAATCCAAAATCAGATCCAGACGCTCAATCTGGACAACATGGACCCGAATGCCAATTTTCCGGAACAAATGTTTCTTTAACCCTTTCGCACCCACTTTTTTTTTATGGAAAAAAATAACTTTTTTCTTATTATTATTGTTGTTTGTGCAATAAAAGAACAATTTTATTATAAATTCAAAACTTTTAATACCTGCTTTTCACAAAAAAAATCTGGATAATTATGTCCCAATTAGGTTTTTAGGCGGGACACATGTGTCCCAGTCTTTTCAAAAATCAAACTACATTACAAGAACAAATTTCTAAAAATACGTAATTTTAGGTTCTAAAAACAAGTTATGTATGATAAAGAGCAAAGCAATGTTTGCAAAGAGGTATCTGGCATGCTTGACATAGTGTTGTTGTTCTTCTTTCTCTCTTTTCTCTTGAGCATCGGCTGCATCTCCTGCGCGTTGTTCCTTCTATGGGAAGATGATCTCCTACATTTTTTAACTTTTTACCTGTTATTGAAGGTCTTCCCATATACCTTTTACGAATTGGAACTGTAGACTCCATTCTCCCTTTTGTAATCAGGTCCTCGGAGAGTTGGAATAAAAAATCAAGTAATGGAATCTTCTTTCTTCTTGCTTCATTATATATAACCCAACCATTTACTACGCAAATCATCATAACACGGTAAAAAACTTTTTTCCACCATTTACTGGATTTTCTGTCAAGTTCATAAACGCCAGCCATTTGGTCAGCCAAGTCTACGCCTCCCATAATTTGGTTGTAAAATGAAATAGCCTCTGGACACGGAACATCCACCTTCTGTCCATCCTTTCCTTTTCTTTTTACTGTGGTTTCTTCATTTTTGTGACAATTACTAAGCAAAACAACGTCTTTGGTGTCGCGCCATTTGGTCGCCATAGTACCTTTGCCATTTTCTAAAAATATCGACTGTCCTTTTTCCTTCAACTTACTTTGCAACATTTCTTTCGGCATATTCTTCCTTGTCAGAATGGCAGTCCCCAAAGCCGGATATTCAAGTGTATTCAAGAGGTTAACTGATGTAAAAAATCTATCAAATGATAGCACCACTTCTTTTTCTTTTATGGTGTCACATAATTTGTTTACCACACGTTCGCCTAATGTTTGGTCCAGAGGCTGTGGATTATTTTCTTTTCCAACATAAATATTTATGTCGTAAGTATAACCTGAATCAGAGTCACATCGAGCCCATAATTTTATACCTCTTTTCACGGGCTTCTGAGGCATGTATTGTTTTAGCGTTGATCTGCCTTTGAATTTCACCATGCTCTCATCAATACTCTGTCTTGCGCTGTCAGTTCGGTACTTCTGAAAAGTATGCTTTACACAGGACATTAGTTCTTCCATATAATAAATTTTACTGGCGTTTTCTGGTTTTTCAGGATAATTGACATATAACTTGGACATAAGAAATAAGCATCTATTACGAGATATGGCACTACTTATTGCATGATTTCTCAGCGACTGCAATGTTGACCAGTAATGAGAAATTTTTGGAACTCTGTTATAACTCATTACCAAATTACAACCAAGTACTATCATTATTTCACCAACATCTGTGAGTGCAACGTTAGACTTGGTGCTTTGGTTGTAAATTTTTATTCTTTCGTTGGTGCATTGTGCAATAAAAATCAACAAACTTCTTGGAAAGAGCTTCAAAAATATATCTATAGGCGTGCTTGTTGAAGTTATGGAAAGATCACTTGCACATGGCCTATGTTCTGGTATAGTTTTGAATCTTGGCTGAAAACATTGATTTATCGGCTTCCAACAATTCAAATTACTTGGTATATTCCCTGTAGGGGGATCTTGACTAGCGGATACATTTTCGGTTGGATCCTCGCCTTCTGTGGACGAACCGGATGATTCTAAACCACTTGTGTACTCAATTGCATAGCTAACCTCCTGGTCAACTTCTTTGTCATCATCCGGTACATACGTTTCATCTCGAGAATCATCGCTTGATGCGTACGGGTCTTGTTCTGACTCTGACTCAATATCTGATAAATGCTCGGCATAATAGTCAAGTTCCTTTTTGCTAAGTTTCCTTTTCGACATCCTAAAAAACACCAGTGGGATAAATACAAACCGCCAAAAAACACCAATGGGACACCTACATCCCGACATACATTTTTGCAATTATTTTTTACACCAAACCACAAACAAAACTATATTATATTCCTACTTATTTTAAACTATCTGTACTTACGTTATTTTGCAATAATTGTTCCTTTTAGCACTTGAAAAACTACTTAAAACGTGTTAGCCACGTGCATCGATGCAAATAACCTTAAACTATTTAACTTAAGCGTTGCCAAATTTATTCTCATACAATGTTTCATTGGTATATGATCCAAAGAACCGCTTAGAGGCATTTTAACAGCAATTTGGGCGATATGCTACCCGCTTGGAAATTTTAAATGTACTCTGGGACATATTTCCCCCAATGAGTGCGAAAGGGTTAAGCCCCCTCTTGACGGTAAACTCAAAAAATCTTTACTATATTAAAGATGCCACCAATACATATAATCTTTTAATAGACACAGGTGCCGGAATATCTATCTTTAAAGAACATGTAGCCCAGAAGTTTCCCCGTAGGTCTCCAGAAAATGTTACGATTCAAGGAATAACCGATCAAAAACTCCTTATTTCGGAATCCACCCTTGTCCCTTTTACACTTAATAATCCTCATAAAGTTTTTATTTATAACTTATGTTGGTTCGAATAATTAGTGGACTGTAAACACTTTTAAAACTGGTTTATTTATTGCAAAAATATGTACAAACATATAGGCTGATGGTAACGCTGTCTGTACGGCTCGGCTGGTTGGCGAAGAAGTAGAAAGAAAAGTCTCGTGCTCGCGCCGAGCTAACTTATACACTGTTGCCACGTTTAGTCCTCTAAAATCGTACTGTTTTGTCTTTAATTAAAATGCATTAACATTCCGCCCGCCTTGGAAGACGAAAGTCTTTCTAAACAACTATATACACATACGGCATAACATTAGCTTTTATAAGTTCGTAACTACTTGTAGGCTATGGCTCAATAGGTAGCGCACACACTTTACCCAAAGAGCGCCTCACTGTTCCATCGCGCACCCTTATGTCTACTACGCGGGTAATCTTGTCCTTGCCTGGATGCAGGTTCACTATACGTCCAAGATGCCAATTTAACACTGCTGCATTATCGTCCTTTACAAGTACCATTGAGCCGACCTTGATACTATCGGGGGCCTGCTGCTTCCACTTAGTACGGGACTGGAGTTCTGACAAATATTCTCTTTGCCACCGCTTCCAAAAATGTTGAATGGCTGCTTGAAGTCTTTGGAAGTGGCCCAATCTATTTTCTGGAATCTCAATAAGGCTGGGATCAGGTATGGCAGTAAGACTTCGCAGACTAAGCAGAAAATACCAATCAAGAGGTAAATGTAGCAGTCACAATACGCCGAGGCAGGAAACGTAAAAGAGGCACGAGCATACAAAATGAGGAAAAAAATAGAAGAAATAGTGGAAAAAAATACAAGTCTTACAGAGGCAAAGGAAAAGAACAGGACGAGAAAGTTTTAGGGCCCGATTGTAACTGCAAACGAAAATGTTTTAGTCTTTTAAATCAAAATGAAAAACAGAATATCTTTAAAGAATTTTGTGAAATGGAAAATTATAATCTTCAAAATTCATATATATTTGGTTGTTTGGACGTAAAAAAAAAGGTAGAAGTACAAAGCCCAGAAACTGCCATTCACGGCGAAGTCACACCATCTACTATTATGTATTATCAAGAAACTCTAAAGTACAAGTTTGTAAGCAAGCCTTCTTAAGCATACATGGGTTACAAAAAAATAGGGGAAGATTAGAAAATATTGCCAACACAAAAAAAAATGGTTTGCTTACGCCGAAATTAGACAGAAGAGGAACTCATCAAAAACACAAAAAGAAATATAGCGAAACCCAGGTCGACAACGTTAAATCATTCATTGAAAAACTACCGAAATACGAAAGTCATTATTCGCGAAATGATAACCGTCACTCTTATTTTATGACGATGGATTACGCGGTGGAAAAGTGCTATGAAGTGTACAAGGAGAATTGCCTAAAAAATAATGAAAATTTTGTATCCTCAGACAAATTTAGGCGCATATTTACTGAGGAATTTAATATTAAGTTCAAATCCCCAAAAATGAATACTTGCAGTGTCTGCGATAGCCTATATCGTCGCTTGGATGCAGAACTAGCCTATGTCCATTTTTTGTTAATTTCAGGTTTCCTGTTTATCGTATAGTAAAAGTGCTTTCACATTTGATGCAGAACCATCGTAAGTCCAGTTTTACAGGTAGCGCTCGTACCGGTTAAAACTCGAACTAGCCTATGTTCAGTCACGCCGCTAGTTTTAGTGCAGAATCAGTCTATCTACTAATGTCGCCGTAAGCACACGCATCGTCATCAGGTTATATGGACATAGACTAGTTCTGCACTGTTTTATGGTGGACATAGATTAGCAATTTAAGGACATAGACTTTTTCAAAATTTACTTCTGCTTCACAAGAAAGAACCTGAACTAGCTAAGAATTATTGAAGATGAATTCAAGAAGCAAGGAGATATTTAGGTTACTTAAAGAAAAGGAAAATGGATGTACAGGTAAGACAATTAATTGTTCGTATGCTAGCAGTTTTCGTTTAAATTTAAATTTTATTATTTAAAATAACGATTTCTTGCATGTCTGGCAAAAAAAAATTATATTTAAAGAATGTACGTAAAGTTAGGTGTTACGTACATATCCAATGTAATTAGATACATGTACAAAATGGGCTTTTAATTAATTTGGAAATATACTTTTCGTTAGAGACATGTTAACGTATTTATGACTTCTAATTCTAATTATTGTTAAATCTGCAAAATGTAAAAAAATATAAACACATACTAATACATTATAAAATGTTATGTTGTTATGCACTTTTTCGTTTAACTCATTAATTTAATAAAAATGATTTGAAAAAACGCCGGGTCATTATTTTAATAAATACAATTGAATAAAATGCAGAATAATTATAATCAGGCTCGACGTGAATATTAGAGATAGTGTGTAGAGGTTTAAAAAGGGAATTTTGTCTGAACAAAAATAATTTAAATTGCTAGTTAAATCACAAAAAACGTTTTTGTTCTTTCAGATAAATCTGCAACTTCAGCCCCCAATAATGAGATGGTACTTCCAAAATATGCTGTTAACTTAATGGATTCTGCCAATTTAGAACCACCAAGTGATCTATATTTAAAGAAAACGTTAACATACTTTAATCACAACTTATTTGATCAGTCGTTAAACAGAACACTCCGAGAAATAGTTTGTAATGAACCAATCACTAATAACGTTAACAATAGTCCTCAGTCCAGTTTCTATCATGAAACATTAACAAAAAATAATATGCTTGATCAACCTTGTACATCCAGAAGTAGTAGATGTAGGAAATCGGTTAATATAAATTTATTGGAGAATGATTTGTACATGTCATCCTGTGAATCTGATCCGTTTGCTTCCGATAACGATAAAAATGATTCCGAATTTGTATTGTCAGAACCGGAACCTAATAAAGAAGTTGATAACGATGAAAATGATTCCAAATTTGTTTTGTCAGAACAGGAACCTGATAAAGAAGCCTCAAAAACAAAGTCTCGCAAAAGAAAAAGAAATCCAAATACCTGGAGAAGAAATGAAATAAAAGCATTTCGAAATAGCGGGCAAGAATATACAACCTGGAAGGAAAAAGTTCAACCAGCACGTAAAATGAAAGAACCATGCAATTGTAGAATGAAATGTAAACAGAAGATTTCTGAAGATGAAAGACAAGATATATTTACTCACTTACTTGCTTAAAGAGTCTGTCAAGGAATCAGTTCGAGAACATATCAATTCGTTTGAGACAGTTGAAAGTCATTACTGTAGAAAAAATACATCGCGTTTATATTTACCTTCATCTCTCAATATTTCAAAAATGTATTCTTTGTATCAGGAATACTGTGCCGATAGGAATATTACTGAAGTAGCAACTGAAAGTATATACAGGGCTGTGTTTAACTCAGATTTTAATATGTCATTTTTTCGACCAAAAAAAGACGTGTGCGATATTTGCCATGGATACGAGCAATCGTCTGCAGAAGAAAAATTACTTAACGAAGAAATGTTTCAGCTACATTTAAGAAACAAGAATTTAGCAAGAGAATTAAAAAATGCAGAAAAAAAAGAGCTCAAGAGAATCCACAAATGTGTTGTGCGGTTTTCGATCTGCAACAAATACTACCAGTACCAAAGTCGGAAGTTGGATTGGCCTATTACAAGCTGAAATTGTCGACTTATAATTTTACTCTTTTCAATCTGGGTAATAAGAAATGCCATTGTTATATGTGGAACGAGACGACTGGTAAGAGAGGTTCTTATGAAATTGGCAGTTGCCTTTTAAATTTTGTCAAGCGTCATAGTGAGCAAGGCGTAAATGAATTTTCCTTTTTTTCTGACAATTGTGCCGGACAAAATAGGAATAAATACTTATTTTCATTATACAACTACATTTCACAGTTATATAAAGTAATAATCTGCCACAGCTTTCTGGAAAGAGGACACACGCAGAATGAGGGACATTGTATTCATAGTGTAATTGAAAGAGCATCCCGTAATATCCCCGTCTATACTCCTGAACAATGGTATACTGTTGTAAGAACTGCAAAAAAGGCCAATCCGTATAGTGTTGTTGAACTGGAGCAAGAAAGTATCTTTGATTTGAAACAGCTTCAAGGTAAAACTTCCATCAATTGGGAGAAGGATGAAAATAACGAGAAAGTTTATTGGAACAAAGTAAGAATTCTAGAAACTAGGCCAGAACATCCAAATGTGTGTTTGTTTAAAGTGAATCTTGAAGATACTGAATTCAAAAAAAATTATTTAACCGATAAAGGCAGAAAAAAAATCGAAATTAACATAAAAAATATCGAATTGCAGCAAAAATATACAGGGAATATTCCATTACCTAAAAAGAAATACGACCATTTGCAATTTCTTTGCCAGAAAAAAGTTATTTCATGTCAGTACCATGATTTCTTTAAAAATCTTCCTTTTGAAGAAAAACGAGCAGCAGAAAATTCAGATAGTGATGCTTAAAGTCCATCTTTTCTTACTTGGTGTTCCTATTAGATTAAATGATATATTTGTTTATTTCCTCATTTGTTTAAGCACAGAAATAATGTTGTGTTTTTAAGTTCCTGTATGAAAATTTTAGTAAAATCTTTTAATACATCTATTATAAGTTAATGCATTGTTTTTATTTAGAGTAACTATGTCTACCTACTACGCTATTAGGTTATACTAACATTAAGAGTAACGCATATGATTGTGCACAACTAGCGCAAGTACTTTTATGGAAACAGGCTATATAAGTTTGAGACTTACTATTCTATGTCCATTTTTTCTTCAGACCATGGCTTTTATCGTGTAAACATGAAATGTGAAGAAGGTAACGTATTCCATATCGTCATGCAATTTTATGATAATATGATTTTATAATATTAAGTGAGAAAAACATAAAAAAGGCTCTCCTGTAAAATTAACATTCTGTGACTTAGGCTACTTCTGCATCCAAGCGACGATATATTGCCATTAAGAATGCTAAGCTAAACAAAGATGAAGAAGCTATAAGAAAACTTCAAACTGAACAGACATTGCACCATTCAAAGGCAAAAGCTAGATGCAATCAAATGGGCAAAATTAGAAGCAGCTCAAAATGAAGGTATTTACGCTATCACGTTTGACCTTCAACAGGCCTTGCCGACTCCGAAACTTTCTACAGGACCTACATTCTATAAAAAGAAGATGTTTTGTTACAACCTTAGCATTCATAGCTTACACCCCACCCAAGGGTATTTCTACATGTGGGATGAATCGACAGCATGAAGGGGAGCGGATGAAATAGGCAGTTGTTTGTTGAAGCATTTTGCAAAACATAATATCAAAGGTTCGAAGCTAATTGCCATCTCAGACAACTGTGGGGGCCAAAACAAAAATTGGTCTTTAATAGCAGTGTGGCTTCGATTACTGGCACAAGGGATATTCGAAGAAATTTTGCACGTATTCCCACAAGTTGGACATACAATGCTTCCTTTCGACAGAGATTTTGCTTATGTAGAAAACTACGTCAGAGCCCACTGTCAGTATATCTACAGTCCAGATGAGTGGGAATGTGTATTGAGGTCGGTTCAAAAGAAAACACCCTTTATTGTATACAGAATGACTCAAAATTACTTTTTGAAGATATCCGATTTGAGAACCTTTTTTTAGCAACCAAAATCTTCTGAACAAATTGGCATAAGAAACGCGCAAGGATGCGTTTTTCTTCAAAAGAGCTGCATACAATAGAAATGTCCAACACATATTCGGGCAATTTTACTTCTGTTTCTATAAAGAAGAGAGGGAGACCTACAAATTTCAAAGACCTTTTCGTTCAGAATTTGGAGAAGAAGTACAACTCTACACTCCCAATAGACCAGGGAAAACTTGAACATATTCTTTCTTGTCTAAGTTGGATTCCTTCTGTATATCACCCTTTCTATACAAATCTGAATTCCAAGTAGTTTTGATAGTTATTTTGTATTTTTAGTTAGGTAGGTAATGATTTTGATGTTATATTATGATGTTCTTGACAATAAATACTTTTTTGAAGTAAACAATAGTATATACCTACTTTTTTTTGCTAATATGTAAATTTTTTACCCAAAACTTTATAGAATACTTGAGCCATTATAACACTTAATAAATTTATTAAATTGGTAAGTAAGTAACAAAATTGTTTACAATGTTTTTTTAAACTTTTGACAAGCCATAACTTAAAACCTCAGTTACGACTATTTACACCCGAACCCTTCAAATACCACTAGACTTTTACCACATAATCCAAATTACCATCATTACATTCTATAGAATCTACATCTACTGAGAAAGTAGCATCCTGGACATCATCTAAAAAAATTGAAAAAAATTACCTAATAGCACAAAAATATTTTATTATAAAATTATGATAATTAAAAAGTGCTCAAGTCCCCTGTACAGAAAAAACAAAAATATTTTTCTTGAACTACATTTTCTTTACAAAATGGGTCATTGTCGCTGTAGGTATATATGTTATATGAAATTCTCACGGTACTTTAACATTATAAAGTAACACAAATATCATATTACGCAATAATCCACGGTATTGCATCATAATAACTCTACACCTTTATTTCTAAGTATTAGTAAGCAGTTTTCGTGGGAAATGCTAATTTAGCATTTCTATACTGTATAAATACACCCAATTTTTTTTAGGAAAAGTTAGTATTTTTATAGAACATTATTATGTCAGTTTGAGTTTTGATTTTATTAAAAATAAATTTTTTTAAAAAGTGTTTTGTGCTTTGTGAGTTATAACATTGGCGCAGTCGGTAGGATCGCGTAAACTTCTTCAGAACAGGATAATTCCAACTGCGGACGGCGGATCCCAATCCCTTAACGGAGAGAACCACAGTCAAGAAGGAGGAATATCTGCATAGAGACCCCGACAGCTGTAGAGAACAAAGACGGCTCATGTTAAAGTTAGAGTAAGTTAACAATTGAATCATCCCGTCTTAGTGATTTATCGATTATCAATTATCTTTATTCCTATTCTATTTATATCTTTTTGAAACCTGTTCGATTTATCCTTTATCTTTTATCTTTTTGCACATATTTTATTTTAATTCCCCGACAAACACCTTATCGAAATGCCGGAAACAAGACAACAACAACAACAACAACAAGAACAACAGGTCGAACCAGAACCTTATAGACTTTCGGAAATTTTTTCTATTATACCGGAATTTGAAGGGGACCAAATCTCCTTGGGAACTTTCATTAACGCTTGCGAAGTTGCCGATACCATGGCAATGGAAGACCAAAAAATCCTCCTAGTAATTCACATAAAAAACAAACTAAAAGGTAGAGCTGCACAGCTTATAAATTCTAGAAACCCCTCAAAATATGGGGAAATTAAACAACTATTGAATTTACATTTCGGCGACTCAAGGGATCTTTCATCCCTTATACAGGACCTACAAAGGTTACGCCAACTTTCAAACGAATCTCCTCTTACCTTTTATAATAGGTTACAGGTTTTAAACGCTAAAATGCACTCGTGTATCCAAAAAACCAACAACCTTACAGCCCTACAAAAGACCGCACAGTGCACCCTAATCGATACTATGTCCCTAAACACCCTGCTTACAGGAACCCCGTTTAGGACAAATTATTAGGGCAAACAACCCTGATAACTTGCTAGATGCCCACTACCGTATTCGACGAGAGCTCCAACTCTCATATTTTGAAACTCAAAAGACTATTCGTCCACCCGTTCAAAAACCACCACAACCTATTAGACGCCCACCAACACAAAACCCGCAACTTCCAAAATGCTATTCCTGCGGACGGTTGGGCCATATCTCTAACGAATGCAGAACACCACAAATGCAACGCCAAAATTTTTCCGCAAACACAGATCAAAGAAACTATCAAAATAACCCTGGGTCCTCTCAACAACAAAGACCGAATACTTCTTTTCAGAATAACCCTCCTCAAAACAATTTTAGACCCTTTTCTAGTGCCCAACAAAACCAAAAGCGCCCCTCTGTCATTCAAAGAAACCCTAATAACTACCCGACCTACCCTAGAACCCATCATATTAATTACGACCAGCAGTACCAGTCCTATTATGACCCTTACAATCAAGACCCTTATTATGAGAATGCGCAGTACACTCCCGATCAATACGAAAGCGATCAATATTTCGAAAACTGCTCCGTAGAACCCACCGAAACACAGGATCACCAGAATTTTCAGCTTTCCCCTCATCAAACCCAACCCCTCGACAATCCACTACAGATAGACCCAACGGCCGAAATCCAAAATCAGATCCAGACGCTCAATCTGGACAACATGGACCCGAATGCCAATTTTCCGGAACAAATGTTTCTTTAACCCTTTCGCACCCACTTTTTTTTTATGGAAAAAAATAACTTTTTTCTTATTATTATTGTTGTTTGTGCAATAAAAGAACAATTTTATTATAAATTCAAAACTTTTAATACCTGCTTTTCACAAAAAAAATCTGGATAATTATGTCCCAATTAGGTTTTTAGGCGGGACACATGTGTCCCAGTCTTTTCAAAAATCAAACTACATTACAAGAACAAATTTCTAAAAATACGTAATTTTAGGTTCTAAAAACAAGTTATGTATGATAAAGAGCAAAGCAATGTTTGCAAAGAGGTATCTGGCATGCTTGACATAGTGTTGTTGTTCTTCTTTCTCTCTTTTCTCTTGAGCATCGGCTGCATCTCCTGCGCGTTGTTCCTTCTATGGGAAGATGATCTCCTACATTTTTTAACTTTTTACCTGTTATTGAAGGTCTTCCCATATACCTTTTACGAATTGGAACTGTAGACTCCATTCTCCCTTTTGTAATCAGGTCCTCGGAGAGTTGGAATAAAAAATCAAGTAATGGAATCTTCTTTCTTCTTGCTTCATTATATATAACCCAACCATTTACTACGCAAATCATCATAACACGGTAAAAAACTTTTTTCCACCATTTACTGGATTTTCTGTCAAGTTCATAAACGCCAGCCATTTGGTCAGCCAAGTCTACGCCTCCCATAATTTGGTTGTAAAATGAAATAGCCTCTGGACACGGAACATCCACCTTCTGTCCATCCTTTCCTTTTCTTTTTACTGTGGTTTCTTCATTTTTGTGACAATTACTAAGCAAAACAACGTCTTTGGTGTCGCGCCATTTGGTCGCCATAGTACCTTTGCCATTTTCTAAAAATATCGACTGTCCTTTTTCCTTCAACTTACTTTGCAACATTTCTTTCGGCATATTCTTCCTTGTCAGAATGGCAGTCCCCAAAGCCGGATATTCAAGTGTATTCAAGAGGTTAACTGATGTAAAAAATCTATCAAATGATAGCACCACTTCTTTTTCTTTTATGGTGTCACATAATTTGTTTACCACACGTTCGCCTAATGTTTGGTCCAGAGGCTGTGGATTATTTTCTTTTCCAACATAAATATTTATGTCGTAAGTATAACCTGAATCAGAGTCACATCGAGCCCATAATTTTATACCTCTTTTCACGGGCTTCTGAGGCATGTATTGTTTTAGCGTTGATCTGCCTTTGAATTTCACCATGCTCTCATCAATACTCTGTCTTGCGCTGTCAGTTCGGTACTTCTGAAAAGTATGCTTTACACAGGACATTAGTTCTTCCATATAATAAATTTTACTGGCGTTTTCTGGTTTTTCAGGATAATTGACATATAACTTGGACATAAGAAATAAGCATCTATTACGAGATATGGCACTACTTATTGCATGATTTCTCAGCGACTGCAATGTTGACCAGTAATGAGAAATTTTTGGAACTCTGTTATAACTCATTACCAAATTACAACCAAGTACTATCATTATTTCACCAACATCTGTGAGTGCAACGTTAGACTTGGTGCTTTGGTTGTAAATTTTTATTCTTTCGTTGGTGCATTGTGCAATAAAAATCAACAAACTTCTTGGAAAGAGCTTCAAAAATATATCTATAGGCGTGCTTGTTGAAGTTATGGAAAGATCACTTGCACATGGCCTATGTTCTGGTATAGTTTTGAATCTTGGCTGAAAACATTGATTTATCGGCTTCCAACAATTCAAATTACTTGGTATATTCCCTGTAGGGGGATCTTGACTAGCGGATACATTTTCGGTTGGATCCTCGCCTTCTGTGGACGAACCGGATGATTCTAAACCACTTGTGTACTCAATTGCATAGCTAACCTCCTGGTCAACTTCTTTGTCATCATCCGGTACATACGTTTCATCTCGAGAATCATCGCTTGATGCGTACGGGTCTTGTTCTGACTCTGACTCAATATCTGATAAATGCTCGGCATAATAGTCAAGTTCCTTTTTGCTAAGTTTCCTTTTCGACATCCTAAAAAACACCAGTGGGATAAATACAAACCGCCAAAAAACACCAATGGGACACCTACATCCCGACATACATTTTTGCAATTATTTTTTACACCAAACCACAAACAAAACTATATTATATTCCTACTTATTTTAAACTATCTGTACTTACGTTATTTTGCAATAATTGTTCCTTTTAGCACTTGAAAAACTACTTAAAACGTGTTAGCCACGTGCATCGATGCAAATAACCTTAAACTATTTAACTTAAGCGTTGCCAAATTTATTCTCATACAATGTTTCATTGGTATATGATCCAAAGAACCGCTTAGAGGCATTTTAACAGCAATTTGGGCGATATGCTACCCGCTTGGAAATTTTAAATGTACTCTGGGACATATTTCCCCCAATGAGTGCGAAAGGGTTAAGCCCCCTCTTGACGGTAAACTCAAAAAATCTTTACTATATTAAAGATGCCACCAATACATATAATCTTTTAATAGACACAGGTGCCGGAATATCTATCTTTAAAGAACATGTAGCCCAGAAGTTTCCCCGTAGGTCTCCAGAAAATGTTACGATTCAAGGAATAACCGATCAAAAACTCCTTATTTCGGAATCCACCCTTGTCCCTTTTACACTTAATAATCCTCATAAAGTTTTTATTTATAACTTATGTTGGTTCGAATAATTAGTGGACTGTAAACACTTTTAAAACTGGTTTATTTATTGCAAAAATATGTACAAACATATAGGCTGATGGTAACGCTGTCTGTACGGCTCGGCTGGTTGGCGAAGAAGTAGAAAGAAAAGTCTCGTGCTCGCGCCGAGCTAACTTATACACTGTTGCCACGTTTAGTCCTCTAAAATCGTACTGTTTTGTCTTTAATTAAAATGCATTAACATTCCGCCCGCCTTGGAAGACGAAAGTCTTTCTAAACAACTATATACACATACGGCATAACATTAGCTTTTATAAGTTCGTAACTACTTGTAGGCTATGGCTCAATAGGTAGCGCACACACTTTACCCAAAGAGCGCCTCACTGTTCCATCGCGCACCCTTATGTCTACTACGCGGGTAATCTTGTCCTTGCCTGGATGCAGGTTCACTATACGTCCAAGATGCCAATTTAACACTGCTGCATTATCGTCCTTTACAAGTACCATTGAGCCGACCTTGATACTATCGGGGGCCTGCTGCTTCCACTTAGTACGGGACTGGAGTTCTGACAAATATTCTCTTTGCCACCGCTTCCAAAAATGTTGAATGGCTGCTTGAAGTCTTTGGAAGTGGCCCAATCTATTTTCTGGAATCTCAATAAGGCTGGGATCAGGTATGGCAGTAAGACTTCGCAGACTAAGCAGAAAATACCAATCAAGAGGTAAATGTAGCAGTCACAATACGCCGAGGCAGGAAACGTAAAAGAGGCACGAGCATACAAAATGAGGAAAAAAATAGAAGAAATAGTGGAAAAAAATACAAGTCTTACAGAGGCAAAGGAAAAGAACAGGACGAGAAAGTTTTAGGGCCCGATTGTAACTGCAAACGAAAATGTTTTAGTCTTTTAAATCAAAATGAAAAACAGAATATCTTTAAAGAATTTTGTGAAATGGAAAATTATAATCTTCAAAATTCATATATATTTGGTTGTTTGGACGTAAAAAAAAAGGTAGAAGTACAAAGCCCAGAAACTGCCATTCACGGCGAAGTCACACCATCTACTATTATGTATTATCAAGAAACTCTAAAGTACAAGTTTGTAAGCAAGCCTTCTTAAGCATACATGGGTTACAAAAAAATAGGGGAAGATTAGAAAATATTGCCAACACAAAAAAAAATGGTTTGCTTACGCCGAAATTAGACAGAAGAGGAACTCATCAAAAACACAAAAAGAAATATAGCGAAACCCAGGTCGACAACGTTAAATCATTCATTGAAAAACTACCGAAATACGAAAGTCATTATTCGCGAAATGATAACCGTCACTCTTATTTTATGACGATGGATTACGCGGTGGAAAAGTGCTATGAAGTGTACAAGGAGAATTGCCTAAAAAATAATGAAAATTTTGTATCCTCAGACAAATTTAGGCGCATATTTACTGAGGAATTTAATATTAAGTTCAAATCCCCAAAAATGAATACTTGCAGTGTCTGCGATAGCCTATATCGTCGCTTGGATGCAGAACTAGCCTATGTCCATTTTTTGTTAATTTCAGGTTTCCTGTTTATCGTATAGTAAAAGTGCTTTCACATTTGATGCAGAACCATCGTAAGTCCAGTTTTACAGGTAGCGCTCGTACCGGTTAAAACTCGAACTAGCCTATGTTCAGTCACGCCGCTAGTTTTAGTGCAGAATCAGTCTATCTACTAATGTCGCCGTAAGCACACGCATCGTCATCAGGTTATATGGACATAGACTAGTTCTGCACTGTTTTATGGTGGACATAGATTAGCAATTTAAGGACATAGACTTTTTCAAAATTTACTTCTGCTTCACAAGAAAGAACCTGAACTAGCTAAGAATTATTGAAGATGAATTCAAGAAGCAAGGAGATATTTAGGTTACTTAAAGAAAAGGAAAATGGATGTACAGGTAAGACAATTAATTGTTCGTATGCTAGCAGTTTTCGTTTAAATTTAAATTTTATTATTTAAAATAACGATTTCTTGCATGTCTGGCAAAAAAAAATTATATTTAAAGAATGTACGTAAAGTTAGGTGTTACGTACATATCCAATGTAATTAGATACATGTACAAAATGGGCTTTTAATTAATTTGGAAATATACTTTTCGTTAGAGACATGTTAACGTATCTGCAAAATGTAAAAAAATATAAACACATACTAATACATTATAAAATGTTATGTTGTTATGCACTTTTTCGTTTAACTCATTAATTTAATAAAAATGATTTGAAAAAACGCCGGGTCATTATTTTAATAAATACAATTGAATAAAATGCAGAATAATTATAATCAGGCTCGACGTGAATATTAGAGATAGTGTGTAGAGGTTTAAAAAGGGAATTTTGTCTGAACAAAAATAATTTAAATTGCTAGTTAAATCACAAAAAACGTTTTTGTTCTTTCAGATAAATCTGCAACTTCAGCCCCCAATAATGAGATGGTACTTCCAAAATATGCTGTTAACTTAATGGATTCTGCCAATTTAGAACCACCAAGTGATCTATATTTAAAGAAAACGTTAACATACTTTAATCACAACTTATTTGATCAGTCGTTAAACAGAACACTCCGAGAAATAGTTTGTAATGAACCAAACACTAATAACGTTAACAATAGTCCTCAGTCCAGTTTCTATCATGAAACATTAACAAAAAATAATATGCTTGATCAACCTTGTACATCCAGAAGTAGTAGATGTAGGAAATCGGTTAATATAAATTTATTGGAGAATGATTTGTACATGTCATCCTGTGAATCTGATCCGTTTGCTTCCGATAACGATAAAAATGATTCCGAATTTGTATTGTCAGAACCGGAACCTAATAAAGAAGTTGATAACGATGAAAATGATTCCAAATTTGTTTTGTCAGAACAGGAACCTGATAAAGAAGCCTCAAAAACAAAGTCTCGCAAAAGAAAAAGAAATCCAAATACCTGGAGAAGAAATGAAATAAAAGCATTTCGAAATAGCGGGCAAGAATATACAACCTGGAAGGAAAAAGTTCAACCAGCACGTAAAATGAAAGAACCATGCAATTGTAGAATGAAATGTAAACAGAAGATTTCTGAAGATGAAAGACAAGATATATTTACTCACTTACTTGCTTAAAGAGTCTGTCAAGGAATCAGTTCGAGAACATATCAATTCGTTTGAGACAGTTGAAAGTCATTACTGTAGAAAAAATACATCGCGTTTATATTTACCTTCATCTCTCAATATTTCAAAAATGTATTCTTTGTATCAGGAATACTGTGCCGATAGGAATATTACTGAAGTAGCAACTGAAAGTATATACAGGGCTGTGTTTAACTCAGATTTTAATATGTCATTTTTTCGACCAAAAAAAGACGTGTGCGATATTTGCCATGGATACGAGCAATCGTCTGCAGAAGAAAAATTACTTAACGAAGAAATGTTTCAGCTACATTTAAGAAACAAGAATTTAGCAAGAGAATTAAAAAATGCAGAAAAAAAAGAGCTCAAGAGAATCCACAAATGTGTTGTGCGGTTTTCGATCTGCAACAAATACTACCAGTACCAAAGTCGGAAGTTGGATTGGCCTATTACAAGCTGAAATTGTCGACTTATAATTTTACTCTTTTCAATCTGGGTAATAAGAAATGCCATTGTTATATGTGGAACGAGACGACTGGTAAGAGAGGTTCTTGTGAAATTGGCAGTTGCCTTTTAAATTTTGTCAAGCGTCATAGTGAGCAAGGCGTAAATGAATTTTCCTTTTTTTCTGACAATTGTGCCGGACAAAATAGGAATAAATACTTATTTTCATTATACAACTACATTTCACAGTTATATAAAGTAATAATCTGCCACAGCTTTCTGGAAAGAGGACACACGCAGAATGAGGGACATTGTATTCATAGTGTAATTGAAAGAGCATCCCGTAATATCCCCGTCTATACTCCTGAACAATGGTATACTGTTGTAAGAACTGCAAAAAAGGCCAATCCGTATAGTGTTGTTGAACTGGAGCAAGAAAGTATCTTTGATTTGAAACAGCTTCAAGGTAAAACTTCCATCAATTGGGAGAAGGATGAAAATAACGAGAAAGTTTATTGGAACAAAGTAAGAATTCTAGAAACTAGGCCAGAACATCCAAATGTGTGTTTGTTTAAAGTGAATCTTGAAGATACTGAATTCAAAAAAAATTATTTAACCGATAAAGGCAGAAAAAAAATCGAAATTAACATAAAAAATATCGAATTGCAGCAAAAATATACAGGGAATATTCCATTACCTAAAAAGAAATACGACCATTTGCAATTTCTTTGCCAGAAAAAAGTTATTTCATGTCAGTACCATGATTTCTTTAAAAATCTTCCTTTTGAAGAAAAACGAGCAGCAGAAAATTCAGATAGTGATGCTTAAAGTCCATCTTTTCTTACTTGGTGTTCCTATTAGATTAAATGATATATTTGTTTATTTCCTCATTTGTTTAAGCACAGAAATAATGTTGTGTTTTTAAGTTCCTGTATGAAAATTTTAGTAAAATCTTTTAATACATCTATTATAAGTTAATGCATTGTTTTTATTTAGAGTAACTATGTCTACCTACTACGCTATTAGGTTATACTAACATTAAGAGTAACGCATATGATTGTGCACAACTAGCGCAAGTACTTTTATGGAAACAGGCTATATAAGTTTGAGACTTACTATTCTATGTCCATTTTTTCTTCAGACCATGGCTTTTATCGTGTAAACATGAAATGTGAAGAAGGTAACGTATTCCATATCGTCATGCAATTTTATGATAATATGATTTTATAATATTAAGTGAGAAAAACATAAAAAAGGCTCTCCTGTAAAATTAACATTCTGTGACTTAGGCTACTTCTGCATCCAAGCGACGATATATTGCCATTAAGAATGCTAAGCTAAACAAAGATGAAGAAGCTATAAGAAAACTTCAAACTGAACAGACATTGCACCATTCAAAGGCAAAAGCTAGATGCAATCAAATGGGCAAAATTAGAAGCAGCTCAAAATGAAGGTATTTACGCTATCACGTTTGACCTTCAACAGGCCTTGCCGACTCCGAAACTTTCTACAGGACCTACATTCTATAAAAAGAAGATGTTTTGTTACAACCTTAGCATTCATAGCTTACACCCCACCCAAGGGTATTTCTACATGTGGGATGAATCGACAGCATGAAGGGGAGCGGATGAAATAGGCAGTTGTTTGTTGAAGCATTTTGCAAAACATAATATCAAAGGTTCGAAGCTAATTGCCATCTCAGACAACTGTGGGGGCCAAAACAAAAATTGGTCTTTAATAGCAGTGTGGCTTCGATTACTGGCACAAGGGATATTCGAAGAAATTTTGCACGTATTCCCACAAGTTGGACATACAATGCTTCCTTTCGACAGAGATTTTGCTTATGTAGAAAACTACGTCAGAGCCCACTGTCAGTATATCTACAGTCCAGATGAGTGGGAATGTGTATTGAGGTCGGTTCAAAAGAAAACACCCTTTATTGTATACAGAATGACTCAAAATTACTTTTTGAAGATATCCGATTTGAGAACCTTTTTTTAGCAACCAAAATCTTCTGAACAAATTGGCATAAGAAACGCGCAAGGATGCGTTTTTCTTCCAAAGAGCTGCATACAATAGAAATGTCCAACACATATTCGGGCAATTTTACTTCTGTTTCTATAAAGAAGAGAGGGAGACCTACAAATTTCAAAGACCTTTTCGTTCAGAATTTGGAGAAGAAGTACAACTCTACACTCCCAATAGACCAGGGAAAACTTGAACATATTCTTTCTTGTCTAAGTTGGATTCCTTCTGTATATCACCCTTTCTATACAAATCTGAATTCCAAGTAGTTTTGATAGTTATTTTGTATTTTTAGTTAGGTAGGTAATGATTTTGATGTTATATTATGATGTTCTTGACAATAAATACTTTTTTGAAGTAAACAATAGTATATACCTACTTTTTTTTGCTAATATGTAAATTTTTTACCCAAAACTTTATAGAATACTTGAGCCATTATAACACTTAATAAATTTATTAAATTGGTAAGTAAGTAACAAAATTGTTTACAATGTTTTTTTAAACTTTTGACAAGCCATAACTTAAAACCTCAGTTACGACTATTTACACCCGAACCCTTCAAATACCACTAGACTTTTACCACATAATCCAAATTACCATCATTACATTCTATAGAATCTACATCTACTGAGAAAGTAGCATCCTGGACATCATCTAAAAAAATTGAAAAAAATTACCTAATAGCACAAAAATATTTTATTATAAAATTATGATAATTAAAAAGTGCTCAAGTCCCCTGTACAGAAAAAACAAAAATATTTTTCTTGAACTACATTTTCTTTACAAAATGGGTCATTGTCGCTGTAGGTATATATGTTATATGAAATTCTCACGGTACTTTAACATTATAAAATAACACAAATATCATATTACGCAATAATCCACGGTATTGCATCATAATAACTCTGCACCTTTATTTCTAAGTATTAGTAAGCAGTTTTCGTGGGAAATGCTAATTTAGCATTTCTATACTGTATAAATACACCCAATTTTTTTTAGGAAAAGTTAGTATTTTTATAGAACATTATTATGTCAGTTTGAGTTTTGATTTTATTAAAAATAAATTTTTTTAAAAAGTGTTTTGTGCTTTGTGAGTTATAACATTGGCGCAGTCGGTAGGATCGCGTAAACTTCTTCAGAACAGGATAATTCCAACTGCGGACGGCGGATCCCAATCCCTTAACGGAGAGAACCACACCCCCCGAGCCGATCAACCACTCGACAGTCAAGAAGGAGGAATATCTGCATAGAGACCCCGACAGCTGTAGAGAACAAAGACGGCTCATGTTAAAGTTAGAGTAAGTTAACAATTGAATCATCCCGTCTTAGTGATTTATCGATTATCAATTATCTTTATTCCTATTCTATTTATATCTTTTTGAAACCTGTTCGATTTATCCTTTATCTTTTATCTTTTTGCACATATTTTATTTTAATTCCCCGACAAACACCTTATCGAAATGCCGGAAACAAGACAACAACAACAACAACAACAAGAACAACAGGTCGAACCAGAACCTTATAGACTTTCGGAAATTTTTTCTATTATACCGGAATTTGAAGGGGACCAAATCTCCTTGGGAACTTTCATTAACGCTTGCGAAGTTGCCGATACCATGGCAATGGAAGACCAAAAAATCCTCCTAGTAATTCACATAAAAAACAAACTAAAAGGTAGAGCTGCACAGCTTATAAATTCTAGAAACCCCTCAAAATATGGGGAAATTAAACAACTATTGAATTTACATTTCGACGACTCAAGGGATCTTTCATCCCTTATACAGGACCTACAAAGGTTACGCCAACTTTCAAACGAATCTCCTCTTACCTTTTATAACAGGTTACAGGTTTTAAACGCTAAAATGCACTCGTGTATCCAAAAAACCAACAACCTTACAGCCCTACAAAAGACCGCACAGTGCACCCTAATCGATACTATGTCCCTAAACACCCTGCTTACAGGAACCCCGTTTAGGACAAATTATTAGGGCAAACAACCCTGATAACTTGCTAGATGCCCACTACCGTATTCGACGAGAGCTCCAACTCTCATATTTTGAAACTCAAAAGACTATTCGTCCACCCGTTCAAAAACCACCACAACCTATTAGACGCCCACCAACACAAAACCCGCAACTTCCAAAATGCTATTCCTGCGGACGGTTGGGCCATATCTCTAACGAATGCAGAACACCACAAATGCAACGCCAAAATTTTTCCGCAAACACAGATCAAAGAAACTATCAAAATAACCCTGGGTCCTCTCAACAACAAAGACCGAATACTTCTTTTCAGAATAACCCTCCTCAAAACAATTTTAGACCCTTTTCTAGTGCCCAACAAAACCAAAAGCGCCCCTCTGTCATTCAAAGAAACCCTAATAACTACCCGACCTACCCTAGAACCCATCATATTAATTACGACCAGCAGTACCAGTCCTATTATGACCCTTACAATCAAGACCCTTATTATGAGAATGCGCAGTACACTCCCGATCAATACGAAAGCGATCAATATTTCGAAAACTGCTCCGTAGAACCCACCGAAACACAGGATCACCAGAATTTTCAGCTTTCCCCTCATCAAACCCAACCCCTCGACAATCCACTACAGATAGACCCAACGGCCGAAATCCAAAATCAGATCCAGACGCTCAATCTGGACAACATGGACCCGAATGCCAATTTTCCGGAACAAATGTTTCTTTAACCCTTTCGCACCCACTTTTTTTTTATGGAAAAAAATAACTTTTTTCTTATTATTATTGTTGTTTGTGCAATAAAAGAACAATTTTATTATAAATTCAAAACTTTTAATACCTGCTTTTCACAAAAAAAATCTGGATAATTATGTCCCAATTAGGTTTTTAGGCGGGACACATGTGTCCCAGTCTTTTCAAAAATCAAACTACATTACAAGAACAAATTTCTAAAAATACGTAATTTTAGGTTCTAAAAACAAGTTATGTATGATAAAGAGCAAAGCAATGTTTGCAAAGAGGTATCTGGCATGCTTGACATAGTGTTGTTGTTCTTCTTTCTCTCTTTTCTCTTGAGCATCGGCTGCATCTCCTGCGCGTTGTTCCTTCTATGGGAAGATGATCTCCTACATTTTTTAACTTTTTACCTGTTATTGAAGGTCTTCCCATATACCTTTTACGAATTGGAACTGTAGACTCCATTCTCCCTTTTGTAATCAGGTCCTCGGAGACTTGGAATAAAAAATCAAGTAATGGAATCTTCTTTCTTCTTGCTTCATTATATATAACCCAACCATTTACTACGCAAATCATCATAACACGGTAAAAAACTTTTTTCCACCATTTACTGGATTTTCTGTCAAGTTCATAAACGCCAGCCATTTGGTCAGCCAAGTCTACGCCTCCCATAATTTGGTTGTAAAATGAAATAGCCTCTGGACACGGAACATCCACCTTCTGTCCATCCTTTCCTTTTCTTTTTACTGTGGTTTCTTCATTTTTGTGACAATTACTAAGCAAAACAACGTCTTTGGTGTCGCGCCATTTGGTCGCCATAGTACCTTTGCCATTTTCTAAAAATATCGACTGTCCTTTTTCCTTCAACTTACTTTGCAACATTTCTTTCGGCATATTCTTCCTTGTCAGAATGGCAGTCCCCAAAGCCGGATATTCAAGTGTATTCAAGAGGTTAACTGATGTAAAAAATCTATCAAATGATAGCACCACTTCTTTTTCTTTTATGGTGTCACATAATTTGTTTACCACACGTTCGCCTAATGTTTGGTCCAGAGGCTGTGGATTATTTTCTTTTCCAACATAAATATTTATGTCGTAAGTATAACCTGAATCAGAGTCACATCGAGCCCATAATTTTATACCTCTTTTCACGGGCTTCTGAGGCATGTATTGTTTTAGCGTTGATCTGCCTTTGAATTTCACCATGCTCTCATCAATACTCTGTCTTGCGCTGTCAGTTCGGTACTTCTGAAAAGTATGCTTTACACAGGACATTAGTTCTTCCATATAATAAATTTTACTGGCGTTTTCTGGTTTTTCAGGATAATTGACATATAACTTGGACATAAGAAATAAGCATCTATTACGAGATATGGCACTACTTATTGCATGATTTCTCAGCGACTGCAATGTTGACCAGTAATGAGAAATTTTTGGAACTCTGTTATAACTCATTACCAAATTACAACCAAGTACTATCATTATTTCACCAACATCTGTGAGTGCAACGTTAGACTTGGTGCTTTGGTTGTAAATTTTTATTCTTTCGTTGGTGCATTGTGCAATAAAAATCAACAAACTTCTTGGAAAGAGCTTCAAAAATATATCTATAGGCGTGCTTGTTGAAGTTATGGAAAGATCACTTGCACATGGCCTATGTTCTGGTATAGTTTTGAATCTTGGCTGAAAACATTGATTTATCGGCTTCCAACAATTCAAATTACTTGGTATATTCCCTGTAGGGGGATCTTGACTAGCGGATACATTTTCGGTTGGATCCTCGCCTTCTGTGGACGAACCGGATGATTCTAAACCACTTGTGTACTCAATTGCATAGCTAACCTCCTGGTCAACTTCTTTGTCATCATCCGGTACATACGTTTCATCTCGAGAATCATCGCTTGATGCGTACGGGTCTTGTTCTGACTCCGACTCAATATCTGATAAATGCTCGGCATAATAGTCAAGTTCCTTTTTGCTAAGTTTCCTTTTCGACATCCTAAAAAACACCAGTGGGATAAATACAAACCGCCAAAAAACACCAATGGGACACCTACATCCCGACATACATTTTTGCAATTATTTTTTACACCAAACCACAAACAAAACTATATTATATTCCTACTTATTTTAAACTATCTGTACTTACGTTATTTTGCAATAATTGTTCCTTTTAGCACTTGAAAAACTACTTAAAACGTGTTAGCCACGTGCATCGATGCAAATAACCTTAAACTATTTAACTTAAGCGTTGCCAAATTTATTCTCATACAATGTTTCATTGGTATATGATCCAAAAGAACCGCTTAGAGGCATTTTAACAGCAATTTGGGCGATATGCTACCCGCTTGGAAATTTTAAATGTACTCTGGGACATATTTCCCCCAATGAGTGCGAAAGGGTTAAGCCCCCTCTTGACGGTAAACTCAAAAAATCTTTACTATATTAAAGATGCCACCAATACATATAATCTTTTAATAGACACAGGTGCCGGAATATCTATCTTTAAAGAACATGTAGCCCAGAAGTTTCCCCGTAGGTCTCCAGAAAATGTTACGATTCAAGGAATAACCGATCAAAAACTCCTTATTTCGGAATCCACCCTTGTCCCTTTTACACTTAATAATCCTCATAAAGTTTTTATTTATAACTTATGTTGGTTCGAATAATTAGTGGACTGTAAACACTTTTAAAACTGGTTTATTTATTGCAAAAATATGTACAAACATATAGGCTGATGGTAACGCTGTCTGTACGGCTCGGCTGGTTGGCGAAGAAGTAGAAAGAAAAGTCTCGTGCTCGCGCCGAGCTAACTTATACACTGTTGCCACGTTTAGTCCTCTAAAATCGTACTGTTTTGTCTTTAATTAAAATGCATTAACATTCCGCCCGCCTTGGAAGACGAAAGTCTTTCTAAACAACTATATACACATACGGCATAACATTAGCTTTTATAAGTTCGTAACTACTTGTAGGCTATGGCTCAATAGGTAGCGCACACACTTTACCCAAAGAGCGCCTCACTGTTCCATCGCGCACCCTTATGTCTACTACGCGGGTAATCTTGTCCTTGCCTGGATGCAGGTTCACTATACGTCCAAGATGCCAATTTAACACTGCTGCATTATCGTCCTTTACAAGTACCATTGAGCCGACCTTGATACTATCGGGGGCCTGCTGCTTCCACTTAGTACGGGACTGGAGTTCTGACAAATATTCTCTTTGCCACCGCTTCCAAAAATGTTGAATGGCTGCTTGAAGTCTTTGGAAGTGGCCCAATCTATTTTCTGGAATCTCAATAAGGCTGGGATCAGGTATGGCAGTAAGACTTCGTCCCACTAAGAAATGTGCTGGGCTTAAGGCGGTCAAGTCCTCGGGATCAGAGGATAAGGGACATAAAGGACGGGAGTTTAATATTCCTTCAATCTGAATTAAAATAGTACTGAAATCCTCATAAGTATAGGAATTGTTTCCGCAAACTCGTTTCAGATGATGCTTCGTACTTTTGATCCCTGCCTCCCATATACCACCGAAATTAGGGGCTCGTGCTGGGATAAAATGCCAACATATTCTATCCTTTGCTAACTCAATTGCGACTAAATCGGAATTAGCTTTTAACATATTATATAAATTACTTATTTCATTGCTTGCTCCAACAAAGTTGAGCCCGTTATCTGAGTAGATATTTGCAGGTTTTCCCCGCCTTGCAATAAATCTTTTAAGAGCAGCAATGAATGCCTCAGTGGTGAGTTCAGACACTAGTTCTAAATGCACAGCTTTTGTGCTCATACAAACGAATAGACAAACATATGCCTTAATAAGTTTCGCGTTTCTAGTTTTTCGATCCTTCAAGAGAAAGAATCCACCATAGTCTACACCAACATTTAAAAAAGGGCTATAGTTTATGACGCGTACTGATGGCAAGTCACCCATTAAATAAGGTGTATTACTTGGGTTTGCCTTAAAACATACAACACAATTTTTTACAATCTTTTTACAATTACTGCGCCCAGAAATAGGCCAATAGTTTTCGCGAACTGCGTATAATAATTGCTGAGCTCCGCAATGTAAAAGCCTTTCATGTTCAGTTCTCAAAATTAAGGTAGTCAAAATATGAGCCTTAGGTAAAATAACTGGGTGAACCTTATCAAAATCTTGGTTAGAAAATCTGATCCTACCACCTACCCTAATTAAACCGTTATTTAAAAAAGGATTTAAACTTAAAAGTGAAGAATTTGTTTTCAATGGTTTACCCTTTAACAAACAATTATATTCTACCGGAAAGCATTCTATTTGAATACATTTTATTAAGGCCTTCGTGGCTATATCTAATTCGATTGGTTTTACAAATCCTAAATTTCTCTGCTCTTTCTTAACCCTTAAATTATCTATATAGCGCATAACGTAAGCTAAAACTCTAATTATCTTATGAAATGATGAGAATTTCTTTAGTAAAACTTCCAAACAATTTTCATTGTTTAATTCAATTCGAGTGGCGAAGTTTACACAGGTACGTTGTTCCGGTATATCACTATCATTGCTAAACCCTTGGTTTATAGACCATACTGATCTGTCTTCTAACAAGAATTCTGGCCCGTGCCACCAAATTTTAGACTCTTTAAGTGTCTGCGGTGAACAACCTCGAGATATTAAGTCCGCGGGGTTTTCGCTTGATTTTACATGGTTCCAATCCGAGACCTTTGTTAATGACTGTATTTCACTAACACGATTTGCGACAAACGTTTTCCACCTTGTTATCTCACCCTTTATCCATGCTAGCGTTATTGTCGAATCTGTCCAGAAATTTTTTGTATTAAACTTTAGATCAAGAGCAGCAACTGCTCTGTTTGTTAGATTAGCTAATAGCACCGCACCGCACAGCTCCAATCGGGGCAAACTTACTTGTTTGATAGGCGCAACACGTGATTTTGCGCATAAAAGATTAATTACCATTTTACCTAAAGTTGTCGTACATTTTACATACAAACAAGCTCCGTAAGCCTTTTCGGAACTATCACAAAATCCGTGTAATTCTATCAATATATATTCCGAAATTATAGCATGCCTTGGTATTTCTATCTCATTTATAACAAGAAGCTCATCTAAAAAGCGTAAAAATCTATCCTTTAAATTATTCGGTACTGGGTCGTCCCAGTTTGTTTTTAGTTTCCATAACTCTTGCATTATTAACTTCGATACGGTTAAAATTGGACCAAGCAGTCCAAGTGGATCAAACACTTGACATATTATTGATAAAATAAGTCTTTTAGAAACGTCCATTGGTAACGAAATATTATTTAATGAATATCCAAAAGTATCTTTGATTGAATTCCATACAACCCCTAACGTTTTATTTTCTTCATTTTCTCCGATATTCAAAATACTAACATCTAAATTACTGTTAACATCAAAACGCTTCAAAATATCTTTTTCATTACATAGCCACTTTCGCAGTTCAAACCCGCATGACGCTAATATTTTTGAAATATCTCTTTGAATTTCCAATAAACCTTCTACTGAATCCGCCCCTGCTAAACAATCATCCATATAAAAATTATTCTTTATTACTTTACTCGCCGTAGGATATTCCGTTTCATTGTCATACGCAAGTTGTAATAGGCAACGGACAGCCAGAAAGGGGGCCGAAGCTGTACCGTAGGTTATTGTTTGTAATTGATAACATTTTAGAATATCATCCTGATTAAATCGCCAAAATATTCTTTGGTACTTTTTATCATCATCGTGTATTAAAATTTGCCTATACATTTTTGACACGTCTGCCGTCATAACATATTTGTATTGCCGGAAATTTAGCAAAATTGTAAATATATCGCGTTGTAAATTAGGCCCACTAAACTGGACATTATTTAAAGATAAACCCGAATCTGTCTTGGCAGATGCATCAAATACCACTCTACATTTTGTCGTTAAACTACTATCTTTTATTATCGCATGATGTGGCATATAATAGCCATCCTCTTCTAATTCACTATAATCACAAACTTCACGCATGTGACCCAACTCTATATATTCCTGCATGAATTTGCTATATTCTTTTTTTAATTCATCATTTTTGTTTAACTTATTTTCGCATGTTTTAAATCTCTTAATTGCCATTTCCTGAGAATGGCCTAGCTTATTCACGGAATTTTTGAAGGGGATTTTAACTATAAAACGCCCTACACTATCGCGATGAGTGGATTGCTCAAAATAAGTTTCACAATACCTTTCACTATCGGATAACAGGGGTTTTTCATTACATATGTCCTCAAGTTGCCAAAATTTAACTATCGCTTCATTAACGTTACTATCATTTATATTTAACCCAGTTACTGAAGAACTAACATGATTTATGGAAGACTGAGAACAACGACCATTCATTAATAAATTCCCCGCTATTACCCATCCGAATTGAGTATTCTGTAAAACAGGACAATTTGGGCCAAGCCGCTCCTGTTGTGGGCATAAAATAGACCAAAAAATCGATGAACCCAATAAACAATCTATTTCACCCGAAACATTATATTCCGGATCAGCTAACTTATAACTTTCCGGTATTTTTAAAACATTTTTATTAAATGACCTCAAAGGCAACCCTTCCGTAATTTTCGGTAAAACTAAACATTTAATACTCGCAGTAAAGTTATTCATACACGATTCAACTGTTACATTGACTTGCTTATTTATATTCGATAGAGTTTGACCTACTCCCTTTACCACATGATTAACTTCATTACATTTTAAATTTTACCTCTTACATATTCGCTCCGATAGAAAATTACTCTGCGAGCCGCAATCTAATAAAGCCCGGCAAGTTATTATCGTATTATTATTACCCTTTATCTTTATCATCGCCGTCGATAATAAAACCTGAGTATTTTCCAACGAGTTGGCAACAACGCTTCTGCCCGCCACATTACTACTCGCTGCAACCGTCGTCACGGTTCCGTCTGCGTGGCTCATGACGTCACCAACTGCTTCTCTGCCGCCGCCGCCGCGCGGCTGACTCGTAGAATTCGCGGAGGAAGCTAACGTGTCGCGGTGACCAGTGGCGTAGCTATTATTCGACTTCAAATTAATATTATTTTGCCCAACGTGTAAGAGTGAGTTATGCGATTTCTTACACTTAAAACAAGGTGGTGCCTTGCATTTAAAGAATGGGTGCCCTGGTTTTAAACAATTCCCACATAGTTTAAGTCTTTTTATTTCACTCCATTTTTCGCTTTGAGTCAATTTTAAAAACGATTCACATACGTATACTGAATGATCTTTCTCACAATAAAAGCATTTTATATTACTACTAGCAAAACTATAATCTTTGCTATGAACCTTAGGACCTTTTGGTTTTCCTGTTATTTCTAACTTCTCTAAAATATCGCATTTTTCCTTTAAAAAATCATTTAGATCTGACATTGTAGGAAGGTCATTTTTATATTTATACGATTCCCACTCTCTTCTTGTAATAGAATCAAACTTATTACTAACAATATACAAAATTAACCTATCCCAGCTATCTGTATTCTCACCCAATGTATTTAAGGCTCTTAAATGTTTTGATATTTGATCAAATAACTTCTGTAGCTCAACATATGATTCTTTTAAAATCGGTGAATATTCAAAGATAGCCTTAATATGATTATCGTCGGTTAAGAGTGTTAACCTGCTAACTCCACTTTTACTCAATTATGACTTATTCAAGTATTTGGGTGTAGAGGGCGTTCTGCATCACTCGGAAATTCCGCTAGCTCCAAATCGTTAAGCGTATAACCAAAAATGCAGTCTACGTAAAACCGCCTTCTCCACAATACAAATTTAGAAGCGTAAAACCGCTATCTCCAGTCTTTTGCCGTAAAACGCACAGCACGTGGTAATACGCTCCGGTTAGTCCTTGTTTTAAGAGTAAATACATCATATTTTTTGTGTTGGCTAGTAGGATACAATAAAGGTAAGTTTATTTTTGATCTGTAGTAAATTTTTATTAAATTATATAATTTATAAATGCTCCAAACCACAGTTTAAAGAAATATTGGGAGTTAGCTGTTTTTCGTTTGTTATAATGTGATAAAATTTTGGCTTATAGCTGTTTTTCGGTTCTAGGATAATTCGACGTGAGGGTACAATTCTGCGCCATAATATTTAAATTAAAAAAAGAAAGTTAAAAAAATAAATATTATGCAGTACTATTAAAAAATTCCATTCTTATACATTTTATAAAAAAAATAATTTTGTTACATTTTAATATTTTTAACAATCCCTCCAGAGTCTAAAATATTTCGATTTGTAAAATCACTTCTTTCCAAATTAATTTTTCTTTTATATTTCCAACCGTCTTTAATTTCATTAAAAGAAAGTTGAACTTTATGCAACAATTAGTATTAAGAAAAACCTTGAGTAGTAGGAAAGTAAGCATAACGGCGCCGATTTGGCTACGCTTAATAGAACCTATCTCGTTTTTTGACAAAACTGTTTTTAATATTGTGTGCTGTTTCAAATTAACGGATTTATTTTATTTTCAGATGTCGCGTATAAAAAAAATAATGGAATTGGTTATAAAACAAAATAATATTACGCAAGTTAATGATAATTTAGAAATGGTATCCAATAAGGGAAATGCTAACTTTCAAATTGAACCTGACCCAAATTTAGCATGTGGTCCGGACTTAAACAATGCTCATTTTCCAATTATAGCTGTTACTATTCCAGAAAGTAATAAATTTACTGTCGTGGACAATGTAGATATTCAAATCTCCGAATATTGTTATACAAACAATGATGCAGATTATATGTCCATGTCATCAAATATCAATGACGATGCCTATCAAATTTTATTGCCATTCGATGATATCAATACTACAAATTTGTCAAGCAGCAACTTAATTTCTTTAGCTCAAAAAACTCCGTCGTCTTACGAAAGTAACATCGAATCAGTTACTTCAGTTAACTATTTTAATACTGATTTACAACTTCCATCAACATCAGCACAACATAATTTTCCCAAGCCGAACGTAATTAACGACCACGACATATCTGATGAAAGTGATAAAGAAAATAGCCTCGAATCAGTAATTTCAGATAGTCGTAATTCTACTAATAATACCGATAAACAGCTTCCATCAACATCATTTATCGCACAAAATAATTTTCAGAAAACAAACATTATTAACGACCGCGACATAATATCTGATGAAAGTGAAAGTGATGGGCCTTTGGTACCTTACTCTGAGCATTCCGACTCTGATGTTAACTCTAATAATAGTGATCTTCCTAGTAAAAGCAAAAAACGTAGGAAGCGTTTTCAGGTAATAAAAGATAGCTGGTTTGCCGAAAAAAACAAGCGCCGAAGAGAAAGGGGTAAAGCATATTTTGGAAGAGAAAAAAGTGAAGGAAAGTGGAGCTATGATATTGAAAAAACACCTCGGGAAATAAAAATAAGATGTACCTGTAGAGGAAACGATAAGTCGTTACTGCAATGTGCCATTATCTCAGAAGAACAAAGAAAAACTATTTTTCAGCATTTTTGGAATTTGACATGGGGCGAAAAGAAAATTTATATAGATAACGCTGTTAAAAATATTCCCGTTAAGAGGCAACGAGATAGAAAAGATCCAAAAAATTCAAGAAGGACGCAGACTTTTTTTTATTACTTAAAAACTAATGAACAACCTATCAGAGTATGTCGTACAATGTTTTTAAACACACTTGTTATTGGTAGGTGGACTATCCTTAACTGGAAAAATACATTAGTTTCCGAACCAGCAAGAGAACCCAGTTCTTATAGAGTACCCCAAAACAAAAAAACGGCGCCATTTGAATCAGAAAATCTTTTGCTATTAGAATTTATAGATGCCCTACCTGCCATGGAATCACATTATTGCAGATCAACCACATCCAAAAAATACTTGTTACCTGAGTGGAAGTCAAAACAAGCGCTATATAAATTTTATGTTGAAGACTGGTGCAAGACCCGAGACGTGATTCCCCTCTCAATTTCCTCATTTAACAACGCATTAAACTTGAGAAATATTGCTCTGTTTCGCCCTAAAAAGGACGAGTGTGAGAAATGTTCATCATATAAGGTTGGTCAAGTTTCGGAAAATGATTATCAGCTACATGTATTAAAAAAGAATGAGGCTAGGTTGGAAAAAGAAAATGATACTCTAAATGAAACGAATATTTTTACTGTGGATCTTCAAGCCGTATTAATGTCACCGAAGTCGAACGTCAGTAGCTTGTACTATCGCACAAAATTATGTGTACATAATCTTTGTTTTTTTAATTTGCGTACCAAGGATGGATATTGCTATCTATGGAACGAATCGGAAGGTGGCCTTACTGCTGAAGATTTTGCCACCTGTTTTTCTTATTTTATAGAAACTCAGGTTCTACCGACTATTAACAGAAATTCCGGCCCTCCAAAACTCATAGTGTATAGCGATGGATGCACGTATCAGAATCGGAATAACGTGATCGCAAATGCAGCTATTAACTTAGCAATGTTACACAACATAACAATTATACAAAAATACCTTGAGGTCGGTCATACTCAGATGGAGGTAGACGCAATGCATTCTACTATAGAAAGATGTGTTCGAAATCGCACAATTAATGTCCCAGCGGATTATGCATATATTTGCAAAATAGCCAGGAAAAATCCGCATCCATATTTTGTGAAATATCTGGATCACACATTTTTTAAATCATTCAAGAAAGTTAACTTTGTAAGCAGTATAAGACCTGGATGGAAAAAAGGAGATTCTAAGGTAATGTCTTATTTTAATAACGATTTCATAACTGAATAGTTTTTCTGTTTCAGGTTACCGATATCAGGGCCTTAAAATATACCCCAAATGGAGATGTACTTTATAAGCTCAGGTTTACAGACCAATGGGAAGTTTTACCTCAACGCAAAAAGGGAGCAATACAACCCTGCTCCTTCGATCAATTAGATATTTTACATCCAGACCGGCTGAAAATTAAGGCTAGGAAGTTCACCGACTTGCAGGAGTTAAAGAAGGTTTTGGATGTGGATTTTCACGAATATTATAATAACATTCCATACGAATGATTTGTTGGTATTTCTTGGTTTTATTTTATTCTAACATATTTTGATTAAAGTTTTTTAAGATTAACTCTTGCCTAGCTCATTTAATATACCAAAGTAAAAAAAACCTGCCAACTCCATATTTGTATAAGCATTTAGCTCCATATTAACTGCTATCTCCATTTTATCGCTATAAAAATTCTACTGGCGTAAATTTTAAGCTATAAACATTATAAATAATTAATATTTTTATAGATCATGCTAGTTAAAAAATATTTTGCTTTATATTGTTTTATTTAAGGGAACTATGGGTTTTTCTTTATTCCTGAACAATTATGTATTTGTGAGTTAGCGGGTTAACACTCTTAACCGACGTTATGAATCAGAATCTTTTTGTTTTCGTATCTCTGTGCTAAAAGTCCCCAAGCAGTACAATAGTTATCACTTGATACTTCTAAAGATTTTATTAGCTCAAGGGGTTCACGCTCTAAAGAGTTTCTTAAATAATAAAATTTCTGAATATTTGAAAGAGAATAGTTGGTATCTACTAAGGCGACAAAAATCTCTTTAAACTCGATCCAATTACTATAACTACCATCAAACATTGGTATTTTAATCGGAGGTAACTTTACACTAGGTTGAAACAATGTTACTTGTTGCACGGAGCCAAGGTCTGCACCCGCCACTGAGGTTGCCCTGTCTGAACCTTTTTCATACTTTTTTAGGGCCGATTTTACTGAACCAATCAACAGAAAATACAATTCTTCAAATACCTCGCGATCTCTAGAATTTTCACTACGTTTTTCAGGGATCAAAAGCTCGATTTTACTCTGTATTTCGTTATATTCATACCATAACGGCTCTAATTTCTCTAAGCGCGAACTTAAAATACTATAAACACATTCATCGATATTATCCCTGTCAATACTTCTAAAATACGATTCAAAACGTTCGATTTTCTCTACCACAATCCTACGCCTATGCTCAAGCTCTCCCGCCTCTTGCACCTGAGGATTTGCCATCGAATTCTCTAAATCGGGCATTTTTCCTCTTTTAAAACAAACTAAAGGAATACTAAATATACACAAGACGGAAAATAGGATTATACGAATAATATGGAACAGACTTACAGGATGGAAGGAATCCCGGTGGACCGATTCTACTGCTACTCTTGTCCGATTCTCCAAACTGGCTTCTTCTAAACACCCAAAATGGCCGATATTTTAATACTTTTTGCTTTTACACACTCGAATTCTACGGTAATTCGGTTCGAATGGACCAAATGTTGGTTCGAATAATTAGTGGACTGTAAACACTTTTAAAACTGGTTTATTTATTGCAAAAATATGTACAAACATATAGGCTGATGGTAACGCTGTCTGTACGGCTCGGCTGGTTGGCGAAGAAGTAGAAAGAAAAGTCTCGTGCTCGCGCCGAGCTAACTTATACACTGTTGCCACGTTTAGTCCTCTAAAATCGTACTGTTTTGTCTTTAATTAAAATGCATTAACAACTTAGACATCGATTTCGATGGCATTTTAGGTTTAGATTTTTTGGAACATTACGAGTGCGTAATAGATTTAAAAAACAGGGAGCTCAAAACTAATTTTAAAACAATGCCGCTTTATAAAGTTGATGTAAACTTTAACGCTAATAAACAGGTCCATTTGCCACCATTAAAAAATAATAGGGTACTTATTGAAGGTAGAACCGAAAAGTTTTTTAAACTAAAATGCGATCTTTCTAATACGGACGCTATTCTTTCCGGACAAGAAATAGATAAAGTTAGGCTACCGCACGCTATTGTTAAAGTTAACGGAAACGGCGAATTTTTAACAACTATTATAAACGCTAACGCTATACCAAAGACAGTTGATTTTTCGAACCTCTCCATTGAACCTTTTATGCTTTACCTTACGTCCAACGCACTTTTTAACTTTCATACCCAAGAGGACGACGCTACTGGACCAGCTAATAGAATACAAACTATAAGAAACGAACTTAGAACAGATCACCTTAACGAAGAAGAAAAGGAATTGATAACCAACCTTTGTCTCGAATACGAAGATATATTTTATCTTGAAGGCGATACGCTCACGTTTACAAGCGAAATAAAACACACAATTGATACCAGCAATAACAGGCCAATATTTACCAAATCGTATCGTTATCCACAAATCCATAAAGAGGAAGTGAAGTCACAGGTTCAAAAGATGCTAGGTCAAGGCATCATAAGACCATCTGTATCTCCATGGTCCTCCCCTGTTTGGGTTGTACCAAAAAAATTAGACGCCTCCGGAAGACAAAAATGGCGCGTAGTTATCGATTACAGGAAGCTCAACGAACTTTCTGTTGACGATAAGTACCCTCTGCCTAATATATCCGACCTTCTGGACTTGCTTGCTTGGGAAGTGCGAATACTTTTCGACACTTGATCTTGCGTCGGGCTTCCATCAAATAGAGATCGACCCAAAAGACATTCCTAAAACTGCTTTCTCGGTCGAAAACGGACACTACGAGTTTGTCCGCATGCCATTCGGCTTGAAGAATGCACCTTCCAGCGTGTCATGGATAATATTCTTTTGGGAATCCAAAACGAAAGATGTCTGGTATACATGGACGATATAATTATCTATTCTCCCACAATACATAAACACATGGCAAGATTAAAGGAAGTATTTAAACGCCTCCGTAAAGCTAATCTGAAAATACAACCGGATAAGTGCGAATTCCTACGTAAAGAGGTAGCTTATTTAGGCCACCTAGTCACCAAAGACGGTGTTAAGCCTAACCCTGCTAAAGTGGAGTAAATCAAAACATTCCCCGAACCCAAAAACCCAAAGGACATAAAATCATTCCTAGGACTTGCTGGCTACTACCGTCGTTTCATTTCTAACTTTGCAAAAACATCTAAGCCACTTACAAAATTGCTTCAAAAGGATGTAACGTTCCTTTTTGATGCAGACTGTAAGACCGCCTTCGAAGAACTAAAAAACGCCCTAATTTCAAATCCAATTTTAATTTACCCGAATTTTGAGGAGCCTTTCATCCTAACAACAGACGCAAGCGCGTTTGCAATAGGTGCAGTACTATCCCAAGGACCCATTGGTAAAGACCTACCCATAGCTTACGCTTCTAGGACCTTGTGCAACGCAGAGGCCAAATATTCAACGATTGAACGTGAACTGTTAGCTATAGTATGGAGCGTCAAACACTTCAGGCCCTACCTGTATGGACGCAAGTTTACCCTCATTATGGACCACAGACCACTAACATGGCTTTTCTCGATAAAAGACCCTGGTAGTCGACTAGCCAGATGGCGTCTAAAACTAGAAGAATACAACTATAAAATCGAACACAAACCAGGCAAAATAAACAAGAATGCAGACGCACTTTCACGCATTAAAGTAAACATTTTTCAAGAATGCGTCAAGTTCCAGCAAAAAATTCCCCTATACGCAAACAATGAGGACGAAATCACCGAAGAAGGCGAAATCGATAAAGTCGACGAGGTGGAACCAGAAGAAAGCGACGAGGACCATAAACAAGTTATTGAGGAATACAACCGTTTTGTCAACCTGTACGAAACAACCTCCCTGATTGACTACTCAAAGATAGAGATAACAAATACGCAACTTTTAGACAAATCCAACAAGCGTATCGTTACCTTTTTTTGACAAAATAAAATGGAGGACATGCACCACAAAATCATGGACGACATTTTTGAAGAAAATCTTGATTTTAAACGACTCCATGTAAACACTGCAAATAGCAAAACAGTAAAGGAAAGAAGATACTACATTATACCCTTACCATACGACCCTAACATGGTAATTCAACACTTATTCTACATTCTGTTTAAAGGACAAAACGAATTTGATATTTCGAAAACATACTGCGTTGAAACCAACTTGGAGTTACCTATATTGGAAATATTATCCTTTATATTCACAGATAAAGAAATAAAACTGAAAATTTGTCAAAATATAGTAAAAACCCCCGAGATCGAAGAAATACCACAAATCATAGATCACCACCACAGCGGTAAAAACAACCTACACCGAGGAATAAATGAGTCAATCAGACGTATAAAAGAAAAGTACACCTGGCCAAACCTTACAAAAGACGTGGAAAAATTTATAAGAAACTGCGAAACCTGTCAAAAAGTAAAAGTATGCCGAAAAAACCTAAGTAGCCCCATGGTCATCACCGAAACACCAAAAACTCCCTTTGAAAGAATTAATGTCGATATTT
The DNA here is from genome assembly GCA_963920685.1 of Polydrusus tereticollis. Lineage (NCBI taxonomy): Eukaryota > Metazoa > Arthropoda > Insecta > Coleoptera > Curculionidae > Polydrusus > Polydrusus tereticollis. Next base: position 86,307,919 of record OY987332.1, read on the forward strand.
TCGAATATCCAACAAGAAATTACGCATTGACGATCAGGGACGAACTAACAAAATTCGTACAGGCTTAGGCACTAACCAATAAAAAAGCCAACTCAGTAGTAAATACCCTGATAATATTCTTTCAGCATTTCGGTACACCCTTAAGAATCCACTGCGACTATGGCCGGGAATTTGACAACACCCTGATGAAGGACTTGTGTACCCTCTACGATATCAAATTAACATTCTCCAGGGTGGGACACCCACAGTCAAATGACTCTATCGAAAGATTTCACGCCACTCTTTCGGAAATGATTAGGGCAAATCTAACAGACAACCCTGATGAACACCCCTTTAACGTACTTCCTTACGCGGTTATTTGCTATAATAATACAAAAAACAAAACGCACGGTTTCACGCCCTTCGAACTGGTCTTCGGACACACATCCTCTCGACCACCCGAGACTCTATATAATCAAGAACAGTTAATATCAAAATATGTAAGAGACCTAAATAGCCGCATGGAATATTATTATAAAGTCGCTCGAGAAAAAAACCAAAATAAGTAAAGAAAAAGCCAAAACTCGGTTCGATCAACACGTATCTAAAAATCCGTACGAATTTAATATTGGTGATAAGGTATATGTAAAAGAATCACAAATTAAAAGCAAATCAGAGAACAAATTTAACGGACCGTTTGACATAACGAAATTCACGTAAATTCCGCTACTGTCCTAAACCCGATCACCAAACAATCTTCAAAAATCAATTTTGACCGCTTAAAACCGTATTCTGACTAGAGCTTTCCTCCTTTCAGACTCTACTTACTACTACCCGTAGCACTCGCACAGTTTCAACTATCAGCAATCAATAACACCATTGGAATATTTTTCCATGAAGAAGCAACAATCAAAATTTCCAATACCAAATGGACTCTTCTCGTCTACAAAGAACTCGACTCGGTACGAAACGCGATTTCTAATAACGATAAAACACTAGATTCCCTTCTTGATACGTTTATTGATGTCAAAACTCCTAGGATGGCAGCTTTCCAAACACAAATACAAACACATACGAGTCTTCTTAAACAAATCTCCGACTCAGTAAATTTAAAATACAAAGAAATTACAGCTGACACAAAAAAATACGCATTTAGACAGAAACGCGGATTATTTAACGGCGTCGGCACCATCTGGAAAACACTAACCGGTAATCTGGACGCATCAGACGGCGAGTACTTTAACGATTGTATCGAAAAAGTATCGCAAGACGAAAGACATATCGAAAGTCTACTTAAAAACCAAATTTCTGTCACCACATCGGTTATTAAGAGTTTCTATTCTACCATTCAAAAATTGCAGATTGACGAGGCTACATTCAATGAAGATATTAACGAAATACAAAAATCAATAATGACCATTTCTGACGACGTCGCTTATTATGACGCCGAAATAAAGGTTTTAAATTTATGTGAACTACTAATGGAAAGCTACTCTTTCATAGAACACTCATCAGACGATATACTAAATGCCATAACATTTGCAAGACTTAATATTCTTCATACCTCAATAATTACCCCTCTAGACCTAATAGAGTCCCTTAGACAAATATCGCAATCCCTAAGTAAAAATAATTTACCTTTACCAGCCTATACGACAAGTATACCCCAATACTTAGACATAATAGGCCTAGAAGCTTATCAATCTGATTCTAGGGTAATTTTCGCTTTAAACATTCCTTTAGTCGAACCCGAAACATACACACTCTATCACCTCTATCCCATCCCGATACAGGATAATAGAACAGGGCTTCATCACGTTACCCCATTAACTTATAGGTATATAGCGCGTGACGATGATTCAATGTTAAACGTACCTTTTAAAAGTCTTGAAAACTGCAAGACACTTAGTCATAGCCAGAAGATCTGCACAGATGCTCTGCCTTATCCAATTGACAGCGACTCCATCTGTGAAGCCCAGTTGCTGAAGCAACCCGGTCAAACTATACCACACACCTGTCAAATCACTCTACTCTACGCCCAGGAATACAACGTGCAAGAAATAGACTATAACCTCTGGTTGATAGCAGTCTCCGACCCACTACCAGTCACAATCAAATGCAAAGGAACCAGCACCCACATAATAAAAACAAACTCTATCCTGCAACTACAGCCCCATTGTAATGGATTTATTGGTAGCACCAGAATCCAAAGCAAATATCCCGTTGAAAAGTACCAAAATATAACCTATAGGAACCACGCAGTATCAGTTCCAGCCAAATGTTGCGAACACCTACCACCGAAGCCCTATATGCCCAATATCAAGCCAATCAAACTACGCAAGATCGACATTGGAGATTTGAACATTGCACAGCACAAACTAGACAAATACTCAGAGGAGCTCGACAGAATGATGAACGAACCCTTCATCAACAAACACTACTCATGGTTTACAATATTAACAATAACCCTAATCATCACCTTGATTATCTGCTACATCGCCTGCAAATGCCGCCGACGACGAGGACTTCCACAAATAACAATGTCCCAAAACAATAACCTGCCACCAGCTCCACAACCCCATAGAAGAATGAGGCTATCTAATATCCTCACCAAAAGAAGACCTAGTATTCACCCTGAGGATCCACTGGAAGAAGAACTTCAAGGACTTCGCCATGAATCCTAAAAGGTCGCCGTATGACGCCAACCTTTCTCTAAAAGGGGGAGTTGTTATATGAAATTCTCAGTCTTCTTAAACAAATCACCGACTCAGTAAATTTAAAATACAAAGAAATTACAGCTGACACAAAAAAATACGCATTTAGACAGAAACGCGGATTATTTAACGGCGGCGGCGTCGGCACAATCTGGAAAACACTAACCGGTAATCTGGACGCATCAGACGGCGAGTACTTTAACGATTGTATCGAAAAAGTATCGCAAGACGAAAGACATATCGAAAGTCTACTTAAAAACCAAATTTCTGTCACCACATCGGTTATTAAGAGTTTCAATTCTACCATTCAAAAATTGCAGATTGACGAGGCTACATTCAATGAAGATATTAACGAAATACAAAAATCAATAATGACCATTTCTGACGACGTCGCTTATTATGACGCCCAAATAAAGGTTTTAAATTTATGTGAACTACTAATGGAAAGCTACTCTTTCATAGAACACTCAATAGACGATATACTAAATGCCATAACATTTGCAAGACTTAATATTCTTCATACCTCAATAATTACCCCTCTAGACCTAATAGAGTCCCTTAGACAAATATCGCAATCCCTAAGTAAAAATAATTTACCTTTACCAGCCTATACGACAAGTATACCCCAATACTTAGACATAATAGGCCTAGAAGCTTATCAATCTGATTCTAGGGTAATTTTCGCTTTAAACATTCCTTTAGTCGAACCCGAAACATACACACTCTATCACCTCTATCCCATCCCGATACAGGATAATAGAACAGGGCTTCATCACGTTACCCCATTAACTTATAAGTATATAGCGCGTGACGATGATTCAATGTTAAACGTACCTTTTAAAAGTCTTGAAAACTGCAAGACACTTAGTCATAGCCAGAAGATCTGCACAGATGCTCTGCCTTATCCAATTGACAGCGACTCCATCTGTGAAGCAACCCGGTCAAACTATACCACACACCTGTCAAATCACTCTACTCTACGCCCAGGAATACAACGTGCAAGAAATAGACTATAACCTCTGGTTGATAGCAGTCTCCGACCCACTACCAGTCACAATCAAATGCAAAGGAACCAGCACCCACATAATAAAAACAAACTCTATCCTGCAACTACAGCCCCATTGTAATGGATTTATTGGTAGCACCAGAATCCAAAGCAAATATCCCGTTGAAAAGTACCAAAATATAACCTATAGGAACCACGCAGTATCAGTTCCAGCCAAATGTTGCGAACACCTACCACCGAAGCCCTATATGCCCAATATCAAGCCAATCAAACTAAGCAAGATCGACATTGGAGATTTGAACATCGCACAGCACAAACTAGACAAATACTCAGAGGAGCTCGACAGAATGATGAACGAACCCTTCATCAACAAACACTACTCATGGTTTACAATATTAACAATAACCCTAATCATCACCTTGATTATCTGCTACATCGCCTGCAAATACCGCCGACGACGAGGACTTCCACAAATAACAATGTCCCAAAACAATGACCTGCCACCAGCTCCACAACCCCATAGAAGAATGAGGCAATCTAATATCCTCACCAAAAGAAGACCTAGTATTCACCCTGAGGATCCACTGGAAGAAGAACTTCAAGGACTTCGCCATGAATCCTAAAAGGTCGCCGTATGACGCCAACCTTTCTCTAAAAGGGGGAGTTGTTATATGAAATTCTCACAGTACTTTAACATTATAAAGTAACACAAATATCATATTACGCAATAATCCACGGTATTGCATCATAATAACTCTACACCTTTATTTCTAAGTATTAGTAAGCAGTTTTCGTGGGAAATGCTAATTTAGCATTTCTATACTGTATAAATACACCCAATTTTTTTTAGGAAAAGTTAGTATTTTTATAGAACATTATTATGTCAGTTTGAGTTTTGATTTTAGTAAAAATAAATTTTTTTAAAAAGTGTTTTGTGCTTTGTAAGTTATAACATATATTGTATACTATGGGTATTTTTAGATTTTTTACATGAGGATCCTTAATCCATTACCATGCAGAACTTTTCTGAACCACAGTGATTTCATTTCAACTCTCAGTAAAAAAATTCATCATAATATAGCAAGAGCTCCGTGGGACACGCTGTAGTATATCAGTATTGAAATAGTAATAATTAGGGGAGTTCTGCCTAAAATGACATACTAGGGTAAAATGACATACCCCACTTATTTTAAATTTGGCGCTCTTGAGAGGCCTCTGCTGGGTTCCATTCGGGTTTAAGTTGGCACTACTGCGTTTCTAACTAATGGCGTCGTTGCAACTAGAGCGGTTTTGTTGTAGTGTGTTTATTAAAGAAATGTGAGTATTCAATGTAATATTTTTGGTTAGATTGAACCGAAATTATATAAAAATGCCAAGGGCAAATTAATCCACAATTAGTGGTGATATTAGTATGGTTACTATTCTTCATTTTGTTAATAGATAAACGCTATTATTGTGCTTGTATAAGAATTAAGGGCATGTGTAAGAAAATTTTCAATTCGGGGCAAAACGACATACCAGCTGCTCGGGCAAAAGGACATAGTATGTCATTTTACCCTTACAAAGAAGTGAACGCAGTTTCTCATAATTTTTTTTTGTACAGATGGTTGGACATTATGCAAGAAAAAGTAATCGTCAGAGCTGGAGTGAGAATGCAATGCAGCGCGCTATTGATGCTGTTAATAGCGGAGAAGCAGGTTGGCTAAAAGCATCCAAACTGTTTGGTGTTCCGCAAGCCACGCTTCGGAGAAGAGTACAAAATAAAAACTTAATTGCTAGTGGTACCAAGAAATGGTTAGGTCGCTTTCAAACAACTTTTAACGCTGATTTGGAAAGGAAGATTGTGGACCATATTAAACTTCTCGAGTCTCGACTATTTGGATTGACTTCGACCGACTTGCGTAAATTAGCATATGACATGGCCGACAAAAATGGTATAGAGCACCGCTTTAACAAAACTCTGAAGATGGCTGGCTGGGACTGGTTGGCTGGTTTTCGCAAAAGGAACCCGGATATTGCCTTGAGAAAACCAGAGCCCACTTCCAAAGCGCGCGCCATGGCATTTAATAAGCCTCAAGTATCGAAATTTTTCGAAACCTACCAAGAAATTTTGGAAAAACATAACATTTCACCGACAAAAATTTTTAATGTGGACGAAAGCGCTCTCTCCACTGTACAAAAACCACCGAAAGTTTTTGCTCAAACTGGAAAAAAACAGGTTGGAGCCCTAACTAGTGCCGAGCGCGGAATTCATGTCACTATGGTATGTTGCATGAGTACTACGGGCCACTTCATACCTCCAGCCTTGATTTTTCCCAGGAAAAGATGGAAGGAGGAATTAATAGATGGGGCACCGTTAGGCACCCTAGGTTTATTCCAAGAGAATGGATGGATGAACTGTGAATTGTTTCTTAGATGGCTGCAGCACTTTAAAAAGTTTGCCAATCCTACGATATCTGATAAAGTTCTCTTGATTGTTGACGGGCATATAAGTCATAAAAGTTATGAGGTTCTAACGTTTGCCAAAAACAACGGAATTATTATATTGAGTTTGCCAGCACACTGCACTCATAGGATGCAGCCACTGGATGTTACATTTTATGGACCTATGAAGACCTATTACAACCAGGAAATTTCTTTATGGCTTAAGGCACATCCCGATAGAGTTTTGTCACAATATCAGATAGCCAGATTGTTTGCACAGGCTTATTCCAAAGCTGCGCAAACAGCAATCGCCGAAAGTGGGTTCCTAAAAACTGGAATCTGGCCAGTTAATCCACACATTTTCCCAGACTATTTATTTTTACCAGCTGAGACTACAAATATAAGACAAGAAGAGGTCAACGATGCCAATAACGGGCAATCTGACAATGCACCTTCCAATAATAATAACGATGGTGATGCTGAAAACAAAGTTGAGTATTCTGGATGTCCTGAAAAGCAAACACCGATGCAAACATTTAGCAAATCACCACAGGAAAAACCGAATATTATGCGAGGAGGAGAGGCAGGTCAGCCTTCATGTTCCGGTGTAAAAAATTTATCTTTTTCTATAGAAGAGATTTCTCCGATTCCGCAAGCAATTTCGGCTACTAAGAGAAAACGCAAAGCTACCGTATCCCAAGAGCTAACAGGAAGATTTAAAAGCACAGAATTTAGCAAAAAATGAGAAAGCCAGAGACAAGGAATTACGGCGCAGAGCAAGAGAAACTAAGAAGAGGTTAGACCTGCACGTGCATGACTACGTTCCCCCGAAAGAAAACAACGAAATGGAAAAAAAAATGAATTACGCCGCACAGCAAGACAAGCTAAGAAAACATTTATACAGTCAGATGAAGGCGATTCTAATACTGACGAAGATCCATTTAAAGATGACGGCGAAGAGGATACTGCCTGCCTTTATTGCAATTCGCTGTACTCTCAATCAAGGTCTAGAGAGCAGTGGATCAAATGCATGAAGTGCCAAAATTGGGCTCACAGTGACTGTGCGGGTGTCTCTGGAAACGTTAAAATTTATATTTGTGAGGTTTGCCGCTGAATATTTATGTTTATTTTCTTATTTTCTTTAGTTTCATTTGTTAATATAAATGTTCCAAGACTTTTTTTTAGATATTAAATGTCGTTTGTGTGTTTTTGTTGCATTGTTAAAGATTTTTTAAACCTATGTCATTTTACCTTCATATAGGCCTAAAATGACACACTAAGTACATTTTTTTAAAATATGATTTTTTTCTAAAATATTTTATTTTTTACTATTTTATTATGCCAGGTATGTGTGTTGATCTAACATCTAACTACTGGTTCGAAAAAAATAGCTATGAAATAATTTTGACACATTCTGTGATCGAAAATGCTTAGGGTATGTCATTTTAGGCAGAACTCCCCTACCTAATATTTGGATATCAAAGATGTGGTCAGTCTCTCGAGTTTTTTCACAACTTTGATGTAGAATTGAAATAGGGTTAGGCTGGGGTTTTGGTGTCAAAGAAATATTTTGGTATGCTGAAGAATCACAATCTCCCTGTGCATTAAGACCCTCAATGCTCAATTGGAGTATTTCATACAGTTTTTCTTCATATCAAAAGAGTTTAATTTCATTTAGTAGGCCTCCACCTGTTTTTTTCAGCTCGGTTTTGTTTTAAGATAATATCTTCTTCCTTAAATTTCATTTAATATTATCATATTTTAATTTGATTGCTGCTAAATCGCTAAATTGGTCTTTATTTCCAGCTGCAAATTGGGAATGAACCCTTTCCATGCTTCTTGTTTTTCTTTCACTGAAACACCATCAGTTTGTTTGTTTTCTATGAGTTTTATCTCTGGTAATAAACAGTCCATAAATAAATTAATTTCTCTGGGTGCAAAATTAACACCTTTTTTTTTATTTTTATCTTCCATTTTACTACACACACTTTAGTATTTTTTGCACACTTCCTACAAATTTTAATATAAAAATTCATAAAAAATTGAATTTATCAGGACCTAACCTGACACTTTGACATTTGCCACCAAAAATGTGGTTATTTGCGCTACGGGCTAACACCCGTATGCACCGGTTGCTCTACTACTACAGTTAGCGATTTGACCATAGTTAATTCCAAATTTGTTATGCATCGTCAATTTTAATTAGCTTAACGGAAGTTAAATTTATGCCCATATTCGCCGTGTATACAAAAACCAAGCTTATGGTTTAAGCTGGCTTAACTTTACATTATATTACGGCGCTTCATTCTTCATAGATTACTTTACTTGTAGTAGCGCTTTTGGGCGCTAGATGACGCCAATCGTTTAAAGAAAATTTTTTCTTTAGGCAACCCTTGATACTCTCTGGGTACGATGATTCACTTTTGCTTTTGGCGATATGATGGCGACCACGTTTATGTTCCGAAAGAAAAATTTGTAAGTATCGGTAATAATCGAAAGCTTTAAATTTTAGGCATGGGTAAGAACAAGAAGAAATCAAAATACAGCCGCGGAAGATCAAGGTCTAGGTCGAAGGACTTCCTTAGATCTCGCTCAAGATCTAGTTCTCGTTCGAGGTCTTACTCACAAAGGTCTTACACTTCTGAGATGGAAAACAGATTAAAACGTCTTGAGCGGGCACTTTATCGAACTTGTTCTAGAGATAGAACTAGTTCTAGAGGCAGTTCTGGTTCTCGTAATGAACATATCTCTAGGTCAATAGAACGTAGCCCAAATAGAGGCACGGCTAGATCGTTAGAGAACTTGATGGGAAATAAGGAGAGCAAGGAAGACGATATCCTTGTAATACATGACAGTATTGATAGTGACATGTTAAATGCATTAGGAGATGATCCACAGACCAATCTTCCAAGGAGAATCGATTTTCATCCAGCTCTAGTTGCTAGGTGGGGAAATGTTCTAGCAAATGGGCTAGAGAAATTAAACAAGGAGGAATTGTTAAAAAAGTACCCAACCCCATTGAATTTAATGGCATTAGAGCCGCCAGAGCTAAATATTGAGGTAAAACAAATTGTGTCTCCAAATTCACTAAAGAGAGACAAATATCAATCACTTTTGCAGGCTCAATTAGGTTGTGCTATAACAGCCTTGGGTACTTCAATTGAAAAGGTCTTAGGGAAACAGTGAGTTTGGTAAGGCATTGCTTCCAAATCTAACTGATACAGGAAAATTGTTAATAGATCTCTATCATACAATTTCCCTTAACCGTAGATATCTGTTAATGCCTCAGGTAACAGATAAAACTCTAAAGCAGGTCCTGATAGCAAGTAAACCAGATACAAAGTTGTTTGGAGAAGATTTTAATGAAAAATATAAATCTGCCAAAGAATTGGAAAAAAATACTAGGATTCTTAAAGCAGCTCCTAGTATCCAAGGTGACCAAATAAGGAAATTTCATTCAGCCTCGCAGCGTAAGACCAATGAGCGCTCATCTTTAAACTACAGGGGCTCGTTTCGTCGGAGGGAGGCGAAACATCAGGGGCCAAACTCCCAGAGAAAAAGGGTCAGACAGGACCAAAACTTGCCCAGATACAGACGTTAAAGGTAGGTAGTACAGCTGGACGATTAAAATATTTCATAAATAAATGGAAACTTGTAAATCCAAACCCTATTATTATAAAATGGCTTAATGGATATAGACCAAAATTGAAGGAAAATATACCTAATTTTTCTATGAGACCTCTTGGTTCGCAATTTTCAGAGGTTGAAAAGCCTTTAGTCATTAAGAGCATAAAGGAGCTGCTGGTACAGGGAGCCATAAGACCATGTCAGCCAATAAAAGAACAATTCTTATCACCATTTTTTCTAGTTGATAAACCCAATGGGAGGAAGCGATTTGTCCTAAACTTAAAAAAATTGAATACATTTATTATCAATGACCATTTTAAAATGGAAGATTGGAGGACTGTTGCCAAGCTTTTACAAAGCAATTGGTATATGACCTCGATTGACACTAAAGATGCATACTTTTTGATTCTTATTCATAGGGAATTCAGAAAGTATCTGCGGTTTTCTTTTAATGGTATAATATATGAATTTATGTGCTTACAATTCGGCTTATCAAGTGCACCGTATGTTTTCACCAATGTTATTAAGCCAATAATTTCTTTTCTACACAAACAAAATATATGTTGCACTGTTTACTTAGATGATTTTCTGATTTTGTCGGAATCTGAAGATAGCTGTAGGAAGGATACCACTACTGTTAACTTGTTACAAGATTTAGGGTTTTTGATAAACTTTGAGAAAAGCTCACTTATACCACAAAAGAAATGTAAATTTCTAGGTTTCATTTTCGATTCTAGTAGTTTGACTATTGAACTACCTCAGACAAAAAAGTTAAGATCATTACAGCTATCAAAAGACTTACCAGCCTTAAATCATGTAGAATAAACTTTTTTGCTCACGTAATTGGTTTATTAGTTGCTGGGCTCCCTACTGTTAAATATGGCTTACTTTATATTAAAAGCCTCGAAAGAGAAAAGGTAAGAGCTCTTAAAATAGCTAACCAAATATATAAGAAATAAATGCTAATTCATCATTCAGACATAAAGGAGGATTTAAATTGGTGGTTGCAAAAGATCCCTAATGCTCTACTTAAAATAAGAGAGGATAATTTTCATTTAGAAATTTATACGGATTCTTCTAGGACTGGTTGGGGAGCATACTGTGAGGGAGAGGAGACACATGGAGCTCGATTCTTGAGGGCGATAGAATAGAACGCTCGCCGGGGATTGTTCCCCGCTTCTACTCTACTACTTGTTCTCTTGCTATGACAAAATGCAGAAATCCGTATTCTTGAACATAAAGGAGGGAGCTTGAAGCGGGGAACAAAGCTGCCGCGTTGCCAAAGTTATTGTCCAATCACAATGCAGAATTTTTCGACAGATATCAAGGATTTACGGTGAGTCGACAGGTGAAACATTGTGGGTTAGGTGGTGTTTGTTTACTGTTTACTGTTTACTATTAATTTAAATTGTTAAATTATTAATTTCCATCTTGGCATAAGGTTTTTTATCCTTCTAAAGGTAGGTACCTATTTATATTTTATTGTACTATTGAACTAACAACATTGTGTTGATTGTCGTAATATATGGTTTTTTTTTACACAATGATGGGATTTTTGGGGTAGTTAGTGATTTGTACCGAAAAAGTAATAATGTAAACTAAACTTGTAGGTATTATTTAATGGATCCACGGAAAAAAACTAAATCAAATCCGATAACGCCTAAACAAAAAGAACTTTTAGTTGAATACATATCTGCGAGAAGAGAGATGTATTCTGGTAAACTTACCCAAAGTTATACCAGGGAAAAAATGGAAAGAAATTGGGTTGACTTAAGTAATTTATTAAATAGTATTCCAGATGGTCCTGCCAAAGACTGGAAGCAATGGAGGAAGGTAAACAAACAAGAAATGAAGTAAACCCAAATACGGTACCAATATACCTACCTAAACTTACTTGTACATTGAGTACCTACCAAATTTGAATTTCTAAATAGGAATCGAACAACAATAGTATATAATAATAATACGTTCCGAGGTAGTTTAGAACTGTTGTTAATTAATATCCATTTAATTGATATTTTAGACATGGGTTGATATAAAAAAAAACACAAAGTTGAAACATACAGAACAAAAAAAGTATGTTGCTGGAACTGGAGGTGGTCCACCATTTGTTCAACCAGTGGAAGTTCCAGCAATTGATGAAAAAGTATTAAATATTATAACACCGGTTGCCATTAGTGGCAATCAGAATATTTTAGAGTCGGAAGTACTCTTTGATTATAATTTAGACCAGTTTGATACCCCATGTGACCCAGAAGAATCTACTTTAGAAGAGGATACAGTCTCCAATTGTGAAGCCAACCCAATTTCTGTAAGTAAAAGAGATTTTGCAAAATTCTTTGTCTAAAGCAGTGTAACTAAAGACTGAATTCATAGTTTCCATTAGTTAGAAGACATGAGCTTTAAATCATATTATACTAATCAATAGTAGGGGAGCCTTGGGGTAATAAGGTTTAAAAAATGTATGGTTCGACTTTGAACTTTGTCATATAACTCATATGACAGGTTTGAAAAAAAAATGTCCAGTATTTGGTTGCTCATAATTTACCAATTTGTGGAACAAAATGTAGCAACAATAGACAGCAACTGCTGTTAGACAAAATGAAGTTAATGTCAACATTTTTGAGAATATTGATAATTTCAAATTATGTTAATAAGAAAAAAAGTTGTGATCAATTAATTATTGGCATTATAGGCCAAAATAGTTTTAAATTGTTACATTTTTGTCCGATTTTTTTACATTCCGGGGCAAAATAAATACTATAGATTTTAGGTCATTCCTACCTCTCATTCATGTAATTAAAAAAATGGTTTATAGAACATCCTTAGATTAGAGAAAATATCCACAATATATTAAGTTAAAAAGCATTTGTGATCTGCCTCCCCTAATTCTCATTCGTAGTCTATTTTAAAGTGAATAATATTTTTTTTTTATACCTAAGGTTTCGGAAGTTCAGTCAATTCATGATTATTGTCTACCATTAACAGGACAAGCTTCAACAGAAGCAACCCCAAAAAAAAGCACAATTCAAAGTGGTGCATCCAGAGTGAGTAAACGGTGGAATAAGACAATCAGACTGCAAGAGTCGTTGAAGTCTAATGAAAGATTTTTAAAAATTTCGGAACAAAATGCAACCTTCGAGAAAAGTTACAAGGAAAAAAAAATTTTGTTATTGGAAAATAATGCCATTGAAAAAAATAAATTTTATGAGAGGAAAGTTGTGGAGCTTGAAAGCATTGCCAATGCTTATACTCAAATGGCAGCAGATGTTAGTAAAATTAAAAATGTAATGCTTGAAAATAAGCAGTCATGTAATAGGTATGTTTAGTGCAGGAACTTTGCTTCTCAGTTATGACCAGTTAAATTATGGAGGTTTTGACAATAGTCGTGGTTATCAGAACCAATCGGTCTATTAGCGCTACATCATGTTGGTTGGTTCTCACTCCCACTGATCGCTAGGTGAAGAGTGGGAATGAGAACCACCTAACATGATGTAGCGCTACTCGCGCTAGGTTCTGATGAGCGCTTATGATGTAATCATTTATGTCATATTGTAAACCTCCGTTAATTGAATCGGCCTTAATCGAAATCAAAGTGGCAGCCGCTAAAATTTCATGTGTTTTTTGCCGTTAAGTTTTGATGTTTTTTTTTTGTTCAAGAAAGTTTATTTTAAGTTATAATGAAACTTATTTATCATTTGTTATTTGTTCATAAAAGTTTGTGTCTATAAGATAAACCTGTGTTAGTGGACGATTAAATAGATGCCACCTTGTATAATAATAATTTATTTATTTATTACAAACAGTACATCACAGAGGATATAAAAGGTGTACTACTAGAATTAGGTGTTTTTTACTAATACAAATGAAAAAAAATATATATTGTAAGTATATAAGTATTTATTTTTTGTTTTTATTTATGGATTGCCAGGTTTAGACTTTTTGGAAACTAGAATACAGGATATTACAATCTAACTTCAGAAAAGAAAACATAATATGTAAAATACAGAGAAAAACAATTTTGTATACCCTATATGAAAAGCATATACAGTGCATTTATTTTAACGCGGGACATAGGGATTTTCCTAGTAAATCTTTAAGCCTATGTTAGGCACATTTCTATTGAGAAGTATGTGTTAAAATTTTACAAAAATATTTCTTGTGGTATCATACTAATTTAAGGACAATGTTAATATTACTTTAGTAACGCAAAACCTTCAAAAATAGCATTTTAAGTTATAATATCACGCTGTTTTGCCCAGCCCTGTATATTAAATTTACTCAGTTATTTTTGACAGAAGCTGGTATGTTACATTCTTATATTATGTCACAAAAATTCTGGCAGCGGTATCAAAATGTTGAACTTTATCTAAGGTAGTTAATTACATAAAATACAAGGGGGTTCAAAAGTGTAAATGTTACTAAATTAAAAGGTCTTTCCTAGAATTTTTTTACGCAGACTATATGAAAAACTTATTCTTCCCATCTCAAATTTTGTCTATTCTTAAGGTTTAGTATCACATGTGCCTAACATAAAGGGTCAAAATTTACCATGCAAATCCCTATGTTCCGTGTTAAAAAAAACGCACTGTATATTATACATAATGTTTTTGGGCATGATAAAAAAGAAAGCTGTTTTATTTGTATTTATAATATGATATTAAAATTTATGTTTTGTCTGTATTTTATTAACATTTCATTGCCAATTTAAATTGTTATATTCTGTATTGTGGTGCCCTGAACATGACCAAATTTCCGAAACGTTGGCAAATACCTACAGAACGAGGAGTTATTACATATTTAGGGTTAGGAAGTTTACTAAAAAATAATAAATATAAATAATATATAAAATAAACTAATAAAAAATACAAAATATGTTACATTATGTAGTGGTACTCAATATGACAACATAATATAATATTGTTCATTAACGAAAATGGTTATCAATAATATTTTGTTGGAGCTGTCTTCCAGCTGCCAAATCTGGATTCACTCTTCTGAGAGCTTCATTTGCCTCGTCTATCGCATACATGCCATAATCAACGTTTTCTAATTCGTCTGGCTCTAGTGGTTCTGGAACTTTATTTGCTATGCACATATTGTGCAAAACTACACAACTGTTAATAATTTTCCCCGCCACTGTAGGGGAATAATGTAAGACCCTGTGTTTAAGAAGACATCTAAATCTATTTTTTAGAACACCATTGCATCTTTCAATAATAGATTTGATACTACAGAGTCTTTCATTGAATCTCTCTTCGGCGGCATTAGTGGGATTTTGAATGGGTGTTAAAAGCCAGGGTCTTGTCGGATAACCTAAAATAAGTATGTATTGTTAGTAGTCACTATAATTTAAGTACAATTTATCGACCCCAAATAGCATTCTCACTGGCAATTTGTAGTTACCTGAATCTCCTAGCAAAAAGAATACATTTTGAGGATCACGTCTATAAATCCTTTCCATTACTCTAGACACCATTGAGTGCCTCCATATATGTGAATCATGTGTGCTTCCGGGAAACTGAGCATTTACATTGAGAATGCGCAGATTCGTGTCGCAGATCTAAAAACCACAAAACAACATTTTAGTGTCTAGGTACCCATGTCATGATCATATTTAATTATTTATCCGTAATCAGTAGGTAATCATGCCATAATTTGAGTCTGTCTTACCAATTGCACATTTATAGAATCGTAATTTTTCCTATTGACATAAATATATTCTGGAAAGTCAGGATCATCTGTAGGTGGTGCTATTATACTGACATGTGTGCAATCCACACAGCCAATTACCCCTGGAAACTGGTACTTCTGAAAAAAACTTACAAATTTTCTTAGCATGTAAAATATACAAATCACTATATAAGAACTAGCATAGGTATCTACCTAGTCCGAAGAGCTGCCAGTTCTTCTATATTTCTAGGAAAATGAACCCAATTATTAAATACTTCTGGCTGGGTTATTGCTTCACAAACTTCCTTAATGCACCTACTCATTGAGGGCTGGCTTATTCCAATATAAAAATTTGAGCCAGTGATTTCTTGGTAACTACCAAGGCCAAAGAAACGTAGAGCTGCTAAGACCTAAAAATTATTAAATATGTTTAAAAACGTAATAATTAAGTTAGTTACTTTAGATAATAACATATAGGTATCAAAGAATGATGTGGAAATAGCAAAAACCCCATACCCAATTAGAACAAGAATGCTTCAACATATTATGACAGAATCATTTAAATTTTTCATTATAGTCACATAGGTACCTAATAAAGAATCCCTTCCACAATTTATTACCTATGTGGAATTAAGCTTACCTTCGTTTGTACGGTTAAAGCTGAAATTCTGGTTGGTTCCGGAATGTAGGGTGTAAGTAAGTTTATTAAATGCTCACACATGGGTTTCGTAAGTCTAAATAATTTCATAAACTTCTCGTCAGAAAGATCAAACGGATCTGCCCTTTGAAGTATTACCCTTCCAATCTCATTTAATGCCACTGCCTCGTCCACGTTTTGGATTATTTCATCCCACAAGACTAAGTTATTCATTGTTTATGCACAAACAACAACGACACACAAAGGACACTAACATTCAAGCAAACCCACTTTAAAATATACGTAAACACGAATTAAAGAGTTAGGGTATGTTGCATGCTCCCCGTCCGTTCCACTAAAATTACCCAGTAGAAGCAACAGGGAGCGATCGTTCTCTCGCCATTGAATAGAACGACGTTCAAGAATACGATTTATTAATTTTCAGTAGAACCACGCCTACGTTCTCTCGGCTGTTCTACTCCCTGGTTTTCAAGAATTGGGCTCATGGTTGGTGGAATAATGTAGAAAAGAGTAATCACATTAATTATTTAGAACTATTAGCAGTTTTTTATGGTTTAAAATGTTTTATAACCCCAAAATTTTATTCTTGTAACATTCTGATGAGGGTTGATAATATAACTGCGTTATCATACATTAATCGAATGGGAAGTGTGAAACATTTAAATTCTATTGCCGGATGATATGGCAATGGTGTGAAAAGAAAAATATTTGGTTACATGCATCTTATGTTTCTACAGACAAAAATTTAGCTGACAAAGGGTCTCGTACAATCCCCTTAGAGACTGAATGGGAATTGTGCAGTTCAGCTTTTGCAGCGATAAAACACAAGTTTGGCACACCAACTGTGGATCTTTTCGCGTCACACATAAATAAGAAATGTAGAACCTATGTGTCTTTTCATAAAGACCCATTTTTAACAGCAGCTGATGCGTTTACCATATCATGGAAACAAAGTTACTTTTATGCGTTTCCACCTTTTGCGATGATACTGCGCGTATTAAAAAAGATCATTTTTTTAATAAACTCCTTGTTGAAGAACCGATATTTTTAGGGCCTAAAGATGAACTTTTGTCTTCTCCTTTCAGCAACACATTTTCTATGCCGGACCTTATCCTGGTTTCGGGCAGATTATCCGGGAGTCGTTTAGATTAAGAAACATTCCCGAAGCAACTCTACCAGTTCTACTAGATTCGCTCACCGATTAAACTAAGAAGCAATACAATACTGTGTACAAATTATGGTGGGAATACTGTCAAAAGACTGCCACTTCCATATTCAACGCAACTGTTCCGGAAATTTTATCTTTATTCCAAGAGCAGTATAATACTAAAGATTTTAAATATGGTTTTTTCAATAGCCTAAGATCAGCTATTTCCTTAATTCTTCCTGTTGAAATAGGTAAAAATGTTTACATAAAACGATTTGTCAAAGGTATTGCTAAAACTAGACCTCAAAAGCAACGATATAACGTTACTTCGGACCATCAGGTTCTTTTACAGTATCTTGAAAAGATCTCTCCCAACGGAGAAGTTACATTGGAATTGTTGACTAAGAAAATGGTTACCCTTATGGCTATTGTAAGAGCTCATCGAATTTAAACATTATCATTAATCAGGGTGGAGAATATTATATTTTTTGTAGATGGTAGCGTAACCATTTTTATAACCGATAATATTAAAACATCAGGACCTGGTAAAGAGCAACCTTGCTTGCAGTTTCCTAAATTTTATGAAAAACCCGAGATTTGTATTATCCAAATTCTTATCGATTATATTGACAGGACAGTTTCTATTAGAAAAGAAGACCAAGAATATCTGTTTTTAAGCTTTATAAAGCCTCATAATAGGGCCTCCAGTCAAACTCTAAGTCGATGGATTCGGGAGACCATGAAACAAGCGGGTGTAAATACAAACATTTTTACGGGATACTCTACTCGTCATGCGTCTACGTCTGCAGCCTTTAGAGCTGGTGTTCCCCTTAGTGTTATAAGAAAGACTGCAGGTTGGACTGCAAAATCACACACTTTTGCAAAATTTTACAATAAGCCCGTTATAGATCCTGACATTTTTGTTCATACTTTAATACATGGTAGCAGTTAAGAAAATGTTAGCATGTAAATATTTTGTTTAAGTAGGCGGTTAGATTATTTTTTGATTTTGTGTTATGTATGTTCTTATGTACATATTTAAGGTATTCCTACATATGTTAAGTATAAGTATATACCTGTAGGTTTTAATGGCAGCATTTGTGCCGTTATAACGTTTTCAATGCGATATAAAAGTGCATTCTTAAAATAAAATAGGTTGGAGTTTTCTTTAGGGACTAAGAGAAATCCTAAACAAAAAAGAATGACTCTAAACAACTACAAGTAAAGTAATCTATGAAGAATGAAGCGCCGTTGTAGTGCTCAGGCCAGAGGGCCTATATAAAAATATATAAATATTTAAAAGATTTGAACGTTACTCATATGTTTTTATTTTATGTTAGGAAATATTTTTATTAAGAATTTTTTTTTATATTTACTTATTAAAATTTTTAATTTAAAAGAATTAGGAAACTTGCATTAAGTATCGAAAAGGTTTAATATTACATTCTGTTCGATAGAAAATTTATGAAAAAGGAGAAGTCATTCAAAATTAATTCTAAATAATGAAATAATTTTATGAGAAAATATAATCACGTAAATTAAAAATTATTAATTTGTTTTAAAAAAATAATTGTTGAAGAAAAATCTTAAAATTTCATAAGTATAATTTGGAAAAAAATAAATAAATAATTTTAACTATTTTTGGGGAAAACAAAATAAAAGAAAAATTAACTTTAAGAAAACTCACTTTAGAAAAATGCAATAATCCAAAAAGTTTAGCAACCAAAATTAACATCTGTATATCCTTTAACTCTTTATCAAAAGAATTCACCACCGGACAAAACATTTTGAATATTTTTGGAAATTATTTTGTAATGTTACTTTCAATCGACTAGTTAAGCGCGGAACCCGGATAAAAACTAAAGAGCTAAAAACTCCCCCGGGTCATGGCAGAATAGCGCAGGCAGTGTTGCCAATGTGCGGACTTTAGTCCGTTTTTCGGACTTTCTTAAAGGCTATGGACTTTTTTCGGACTTTGTAGTAGTTCGGACTATTTTGGACTTTTTGGTTACCAAACAACCAAAACAACTGGCACACAGCCTAAAAATATTTGAGTTTTGAACTTAACTCGAGTTTAGTAACATGAAACACGGACGCCGAACTTGAACGATTTCTCTGTTTATATCTCCCTTTATTTCATAATAGTAAAAAAAGATAAATATATAATCCTGATCGTCGCAGCACCGCATCCATGCAGTAGCGAATTTATTTTCTCGATCGACTGTACGACTGATTTTAACGTTTCCATCTCTTTTTCTCTTCTGTGGTTTACATTAGTTGTTTGGACTGTACTGTTCTGAGCATTCTGTGTTCTGTGATTCCTAGTAATTCGGCGAATTCGCATTCATTATAATATTGGCCGCATCTTGTTTTTCGATTTTACTTTTGATTAATAAAATTGGTGATACGGTCTCTGATATGGTGTGCAATTATTGGATTGTAATTTGTTGATAACAATTTATTGTGTAAACAGAAAATCATGGACAAGTGGCTTGCTAGCGTTAAGGTAAGACATATGAGGTGAGGTATATTGTAGCAAAATTTAAATATCTAATAAAATTGTAGGCAAAACAAAAAGATCCTCTTGGCAAGGAAATTGATGATGGTCAGCCCTGCTGCAGTAAAAGCCCTAAGAAGAAAAATCCAATAGAAGACGATATTGCTGATGATATTACAAGTGAATGCGCTGTAAGTATTGAAAAATTATTTTATTATTGTATTTCAAGGGGTAGGTATTTCATTTTCAATCAAAAACGTTAATTTTAGGTTGAGGTACCACCTAATGAGACGGACGCACTTGCAATATCGAAAACTAAAAGAAAAAACAGTGAATTAGAACATTCTGTTAAGAGGGAAAACAAATCTAAATTTTTGCAGTCATGGCAAAGCATCCCAGCATTTAGCGGTTGGCTTGAAGAAAGTACATTCAATTCAAAAAGTAATCACTATGCACGGTGTAAGGTATGTAATTGCAGAATTAGAGCCCACAAAAGTCTTTTACTGCGACATTTTAAAACAGAAAAGCACAAATTGAATTGGCAAAAAGTTTCGACTAGTGGAAAAATAACCGATTATAAACCAAAATCTGACCAGGTTTCAGTAAGAAGGGCTGAAATCAAATTATCGGCTTTACTGGCGACAAATGATTTGCCTTTTTTGTTAATGGATACACTTTGTCCATTATTGAAAGATGTCTTCCCAGATTCGCAAATTGCACAAAAATTGAGTGTTAGAAGATCCAAGGCGACAAGGATTATGTGTGAAAGTTTGGGAAAAACATTTATGAATGATCTCTCCGTGCAGCTGTCTAAGCCAGGAGTGTTTTTTTCCTTGATTATGTATGAGACCACAGACGTTTCGGTTAGGAAGCAGTGCGCATTTTCAGTTAAATACTATGATTTAGATTTAAACATTGTTAAAAATATATTTTTTGATATCGTGGAGACAGGTGGTTCCACAGCAATTGAGCTGTATAGTACATTAAAAGATAGTTTAACGTCCAGAAATATTCCTCTTACAAATTTGGTTGGATTTTCTTCGGACACTACCAATGTTATGGTTGGTCAGAATCGTTCAGTCTTTTCGTTGCTGAAACAGGAAATTCCTCATATAATTTGCGTTAAGTGCTCATGTCATATGGCACATTTAGCAACTTCGAAAGCATGCTTAAAACTTCCTAGGCACGTAGAAGATTTACTGCGTAACCTGGGAAGTCATTTTAACCGAAGTTCTTTGCGGAGAAAAAAATTTGAGGAATTTCAGCGTTTTTTTAAGGTTGACATTCACAAAATTCTTTCTCCATCTGTCACAAGATGGCTTTCAATAAAGGCCTGCGTTGACCGAGTCCTCGAACAGTATGAACCTCTAATTGCATACTTACGAGAGAATGTATTCGAGGACCCTTCTATCACAACGGACAATATGTTGGAGACAATGGCTAATCCATTTACTAAGATTTACTTAGAATTTATGTCTTATAGTTTAGGACTTATGACTGACTTTAATATTCTATTCCAGTCGGAAAAGCCCTTGCTGTATAAGGTCAAACCAGAAACTACGAATCTTTTGAAAAATGTGTGTGCAAATTATATTGATCTCCCAATTATAAGGAAAGTTAAAGATATTTTTAAATTTAATCACAAAAATCCAGCCAATTTTGTACCAAACAAAAAAATATATTTAGGTATTAAAGCTTCAGAAAGCTTTGCAGAATTAAGCGAAAGCCCTGACAGTGACAAAAAAGACTGCGACAACTTGTTAACAAGTATATTATCATTTTATATTGAACTCGTAACAAATATTAAAGAAAGATTCGATTTTTCTGACCCGGTGTATGAAATATTAGAAATTATAGACCCTACTGTAGCTCAGTCCTTTAATATTAAGTCTTTAAATTATATCCTAAATAGATTTCCGGTTCTAAAAGATCATGTTGATCCGCAGGCTCTAGACAATGAATGGCGAAAACATGCTCTTTTAGACGTCGCCACTTTGCACTTAAACGTAAAAGAATCCGACAAATATTGGGCTGGCATATTTACTCTGGAAAATGAAGCAAATGTAATACTATTTCCAAATTTAAAAACAGTATTTTCTTTACTTCTTGTTCTGCCCTTTTCCAATGCATGTGTTGAGCGAATCTTTAGCGACTTGTTTAATGTAAAATCAGATAAAAGGAACTTGCTAAATACCGAAACGGTTCGAGCCATTCTAGCCACAAAACATGGGGTGGAAAATAATGGGGGATGTGTTAAATTCACACCTTCAAATGAAATGATAAACGTAAAAATCTGGAAAGAAAAATGATGATTGTAAATAATAAAATAAGTTATTTTATTTACCAAAACTTTGTTAGTAAAAATTAAAAACAATGCTCAAATGATTTTTTTATTTCACTATGTAGCGCAACCCCCCCCCCCCCCCCATCAACGGTTTCAACTTTATAAAAAATGAAAAAAATCACATATAATGGTGAAAGCACCAGGACAAAACATTTTTATTTCGACGCGGACTAAATCGGACCTTTTCGTGCCAGCCCGCGGACCATTTCACCTAATACCATTGGCAACACTGAGCGCAGGTGATGACGCCAGAATTCTCTGAAACCGTACAGATTTCCACCACCCTTGCCTGAACCGAGAAAATTGCGCAGGTGATGATGCATGATTTCTAAGGAAAATTACCACCCTTGTATGATTCACGCTGTTTCGATACCAAAAATAGACACAAAACCACCCACTCAACGTCAGTATGCGCACAATCACTCCCTATAAAAGCTCCTGACGGATAGGGGCTCGAGTTAGTCCGTCAGAAGTTAGTCAGTAAAAAATCAGACAACAAGTTAATACTTAGAAGTCAGTCAAAAGCCGGGTCGCGAAAAGTAGTAACGGGGTCGGAAAATCGAAATTGTCGCGTTTTGACCAAAAATCCGATAGGTCAACGACCGGGTCGCGGAAGTAAGTGTTGAAAAAGCCAAATATTATTTAAAATATTTCACCAAGAATTTTTAATAATTTTTTTTTGTAATTTTTGCTAAATCGTTTGGGTGGCTCCCTTTATCCACCATTTATTTACAATAAAATTAAATTTATAACATTACAATTTTAATATGGGTATTACTCGTTTCATGTTTGTTAGCTGGCTAATTAAATCTTAGAAAACTGCCATTTTACTGAGCCAATTGGTGTCATAAAAAAGTCCATCATCATTTTTCGTACATTATTTGCTAAAATCCCTCCGCGTACGCAATTTGTTCTCCTGATATCTTGAAACCCAGTTATGGACAGAGTATCATCTGTATTGTAGCCGTGCCGCCAATGAGGGAAATTAGCTTCTCGTTCAAACGTTCATGTCGGAGAGACCAAATGGCGTGGCACACATCTCTGACTATTTTGCTAATAGTGGAAATGCCTAGCCTATAACTGTAGTGAAGATCCGTAAACGTACAACCACTCGCCAGATATCTGAAACAATAATTTCTTTTATGAAACATCAATCAATCAATCAAAATATGATTTATTGTTATGCAAAAACAGTTAAAAATAATACGCTTCCCGCTGTTCTTATTAAACCGAAGGATCAGTCACAGTCTAACGTGGCTACTAGAAAAGCAGTAACTGAGAATATCGATCCCATGCAGAGTAATTTTGAACTATCCAGAGTAAAAACGCTTAATAATGGAGGCGTTCTCATTGGTTGCAGGAGTGCTGAAGATAATCACAAATTTAGAAAACTAGCTGAAGAACAACTTGCGGACTCCTACGAAATTAGAGAACTTAGGGGAATTAATCCACGGGTTCGAATTGTTGGGTTTACTGATGCATACACTGAAAATGACTTATTACTGATTTTAAAACAGTTGAACAAAGACATATTTTTTAATAATTCTTATTGTGAGGTTGTTAAGGTAAGCAAAACTAAGAAAAATGCAGATCGCTACCAGGCTGTACTACAGATTGATCGCGATACTTATGATCGCCTTATAAAGGTAGGTAATGTTTTTGTTGGTTACGATCCGTGCATTGTTTATGATGCTGTTCAGGTAAGCCGCTGCTTTAAATGTAATGAATTTAATCACTCTGCAACTAATTGCTCTAAAGAACAATGTTGTCCGCGATGCGGTCAAGATCATGTTGTTAATGACTGTCAGTCTCAAGCTCTAAAATGTTCTAATTGTATCAACTTCAATAGTGGCAATCATGGCAATACTGTAAACATAAACCATGCGGCGTGGGATGTAAATAATTGTACTACTTATAAAAATGCATGTGCCAAACTTAAAGCGAATATTCTGGGCCAATAGCAATCATCATATTTATCCGCATCTCGCCCTACTGTTGTCCTGCCTGACTCCTCCCACCACGTGGTACCTTCTAATAATAATAAACACATTTCAGTATACTATCAAAATACGCGTGGTTTACTTACAAAAACATCCGAAATATTTAATAATACAGTCAGCTGTTCTTCCGATATAATTGCTTTAAGCGAAACATGGTTAAATGACTCTGTGTTTAATAATGAAATTATTTATAATGAATATAATGTTTATCGGGCTGACCGCAATATTGGTGCGACTGGCACAACCAGAGGTGGTGGGGTTCTGTTGGCAGTTCATCAGCGTAATAGATCGTCTACAGTAGTCATTAATAGAGGTGAGTTATTTCCCCAGATTGACATCTTGGCAGTTAAGGTGACCTTTAACTATTTTACAATTTTATTTCTAGTTATTTACTTACCCCCGCCGGTAAATGCTGATATACTTGAGAATCTTTTTGATATCATTGTGTCGTTAGAATGTTTGTACGGTAAGAGTGTATGCATTTTGGGGGACTTCAATATACCAGCTTACTCTGAATTTCTGGACGCTGGCACAGAAGGTCAGTGTGTTAGATTACTTAACAATTTTTCACAGTGTATGAATCTTTTACAGAGTAACTTTGTCAGAAATGAAAATAATAAACTTTTAGATTTAGTCTTACATAATACTGAATATTGTATCGCTGAGCATGCTCTGGATGTGCTGGTCCCTGAAGATAAACATCATCCTGCACTTTATATCTCTATTCAAATCTCTCATTCTACCAGTAAAAAACGCGACTTTCCTGTTAACTTGGAAAATAACTTTAATTTTAGAAAAGCTAACTTTCCGCTAATGTATGAAATGTTTTTAAACCTAGACTGGTCATTTCTTTCTAAAGAATCGGACATCGAAACGGCATGTACAGTCTTTTATGAAAAAATGTATGACATTGTTAATATATGTGTTCCCCGCTATAAAAAGTTAACGAATAAAAAGTACCCGCCATGGTTTAATTCTTATATTATAGCGAATATAAAAAAGAAAGCTAAATGCCGCAAAATATATAAAAAAACAGGTTGCCAATTAGAATTACAAAACTTTAAATCTCTTAGAGCAAAGATAAAAACAGACATTGAGAATTCCTATAAGATTTATATTCTCAAGATTGAATCTGACATTGGGAAAGATCCGAAGAAATTTTGGTTATTTATCAAAAATAAACGGGAGACCACTGGCATACCCAATTTTATGCACTTTAACGGTACCGAATATCACAACCCTCAAAATATCTTAAATTCTTTTGCCATGTTTTTTAAACAGTCTTTTTCGGCTGGCACTCTTAATGATAATCTTGAAAATAGCGGCGGTACGCAACAACACAATAACAATAACATATGCCTTAATTATTTCTCTGAGGATGATGTAATTACAGCTTTAAAAAAAATCAAACCCAAATCTACCACAGGGCCAGACTTTATTCCTGCATTTCTTGTGCACGACTGCCGCTATGTCCTGGTTAAACCGCTTCTGGTGCTGTTTAATTTGTGTCTAAAAAATCAGACAATCCCTAGCTTATGGAAGACTTCTAAAGTTGTTCCTGTGCACAAGAAGGGTGATAGGTCGGACATAGCAAACTATAGACCTGTTTCTCTTATCTGCAATTTCAGTAAGGTTTTGGAATTTCTATTGTATGATAAAATATCTCCCGCCGTTAAAAACCAAATAGTTCCCCAACAACATGGATTTATTAAAGGAAGGTCTACTGTTACCAACTTAATTGAGATATCTCAATGTATTGCTGAATCTATAGATGATAGTTCTCAGGTTGACGTTATTTACTTAGATTTTTCAAAGGCATTTGACCGCTTAGATCATAATGTCCTAATTCATAAACTTCAGGCTTTTGGGTTTTCAGATCCACTTGTTAATTTTTTTATTTCATACTTGTCTGACCGCTTTCAGTATGTCTCTCTTTATGGAAGTAAATCTGACAAATACTCTGCTACCTCAGGTGTCCCACAGGGCTCAATACTTGGGCCTCTAATATTTAATATATTTATTAATGACATTGGCCATGATATAAATGTGGACTTTTTGTTGTATGCGGATGACGTAAAAATATTTAAAAAGATCCAGTGCTTAGAAGACTGCTTCATTCTTCAGCGTAGTCTGGAGCAAATAAATAATTGGTGTCTTAATAATAACCTACAGCTTAATATAGGTAAGTGTAATGTCATATCGTTTACAACCAAGGCCACTGTGATTAAGTATAACTATGTTCTCAATAGTGCACCTATCCTTCGTTCTGATACTTTTTGTGACTTAGGAGTAACGTTCGACTCAAGATTCTCTTTCGTCCCTCATGTTAATAAAGTACTGTCTGATGCATCAAAGAGCTACGGATTTATCGTTCGTTGTACTAGGGACTTTAATAACGTCGAAGTATTAAAAATATTATATAACTCTTATGTTCGGTCAAAGCTAGAATATGCGTCAGTGATTTGGTCCCCGGGATATAACGTTCATGTAAATAATTTGGAAAAAGTTCAGCGCAGGTTCTTAAAATATGCGTGGTATAAAAGTGAGGGAGTGTATCCCCCTCAGGGCTTTTCTCACATAACCCTACTAAATAAGTTTGGTTATGTGTCTCTCAGTGATCGCCATGATTACCATTATCTGATTACTCTATTTAAAATATTAAATAATCTATTGGACTGCTCTGGCATTGTTAACAAATTGTGCTTCTATGTACCTCGAATAAATTCTCGCCATAGTACCACATTTTATTTGCATTTAACAAGAACAAACGTTTTAAAATTTTCCCCCATTTTTTCAATGTGTTCTAAATATAATGCTCTCCCCAATTTGGACTTTTTTCTCAGTCAATTTCTTCAGTTAAGAAGCAATTACCTCATTAATTAATAATAATTTAATTGTTTTTATTAATATCATTCTTGTATTGTAGCTTGACAGTTATTTTTATTTTGCTCACTTTAATAACCACATTTTCATTTTGGTGTATTTTATTAGTCTAGGTTTTGGCATTATGTTTTTGATTAGGTTTAGATTAGTTTTAGGTTAACTTTACAATTTGTTACTAAATATAGTAATTGTAATACCTTTTTTGCATTTGCAATTTGTTTAAACCCTGCCTAATATTTGGGCATTGAGCCTGTTAGGTAGGTCTTTTTGTAAATAAATAAATAAATAAATAAATAAATAAAAGTAAATTGCTGACAAAATTGTGTTAAAATATGTATGATTGTATTAGGTAATATACTACAAAGTATTTTTTTTACAGGAAAAGCTGTTATGAAAAAATGGGCAAATATTCGAGATTCTTTTCAAAGAAGTGAGAGAATGTACAAGGCATCTTTAAAATCGGGAAGTGCGAGGCAGCCACCCAAAACTTACATTTTTGCCCAACAGCTACAATTTTTGAAAAAAACTACTGCAGAACGTTCTACTGATGATACCTTCGCCATCGTCGCGGACGCTGCAGATCCAGGTAATGGCGCTGATACAACCTTACAAGAATCTGAAAGTCAAAATGACATCGCACTAGCAATCGACAGTGCTTCTGAAACAGAGGAAACTCCTAGATTTAAAAAATAGGACCCACTGTTAAAAAAAAAAAAGAACCCGAACCAGAATCAGATCCAGTTGAACTGAAACTTATCAATGCCATTAAAGAAAAGCCTAATAGGCATTTTTCTTTTTTTAAAGGCATCACTCCCACACTCGATATATTTGATGACGATGAAGTAGTTGAATTTCAGCTGAAGGTAATGCAAATAATTTCTGAAATAAAGAAAAACAAAAAAAAATAGCTAATGTCAACCAGGTCTACCTCGTTTCTTCTCCTATTTATCGGATGAACCCACTGCAGCCTATTTCTTCTTCGTTTTTTTAACCGTCTATGTAAAATCATAAGTAGTACTACGCGTCCGTTGTTCATTTTAAATTTTAACAATCACTGAAATCGCTATTCAGACTACGAATATATATACCCACTCAGATCATACTTAATTACCCCCCTTGGAAATCCTAGAACACGTGCGGAACATGGTGCACACTGACAAAGAAAACAAAAAAAATACTAACACTAAATACTATAATCTACAGGACTAAGCTGATATTCATCATCTTTGGCTGCTTACTTTGGAAAAAATATTTGATTTCACTAACATTTGCAGTTTTCTATTACTAAGTTGCATTATTCTAACATAAAATTAACAGGTGAACAGTTGTGTAAAACACATTTTTGTATTGTCTAGGTATTATTGTCTGTAGGTATTCATTAGTATTGTATTGACCTACTACTACTATTTGTGTAAACACCATTTTTAGTGTAGCGCCAAATAAATGATTTGATTTGGAAGTTTCAAATATATTCAAATATATAATATATATGTTCTTTTTATTTTGTAATTCCACTTCAAGGATTTCTACTTTAAATTTACGTTTTTTATTATTAAGTTATTTTCTTCTTCCATATGTTTCGTTTTTTTTTGTATGAGCTCATTTTCTTGTGCCAGATGATTGAGTTGAACATCAACCAACAGCAGCTTTTTATCTAGCAAAATGTCATACTTTTTTGCGTGCCTCCTTCGAGTAATGCTTTTTGTTGGTGTCTAAAATAATTAATTTAAAAAAATTTACAATCAATAAAATAGAGCAGCCTTGACAGATGACTTTATGCCCAAAATATTAACTAGCATCATTTTCCGTTTATTTAGATAGAATGTGTTCTTTAAAAAAAAATGCTAATATTCTCACCTTTTAAACTATCTCCGAACTATTTTGGCCCGTTTCTCCAATTGGAAAAGCCAGTGGATCACTAATAGGGGGTTGTAACTGCTGTGGCGTATAATTTTTCCAAGCAGTTTGGTATACTAGGGTACTTTTTAAGGAACTTGTACTCTAAAAATAATGGAAAATACTATTTCACTCAATTTTACAAGTGGTCAAGCTTAGACACTGTCTATTTCGCAGATCAATCTCAATTTTAGTTATCAGCTATCATAGTTCTGGGAAGTGCATGAATATGATTACAACTGACTTGCGACTGATCTACAATTTAAAAAAAGTAAAAAATTACCGGTAATGCCTCTATTTTTACGTCATCTTCATTAGCGCAATCAAAAACAATTTCATTGTTTACCTCTCCAATGAAAGTAATAGGGGCTCCTCAGCATCATCATCATACTGATTATCGATTCCTACCAAAGTCTTTTTATTTAGAATTGAAAATAAAAGTTCATCAGTTTCATCCTTTTTAATTCTTGGAGGAGGACCACCACCTGTAAGCATCGTCTCTTTTCGTTCCTTAGCCAATAATTTCCGCAACTCTTTTTTGCGGTTTTCATAGCACTTTTGAGGCATATAGCATTTCTAAAGGTGGTACTGGTGGAAGACGCATTAAAGCCGTTTTTATCTCTTGTCAGGCCTTTTCATTATTGACGGAGGAACCTCTATTAGTTTTTTTGTCTTCAAGTGTAAATGCACATTTCTGTGCTATTAGACGCAGCAAATGAGCCTTTTCAGAGCTTGAAAAGTTCGGTACTCTCGTTTTTGAACTATCACTCATATTTAAAAATAATAAAATCGGTTTAAAAATCAAAAGAAACTGCGTGAGAAAATAAGAAGCAAGTAAGAAGCCACGAACAAAAAAACAGGCGCGAAAAGGCGCTCGACTTAGGTCAAATTGAATAAAACAATACTCTTCTTTTTGGTCAGTTTTTCTAATAGTTTTTGGGCGTTGCCAAATTTATTTATGGCTAAGGAAAGCTTAGCTTAATTATTTACGGTACATGGCATCGATATTTTAGGCTTCGCTTTAGCTTAAGCTAAGCTTATGTAAGCTTGGCTTAAGGTCTAAAACGGCGAATATGGGCATAAATCTTCCAAACTTCTGGATTTAGTGAGAGATTTGAGGCCGTATATAGGTTTAAATAAATGCCCTTAAAAAAAATTTTATTCGCCGAAATAACCTAGAAAATAATTTTCTTCCATCTTAAGGGGGACTAAACCAAGCCAATATGTCCCAAATGGCCGCAAATAGCGTAAATCGACGTATTAGACTGTAAATAGGTTTTTGTCGATTTGTTGAGCCATTGGAGCCTTTAAAACTAACAAACTAATTGCTTTGGGCGCATGCGTAAGGTTTCACTGTCATTGACATCATTGTTTCTCTGCTGAAGAGGTTTTTTCAATTTAAAGTTTTGTTTATCTTACGCCCGAATGCACCGTTTTAACCTTCAATCTAGATTAGATAATCTCGCTTAAGTTGGTCTAGGGTGTTTCTAATGCACTGGCTATGGATTAGTTAATCTGATTTAACAATCTGGCTGCAGCGCATTTCTCTAGAAATTAAGAAGAGTTTTAAACATAACCTTACTTATTGTTCTATGGTTTTGTCACAATTGTAATTTTGTGTTTTGTCGGTTTTTTTCATAATTCATAATGGAGAAGAATGGTTCTGAAAGTAAAAAAAAGGGTCCCACAATTTTACATTTCAAGAAAAGGAGTGCCTGATGCGGATTATAATAAGCAACAAGTTTAGCGAGGTTTTGGAGAACAAAAAGATTAATAGGGTCAGTGTTGAGGAGAAGGGCGAAGTATGGAAGAAAATTGCAGTTGAATTCAACAATAGGGCTCTCGTAACATGCTATTGAAGTCAAAATTAATTAAAAAGACTATATGAAAATAAAAAGAAGAAGCTCCGAAAAAAGATGGCAGAACATAAAAAAAAACTTATTTAACGGGAGGAGGATCTCCACCTCCTGATTTGAAACTGGATACTGTTGAGGGAATTCTCATACGAATAATTAATGAAAAAGCTGTGAGGGGCTTTCATTCAGAATTTGATTCAAATGTCACTGATAAAGGTGACGAGTCTGCTTACAAGAAAATAAAGGACAACGTTGGAGAGAACACTGAAGATAATAATGATATCCAGTTTTATGAATTTCGCCCAGCTGATTTCAATAGCGATGACTAGTACAGTTTCCAATTAGAAAATAATGTAAGATATTTCCATAATTATTCTTTAATACCTATTTGTAATTTATTATTGTTATTGAAGTACTTATGCAGAAATCAATTACCATTATTTTTACAATATGTAGATTTCTCATTGATTTTCTTTTGATTCCTCAGATAAGAATAGTTACTTTTTTTTAGGTCAATATTGAGCAAGTAGGTGAAAATTTATCAGAAATTTCTGGAACCTTTAAATGAAAAGCTGAGGGTACAACCTTCTCGCTCCAAAATTACAAATGCTGCACCAATGGAACATACTTCTATTATAAACAGAAAAATTAATTCAGGTAATGAGTTTTCTCATGTGCAGCCTACATCTACATTAAGGTCAGGGGGTGACACAATGCCTAAGAATAAAAAAAAGAACACCTCATAATTTAAGAAGTGATAGAGAAGGCCAGTGGGTGGAATTAAAGCTTTAACTGCATCAGATGTTGAAGAAAAATACAATGTTTTACTAGATAGGCGTCAGGTGTTGATTCAAAAACAAATAGAGCAGGCTGCCAAGCTACAAAATTTCTTAAAGCAAAAGCAAGAACAGAAACTTGAAAATCTTAAGCATCAGAAAGAAATTTTGTCCTTGGAAGAAGAAAAAATGCTAAAAATTGAACTTCTTAAATTAGAAATAAAGTACAAGAAATCTTTTCTTTCTTTAAATGTTTAAAAAAAAAACTCAAATTATATTGTTTTTTTATTTTATTAGGTACATATTATATATATTCACAGGCCCTAAGAGTTCCTAGTTTTTGGCTGTTTAGAAAACACCTAGATATAAGTATTATAGTGTCAATATCAATATTAACAAGTTTTAGTTGTGGAAAGATTTTGGAAATATAACAAAAATTCACAGAAACTTTGTTGAGTATTATAACTTCTTAAAAGATTTAAAGAAAATGTAATTTCATTTACATTTAACATTTTATTGGGAATTGGTGTGATGCACAAGGAGAAATAAAAGTACAGCCTAACCCTTTCCGTACGGCTGACTCATATATTTGGCAGGGGGCTTCGTGGCAAATAGACGGGTGCCGAATATGTTCGTCATGTGCTCACTTCCCTTCCAAGCGTCTGACGATTTGAATAAGGCACATATGAGGCCATTATTTGCAAAACTCGCTAATCGACAAAATCTTAGAAAATTGTTTTTTTTGCTAAGTTTATTTAAATTTTAAAGAGGAATCGAATGATAAAATCAGAATGCCACAAAACTCTCTCTTTAGCATGCAAGCACTGTCAAGAAATTATGAATTATATGCAGAATTCGCTCTTTGCTTTGACGTTTTACTTGCAAAACTCGCTGCTTGCTCTACCACCAATGAAATTTGACGGTTGACCCACGTGACGAACACGTTATTTACAGCTGTTTACAAGAAACGTATTTTCAGTAGTTTGTATCCAAACGACTAAACTGGTGTTTTTTTGTCGCATTAGGAAGAGGTTTTATTGTTATGGAGTTAGTAGGTGATAATGTTTTGTCTGTTAAACCTAGTCCTTATGGAAAAGGACGCAAAAAAGTGCTTCAGCCCGAAACACATAAAAGGAGTGTTGATAAACGTGCTAGGTAAGTGCTTTACTTATGATTTTAGACTTGTGCGACAATCGTTTGACTTTTTATACAGTTTCACTTGTATTTCGCGTTCTTTCAACGTTGAGTATGGCTACACAAGACGTTTACTGACCTGAGTTTTATTGTTACAGAAATACACCAAAAGCACTACCGGCCTTTCCAACTTGTGGTCATAATGGACGACCCGGATTGCCGTATTATTGTACCACACTCACGATGAAGCAAATTAAAGATTTTCATGCATACTTTTATGAGTCAAACGATAAAATTAAACAAGACCTTCTGATCTTAGCTTGTTGTAAGGGACAAAAACAGAAAAGAGGGAAATCTAACCACGCTGCAGCGTCGATAAAATACCATGTACGTTTGAGTGGGGGTGTGTTCATTCGAGTATGTGCCAAAACGTTTTTGGGAATCACAAATTTGAGCAAGGACCGCATACAAAGAATTGTAAGAAATTTTGTTGTTACAGGAAAGCTACCCAGGGAACGTAGAGGGGGCAACAGAGTGGGCCCAAAAAATGATTAGAAAAGAAACTGCATTAAAAGATTTATGGAATCCATTACATGTACCGAGTCTCATTACTGTAGAAGCAAGACAAGCGTGAGGGTATACTTGCCATGTGACTTGAATTTTAAGAAACTTTTCGACCATTATCTTCGGAGAGTGCCTCAGCCTATGCATGTGAAGCTTAGTTATTTTTGAAAGTATGTGAATGCTAACTACAACATCGCTTTTGGAACTCCGATGACTGACTGTTGCTCCACTTGCTTGAGAACAAAGGAGCGGTTGAAAGTAACAACTTCTTTAGATGCTCGGCAAAAGTTAGTCACTGAGCATCGTGTTCATATCGCAAAAGCAAAGACTTTTTTCAAACTTCTTGAAAATCCAAAACTCAGCACAACTTACTTTTTATTCGACTGCCAGAAAAACTTGGCACTGCCTAGACTGCCTGATCAAGCAGCATATTTCAGCCAGCAAATGAACTATAATAATTTTACAGTTGTCGCTGGAACTTCTAAAGATAAGCTAATACCAAGAAATGTGTTTTCTTACTTGTAAACAGAAATTGACTCCCGAAAAGATTCTAATACAATAGCATAA
Organism: Polydrusus tereticollis; assembly: GCA_963920685.1. Classification (NCBI taxonomy): domain Eukaryota; kingdom Metazoa; phylum Arthropoda; class Insecta; order Coleoptera; family Curculionidae; genus Polydrusus; species Polydrusus tereticollis. The sequence goes on from OY987332.1 coordinate 86,341,664, forward strand.
GCTTTGCAATATGCTCTAAAAAATTTTGATTTTGATCCCAGCATAGAAACAGTACGTTTGTTCGCTGATGGTTGCGGCGGACAAAATAAAAATACGAATATGATGGCAATGTTAGCTTACTGGCTGCTAGAAGAATCGCCAAAACATATTAAACAAATTGAATTGATTTTTCCGATCGTCGGTCATTCCTTCATTCCGCCTGATCGCATCTTCGGCCTTATAGAAAAAGACATAAAAAAAATGCCTGTTTATTTATTTATTTATTTATTTATTTATAAACAGATATACCATTTTACATAATATATACATAAATTAGATAGCTTATACAACTATAATACAATAAAAAATCAATAATGAATAACAAAAATAAATTCAATAGAAAATAACCATAGATTACAAAATCCTGGCAGACCGGATTTAATACATAAAATTTCAAACCGGAGGTAAGTTTGCTCTTTTAAGATTGTTCTTAAACGATAGCAATGAACCATGCAAATCAAGATTTAGTTTATTAAAATTACGCTGTATCCTTACAATTGGCCTATGCATGCCATAGCTTGTGCCATGGTATTCTGGGTAGAATAACAACCTTGAACGTGTCGCATGAAAAGTCAAGAAAGAAAGTTTACTGAGCAAGTGCGCACAGTTAATGAGGCCATTGACAAGATTAAACAAGAAACACATATCGGCAAAAAGCCTTCTATCTTCCAGGGTATTAATTTTTAAAATATTCATAAGTACCCCATAATTAGTATGATTATTATCTAATGGTAATCTTAATTTGAATGAACATACTCTTAAAAACTTATTTCGAATGCTTTCCAGCTCATTAATATGGACACGGTAAAAAGGCGACCACACCTGGCATGCATACTCCAAAACAGGCCGCACTAAAGAACAATACAATGTTTTAAAAACACTACAAGAAAAATCATAGCTAAATCTGGTTATAAAGCCCAAGGTACGATTTGCACGCTGCTGAATATGAATACATGACTGCTAAATGATAAAGTACAATCCAATAAAACGCCAAGATCCTTTACTTCATTAACTCTTTTTAAACCTCTACCACCCATATTGTAGTTAAAAACTATAGGTTTTTTTATCCTGGCAAACGTAATACATTGACACTTATCGATGTTTAGATCTACGCCATTTAAGTAAGACCAATTTGCAAACAAGTCCAAGTCACGCTGAAGTGTTACACAATCCAGATCACACGACACTCTCTTAAATATTTTGAGGTCATCAGCAAACATTAGAATATCGGTTTTATATACAAATTCCTTAATGTCGTTAATAAACAGCGTAAATAAAAGAGAGCCACAGTGAGAACCCTGCGGCACCCCCGACAGTACATCGATTTGATTAGATACATAATTATTTACTTTAACACTTTGCTTTCTACCTGACAAGAAACTATTCAACCATTCAAGTGTGTGATCATTAATGCCAAACGCTCTCAATTTAGCCAACAGTAAAGTGTGATTCACCCTGTCAAACGCCTTTGAAAAGTCTGTATAGATAACATCGATCTGATAACCTTGTTCAAAGGCGTTCAACAAATGGTCTTGGTAAGCTAGCAGGTTCGTCACCGTGGAACGAGCAGGCTGAAAACCATGTTGCTCATCCCCATGATCACTCCCCTACACCTCCACGCTAAGCACAAAGTTACCAGTGCGTCAAAGAGCTTAGGCATAGTTGACTGTATGCAAACACCCCTATAGTTGGTCATATCACTACGATTGCCTGATTTAAATATAGGTGTGATATAAGAATTTTTCCAAAAAGCTGGGAACACACCAGATCTTAAAGAGAGATTAAATAGAAAATGCAATTGTTTAGCTAAAGTACAAACACAAGCTCTCAATAAAATTGGCGGAACCCCGTCAGGACCACTAGAAGTCTTAGACTTACATGACATAATCTTGTCAAAAACATCCTCTAAGGATATATTAATCCTACCAATGTCAATACAATCTGAGAGACTAGAATAGTAATCAGGAACATTATTATTATTATCTGTATATACTGATGAAAAATATTCAGCAAATAAATTGACCATATCAGAACCATCGTTGCTTACTCTGTGATCTAAGAACATTGAGTCAGGATATCCATTTGAGCGACCAAAATTATTGACATGCCTCCAAAATTGCTGTGGATAATTACTTAAATTTTGCTCTGTTTTAGTAATATAACTGTGATAGCAAGCTTGCTCCAAAACACCACATTCCTCTCTAAGCCGTAAAAATATACGATAATCAGTAGGAGAATTAGTTTGTTTATATCGTTTATGAGCAATTTTCTTATCCAATATCAATCGTCTTAAGCGATATGAAAACCACGCCGGGAAATTTGAACTTTTAAATCTTTTTATAGGTACAAAAAGTGACATAGCTTCGTATATTTCGGAATAAAATTGATTCACAGCAAGATTAATGTCATCCCTATCCAGCCTGGTCTCCCAATCAATATTAGCCAGGAAACCGTTCAGAGATACAAAATCGCAATGTTTAAAATCAAAATACTCTACATCAAATTTTAGACTTTTAGGTTCACTCATAAATGGAATATCGCAAGAGTAAGCAACATGGTGAATAGAGTTGCTCAACAACGGATCCAAGGCCAAATAAATATCAAGGTCATTGCAATGAGAAAAACAAAGATCAAGAAACTTTCCGTTATTGTTAGGAATTGCATTTAACTAAGACAAATTATGATAGGTAAAGGAATGGCCAACGATATTCGCCGCAGACGACACTGGACAAACAACACTTACACCATTGTCAACGTTGACCCACAATGCCTCAGGTAGGTTATAATCCCCAAAAAGTACAAGACGGTGGTCTCGTTGGGCCTCCATCACCTCGGTAACAGCACTGCAGTGAGCAATGTAGATGTCATGACTTGAACTGGGGGGCACATAGACAGCGCCAAGTAATAATTTCCTATTATCACATTTAAGGGACACGAAAAGTTGTTCAATCAACGCAGTTGGATTTACAACACTTTTAGATTTATAACATTTTTTTATCGCCACTAGGACACCACCATCCCTGGATTTTGAACTGCTTGCACTACTTCTATCTGTTCTATAAATATCAAAACCTGGAAAGTCAACCTCCTTTTCTGAATATTCAATAGTCAGCCAGGTTTCCACTATGACTATTGTCAACTAAACCACTGTATAGCTAGAATTTTTAACCACGCGCTGAGGTTCTGTTCCACTGTACACCGAATCTAGGTCAAGTGTATGCAAACCTCAGCACGTTTTAGAGTATAAATACGCGGATCTCAAGATGATCAGGCACCGGTGTTCATAGCCTGGTCACCTCCTAACACACTTATCCCAGGTACTCGCAAATGACCCTTGAGGTGCTGCGTGCCGCCTGATTCCCTACAAACCTCCCTCTTATCCCAGGTACTCGCAATTGACCTTAGGGTGCTGCGTGCCGCCTGACTCCTACGTAACGCCCCACAGTATGCTGGTCGACTGCCTATAAGGAATTATAATTATGGAAGTTAAATAAAGAAGCTCTATGTAAAGTACTCCAATCGTTTTCCTGTGTCTACTACCCCAATACCCAGACACGTGACATGGTGGAGGCGCCTCTCTCTTCCCGGGCCGTCTAATCGGCCTATTAGACGACACACCTGCAATATGTATAGAAGCAATCACGACGAGGAGTCCAGTTACCCCCAACCACCCCTAACAGAAGTAGAAGCTGACAATTTGGTTACGAAGAAAAGAAAAGTCAAAGACCAATTTGAACAGGACGGAGCCACCTCATCCTGGAAGCCGCCCTATCAACATGCGAGACACGGTCAATTAGCAGCGAGGCCAAAGGACCAACCACCCCGAACAATGAACATCACACCGCGAGGAAGCCATCTTCATTCATAGAGGCAGGACCAAGGGATGACCAGGAGGACGCCGGTCAACAATCATCAGCCAGAAAACATCACTGAAGAAGAAGAAAGGGCACTAATGGATTTTCAAACAGCAGCCAACAAGGTGGTGCTAAACGGGCACTACCAGATATGGCCAAGTATCTATCCCCGCCAAGTAAGCGATCAGAATTGGACCAATGGGCATTAAACGCAGAAACCATCCATTCGCCGGTCGCAGAGAGCCACGGATAATTTAGAAGGGTATGGAAATATTAGTTTATTCATTTTTATGATATCTGATTTTAGGCCCTTGAAGAGTGTTTTTTTTCGTATTATAACATTTAACTTAATTTGGTCTTGTTTACAAAAGGTTAATTAATTATTGTTTTAAAATTGTAGCAAGGTGTTTGATTTATTTTAATAACAAAAATGCTGATGATTGTTTATAACTTTTATTTTAGGTAACATACTATTAGTAAACAATTTAAAGGTGTTTATAGCTACGGAGTGCTTAATCCTTGAGAGTATTTTGTGTAATTTGAATTTTAATATTAAAGGCGTTATTTTTCAGGACTGTACATAATATTTGCAAAGTTTTTTCTAGGTTTGGTCATACTGCAAGTTACTTAAATTTTTACGTTTTTTTTAGCTGTGCGTATAGGATGAAACGTGTATGGAGTGGAAGCGATTTGATGAATGGAAAATAGTGACAGGCAGGGTAAAACAGTACTTGTTCGGAGCATAACTACTCAGAGCGTCAAATTTTGTGTCCTGGTTTGCGACGCTCAGGACAGCAAACTTTTTGTGGTTTTTAGGTTGGCCACCGCAGTCTTGCATCCCAGTAGAAGAGATTTCCCAGTTTGTTTAATGTTTTTGAAAGTACGATAGAAAGTTTATGAATATAGTTGTGTTTAAATGATAAAGACGATGAAGCAGTAGTTCTCAACCATATGGTGCATTTGGATATATGTTTTTTTAAGAGGTTTTTAGGTACAGCCCCGTTGAGGCAGAGGTAAACCTACGCGCAGAACCAATGTGAGTCAAGGCGTAGAAGAAGTTGTTCCCAACCATTAGGTGCGGTTGGAGATATGGGTTTTAAGAGTTTTTTAGGTACAGCCCCGTAGAGGCAGAACAGCATAAAGGCAATCCAAGGGTAGAGGAGCCATGATGTTAGCTGAGGAAGTGGTCTTCAGTAGAGTCGAAGTAATTTAGGTACTGACGCAAGCAGGCGTCAAAGAAAGAAGTTTTTCCAAATGAAAAAAGTTGAGAATGTATGTGATAAATGTGTCTTTTTTCGTTGAAAGATTGATATTTGTTTAAAATTAATGATGTAAATAATATTTAATTTTCAGACAGAATTTCAGGAACATTTCTTTATTTGATTTTACCGTGTGTTGCAGTATGGCCATCCATGATATTTTTACATTGAATTTTATATATTTTTTTTTTTTATTTTATAACATAAATGATTGCGAATATATAGTTATTAGACCATAAACGATTAAGATGAGATACTGCATGATGTTTTTCTCTTTGTTCCATGTAACACCCACGTCTCCACCAGTTGGCAGGACAGACAACGGAGGAGCCGGCAACGGGTCAAGCAACAGGCACTGAGCATACAAATCGGAACCAAAAACAATTTTGCATTTGGTGTCAGTGCAACAATTCATCATGAGTGATAGAAGAGATTATTCAAAGTACCGAAAGCCAGGTTTCAACGCTAGATTTGCTGAAGCGCCAGTCGCGCAGCAATATGAATTAGCCCGACGAGATCTCGAGCCGTACCAACCCCGTGGAAGAGGAGGTAACCGAGGCAACAGAGGAGGGCAAAAGAGAGATGCGTACCAAAAGAGTCGCAACGAGAACTTCAGAGAAGCTCGCTCTACTATAACTGAACAAGATTTGTCGTTAGCTTTACGGAATAAGCTATTCCCAGGAGTCAAAGACGGACAGTCAGCTTCTGATAGGCTAGAAGCAGTAAATACTATGAAAGCCATTACTTTATGCATCACCACAAGAGCAGTAGGATTCGGAACAGGACACATTTTCGCATGTTTATTTGAGTTTAATAATGTACCAGTCCGCGGATCGATCTACCAATTTTACAGAGTATGTTTGTCTCTAGTGAGTGTTAAAATCCAACTGGTCCAGAGAGGACTAGCCTGTATCACATCCAATCAGGAAGACTATAATGACGTCAGACTACAGGAAGATTTCATAATCACAGCCAAGGCGGTAACAATCCTGCCAGATCAAGTTAGCTCAGTGATTAATTCAATTGGAAGACTAAAAGTTTATGATACGACTTATGTTCCACGTTTGGGACGTGATAATCATGTAGCGGAAGCAGGAATGATAATTCCTCAAGCTGAACAGATGTTCCCTTCTAGTTGTTTAGAAGCTGTTAGGTGGGTGATGTTAAAGTATTCAACCAGAGACGATGTTAGAAAAAACAGACAGGGCCGGCTCGAAGTCAAGCGAACTGGTGGAACGGGATGAAAAAACAAAGAAAGAAGTAAAGAGGCAAAAGAAAAACTTTGAAGAAATATTTGGTTTAAAGATGGTATTGTAATATAATTGTAACAATGTATAAGGTGATCAGCATACTTCGAGCATTGGGGTCCAATGCTTATCGGAGGAGGGGCATGTCAACTAAACCACTGTATAGCTAGAATTTTTAACCACGCGCTGAGGTTCTGTTCCACTGTACACCGAATCTAGGTCAAGTGTATGCAAACCTCAGCACGTTTTAGAGTATAAATACGCGGATCTCAAGATGATCAGGCACCGGTGTTCATAGCCTGGTCACCTCCTAACACACTTATCCCAGGTACTCGCAAATGACCCTTGAGGTGCTGCGTGCCGCCTGATTCCCTACAAACCTCCCTCTTATCCCAGGTACTCGCAATTGACCTTAGGGTGCTGCGTGCCGCCTGACTCCTACGTAACGCCCCACAGTATGCTGGTCGACTGCCTATAAGGAATTATAATTATGGAAGTTAAATAAAGAAGCTCTATGTAAAGTACTCCAATCGTTTTCCTGTGTCTACTACCCCAATACCCAGACACGTGACACTATAATATCATAAGTACTTGAAGCTACTTTTCTGCGAAGATCGTTCCGTTTGGAGCAAATTCCCCCGGCATTATGATAGTAGCAACTTAAGGGTTGTCGTTTTTTGAATTTCTCTTCTCCTTAGTTATACTAGGAATACCTTGAGAATAACGAATAACCAAATCGGTTTCACCCTGCTGCTTTCTATGGTCAAGTTCCTGGTGAAGCTGTTTAATGTGATTCCTCTGGGACCACGTCATATCCGCACTTATATGATAATTAGATGAACTCTCGACAAGCTTCCTTCTATTTCTGAGACAATTCCGGGCTACATCAGAAGCCACAAAGGATACACGCAAGGGACGAGCACTTCCACCCGGTTTACCTAGTCTGACAGTCTTGAATTTACCTCCATTAACTCCAATAGAGTTCAGTATATCAGTGAGAGCCGACATATCTTGATTAATTCTAACATTTACATCCCCGGCCGAGCTTTCTGGAACTTTATGTATAATAACATTTTTCGCTCTTGTAGTACGTTCCTGCATTTTCCTATAAACATTTTCCGGATTGTCAGTGTGTGGAGGACTGCCATTAGGCAAGAGTGCAGAGTGGTTAGAACATATCGTCTTTAGTTGCTTACTTGTTATCGTGGAAATTAGCGGATACGATGATTTAATCAGAAAGCATTCCACTGTACGAAAAATCGGTATCGATTGGGATGTATTTGATTGGAGAACACAAACAAAACAAGTTATTAAGCTGCCTACTTCATGGCACTTTGAATTTTATAAGGCAAAGCGGTTTATTTTTTACAAAAAAGAAAAAAATGTCCTAGTCCAAGGTGAACCCAATTACTCCATTGACGTTGGAAAAGCTAAAAGCGTTTGTAAGAAAAAATGTTTTCTTTCTTCAATGGCTTCTGAGAAATTACCACTGGGAAAAGAAATAAAGGGGGATAAAGGAACTATTAATGGTGTCCTTTCCAAAAGAACACATCTTGCAGAAAGGTTCTGCTTTACCAGAAGAAACCGTTGATGATTTGGATAATTGCCAAACGGCCGAGAATGACTGCTTCTTTCTTTAAGTTTTAAGTTTTTTCTTTGTTTAGACATTTTTTTAATATGAAAAATGTGATATCTTTATTTTCGTGAATAAATCCCCTACATTACTAATATTGTTTTTGTAATTTTAGATATTTATTTGCAAAACTGGTTCTTTGCAATAAACATTATTTTTTTTCTAAAAATCTGTAAATATATGGCTAGAAACTGCTAATTTCGATTCTTAAAAACTCTAAGCAACATTAATAAAATATTTTACGTCGCTAAAAAAACACTACTCGACCGTTAATCGTTTTTTCGATTTCCCAAAAAAAGGTATTCGAGCAAATAGCAAGTTTTGCAAATAATGGCCTTATATAAGATTTTGAATTGACAGACTGGTGCCAAACCGTTTCGTTCACTTTTGCTTGCCGGATGAACGGCTGCCTAAAATATCCGTCACTGACGAATATTTTCGGCAGCCGGCAACGTCGTAAGGACGGTTGGCATTTCGTTCACGTTGCTTTTTAACGCCAGTTAACGTTAAAATGTCATCAGATGAGCATGCTGGCCCTTCTAGAAGCTCTGATCGGCCTAAAAAACGTAAAGTAGAAAATACAAATTATTGCGGGTTATCCGATATTGATGTGAGAAATATTTTAAAAGATTTGGATTATGATGATTTATATATAAGCAGTGATGAAGAACCGTTTATTGACAGTGATATGCGCCAGAATCTGAGGGTGAAAGCAAGGGTGGCTTGAGCTCTGGAGAAGAAGACGACGATCTTCTCGAAAATATTGACGGACCAGTCGAAACTCCCATTCCTAATGAAAATTTAGATGACTCCGACAACAGCACCCAAAATGTTCAAGATTTTAACATATTATGGAATATTAAAGATCTTGTTCCTGTCGTCCGCCAGCTTGACCAGAGTAATAGTGGGTTAAAAAACAAAAACCTGGAAAATGAAACTGAGAGGTAGAATATTTTTTTAATTTATTTTCCGAAGAAATAGCCAGTATTATTATTGAAGAAACTAAACTTTTTGCTCAACAGCAAAGCGCGAAGAAATAGAAAAATATTGATATGCAGGAGTTCTTTGTTTTTCTAGCACTGACAATGTTGATGCCTCATGTGAAAAAGGCAGACATAAAATATTACTGGTCCACAGATAATTTAGTGGCAACGCTTTGAGATACAATGTCTCGCGATCGGTTTCTATAAATACTAAGGTACTTGCATTTTAATAATAACGAGGTAGTTTCAAATTCCCGTCTTCACAAAAACCATACCTGGGGGTGAGGAGTCCCCGTTAATCATTCATAATGACGTTGAATTACCGGAGGATATTCTAAATATTTTAGGTACTGATCCCGACAAAGGAACTGAAATAAAATTTAAATTGTATCAAGCACTGGTTACTAGATGGCAACATCTTATAACACAGGGAATGGAAAATTTTTAATCCCACCAATAGTTAATCCCGAAATAAAAGCCATTATGGCAACGACAGCTTGCACTAGGGACAAATATTATTCCTATTGTCAAAACCAAATTGGACAAGGACTTAGCTCTCTAGGCAGGGGAATTAATATTCTTTTGGTTGAGGTACAAAATGTTCCCCAATCTATTAGAGATTACCTGTTAATAAGTTTATCTGACACAGGAAAAATCTTAGCTGGACTTTTTCACAACTTATCCATGACACGTCGCCGACTTATTAGTCCGGTCCTGAATAAAAATGTTAAGGAAATACTCGATGCTAGTACCCCTTCAGAATTTTTGTGCGGTACAAATTTAAGTGAACATATTAAAACAGCAAAAAGCTTGGAAAGTACCAGCAAAGATTTAAAGCCACCTGTTCCTCCAACTTTTAAACCTACGAACTCTTTAAACAAAAGGGGAGGAGGTACCTTAGGAACCCACTCACACAATAGATCTCAAGGTCAGTGGTTAAACAGGCAACGCCCGGGTCGTCAAGTGAGGGAGACGCAACCCAAGAAAGGGCAGACCTCAAGTTCGCATCGATACAGGGAACAATACAGGAAAAAGAATTAAGGGTAAGTATAGTCACTGCAGGTAGACTGGCTCATTTTTATGAAAAATGGTTGATAATAACTGATAACAAGATAATTTTAAAATGGGTGAGAGGCTATAGGATACCATTTACTGGTTTACCATCGCAATTTCTACAACCAACTCTTCCAGTACTTTCTCTTAGAGAAAGCCAGTTGATGGAAAATGCAATTGCACATTTAATTAATCAAGGGGCGGTTAGAAAATGTGTCTCTCACCCAAATGAGTTTTTTTTCACGATACTTCTTAGCAGATAAACCAAATAGTAAAAAACGATTTATTCTAAACCTAAAAATATTTAATACCTATATCAATACACATCATTTTAAAATGGAAGATATACGTACAGTAATGCGTCTTATTAGAAAAAATTGTAAAAACCTGTATTGATCTTAAGGATGCATACTTTCTGGTATCAGTAGCAGAACAAGATAGAAAATACGTAAGATTTGAATTTCAAAATATTATTAACGAATTTACGTGTTTACCATTCGGCTTATCTTTGGCACCTTTTACGTTTACAATACTTTTAAAGCCTGTGGTGCAAAAATTACGCTCCTATGGAATTATTTGTGTAAACTACTTTAGACGATTTTTTTATTTTAGGCGACACACAAATTGAGTGTGCTCAAAATACAAAATTTATTATTGACTTATTGATTAGCTTAGGGTTTGTCATTAACTGGGAAAAAAGTAAACTGACACCCTCTAAAAAATGCAAATTTTTGGGTTTTGTTTTTAGTAGTGATACTATAAAAATAGTACTTCCAACTGAGAAAAAAAAAATTAAAAACTGTATTAAAAACATTAGCTCCAAAGATCATTGCAAAATTCAGGAATTTGCTTAGTTTATTGGGGTGTTAGTGTCGGCTTGTCCTGGAGTCAAATATGGGTGGCTTTATACCAAAAAATTCGAGTGAGAGAAAGTAAAAGCCCTTTATCAGAATAACATGAATTACGCGGCTGTAATCTCCATATCAGAAAATCTTATCGAGGATTTTAATTGGTGGCTTAACATCGACAATGCATCTAATGATATTAAGCAGGACTTGCTTGACTTAAAGAGTTTTACAGATGCATGCTTAACAGGTTGGGGAGCTTGCACTTCCAATGGTAAAACTCATTGGTGGTGAACAGGGAGGGACCAGGAAAGCCACATAAATTATTTGGAGTTGAAGGCAATCCTTTTAGCTTTCATGTGTTTTACAAAACAGTTACAAAATAGCAATATACTTATTCGTTCCGACACCACCGCCATAGCCTACGTCAATCGAATGGGTAGTGTACAACACCCCAAGTTAAACAAATTAACGAGAAAAATATGGCAGTGGTGTTAAAAACGAAATAATTGGTTGTTTGCTTCCTACATCAGCTCTCGCGAAAATTGGGACGCTGATTATGAATCTCGGCGGTTGCCCCCCGAAACTGAATGGTCCTTGTCTTTTCTTGCTTATTATGAAATTATGAGGTCATATGGTGAACCCAAAATCGACTTGTTTGCTTCAAGCGACAATTATAAATGCGAGAAATACGTTGCCAGATCCCAAGGCATTCGCAGTTGATGCTTTTACGATATTCTGCGGTAATGTTTTCTTTTACGCATTTCCCTCATTTTCTCTAATTTTACGTACTTTACAAAAAATTAGATCAGACAAAGCAATCGGTATCGTTGTTGCACCTTATTGGCCATCACAAAGTTGGTACCCGTTATTTGAAAAATTATCATTGGAGAACCAATAATTTTTAAGCCTAGTTATAATTTACTCTATTCTCCTTACAGCAGGGCCCAACATCCGCTTGCCCAGAAACTTAACTTGGTGGTCGCGAGACTTTGTACTTAAGAAAATACCCGAATGTGCTATTGAAACCACAATCTGTTCCCTAACAGATGCTACAATAAAACAGTACAGCTCTACATATTGTAACGAAGTGAGTTACGGGGGTTTTAATACCCCCTTTTACGATAAATCAAACTCTCCTCTTACGAGTAAAAATAATGTCTATTTCTGATATCAAAAATGTACCCATTACAAAAGTGCTTATTTTACTTGTTATACTAATTATGAAATTAATAACCTTAATTACCTTAATTACCTTAGGTCTACATGTTAGGTTTAATAATAATAAATATACTGAGTGTACGAATACGACAAGAAACTAATAAATATATTTATATAATAATAGGATATATTTTGTTCTTACACTACACCTCCTACGGCGAAAAAAAAAACAAGAAAAAAAAATGTTTAGCGTATCTATCTTTAGAAATTCTGGTTACTATTATTATTGTACAATTAAGCTCTATTTTTGTGAATTTCTTTGATTTTATTTCCTACTAAAATAACAATATTTGGTGATTTATCTTCTACGACCACATATGGACCGTTAAAAATTTGTTCGAGTTTATTCCCGGTTTCATTTTTTACGAAAACTTGGTCGCCTTTTTTATAAGTTTTCGCGTTAACTTTAGAATCGTGACTTTTTTTTTATTGTATTTTTGACTGAATGAGGTTATTTTTGGCATCATCCCAAGCTTTCTGTAGTCTATATTTTAGTTCTAGTGGGTAGTTATCGAAATTGTACAATGGTTCAGTACCCGTGTCGATATTTGAAGGGAGTTTGCATTGCTTACCAAACACAAGTTCATATGGAGTGTATTTAGTGTTAGTGTGAACAGTATTGTTGAATGCAAAACACCAGAACTGAACCCATGAACTCCAACTGTCCGGGTGTTCTGCTGTTTGTATTCGTAAATAAGCGCCTAGATTTTTGTGTGTATTTTCCAACGACCCTAGTGTTTGGTGATGGTAAGCTGTTGATGCAAGTTGTTTAATTTGTAAAATTTTGCAAGCTTCCTTCAGAGTTGTAGCTATTAATTCTGTACCTTGATCTGACACAATTGTCTCAGGTATCCCATATCTTAAGATAAAGTTATCCACAAAAGATTTTGCAATCGTTTTCGCTTCTTTATTTTGGATAGGGTAACCTTCGACAAATTTCGATAACTCGCACTGCAATGTTAATATATATTTATTTCCGTATATGTCTTCCGGCAAAGGTCCTACAAGGTCTAAAAATAGTATAGTATAGTATAGTATATTTCAATATATGATCCAATACAATAATTACAAAAAAACTATCATATAAGGTACCCTTCAAGGGTGTAGATCGTGACAAGTATAATAACAGTAAGAAATTTAAAACCAGAAATTATTAAAAAGTTACAACATTAAAATATTAAAGTTTATAATTACAATTACAATTACAATGACAATTTAAAATCACAATGACAATTTAAAATCAGGAAGCATTAAGACAGGCAATTTATGAAATATGCTGGAAGTAGACTTTCAAAGATCTCGGAAATCCTTTTCCTCCAAGAACTCAGCAACACTATAGTAACATTTTTTAACTAGAAATTTTTTTAGCTTTGCTTTTTGTTGTTTAGCGTTTAATGTTTTAAAAGATGTAGGTAAAATATTCCAAATTTTGACTAGCATGTATACTATGTTTTTCTGTAAGTAAGAGAAATTGGCTCGATCAGGATATAAAAGGTCCTTCAAGAAGTAGTCCATTTTCTGTGGCGAGATTATTAAAGAAAACAAGGTCTGTCTATACCATCAAACTAAAATTTATTTGTCCCTTTAAGGTGAAAAAAGGATTAAAGAGTGTACATAATTTAATGTCATTTTAGGTTGTACTAGTTTCAACTTTAGTCAAAGTCATCCTCAGCAACCATACAATTAAGAATTATGTTTTTAGGATGTACCTAAATAAACGAAATAAAACAAATTAAAAAGGGGGGGAACGAAGTGGTTCAACAATACATGGCCATAACGTGCACCTTATGCAGCCAATGGACTCAACAGAAGACAATCACCTACACGATGCTACTTTCAGCAATGAAGGAAATTAGATGCGAAAATTGTAATAGAGGACAAAATTCCAAATGGAATCATTTATAGTCATGATATGATGTATAGCTGTCTATAATGAAAATTCAATAAAATAAACGTTTCATGAGTCAACTCCAAGAGGGAACATGATTTATATTTGGTGGGTCAGAATTTTTAATAAGAATAGTAATAAAGTAAAGGGGGGGGGGGGGGGAGGAGGGAAATTAAAATGGGTTAAAATAATTTACGTCATTGAGTTAGTTGGGGTCATCTGAAAGGAGAAAATTATTTCCAATTAAAATTGTATACGAAAATATCATAATCTATGGTCTCATAATTTAGACTTAAATTTGTATGTGAAATATGATCAAGTACTCACCAAATTCTCCATATTTATGGATTATTATTTAAATTATATCAACTTAATCGGGTCTATACAGGGTGTTATGGAAATGACTTATTATATTTTAAGGGGCCACTCCTTAGGTGGTCTAGAGTTACACTTGATAGTTTTTTTTTCTAAAATCGGAAGTATTTTGAATTTTGTAAAATACCTTAAAACCGGACTATGTGCGCCTTCCATGATAGTTCAATGCCCCTGAACACATGTGTTTTTGACAAGACAAACTGCTGGAATGGTAATTGTTTAGTTTAGTGCAATTAATGTTGAATTTTGTGCTAAAATTTCGTATATAGACTAATTGAGGGTAGCTGATCACAATTTTCCTTTTGCGTTTTTACGGCAAATGCACTGGTTTTGAGAAAAAAATGTTAAAGTTTTTCACTTACAGGTTAGGGTATTCTTTCCTTTCAATTTCCTAGATTTTATGGTTTTCCCTTCAAAATATGTGATAAAACTTTCACCAAACTATCTGTTCATAAAATAAGAGCAACATTTTAGCAAAAAAACAATGGAAAAGGCACAAATTTAATTAAATTCGTTGTTAATACGCCGACAAAGTAGAACCGTCTCTTTTCAGATTCATTGCACTCACGTTGCCAGATTGTTCTTCTTTTTCTTGTAATTATTAATGGCTTCCATCCAGGAGAATGATATGCTAGCTCGAGCCAATAGGATTCATTCAATTAATAAAAATGAATTGACAAGTATAGGCAATTTATAATACACTAACAATCTGACAACATGGGTGCAGTTTGCTTCTGCTTTTTTGGCCAGCTGTCAGTGAGCCCCCGTCTTTTTCCAGATAACGTAGAGTTTTCTGTTCGCTTACAAGTTATCCCGTTTTTCAGAGTTTCCTTGTGGCATATTTCGTTTATTTCAACTCAGAAGTGTATACTATGACTCCGACAAGTAATATTTTATTGGAAATAAGCAACATTTTAGGATTACATGCAAAATAACATACCGGTGAGTTAGAAAAACTTTAACATTTTTTTTCTCAAAACCAGTGCATTTGCCGCCTAAACGCAAAAGGAAAATTGTGATCAGCTACCCTTAATTAGCCTATATACGAAATTTTAGCGAAAAATTCAACATTTCCACTAAAGTAAACAATTACCCAAATCAGCTGTTTGGGTCATTGGCGTGTATGTGTTTTGGACCTAATTTTTTGAAGGCATTTTTCTCGAATTTCTAGCTTCGAGCGCCATTTATAGCAATTTTTCCCCAATTCGTCTCGACCTATATATTTACGGGTTAAAAAATAATAAGTCATTTCCATAACACCCTGTATATAACCTTAAAAAATATATAAATAATAATAAAGATACAGTTGATGTTCTAGAAAAATCAGGAGTATACAAGTTGTCCTGTACCCATAGTGAGGATCACTCAACATGTAATTGTTGTTACATAGGACGCACAGGGCGAAAGTTTAATATAAGAATCAAAGATCACCTCGCATTAGTGGAAAGGAATAAAAATAAGCCATTGCCTGCTGACACTCGTTCAAATTTCTCCGATCACATTCTTAACACAAAACACACTTTTAACCCGGACACAGGAGTTGAAATCCTACATGTTGTTCCCAATGATCGAACTTCTTGTTTATGGGAAATATACGAGATTAACAAAGCTATAAAAAACCCTCAAATTCAGGTCTTGAATGAACAGATCACTTTTGACTGTCTCCCCTTCTTTAATTCTCTTCAAATATAAACTCTTGTAATCATGTTTTCACCAAATTTTGCACCTCTATTGTTTTAATTTGGTTATAACCATAAAATAAGATTTTAAACTCTCATACACATTTATCGAAAGACATTACAGTAAACTGTAATTTTGACAACTATTTATACCGCAATTTTTATTTCATTTGTGTAACAATGGTAACTGACTTTTATACCTTTCCAGTCAAGTTGGTTGCATATAATACCAGTTATTTATTGTTTGAGCTTATTTTGTTGCCCTTTTGTAATTATGATTGAAGGTCGTTGTGACTTAGCGACAGGGTGCTTTAATAGCCAGGTTGAATGTATGATTAAATAAAATAAAGTATTCTCTTATAAAGTTTTCTGTGCTCTCTCACATCATTACTTTGATTTATCTATTATAATACTCATATATGTACACACCCCGAATAAGGGATGTTAATGTAGTCTAACAATTATTTATAGTGTATCATAAAGTCCACGTCAACCTCCCTCTACCCCCCCCCCCTCTAGGTTATGACGATTCTTGTTTAAATTTGAATTTGCCGCCTTTGGACTTGACAGTTGATACCCGGAAATACGAAATTTTAAATAATACAAAAAAGAAATTTTCAGTACTGATATTAGAGATACCCTCCATTTTATTGCAACATTCGCTTTGAACAGCATTAAGTCTTAAGTCATGTTCCTAATTTATGCCTCTTTTACCAAAAAGAAAAGAAAAAAGAAAATTTGCAACGTAGACCCGATTAAGTTGATATAATTTAAATAATAATCCATAAATATGGAGAATTTGGTGAGTACTTGATCATATTTCACATACAAATTTAAGTCTAAATTATACTTCGCAGCCTCGTCTCAGATTATAAATACCCTGTAGTTGCAGCGCGACGACCTATCTACGACGTTCAAAGAAAAAATAACAATTTTTTTACTTGCTGATTCAGCATACCGGCCGAGACCGGGCCTCGTAATTGCCTGCTTATTCATTGTATCGTGTCGTATTCTATCGAAAAGTGCGTTCAATATGCCGAAACGAAAGAGTGATGAGTTTTTACAGAAAATAAAACGAAAAATGAAAAAACTGGATAGAAAGCTTAAGGAGCACAGCAGACGTAAGTAAATGAGACTAATTCTTACCTTTGTTTTAGAGATGGGATTATTTAATCATTTCAGTGTATTATTGCGGATTTTAACTCAGCTCTCTGTGGTTAAATCAAAATTATTGATGTACCTGGTGTGATGGCCAGATTTTTCATGCAATAATAATTATTATCATATCCTCCCGAATACCACTATTGGCTTTTTCGGTATGACCCTGAAGTTAAAGCTAAAATATTTTATGCTTATTATTTCGCATGCAAGGGTCAGAGGAGCCGTAAATCTTTACGGCAGGAACAAAATATTATTAATTATTGCCTATCGCATACTATTGATAAATATTTTACGTTGTGCGGTTTCCTGGCGTCAGTTCATAGGCGATCAACATGGTTGGATCCTATGGATACCGACTGTTTAAAGATTTTAAAATAAATTAGAGTGATTATATATTTTATCACAATTATCCACTTTTTATTGTAGGCAGGAAAAGTAGTTCAAGTGAATCGGAGGATTCGGACTCATCGAATTCATCCTCCGCCTTGAATAGTTCCGCCAGTAGTAACCAGGAGCATGGGGCGAAGGTACAAGCAGCCGTGGTTATAGAGGCACCGCCTCCACAGCCAGGCCAGGATACAGCTATTCCAGTTGAAATACTTGGCAATAACCCACTAGCAGTGGCAGCTGTTGGCCCAGAAGTTCATACAGAAATTGCTAGTAGGTGGACTGCTTTTTGTAGGACTGGTGTGGATAAATCCGATAGGAAGTCTCTTATCGAAAGATACCCTAGACCTAGCAATGTAGAGGGTCTCTTACCCCCCAAGCTAAATTCAGAAATAGGAGCTTGTCTGACAGAAAATATGCTTAGGCAGGATAATTTTTTGTTCGTAATTCAAGAGCAAATTTCAGCAGCAATGTCAGCTATCGCTGTTCCAATGAATGTTTATTTTTCAAATCCTTCAGAAGAAACTAACGGCCACTTGCAGGACTTGGCGAACGGAACAAAATTATTATCAGATGTAATGCATTCCTTGTCTAAGCATTGAAGATACGGGCTCTCAAATAACATTAATCTGAATATTAGAAAAGTTGTCATGGACAGGCCTATTGAAGGCCTTCTCTTTGGTGGAGATTTATCTAGCCATATTAAGTCTGCCCAAGAATTGAAGAAGGTCAGTGCGGAAATCAAGACCAGATCCTATCCAAGCACATCAGGTTTGGGCTCAAGGCCATCGATTAAGCCGGTTTCTGGAGGTCATCCACCCTCGAATTTTTTAGTCAAACGACACAACTTCAGTCATCGGAAGAAGGCGGAGGGGAGCAGGAGAGACCAAAGGCCGAAGAAGAGCTGGAAGCGATCGGATTACAGGAAGTAGTCGAGGTAACTAATGTTGCTTGTTTATGTAAATTTTATAATAATTGGCAAAATATTACCAACAACCCTCTAATCTTAGAATGGGTTAAAGCTTACAAACTCCCTATATGTAAAAGACTTGTACAGAATAAATTGCCTCAAAATCCTGTTACCCAATTTTCACACCAACAAATTCAACAAACTATTACGGACCTTCTGAATATTGGTGCTATATCTGAGTCTCACTCTGAGGCAGACCAATTTGTTTCCAGTTTCTTTATACTCAAAAAATCTAACGGATCTTTACGGTTTATATTAAATCTTAAAAAGTTCAACACATTCTTAATAGATCCCCCGCATTTTAAATTAGAGGACTATCGAAGTGTGAAGGACCTGGTTCATCGAGGTAGTTTTTTGTGCAAGATTGATTTAAAAAATGCATTTTATGCAGTAGCTATTGACGATGATTATAAAAAATATCTTAAATTTAAATACAACGGACAGCTATTCTCCTTTAACTGCTTGCCGTTTGGGCTCTCTATTGCACCTTACGTCTTTACAAAACTACTAAAACCAGTCCTTACGTACATAAGAAATTTAGGTATAATTTGTGTGGGATACCTTGATGATATTTTGTTAATTACATCAGATTATGAAGAAGGCATAAAAAATTCCAATACAGTGGTTAAATTGCTAACATCATTAGGCCTTGTTGTAAACAGAGATAAAAGTATATTATCCCCCACACAGAAATGTAAATTCCTAGGATTTCATTTTAATACTGTTTCTATGAAAATGTCGTTACCATTTGAGAAAAAAGAAAAGATTAGAGTAGCCTCAAATAAATTTCTTAATCAAAAAGTCTGTTCTATTCGTGATCTCTCAACTTATATTGGGGTCCTGGTGGCAGCATGTCCAGCGACAAAATATGGTTGGTCACACGTGAAACTGTCAGAACAGGCAAAATATTTAGCGCTTAAAAAAGGAAAGAATAATTATAATAAGAAAATTAAAGTTCCTCCATCTATGAAGGATGATGTTTTATGGTGGCTCAAAATCCATCAAAGTTCAGGGGTTAATATCACTGAACCAAAATATCATTTAGAAATTTTTTCTGACTCATCGAAAACTGTATGGGGGGCTGTATGTAATTCTATACGTACGAGAGGATATTGGAGTGCAAAAGAAAAGGCCTGCCATATAAACATCTTGGAATTAAAGGCGGTACTTAATGCTCTAAAATCTTTTACTAGAAATATAAAAAATGTAAACATTCTGCTTAGGGTAGATAACACTACGGCAATTGCGTATATCAATAAGATGGGTGGTATAAGGTATAAGAAATTAAACAAACTTGCTCAGGAGGTTTGGGATTATTGCGAGATTCGGAATATATACGTTTTTGCTTCCTATATAAACACAAATCATAATACGATTGCAGATTTCGAATCCAGAAATATTCAATTAGAAACCGAATATGAACTTTTTCCGAAATGTTTTGCCAAAATATGTTCAGTTTTCAAGCCTCCAGAAATAGACTTGTTTGCTTCTAAACTTAATACGAAGTGCAGATTATATATTTCATGGAAACCCGACCCGGATTCCATTTCGGTCGATGCCTTTCTAATATCATGGGCACACCATTATTTTTACGCCTTTCCCCCCTTCACTATTATCAACAAGACGATAAAAAAAATTATTAACGTTAAGGCAACTGGAATTCTGGTAGTTCCTAATTGGCCCAGTCAGCCCTGGTACCCCCTGTTTCAAAGCCTTCTTACTTGTGAACCATTATATTTTGGACCTAGTAAAGATTTATTGTTATCTCCTTTCAGAAAACCTCACCCTATGCACAAGAAGCTTATCCTGGTGGCCGGGAGGTTATCAGGACATCTTTTCTTAAGAGATCCGTCCCGGAAGTCGGAATACAAGCCATTCTCTGTTCAATAAATGCCAGCACCCACCGACAGTACGATTGTGTCCTTAAGAAATGGTGGAGTTATTGTGGCAGAAGTCGACTGGACCCCTTTTCATATAATCTTCAAGCGATAATATCCTTCTTGACAGAGGTATTTAATTCAGGAGCTTCTTACTCCAATATCAATACCCATAAATCAGCCTTATCCATGATACTTACTTTTAAAGAAGAGGATCAGAACATTTTTAGAAGGTTCTTGAAAGGCATGTATAATAGTAATCCTCCAAGACCCAAATATGATTTCACATGGGATCCACACCCAGTTTTGATCAAAATGGCGGGATGGTACCCCTTAGACGGGCTATCCTTAAAACAGCTAACTTTTAAAATGGTCATGTTATTGGCCTTGATATCCGGGCAAAGGCTACAAACTTTAGCAGAAATAGATACTAAACATATTAAAGAAACTAATGATAATTTGCAAGTTTTTATAACAGAAAAACTTAAGACATCGGGAAAGAATAGACTCCAGCCAGTTTTGATTCTACCATTTTTTAAAGAGAAGCCCGAACTTTGTTTAGCTTCGGTAACTCTCCAATATTTAAAAGTAACTGCGCCCTTACGACCCAAAAAAGTAGAAAAGCTAATTTTGACTATTAAAAAACCACTTCATGCTGCCTCCACCCAGACTATTAGCCACTGGATTAAAAATATTTTAGGAGATTGTGGAATAGACACTGACATGTTTTCTGCTTACTCGTCAAGACATGCATCCACCTCGGCGGCTTTTAGGGGAGGTGCTAATATTGAATCTATACGAAAAGCAGCGGGCTGGACGGAACGGTCTAAAGTTTTTTCTACTTTTTATAATAAACCAATATTGCCAAATAGTTGTGACTTTGCAAATAGTATTTTAAGAGGGTCAGGTATTCCTTGATGATTTGTTGTTATTACAAAATAAGCGTTCTTTCTTACCTAGTTAGTGTGTCATGTTTGTTTTGTTCTTATTGTTACTATGTTATTATATATTTATATCCTCACCTTTTCGGTGGTTATAAGGAAGATAATTCTGATTGTTATGTCATAGTACAGATTATATACATATATATTATTATCATTATTACATATATTAAATGAGACTTTTTTGCACAAAAATATAAATATTTTATTTCCGTCGGAGGGATTCTCAGTCTCGATTGCCATACTCTTTAAACATCTACAGGGTGTTTATAATCTGAGACGAGGCTGCGAAGTATAATTAGAAGATCAATCGACTTACCTGCAAGGAAGAATGATCCTAATTATACGAGCAGCCTCGTCGAAAGATTATAAACTTCCCGACCCTTCTTGAAACAAGATATTAGATGCCCCCTACCCTTGGCAATCTCAACCTTTCTTACAATGAATAAGCAGGCAATTAAGAGGCCCGGTCTCGGCCGGTATGCTGAATCAGCAAGCAAAAAAATTGTTATTTTTTCTTTGAACGTCGTAGATAGGTCGTCGCGCTGCAACTACAGGGTGTTTATAATCTTTCGACGAGGCTGCTCGTATAATTAGGATCACTCTTCCTTACAGGTAAGTCGATTGATCTTCTAATTATGAGACCATAGATTATGATATTTTCGTATACAATTTTAATTGGAAATAATTTTCTCCTTTCAGATGACCCCAACTAACTCAATACGTAAATTATTTTAACCCAATTTAATTTCCCTCCTCCCCCCCCTTTTACTTTATTACTATTCTTATTAAAAATTCTGACCCACCAAATATAAATCATGTTCCCTCTTGGAGTTGACTCATGAAACGTTTATTTTATTGAATTTTCATTATAGACAGCTATACATCATATCATGACTATAAATGATTCCATTTGGAATTTTGTCCTCTATTACAATTTTCGCATCTAATTTACTTCATTGCTGAAAGTAGCATCGTGTAGGTGATTGTCTTCTGTTGAGTCCATTGGCTGCATAAGGTGCACGTTATGGCCATGTATTGTTGAACCACTTCGTTCCCCCCCTTTTTAATTTGTTTTATTTCGTTTATTTAGGTACATCCTAAAAACATAATTCTTAATTGTATGGTTGCTGAGGATGACTTTGACTAAAGTTGAAACTAGTACAACCTAAAATGACATTAAATTATGTACACTCTTTAATCCTTTTTTCACCTTAAAGGGACAAATAAATTTTAGTTTGGTGGTATAGACAGACCTTGTTTTCTTTAAAAGGTCCTTGTTTCTAGTATCATATATGTGATCATGTTGAAAATCCTTCAAGGCAAAGTCATTCCTAATTGCAAACATTATACATTCATAGATGTAAAGACTATACAGAGTTAAGATGTTGTTATTAATAAATGCCTCCCTACAAGAGTCTAGTTGTTTTATTTTAAAGATTGTTCTTATGCATCTTTTTTGTAGTATAAAAATCCTTCCACTGTCAACAGAGTTTCCCCAGAACATTATTCCATATGTAACTCGAGACTGGACAAAAGCATGATATGCCGACAGAGCCGCAGGGATGTTAATGTTATTGGCAATCACAGAGATGGCATAGCAATATCTCGCAACATCTCCAGCCAATAGATTCACGTGTGCCTTCCAGTCTAGCCGTTTATCAAGATTCACTCCCAGGAATGGCAAGCTTTCAGCCGAGTCAATTTCATTATCTAGAAATTTAATGTTAAGTTCCTGTTCTTTCCTAGCCCCGAAAGTTAAAAGCTTAGTTTTATTAATATTTAGGAGCAGATTGTTGGAAGTAAACCAGTCATTTAGATTATTTAGTGTTATTTCGATGTGATTCTTACACTCGTCTAGATTATCTGCCTTATATAGCACAGAGACATCATCCGCAAAGAGTACAAATTTGTTATTTATGACATTTACAATATCATTTGTGTATATTAAATACAAAAGGGGGCCTAGGATTGAACCTTGTGGCACTCCCCTTTGTATAAGTTTGCTGTTGGACATTAACTTTACTCCCCTCTCATCAATGTCGATTACTCTCTGGGTTCTGTTTGAGAGGTATGATTCAAACAGCTGCAGCGAGATACCCCTTATACCATATCTATTCATTTTTTCCAGCAATATCTTATGGTCCACACTGTCGAAGGCCTTGGAGAGATCCAAACACAATGTTGCAGTTGCTTTTTTTTCATTTAATGATTGACTTATTGTTTTTAATGCTTCAAAAATCGCTGTTAATGTAGACTTGCCCTTACGAAAGCCATATTGTTGGTTTGCAAAAATTTGGTTTGCCTCAATAAAGCAAATAAGACGATCAAATAATATTTTCTCAAATATTTTATTAATGTTTGACAGCAAAGATATCGGTCTATAGTTGTTAAAATCATCTTTCTCCTTTTTTTTGTATATAGGTCTCACCAAAGCCTCCTTTAACAGCTCAGGATACACCCCATTTGAGAAGACTAAGTTTACTATGTGAGTAAGGGGTGATGTTATTAGTACAGCCACAGTTGTAATCAGTTTGACGGGAATCTCATCATATCCAACTGACTTTTTATTTTTTAAGTTTGTTATGTAGTTAAATACTTCCTGTTCTAATACTGGCTCTAGGAAGATACTGCTTTGATTTGTTTTGATTGAAGAGAATTGTATTGTTTTGTTTTTATTAATGACCGGGCACGCCGTAATAAAAAAATTGTTGAAATCATTTAGCAAATCATGTTCTTTTTTATTGGGAAATGAATTAAAAGTTGGAATGTTCTGAGTGCTATTACTGGTTAATTTTTTAATAAGAGGCCATGTTGCTTTAGATTTGTTTTCTGAATTTATGATTATTGAGTGATTGTGCAGGATTTTAGCTTTTTTTATTAATGTTTTTAATATTTTCGAATAGGCTTTATAATGTTGCTCAGAGATTATTCCCAGCAGATAATTTTCATATAGCTTACATTTATTTTGACATGAAATTTTTATGCCATTGGTTATCCATGATCTTGACTGTTTATTGGTCTTGCAGCTCCTGAGAGGAAACACCATATCAATTCTCGACTTTATAGTATTAATAAAAGTGGTATATGCTTTGTTTACATCAGCTTCTGTCAACACGTCATGCCATGCACAATCCTGCAAACTCAGAAAAAATTGTTCACATTTGCTATTGGAGAATATTCTTTTCTGAACCCCTGCCATCTTCCCCTCTACAAGCGCAACATTCAAACCAATACACTGGGCTTTATGGTCAGAAAGGCCAGAGAAAATGACTTCATTATCATAGAATTGATCAAAATTGGTAAAAATATTGTCCAGCAGAGAGGCAGTAGTCTTTGTGACTCTTGTAGGTTGAAATATTCTTTGTTCAAAGTTACAATTATAGAGAAGGTCCTTGAATTCCACTTTCTCATTACTTTCCAGCATAAAATTAACATTAAAATCTCCACAAATTACAATCTTAAAATCTAGGTATTTAATATATATAACATTAAGAATAGCTTCAAATTGCTGAATAAAGATAGCAAAATTACCCAAGCATGTTCTATATATTGACAAGACTAAAATTTTTGCTTTTTTATTTGATACACATGAGACTTCTAATTGACCTTCAATGCTGCATAGTTTGACCTCTTCTACTTCATAGAAGTCTTGTAAGTCTTCTCTTATGAGTATGCATGTTCCTCCATGTATCATACTTTCCCTGGAATAGCAGGACATCATTTTATAATGGTTCAGGACTATGAAATCGACCTCCTCTTCTCGCAGCCAGTGCTCAGTGAAACATATCAAATCAGGCAATGTGTCAATTGTATTTAAAAATAATTCAATGTCTAAGGTTTTGTTTCTCAGACACTGAATATTTTGGTGTAGTATTTTTATTGTTGATTTTTGTGTTCCCCGGGAACTCTCATCATTGATATGTGAGAGTTGTTGTGTCGGCCCCGTTCCTGAAGATTCCGAAAATGGTTAATAACAATGCCTTTAGGCCATAGACTTGGAGACATTATTTCTTCCTTCGCGCTTTGTGGAACTGCTAATCTAAAGGAGCTTTGATATCTATCCTTCCTTGTTTTCATTTTATCACATTTGCATCCTTCAGCAAGCTTCAGATTTTTTAAATATTCAATAATGACTGAAGGCTCGAGTCCGGCTTCGAAGCCCGACAAGAATATTGAGGAAATCCTAGGAGCAGCCCTAAGAGAGCTGTGAGACTCGCTTGTACCAACAGACTCGTTTGTACCAATAGTTGGCTTAGGACGCTTGACTTCGGAATGTATGCGCCTTTTTCGGGTAACCAGCCTGAAACCTTCAGAATCTACTTCTCCTTTTTTAATTGTATTATTAGTTTCTGTTTCTACGTTGTTTACATTTTGTTCGCTTTTGTTTTGCAGGTTAGATGAATTCGACAGATCTTCTCTATTTATGTTTGTTGACATTTGTTTAGGTCGTTCGACTTTATTATTTACCTGCTGTGAAGTTTGGCCTTGGGTTTGTTCGTTTGCGCAGACTGGAGTTACACCAGGTGATATACAGTCGGTTCTTGTCGTGATGCCATGTAAAGTTCCGTTTAACGGCAGTGGAGCCGGAGTCGCTCTTCTTTCTGGCATTAGTGGCATAATCTTCTTGGTTATTTTTTCAACAAGGGTTTTTTCCATGTTTACCATTTTTTCATTAACGGAATTTTCCATCATATTTATCTTTTTGAGTACCTTATTGAAGCAATCCTCCATAGTTTGGTTCTTCAACTCGGTTATTTCCCTTTTTAGTAGATCAATCTCTTCATTCTTTTCATGCATCGCTTGGTTTATTAATTTGTTTACTTCGTCGTCGCGGGAGTTTTTTACGCACCCCGGACACAAGATAATGCATTTGCTACCACTGGCGACTTGTAGACCCGTTATTCGTAGGGCACATGATTGGTGGTAGATCGTTGAACAAGTTGCACACTTCGCTATTGTTTTATCTACGCCACTTTTACAGTATTTACACTTTTTCGACACACTTTCTGACGACGTATCCTCACTGGACGCCATCTTTCTAATACATTTTTGAAAAGCGGAAGAAGCAGTTGTGGTTATTGACATCGGCTCAATATTAGGCCTAGAATGTTTAAACCTTTGACAATGATCACAACGTTTTACAAAATCGCTAACATCTGAATGCAAACTTGGCCAAAAATAGTACTTCTTTATGTTATTATACATTCTGTTAATGCCCGTATGACCGCCGCTCGGTAGAATGTGGAAATTATTTAATATTATTTGCCGCATTTCTATATTAGATATATTTTGTACATCTTTTATAATTGAAATTTTTATATTAGCCATTTTTAATTCTGAGGGATCCCTACCTATAATATTTATTAATTGCGCATTATTATTATTTTTTAAAATATATATTTCTGGTACCTTATATTTTATGCAAATATTCTTAAGTTCTCTCAACGATGCACTGCATGCGAACGTCGATCGAGAATTCTTAATTTTTAAAGCATTTTCTTTTTCTGAAAAAATTATATGGCTTGTACAATAATCATATTTTTTTTTTGATAAATTATTAAATTCTAATTCTGAAATACAATAAGCTTCACAAGAATTTTTCTGCGGTTTTAAAAGTTTCACCATTCCTGGGTGATCAAGCCATTCGTGTACGGAACTGTCAAAACTCTGCTTATTTAATTCTTTCTTAGCTTGTTGCCTTGTCATAACAAACATTGTGTTGCACACGCTGTTTGCCATTTGTTTCAGTTCTTCCGATGTAGTTTAGATTCTAGGTAGTGCGTCTGCTACTACATTATTACTACCTTTTACATATCTAACGTCAAAATCATACTCTTCTAACAATAATCGAAATTTGGTAAGTCTGCTAGACGGATTGTTCATTCCAAAAAGGTAAACAAGAGGCCTATGATCCGTGTAGATAATGAATTTTCTACGAAATAGGTAATTTCTGAAACTTTTTACTGCAAAAACAATTCCCAAAAGTTCTTTTTCAATAACGGGATAGTTCACCTCTGCCTTATTTAATTGTCTAGAAATATATGACACTGGCGAACCATCTCCGTTCGAAAAAGTAGCTCCTAAAGCTTTATTTGAAGCATCTGATGTCACTATAAAAGTGTTGTCTTCAGAAAAATTTGGAAACTGAAGCACTGGTGGGCTCACTAGTGCTTGCTTTAGAATTTCAAAAGCTTCTTGGCATTCTGGTGTCCATTGAAAATGTACACCTTTACGCGTTAAATAATTTAATGGAGCAACTATTTGTGCAAAATGTTTTATGCTTTTTCTATAAAAATTTGCTGATGCCACAAACCTCTTGACTTCCTTTTCGTCTTTTGGTACAGGATAGTTTTGTATAGCCTGAACCTTTTGAGGATCGGGACAAACACCGTCTGCCGAAATGACGTGTCCGAGATATAAAAGTTCTTTTTTCAAGAAGTCACATTTTTCAGGATTTAGTTTCAGATTAACGTCGCGTAATCTTTGCAGTACTTTTATTAAGTTACTGTTATGAGTTTCTAAAGTATTACCGAAAATAATTAAATCGTCTAAGTAAACAAAACACGACGAATAAGTTAATCCCGATAAAGCAATTGACATCGCTCTAGAGAAAGAACTAGGACTTATCTTAAGCCCCATTGGCAGTCTAGTCATTTGAAACTGTCCTTGGTCAGTTACAAATGCCGTACAAGGCCTACTTTCTTTTTCTAGCTCAATCTGATAATATCCTTGCGATAAATCTAAATGCGAAAAATATACAC
The DNA here is from genome assembly GCA_963920685.1 of Polydrusus tereticollis. Taxonomy (NCBI): domain Eukaryota; kingdom Metazoa; phylum Arthropoda; class Insecta; order Coleoptera; family Curculionidae; genus Polydrusus; species Polydrusus tereticollis. Next base: position 86,369,840 of record OY987332.1, read on the forward strand.
GGTAATGGAAATTTATCATCCTGTATATTTGAATTTAACGTTTTTCTATAATCTATTACCATTCTCCACGTTTTATTTCCTTGCTCATCGGCTTTTTTAGGTACTAGTAAAATAGGGGCCGACCAGGGAGAAGAGGCTTCTTCAATTGTTTTTTCGCGGAGCATTTTATCAATTTGGTTGTTAAGTTCCGTTTTCTGAGAATAAGGTAAACGATAAGGTTTAACATAAACAGGACTTGTGTTAGGTTGTAGATGAATTTTTTGTTTGTAAATTTTGGTAGTAGTTAAAGTTTCCCCTTTTAAGTGAAAAACATCCGAATATTTAGAGCAAATTTTTTGTAACGAAAATTTTTGTGATTTTTTAAGATGATCTGATTTTACTGTGTTTAACAATTTATCTACTCTGTTTACAGTTTTGTGGACTGGGTTATACTGACATATGTCATAATAGTATAAAGGCACAATTTTTGGAGCAACATTTTTTATGTTCACATCTTGATTGCGTGTATTGAGAATTCGTACCGGAATCCGATTAGAAATTGATTTTACCAAAATTCCTGCCACAAATACATCTTCACAAATTTCATCCGCTATTACAACGCATTCTTCATTTTTGTTCATATGAAAATATTTTATTACTTCATGTCTAGCCGGTATGCAAGTATAATTCTCATATTTCGAGTGTATAGACGTTAATATTTGTTTATTATTTACATTAAATGAAAAAAGAAAGTTTTCGTAGTCTAACTTTGCCAAATATCGCATAAAAAAATCTGTTCCAATTAACCCATGCACATTGTCCTCAAAACTGTCGATCAGCAAAAACTCGTGACATACTTCTTGAATAGAACGCCGACATCACAGACGCCAGATTCTACTCCTTATGAGGTCTGGACAGGACAAAAACCTATACTTAGTCATACAAAAATTTTTGGCTGTCAAGCATATGTTCATATACCCGATAAGAAGAGGACAAAGTTGGAGCCTAAAAGTCAAAACTTGGTTTTTGTGGGTTATGACAAAAATTCGACAAGCTACAGGTTGCTTGATCCTGTCAAGAGAAAAATCACTGTCTCAAGAAATGTAATTTTTAGTGAAAAGCTCAATGGCCTTCAAGAAAAGCCAAATAAAGCCAAAAAATACCCTTGGCCACATATGATGACGTCACAGAACTTCCTGAAGCCAATGAACCCGACAATGTTGATCTAAACAGTGAAGAAGAAGATGAAGAGCAACAGGCTGAAGAAAGGGCCCCAATCCTACGACTACAGAGAGCAATTAAAACACCCCTTAAGTATCAAGATTACGAACTCAATCTTGTCGAGACTGACATTCCCTTATCCTATGAAGAAGCTACGACTGGTGAGAGCTCAAGTCAGTGGAAGTGTGCTATCAATGAAAAGCTTGAAGAATTAAATAAGAATAAAACATGGGAACTAGTATCCTTGCCACCTGGAAAGAAGTCCATTGGTTGCAAATGGGTCTTCAAAGTCAAGCGGGATAATGAAGGTTAGATCTCAAGATACAAAGCTAGATTGTATGTGTTCAGCTTGCAATGGACTGTATAAAAACACTATTCTGATAAAACAACAATCAGCTATTTTATTGCAATAACTTTTACAATGTTACTGAAAACAACTAACAAATACTAACAAATAGTACTGACACTCTTCTAGTTCTGTCAAGAGTCTCGTTTACGTCAGAATCGCGAAAAAGATGGCAATGTTGCCATCTTTAGTATTTAATCATAGACATGCCGCCCGCCTTGAAATATGATTTTCAACACAAAATATTTAAACGGCACAAATTAGTCATTGTCTTTAATGGGCAATGCACACAGTTTGGAAACGGCTCTTTTAACAAAAGTCTTATCACTGCATTGCACAGTTACGACGCGTATGACACTATCCGATCCCTGATGGAGTTCAGTTATGCGACCAAGCTTCCACTTAAACACTGGAACATTGTCCTCCTTTATTAAAACTAAGCTTCCTATCTTCAACAGCGATGGAAAGTTTTTTCTCCATTTGGTACGTGACTGCAACTCTGACACATATTCCTTGCTCCAACGCTTCCAAAATTGCTGGACAAGAAGTTGCAAGTGTTGAAATTTGCTTAAGCGATTTTCGGCAACGGTGGTGTGGTCTTCTTCGGGCACCGAAGACAACGGTTTGCCCACCAAAAAATGAGCTGGTGTGAGAGGCGTCATGTCATGAGGGTCTGAAGATAACGGAGATAGTGGCCTGGAGTTTAAAACTCCCTCAATCTGAGTTACTACCGTGGTTAGATCCTCATAGGTCAGACTAGCATCACCTATTAAGCGCTTAAGATGTGCCTTAATACTTTTGACGCCCGCTTCCCACAATCCCCCAAAGTTAGGTGCTCTCGGTGGTATAAAGTGCCACGTTATACCCTCAGCTGACAAAGAAGAAACTATGTCATCGTTACTTGAACGCAAAAATTCTAGCATAATGGAATTAGCCCCCACAAAGGTAGTTCCATTATCTGAGTACAAGTGCAATGGCTTACCTCGCCTAGCTATGAACCTTTTGAGGACCGCGAGAAAAGCCTGACTGGTCAAATCCGTCACTACTTCTAAATGTACACATTTTGTAGACATACATACAAATATGCATATATATCCTTTTTGTAATTTAAAATTTCTAGTCTTTCTATCTCTTATAAATATAGGCCCTGCGTAATCTAAACCGGTATTTGAAAAAACTGGTTGAAAAGCAGTTAGTCGACACTCTGGTAAATCTCCCATAATATAACCTGTTGTTGTAGGATTAGCCTTAAAACACTTAACACAGCGTTTTACTATTGATCGAGCTATTCTGCGTCCACATATCGGCCAAAATCTCTGCCTAACAGAATATAATAATTGTTGTGGTCCACAGTGTACTAGTCGCTTATGCTCTTGTTGCATAATTAGGAAAGTAAGATGATGCTTATTATGTAAAATCAGAGGATGTTTCTGACTATCAGAAATAGAAGCCTTTCGAATTCTACCACCGACTCTAATCAATCCATTTTTATCCATATAAGGATTAAGAGACAAAATATGACTTGAAGGTAACACACAGGAACCTTTTTTTAGAAGAAAATACTCCTTTTCAAATGATTGAATTTGGGACATTCTTATTAAACAATTGAAAGCATCATCAAGCTCCGAAACGGTTAAAGGACCACTAACAGCCTCTTTATAACGAATACGTCTAAAAAATCTAAAACAAAGGCCAATAATATGTTGTAACTTCAATAAAGAAGAATATCGAGAAAAGTCAAAATCTGGATTGTCAAAAACATGAGCGGAATAAGCAAGTACTTTTTGCTCTGGTAAATCGTCTGGCACTTCAGACAAAACTTTATTAGTATCCGGAAGATTAGAAAACAATCTGATCGGTCCTTTCCACCAAAGATCAAAGTTTAACAAGATATCAGCGGAAATTCCTCTGGACAAACAATCAGCGGGGTTTTCATCGGAATTCACATGAAACCAGTGACTTGGGTCACTAACTTCATGAATCTTCGTCACTCTATTGGCGACGAAAGTCTTCCAACGACTTGGACATCCTTTTATCCACCACCAAGTTATAGATGAATCTGTCCAATAATAGAATTCGTCGATATGGAGTTTAACAGACTTTTTAACTTTATACATGAGCTTTGCAGTAAGAACTGCAGCACATAATTCAAGTCTCGGCAGGCTGATTTTTCTAATAGGTGCAACACGAGATTTTGAAGAAAGAATATTGGAATCTACATATTCTCCAAACTGTGTAAAACGAACCAAATACACACATCCTCCATAAGCCTTCTCCGAGGCGTCTGCGAATCCATGGATATGGATAACTTCCCAATTTTCTGATAAAACACATCTAGGGATACTCAACTTATTTAAAACCTCTAAATTTCTACAAAACTCTAACCACTTATGGTTTAATAAAGCTGAAACTTCCTCATCCCAAGACAAACGTTCCTGCCATAGCAGTTGCAAAATTAGCTTAGCAATAACTACCACTGAACCCAGGAGACCTAATGGGTCAAATATTTGACTGGTTATTGATAAAATACGTCGTTTTGTCACACTACTATTAATCGCAATTCTTTTTATTGAATAATGAATATTATCATCTGCCGCATCCCAGAATATTCCCAAAGTTTTATTTTGCTCTCCTTCTCCAAGCCGTAAAATACTAGAAGATAAGCTACTATCTATCTGAAAATGATCTAACAAATCTGACCTACTAGAAAGCCACTTTCTGAGCTGAAAACCTCCTTTAGATAAAATTAAAGATATATCTCTTTGAAGTTGTAACAATTTCTCAGTAGAAAATGCTCCAGTTAACAGGTCATCTAAATAAAAACAATTCAAAATGGCATCACTAGCCTCGGGATATTCAGACTGGAAATCCAAAGCTAGCTGTTTTAAACACCTAACTGCTAAAAATGGAGAAGAAGCGAAACCGTAAGTCACGGTATTCAATTCAAAACATTCAACGGCTGCTTCGGGATTATCTGGATTTTTCCAAAAAATTCTTTGGAAACGACGCTCATTTGGATGTATTAGTATTTGCCTATACATCTTAGAGATGTCTGCATTAATAACATAAGGAAAAATTCGAAAACAAAGTATAATCGAAAAGAGATCATTTTGGATGGTAGGGCCAACATGTTGTGCATCATTAAGTGAAACACCGGTATCACTTTTGGCCGAACCATCAAATACCACTCTAGTTTTGGTCGTCAAACTCTCTTTTTTGACCACAGCATGATGAGGTAGATAAGAATGCTGAACATCACCATCAAATTCTAATGAAAAATCCTTAACCTTAGACATATGGGCCATATCTTCATATTCTTTTAAAAATATAGTATACTCATTTTTTAATTCGGGATTTTTATTTAAACTCTTTTGCAACATATCTAGTCGCTTAAGTGCGATTTCCTTTGTAGAACCTAACCTTTCAAAATTTTCATTAAAAGGAAATTTAACCACAAACCGACCTTCGTCGTTTCGCGAATAATTTTTAATGAAATGGTGTTCACAAAATTGTTCCGACTTAGATAATAAATTTTGGTCTCCAAGACATTCTTCAATTTCCCAAAACTTCGCAATCTTATCATCTATAGTTTCATTTAAAGTAAAACAACTCATAACTTCATTTTTCGCAATGTTCGCGCTACTATAGGAGCCGCTAACAATCCAGCCCAATCTGGTTTTTTGAAGAACTGGTTGTCCAGGTATCCTAATCTGTTTCATTAAAAGTAATCTATAAAATACATCTGTACCCAACAAAATATCTATATTACCCCGAACATTAAACTCCTCATCTGCTAATTTAATATTTCCAGGTATATTCCATCTAGAAATATCAAAAGAAACTGCCGGTAAACCTTGAGTAATAAATTTAATTACTAAACAACTAATATTCTCACTATAATCATTAATAGCCGACATTATTTTAATATTTACTTTCGAATTTGCCGTAGTGGATAAGGCATTACCTACCCCCATAATTTTAAAATTAACTGGACATTGATTTAAACCCAATTTATTTACTAAACCCTCGGTAACAAAATTACTTTGAGATCCTGGGTCAAGCAACGCTCGAACCGTATGAGGTTTGCCTTTACAATCGAAAACTCGAAGATTTGCTGTTGCGAGAACCGACAACGCTGCAGATCCGTCTGCTAACGCATGGCCTGCTGTTGAAGTCACCGGGTCCAACAAGGAAGACGGAGACGGAGTATCGTTTGCCTTAACCGATCGTTCCGTCTCTCTTGTCTGTTCAGTTGGCCTTCTATTGTCATTCCTATCCGGAAATTCCTTTAAATGTAACAGAGTGTTATGTTTTTTGGCACAATGTCTACAAGAAAAATTGCTAGAACAACTCGTGTTATTATGCTCAGAGCTAAAACAATTTTTACAGAGTTTGAGTTTGTTAATAGCTGCAATTCTGTCTTTGATATTTAAGTTTTTAAAAATAAAACATTTATAAATTGAATGTTTTTTATTACAATAATAACAAGAGAGTTTATTTTCAATATCTTTTTTATCTTCGGACAGACAGGTATGACATTTTACTCTACCACTTTCTTTTTGACCTAACTTGTCCTTTGTTTTTGAAGCTTCTAGCTTCTCTAGAAGCTCACATTTGGACTTTAAAAACTTATTAATATCCAAGAATTTCGGTAACTCATTATTGGCAATAGGATAAGATTCCCATTCTCTTCGGGTAACCGCATCAAATTTACTTGTAATTAGGTACACCACTAAGGTATCCCAATTATCAGTTGTTTGTCCTAAGCTTTTAAGACTCCGCAAATTTTTATTAAATAAATCATACAATTTTCTGAGATCACTATGACCTTCTTTTATGACACTAGGACATTCAAATAATGCTTTAACGTAATTAGACACAATAAGTAGCTTATTTTCATAACGCTCAGTAAGAAGTGACCATGCGGTTTTATAATTATTATTTGTGACTTGCACGTTAGCAATAACTTGCAATGGCTCACCCTCTAAAAACGATTTTAAATAATAAAATTTCTCGACATTACTAAGAGAAGAATTGTTATCAACAATTGCCTCAAAGGCATCTTTAAACTCTAGCCAATGATCATACATACCATTAAACCGTGGCAATTTTATGTCTGGCAATTTTATTGTCCTCCGCTGAGGTGTAACCGAGGTAAGCCTTGCACTAGCGCCATTTGAGCTTTTAGATTTATTTGATCCTCCATCATCTGAGGAATAAAACTTATTTATTATCAAACGCATCTTACCAACAAGTATATAGTAATCTTTGTCAAATTCTAAGCGCATATCTTGCTCAGCTTGTAAAAGCCTATCTAAATCTCGTTCAGAACTACCTTCTTGGGGGTCACTACACAACACGGACTCGATATCATTTTGAACATCTTCGAACTCTGATAAAAGAGTCTCTACTCTCTCTAACCGAGCCTGTATTTGAACAACCTCCAACTCTGAGGGATTACTTTCAGTAAGAGAATCTATAAAATTCTTATTTCTAGTGAGCTGGCCTTTAATATTGCCCCTTTTATTTTTTAAACTTTTTAATTCAGACATTTTTTTTTTTTTTTTAACAATTTTATGTGAGTAAGCAAAAAGCTACTAGACTAAACTATAAAGGATCCAGCACAGCAATAAAACAAACTTGTTTAGCCAAAAGCATAAAACAGACTTACATTATAACTTTATAGCCTCTTTTCATGCACAAAACTTTACCACCGTTGCTACTCCAGTCTGGGATTAAACAACGTAGGCCTTGCTAACTTCTCCAAGATGGACACTGACTGGCGTCGCACCAAGAAATTGGCTTTTTCTTCTTCACTGATTCCAATCCGGGTCGTTTGGACCAATGTTCAGCTTGCAATGGACTGTATAAAAACACTATTCTGATAAAACAACAATCAGCTATTTTATTGCAATAACTTTTACAATGTTACTGAAAACAACTAACAAATACTAACAAATAGTACTGACACTCTTCTAGTTCTGTCAAGAGTCTCGTTTACGTCAGAATCGCGAAAAAGATGGCAATGTTGCCATCTTTAGTATTTAATCATAGACAGTATGCAAAAGGATTTGCACAAGAACAAGGCATCAATTATAATGAGATTTTTGCACCCACAACCAGATACGATTCAATTAGAGTGCTTCTTTCTAAAGCAGCAAAACAAAATTATGAGATCAGACAGTTCGATATCAAAACTGCTTCCCTCCATGGACAGCTGGAAGAAGAAGTGTATATGACAATACCCGAAGGTGTGCAGTGTGAACATAACCTTGTTTGCAGACTACAAAAATGGACTTAAACAAGCACCTCGGTGCTGGAATACAAAGTTTAACCAGTTTCTAAAAAGTTATGGATCTGAGCAAACAGAAGCTGACAAGTGCGTGTACATAGGTTATGTTAATAATATGAAAGTTCTACTAATAATTTATGTAGACGATGGACTAATTATCTCACCTGATAAAATGATTTTAGAGACAGTTTTGACTCAACTACAGACAATGTTTGAAGTGCCTGCTAGTGATGTACTAAATTATTTTGTTGGACTTTAAATTAAACGATGTGAGGATGGGTCAATTATCATTAGTCAACAAAATAATATCAAGCAAGTAATTAAGAAGTTTGGCCTCGAAGATTCAAAACCAGTGAGTACACCTGAAGAACGACATACAAACCTATCAATTGAGACTATTCAGTTACTCTCGGATGTTCCATATAGACAAGCAGTTGGATCATTAATGTTCGCAGCAATAGTAAGTCGACCTGACATTATGCATGCTGTGGGAGTTGTAAGCCGATATTTAGAAAACCATAGCATTATGCATTGGAAAGCTGTAAAACGCATAATAAGATATCTAAATTAAACTATTGACTATGGCATAAAATATGAGAATACAACTAATATTGACGATTTAGTTGGTTATGCAGATGCAGACTATGCTGAAGATTGTCAGACTAGAAAACCGACAACAGGCTACGTTTTTAAACTGTGCAATGGACCAATCACGTGGGCAAGTAAACGTCAACAAAGTGTGGCTTTGTCGACAACTGAAGCTGAATATAAAGCTGCCTGGCTACAACAGCTGTTAAGTCTGGATCTAAGTCACAGATGTCTAATTATAGACCGATATCTCTGATAAGCATTTTCTCCAAGATAGTTCAAAAGGTGATAAAAAGTCAAATGATTTCCTTTATTGATGAATGTGTTCATACCGATAGCTTACAGTATGGATTTTTAAAAAATAGTAGTACCCTTAGTGCAACGTTAGACTTTATGGACCATCTTACAACTAAGTTAGATAAGGGTAATGTGGTAATTGCTGTGTTTGTTGATCTGCGAAAAGCATTTGATGTTGTTAGTCACAATGTTTCTCTTGAGAAAGCTGGAAATGATGAGGATTAGGGGTGTACCACTTGAATTAATTAGGACTTATTTATGTGATAGAATGCAATATGTTAGTATGGACAACGTTGATAGTGAAGTGGTGGTGAATAATAGCGGAGTACCCCAAGGATCGGTTCTGGGGCCGCTCCTCTATTCCCTGTTTGTCTTAAGCTTGAGTATCCTGGGACTGGATGCAAGGTATTACACTTTCGCTGATGACACAATACTAGCTTACTGTGGAGATAGTGCTGAACAGCTCGACATGCTGAATAATGACGACTTACTAAAATATTATAAATGGACTTTAACTCAAAATCTTAAGATTAATTTGGATAAAACCAAATATATGATATTTAAGCAAAAAAATAAAAAAATAAATAATTTAGAAATAAGAATAAATGATGTAATATTGGAGAAAGTTCAGTCAGTCAAGTATATGGGCCTTATGCTGGAGGAAAATTTAAACTGGAGTACACATATACAATATATAAAAAGTAAGATTATTCCTCTGATTGGTGCTGTATTTAGATGCAGAGATTTTTTAACAAATAACGCCAAGTATAAAATTTACAATGCTTATATCCTCTCAGAATTAAGATATCTTTTGCCTATATGGGGTACCTGTGGTAAAATCAATTTTGAAAAAATACAAATCCTCCAGAATAAGGCGTTAAAAGCACTATTTAGATTGGATTATCAGACGTACACAGAAAATTTATATAATATGCTGCATATTTCACCCATTGCTCAGATACTCAAGATTGAACAATCTAAACTAATGTTTGAAATAACCAAAAATTTGCTAAAAACAAATACTACCATTGTCAATGTCAACGAGATTCATTCATATGACACAAGAGCAAGCAATAATATACAATTAGGTACTGCTAGAACAAACAAATCTCTCTATAATCCGATAAGCGAAGCTTCGAAGATTTTTAATACTCTTCCTCAAACTTTAAAAAATCAAGTAACCTTCAATTCAATTAAAAAAGAAATAATATTGCATTATACCTAAATAACTGCCTTTTAATAACTATTGCCGTGCCTCCGATACCAATACTTAAAGTATTGCTTAGGAGTTGTTTTGTTAGTTGAGTATTTCTATATATAAACTTTATAATCTTGTAATTATTATACTTGAATAAACCAAATATGTTGAAAAAAAAGTGATATTAAAGAGGTTGTGTCCAAACCTATGATGTTGTTCATTGATAATCAGAGTGCTATTAGACTTATAAAGAATCCTGAGTTTCATAGTCGTACAAAACATATAGATGTGCATTTTCATTTTGTGCGTGAGAAATTCGAAGCTGGCTTAATTTTTCCCAAGTATGTAGCATCTTGCGAGCAACAAGCAGATTTGTTCACTAAGGCTTTGCCTAAAAATACTTTTGAAAAGTTAAGGGATGCCCTTGGTATAAACGAATTTTAAAAGTGTTGTTTAGTCTAGGAATGTTAAGCTTAGGATCTTTGTTAAAATATTGTAAAATGTATTTCAAATGTGGGAGTGGTAAAAGTAATATTGTTTGAAACAATTTTACACCCCTTTCTACTTTTGTATTTATAACATTGTTCTCTTGTATAGGCAACCTACAATAGATCTGTTTGCATTGTTGGCTGCACATATGTGAATTGCTTCGCCATCTTTTATATGTAGTTATCAAAACTTTCTTTCTATTATTAGCTCGAGTAAGTAAGTTAAGAGTGACATAGTAACTTAATAAGTCGATTATGGCCGTGCACTGACGTTTTTGTTTATCAGTTGTTAATTATTATAAAGCTTGTTGCTAACAAGACAGTGTTTATTCTTTTACCTAAACACAAGTTTTAGTATTTTCTGATTATTTAATACTTATTTGTAAATAAAAATAAAATTTTTCGTGGAAATGTTTTTGCACCTGTCTGTTGTATTTATTTCTATTCGGTATAGTTAATATGAAATACTTACTATGATATAAAAAATGCAACAGATTTGGTTTTTTATATTTTTATTTTAAATAGATACATGATTAAAACATTAAACAGTAAACAGAATTCATTAAAGTTATAAAATGCTGTAAAATATTTATACAGTAACAACAAAATATTAATAGGTGTTGGACTTAAAATAAACATTAAAAAATATTATATAATGTAAATTTCTATTTCAGTTAGAAGCAAAACCTACAGGAGTTACGAGACTACTCAGAAGGACGCTTTCCACGAAAACCGCTGGCTAAGCACACTCTTATCTTTAACTAGGAAGTTTATAAATATAACTTAATCCTTTAATTTGCAGCTTTATACAATTTACTATTGTTAAAGAACGTTGTACCGTTCAAGTAATAAATTCGCCCTGTAATTAAATTTATTGTTTTTTTAAAAAGTTGCGTTAACGAACCTCAAAGTTAACTGGCCCAGTCGGTAGGATACATTTCGGTACGGTTCCAATAGTCGACAAAAATCGCGACGCGTGCGAACTGGTGATTTTCAAAACTTTAACCGAAAAAATCCTAAGAAGTGCAACAACAGAAAAACCGTGAATTCATGAGCAAACCATTCTGGGACGAGGAAGAAAATCGCCAACTCCAAGAACGAGAGCAGCTAGGACAAACATCGCCGAAACTGACCTCAACCCATAAGTGAAGAACGAGAGCAGCTAGGACAAGAATCGCCGAAACTGACCTTAACCCGTAGGTTAAGAACATGAAAATTTGGATACTAATGTAAGTTTTGTTTTCCATTTTCCAATTTTCCCATTTTGTTATAAGTGTATAGTATATCGATAGTTCTCACCTTTCATTTTTTAACTTTCTTTTACAAAAAAAAAGTTTACATGCAAAAACACAAATGACTGAAATAGACGACTTAACACAGCAACTTCTGAATTCATTAACAACCGAAAATACAGTGAATAATACCACCGAGAATAATACAGAAACGCAGTTTCAAGTACCTCCAACCCCAAATCAAATAATTCAACCCCCTAGACTAATAATGCCTGGAACAAATTACCAATTATTAAAATTATATATTGACATCATTCCTCATTATAATGGTGACGCCCACACTTTGGGAATTTTTATAGAAAGTGCAGAAAAACTTTTAAATACTTTTGCTGGACAAGACAATAATCTAAACTCATTTTTGTTAAGAGCAGTTATTGGTAAATTAACCGGTAGGGCACTAACATTGATTGGTTCTCGAATTGAGTTACGAACTTGGGAACAAATAAAAAATGCATTAAACTTATGTTTTGAAAATCAAAGAAATACTGAATGCCTTGTACAAGATTTACTTTCACTTTCTCCACAAAAAAATGAAACACCTTATAATTTTGGTATGAGAGTACAAGACCAGAGAAGTTTGATTATTTCTAAATTAAATCTTAGTGATTTTAATACAACAGAAAAAATTATTTATTTACAAAGTTACGACAATCTAGCTTTAAAAACATTTATTAAAGGACTTAACGGTCAATTACAAAATAATATAAGACTAAGAGATCCTAATTCTCTAGAGAAAGCAATGTCTTTAGTAGTTGAAGAAGAAAACTTTTCTTATAGTCAGAATATACATACAAATTTGAATTCACAATCAATAAATATGATACCAAGATTAACGCCTTTAAGACCATTCTTTCAAAAACCACCACAAAACACAAGACCAAGTTTTCCCCCGAATTTCTCTAAAAACTTTACACCGAGAACAGGTTTTCCAAATCAATCATTTACCCCAAGACCATTCTTTCCAAATCAATCATTTACCCCTAGACCATTCTTTCCAAATCAATCATTTGTACCAAGACCAAATTTCCAAAATCAATCTTTTATACCAAGACAAAATTTTAGGTACCAAAACAATTTTACTAACAATACTAACAGACCCCCTTTTAATCGAAGTTCCGGTCAAACTCATATTAGACCCTTCGCGCAAAGACCACCATTTTACCAGAATAGACCAACGCAAATTAATAAAACAGAACCGATGGATGCTTCTTCCGGCAATACGCGTATCAATCATAACAATATACAAAATGATGACACATTTAAACAATGTTGATCAATTGTGATTTTGAAAATCAATATTATTCAAACGAAGTTTACCCGACAGAAGGTTACTCGACAGACCAATATGATTTCCCTTACGATTATAATAATTCTCAATATTTTCAAGAACTTGACCCAAATAATTATTATCACACTGAAAACGATTATCCAGACACCCACGTAAAAGATCAAATTCAAAATGCAACTCAATCAACAAACGCGATTCCAAGTACAACTACTAATCTCGGAAATACATACGATAATAACAATGGAAATATAAATTTTCGTATGAACCAGCCTCACAACGAAACAACTTAATTACCCTTAATTTTAACAAAGCCAATTTGCCATATATTTATATACCCGAATTAAATGCAAACTTTCTTTTAGATACTGGAAGTTCACGTAGTATTATTAATCCAGAATTAGCTAAATAAAAAAAAAGTGTCCATATTTCTCTAAGAGACCTGAATATAATATTGAAGCAAAAGAACCAACACAAAGTCCCGGTCTCAATAAATTTAATATTTAAAACAACTAATTGGTTACATGTTTCGCCTATAAGGCATCATCAGACCTAAAAAGAAGTCAATAATCACGTATAAAAGTAAACAAATCTACTAGTAAACCCACCTGATACACCAAAAAAAACATTTGAAACATTTTTTAAAAAGAATAAAAATGTCAAAATATAAAACAAAAAAATAGTTAAACGTTACAATTACATCACTACATGACAGTCAGAACTTAAACTAAGAATTGTATATAAACAAAAACGGTATAACAAAAAACTAAAAGTATAAGGTTCGTTAAACAAGTCCAAGGTATATTGAACGGGGAGAAGATGCAGTCACCTAGAGAGCAAACTCAGCCCAAAATGTAACAGCCATCGACTCAAAGTACGAGCGTACCAAAGTACCGGCATCAAAAACATCAATGTTGTCAATCAAAATAATTTGGCGGACCGGGGAAAATTTATAGGTTAAATGTTGGTCACTAGCAGTCCGTTGTTAGTTATTCAAGTTGCTAAAAATAAAATAAGGCTCGAAATTAAAGACCTCATTAACGCAGGTAAGGATAGGGCTCTTTTTAGCTTTCGTTATCTCAAGTTTTTCTAATAGATTTAGTTTTTTACTCTTGTGACATTCATGCAAAACATTAACATTTTCAGATGGCGAGAACTGGTGTTTTGATTCAAGTAGATGGTTCGCAAAAGCAGACTTAGTGTTGGTTATACCCGTGTTCTGGTATTTATTAAATAAGCTAAGATGTTCATGAACTTGCTGGCGATTCTCCTGCCCGATTGTCCAACATACACCGCCGGACAATCCCCACAATTTAGCGAATAAACTCCTGATTTTGAAAGAGGGTCTACTTTCTTTTTAGTGTTGATTAAATGTCGCTTAAGAGTGTCACAGGTCCTGAATGCTACTGCGATGTTGTGAGGTTTAAAAAATTTTGCTAGTTGTGAGGAAATGTTGCCGAAATAAGTTAGAGCTCTATAATTTTTGTTTTCCTGTGTATTAGCATGTATGATGTTATAGGTTAGTTAATATTTGTTTACAAACTTATAATAAAGTTTATTGATTAATCTCAAAGGGTATCCATTATTTCTGGCAATCAGTTTTATTATATTAAATTCCTTAGTGAACGCATCTCTAGACAAAGGTAGCTTGAAAAGTCGGTAGAAAAGAGAATTGAAGGTGGCAAACTTATGAGAAAAGGGAGAATTTGAATCGTACTGAATAATGTTATCTGTAAAAGTTGGTTTTGTATAGACTTCAAAGTTAATTCTGTTGTTATTTCTTATCAACAGTAAATCTAAAAAAGGTAATTGCCCATTATTTTCGATCTCAAGTGTAAATTCAATATTCTGGTGTAGATCGTTAACGAAACTGAGGAAATCTCTTAAATCTGAATCACTGCCATTCCAAACTTTACATACGTCATCAACGTATCTTTTATATGCAAGCAAAAACCCAGCGAATCTACTATTCATGATTTTGCTCTCTAATTCGCTCATAAACACCTCGCTCAAAAATGGGGAAAGACAAGAACCCATTGCCAATCCTTTCTTCATTTTTGAGCGAGGTGTTTATGAGCGAATTAGAGAGCAAAATCATGAATAGTAGATTCGCTGGGTTTTTGCTTGCATATAAAAGATACGTTGATGACGTATGTATAGTTTGGAATGGCAGTGATTCAGATTTAAGAGATTTCCTCAGTTTCGTTAACGATCTACACCAGAATATTGAATTTACACTTGAGATCGAAAATAATGGGCAATTACCTTTTTTAGATTTACTGTTGATAAGAAATAACAACAGAATTAACTTTGAAGTCTATACAAAACCAACTTTTACAGATAACATTATTCAGTACGATTCAAATTCTCCCTTTTCTCATAAGTTTGCCACCTTCAATTCTCTTTTCTACCGACTTTTCAAGCTACCTTTGTCTAGAGATGCGTTCACTAAGGAATTTAATATAATAAAACTGATTGCCAAAAATAATGGATACCCTTTGAGATTAATCAATAAACTTTATTATAAGTTTGTAAACAAATATAAACTAACCTATAACATCATACATGCTAATACACAGGAAAACAAAAATTATAGAGCTCTAACTTATTTCGGCAACATTTCCTCACAACTAGCAAAATTTTTTAAACCTCACAACATCGCAGTAGCATTCAGGACCTGTGACACTCTTAAGCGACATTTAATCAACACTAAAAATAAAGTAGACCCTCTTTCAAAATCAGGAGTTTATTCGCTACATTGCGGGGATTGTCCGGCGGTGTATGTTGGACAATCGGGCAGGAGAATCGCCAGCAGAGTTCATGAACATCTTAGCTTATTTAATAAATACCAGAACACGGACATAACCAACACTAAGTCTGCTTTTGCGAACCATCTACTTGAATCAAAACACCAGTTCTCGGCATCTGAAAATGTTAATGTTTTGCATGAATGTCACAAGAGTAAAAACTAAATCTATTAGAAAAACTTGAGATAACGAAAGCTAAAAAGATCCCTATCCTTACCTGCGTTAATGAGGTCTTTAATTTCGAGCCTTATTTTATTTTTAACAACTTGAATAACTAACAACGGACTGCTAGTGACCAACATTTAACCTATAAATTTTCCCCGGTCCGTCAAATTCTTTTGATTGACAACATTGATGTTTTTGATGCCGGTACTTTGGTACGCTCGTACTTTGAGTCGATGGCTGCTACATTTTGGGCTGAGTTTGCTCTTTAGGTGACTGCATCTTCCCCCCGTTCAATATACCTTGGACTTGTTTAACGAACCTTATACTTTTAGTTTTTTGTTATACCGTTTTTGTTTATATACAATTCTTAGTTTAAGTTCTGACTGTCATGTAGTGATGTAATTGTAACGTTTATCTATTTTTTGTTTTATATTTTGACATTTTTATTCTTTTTAAAAAAATTTTTAAATGTTTTTTTTGGTGTATCAGGTGGGTTTACTAGTAGATTTGTTTACTTTTATACGTGATTATTGACTTCTTTTTAGGTCTGATGATGCCTTATAGGCGAAACATGTAACCAGTTAGTTGTTTTAAATATTAAATTTATTGAGACCGGGACTTTGTGTTGGTTCTTTTGCTTCAACAGAATTAGCTTATAAACACTATTAAAATAATATCTCTCAGGAAAATTTTAATATACAAACAGCTCATAATATTTCATATCACAATGAAGTAGTATTACTACCTATTTTTAAAATATTCAATATAAACGAAATGCATACATTTCACCTTTTTAAATTTAGCAAGAAATATGACGGACTTATTGGTACTGACTTTTTAAGACAACTAAAAGCCTCAATTAATATAGACCAAAAATTATTAAGTACGCCATACGCCCGAATTAAAATAGTATATGAACCTGAAGAGTTCACAGAGTTTAAAAGTAATTTGAAAACGAATAATCATATTATTATAATTTCACCAAGAACCGCACAAATTTGCACAATTCCTGTAAATACAGAAAAAGGAATAGACCTCCTTAATCATATAATTTTTGCCAAAAATGTTGAATCACCCCGTGCTATTTGCAATATTAAAAACTTTTGTGCTGTTACTACAATAATTAATGCCGATGAACGCGAAGTAGAAATTAAACTACACACACCATATGAAATTGAACCTTTAAATATTTCAGAAATTAATTTTATGGATAAAATGCAAACCGACCATGATTTAGACGAAAATATCGATAATACCTTAAAATCAAATTTAATAAATATCCGATTGGATCATTGTAATATTGAAGAGAAAAATGCTATTAGAAAACTTTGTTACAATTTTACAAAAACTTATAGATACCCCGAAGTTCATAAGCCGAAGTTAAAGGTTAAATTCAAAGAATGCTCGATCAAGGAATCATTTAAGATTCAAATTCACCCTGGTCATCCCCAATATGGGTCGTGCCAAAAAAGTTAGATGCCTCAGGCATGCGTAAATGGAGACTAGTTTGCGACTATCGTAAACTCAATGAAAAGACTATTGACGACAAATATCCATTTCCCAATATAACTGATATGTTAGATAAACTCGGAAAAAGTCAATACTTTACTATATTAGACCTTGCTAATGGTTTCCATCAAATTGAAATGAATCAAGACGACGTTTAAAAAACAGCATTTTCAACAGAAAATGGACATTACGAATATAAAAGAATGCCGTTTGGTTTGAAAAATGCGCCTTCTACATTTCAACGTGTTATGGGCAACGTCCTACGTAGTTTACCAAGCGAAATATGCGCAGTATATCTCGACGACATAGTAATTTTTTCGACGTCACTACAGGAGCACATCGGAAGATTAAAATTAATGTTTGTACGTCTTGTTATGCTTAAAACGGGGGTCGGTATTATCCTGAAGGGATGGTGAGATAAAATGAGACTTTAAAGTATATATACCAACTTTACCCTTTTAATTTCCCAAACTAGCTCATCAGGGTGGGTTCACTGGATCTCATATCTGGTCCTGTCCAATACCATGATGCCACTAAAGCATTACTACCATACTTACTTCTTACAGACCATGGAACATCAAGTTACAATCTATAAAGGGCGCCAGACAGTTTTTACTATAAGCAAAACTGCCAAAAAGAATATAAAATATAGAGCCAAAGGACCACAAACAGGCAAATCAAACACAAGATAAGGTTGACTGGTTTATATTAATAAAAAACTACCCTGTAATTGGGTGAAGCCCTTAAATAATAGGGTGTGATTTAAATGGTCATAAGATTAATACGGCCAAGTACAAACTAGGAATTCTCACTTCCAAAGTAACAGAAATGCTCTATGAGCAATATTTCAAGAAAAGTTTCACTAACTAGTAAAATAAATGAGTTTAACCTGGTATACTCAGCGCAGTGATGTCGACATTACCTTACAAAATGCTGGCACCTTACAGCATTATAAAAGCGTGATAATTAAGTAAAAACACAGATATGAATAAGGTTAACGATTTAAAGATTCATAAAATAAATTAAGGAGGTTTCAGCAGTCTAGGTTAAGCTTGCCTTCAGCCACAAGAAAGCTTACAAGGTATCTCCGCCAAGAGATGTAAAAAAAATTAATAAAGTAACAGGGCCTTGGCAAACGCTTAGACTAGTCTGTCTGAGACTATAAAAAATGAAATCATTGGTATTATTTTAAAAAACTTATCTGTCGCTGAAATGAAGGTCCATGTACTCGATCAACTGCTACCAGGCCAAGGAAAAAGCCGGTTGGATCTGCTAGCAAAGCATTAATCGGTTATAGGCTGGTAAACCAACTATCTATCACGGGTCCAAAATCCCATAATTTTAGGAGACTTCAAAGGTAAACGTCCAACATGTCCCGAAATACCTTGGGTTGGCTTTAAGCCAGAAAATGTACCCAGACTAAAAACCCTAAGGAACCATTGTTTCCATTAGTAAATAATGTAAACCAGAAAACTCAGAAGGCAAAATTTTCCCTTTAAAATAAAAGACATGTGCTGCCCCTTTATTTTAACCTCAAAAAAAAATCTTTAAAAAACTCAAGGTCGCCACATGGTCAAACCCAATATATCTACATAAAATTAAGGTAAATTTCACCTCAAAGTATCAATTTTCACCAAAAATTTAATCATAGAAAAATGCAAAAAAAAGAACCAAACTTACCTCTCAATACCATGGAGGGCCAAAGAAAACGTGTCGCAAAAAAGCCGATGTTCCGTAGCTATAACGTGAGTAAAATCCGAGAAACTCGCTAATTAATCCATAAAAACAAAACCTACATAAGGCCAATTAGGATTAATTAAAATTGAAGTCCAGCCAACATATCCGCTACACAGCGTGAATTTTCCGAGGAATTCGTCCGTCGGTCTGGCTTCTTTCACGTTTGGACATAAAGTGAAATGGAGACCCTAGAAGGATTTAAGAAAAACGAGGAAGTGTCAAAAATTGATCGACAGGGAATTCGCCACAGAATCAAGCTCTAGATGTTCACTAGGTTCGAGTGCAATTCTACTCTAGGTCAGTAGGCTACTTGAAGAGAGTACGAATGAGAACAGACCTACGCCCACCCTATCGAACCGTATCGGCGCATAAAATAAGTCGATGCAAACGGCCGAGCGAATAAACGGTCCGAGCGACGTACCAATAAAAACGACCAAACAGCTGACTGGCAAATTTCATATGTAAACAAATTCAAATCTGGTTTTACAAATGTATTACGATGGATTAAAAAGGAAATACGAAGCAAGAGAAATCACGATGGATATCAGAAATAAATGGCCATAATTGATTACCTGAAAAATTTAGTAAAGAATGACCGAAATACAAGGTATGCTTGCAATAATACATAGTTAACAAATTCAGACCATTACACCACTCCCCTACCAAAAAAAAATTACCCCGTAATTTTCCCTAAAACCTAAATTACCAAAGTAGAGAAAACAGGTGTATTACTAAGTGAAAACCGACCTCAAGGTGAAAATACCCCTAATAAAAAATTACTACTATCTAAAAACCAAAAATATTCCAACGTACATCTCACAGGAAAAGACACCAATGAAGTTCCCAAGGAAAGAAGTAAATGCTTCAGACTGCCACAATGGTTAAACGTGTCCAAGGTAAAAACAAAAACAAATAATAAGAAAATAAAAGAGAACGATGTTAATGTGAATTTGAACGTTAGCTAAAATTGCGTTGACATCCAGATCAGTGTGGAGCAACCTCGTATCATAGCCGCAAAATGACAAGTCTGAAAAATAAACCACCAACCCGAAGAAAAATCAAAGATATCCCCCCATGGGGTGTAAGCTGAAAGGTGGAAGAAAAAAAGAATTACAAATCAAAAGTAAAACAAGGATAACCCAAGAGTCCACCATACAAATGGGAGTGAATTGTAGTACCCACCAAACTAAAGAATACTAGGAAGTATTGTAAAAAAAATCCAAAATTTATTTTAGGGTGTTCCGAAAGGCGGCACTATCAAAAATCCTCCAAACTCAAACGAAAAGGGAGCTCAGGACCCATACAGTAGTACGACCCAGCTTGTTTCCCGAGAAAGCTAAGTTCCGGAAGCCCAAGTCAATACCCCCCATACAGACCCCTTCCAATTTCGGTTCTAACCTAAGTTAGAGATGAAAATGGAGCTATTTAATACCCAACGCCCACCGGGCCTGTAAAACAAAAATACAATTTTAAAAATCCTTAACACTATCTTTAGTGTAAGGACCAAAGAGACTAGTGGAACTAATCGTCTCATACTAGGAGAAATCGTCAAAATCGGTATAACTTATCTTAAAGCATTTCAAGCAACTTCATAATTCAAAAACTGCAAGAGAGTTACCAAGAGAACCTAAATATGCCAAAAAAAAAAAACGAAAGAGAGCCAAAGGGTTGTTCAAAAATTTACCCACCGCTAAGGGTAGTTAGCTGAAGACTAACATCCTAAAACCAAAAACTCTAACGAAGTCTCACCACATGTCGTATCTGCACTTATCCCATTTCACGCTAAGATAATTGCCAACACGCCGTAGGCTAAACCGCCCCATCCCTTCAGGATAATACCGGCCCCACGTTGGGCGCCAGTGTTATGCTTAAAACGGGGGTCGGTATTATCCTGAAGGGATGGTGAGATAAAATGAGACTTTAAAGTATATATACCAACTTTACCCTTTTAATTTCCCAAACTAGCTCATCAGGGTGGGTTCACTGGATCTCATATCTGGTCCTGTCCAATACCATGATGCCACTAAAGCATTACTACCATACTTACTTCTTACAGAAAAAAAATTTAGTAAAGAATGACCGAAATACAAAGTATGCTTGCAATAATACATAGTTAACAAATTCAGACCATTACAGTCTTAGAAATGCCAATCTGAAAATACAATTAGATAATGCGAATTTCTCAGCAAAGAAGTAAGTTATCTATTCATAAAATAAATATTCACTTTACAACCCCTTATCATCACGACTCAAATGGTATTGTTGAAAGATTTCACTCTAGTATTATTAAACACTTACGAAGATTATTGGAAACACACCCAAGCGAAAAACAAAAGTTAATGAATTATGCTATTATTGCCTATAATAATACTATCCACTCAGCAACCGAATACACATCTTTTAAATTAACTTTTGGACATACCAATGCAACAGACCCACACGAAATATTTATTCCCCAAGCTTTTTATTCGGACTTAGAAATGCCAATCTGAAAATACAATTAGATAATGCGAATTTCTCAGCAAAGAAGTAAGTTATATAGGACATGTGATTACACCAGATGTAGTGAAACCTAACCCTGACAAGATTCACGCGATTAAACATTTTCCAATACCTAAAACTCAAAAAGAAATAAAAAGTTTTCTCGGATTAATCGGTTACTACCGAAAATTTATAAAAGATTTTGCCAAAATTACAAAGCCATTAACCTTATGTTTAAAAAAGAACGCGACTATAAAAATCGACGAAAAATATACATCAGCCTTTAATACCTGTAAAGATTTATTGATAAATTCACCAATCTTACAATATCCAGATTTCGCGAAGAATTTTATATTGACTACAGATGCATCTCAAATCGCATTAGGTGCAGTATTATCACAAGGTAATATCAATTCCGATAAACCAGTAGCTTTCGCCTCTAGGACTCTGAATGAATCCGAACAAAAGTACAGTACTATTGAAAAAGAACTACTAGCAATAGTATGGGCATGCAAATATTTTATACCGTATCTACTTGGTAGGAAGTTTACTATTTTTACAGACCATCGCCCACTTGTCTGGTTATTTAATTTAAAAAAGCCAAATTCTAAGTTAGTAAGATGGCGTCTCAAATTAGAAGAATTCGATTACGATATAGTTTACAAACCCGGTAAAATAAACACGAACGCAGATGCACTATCGCGCGTAAAAATAAACGCTTTAGAAAATTAATCTATAATCGCCAACCCTGGAGATATAGATACTGTCACATTAGAAGCTTTGAGACAGATGGCAGAAAACGTTTTACAACCTATTAATAATCAAAATCCCGAAAACAACCAATCACCTTCTACTAATCAAATTCCGATTCAAAAATCAAACAAAATCAAAATAATTTCTGATATTCAAATCGATAAACCTGATCAATCAGCTTGCGATACCCAACACTTTACAACTAACGGAACTACAAATATAGGAATCAGAATATTAGATGAACTAATTAACAATAAATTAAATCAAATTTTAGTTTCCCCATGGCCCCACCATAAATTAGATATTTCTCAAGAAAATTACCAACATCATAAAATCATTACCCTAAAAGTACCCGAAAGAGATAACGGATATTTGAATTCTTACGAGATTTTACCATGTTAGGAAAAACATACTGTATTTACTTTCACACAGACCAACTCTACATTAACTTTAATCAAGTCTATCTTAAAAAATTCTCAGAACGAGGTCCAAAACTATTAAGATGTACTAAACTTAATAATACGGTTAAAGATTTCGAAGAACAAAATAAATAATGCTAGTTAAAAACCATCATGAAGGTAAATCGAATCATAGAGGTATTACCGAAACAATTGAATATTTAAAACGAAGCTATTATTGGATTGGACTTAAAGAAACTGTATCAAATTTCATCAATGCATGTGATATATGTAATACAACAAAATACGCTAGAAAAAAACCATATACCCCCTTAGTATTAACAGAAACAGCGTCAAAACCTTTTTCGATTGTACATATAGACATATTCATTTATTACCTTACTTTAGTAGATGCTTTTACCGAACTCGCACAAGCTTACAAAATAGACGGAAAAACAGCTATTCATGTAAGTCAAGCTTTAATTAAATATTTTGCCAGTTACGGAATCCCCGATCGTTTTATTCTAGATAACGGATGTGAATTTAATAATGACACAGTCAAAGAAATTTTATCTCTTCATAAAATAAATATTCACTTTACAACCCCTTATCATCACGACTCAAATGGTATTGTTGAAAGATTTCACTCTAGTATTATTAAACACTTACGAAGATTATTGGAAACACACCCAAGCGAAAAACAAAAGTTAATGAATTATGCCATTATTGCCTATAATAATACTATCCACTCAGCAACCAAATACACATATTTTAAATTAACTTTTGGACATACCAATGCAACAGACCCACACGAAATATTTATTCCCCAAGCTTTTTATTCGAACTATGCCGAAAACCATAAACAAAAACTGGATCGTGTTTACGAAAAAGTTAACCAAAATTTAAATACACAAAAAGAAAAAGTAATTTTGCGAAATAATACCCAAGGAAATACAAGTAACGAATTTAAAATAGGACAAGTAGTATTCAAACAAAATTCTAAAAACAGAAATAAAAAATGCAATAAATTTATAGGTCCTTACGAAATAACACAAATTCTCGAAAATAATAAGGTAGAAATCACTTCAAAAACTAAGAAAAATAGAAAAGAAGTCATCCATAACAAAGAATTAAAGAAACCTAATATTATTGCAGGTCCTCATCACCTACACAACAACACTAACATATCCCAAGTACTATGACCTTAACCACAACCCGGGACTACTACCATTAAAACTTGGTAATGCACAAAACAAAATAGACTTCTGGTCTTTTATACAAGTATTCGATATCACTGATATTATTGATGAATTTTTATCACTTAAATATAATTTTAAAACTTTACAAAACATTATCATGACACACAATAAGACCAAGAATGAATATAAAAATCAATTTATAAACTCATATTATTTAGCACATTCATTAGAAGAGAAAATTGAACGACAAATTTATCAAATAAATCCCACCTTATTAGTGACTAAAAAACTATTTAAACAAGGACTTACCGACGGTCTAGGATCAATAATAAAATCAATAACAGGTAATCTAGACAGCAACGATGCTTTAAGATACGATCATGCATTAGAAAAACTTTCTGATAATCAGATGAAAATTAAAACACTTGTGAATGATCAAATTACATTACTTGAAAAATCAATTGACACTTTCAACAAATCAATTCAAACAATTATTGGAAATCAAATTACTCTGGGAGCTAAACTCATAGTTATCGAACAAACTATAAAAAATGTTTAAATCAACAACGTACAAGTATATCAATACTTTCTTATTCATTTTGCTATTTTACAAACAACTACAGCCTACCAAGAAATGTACGATATTCTAGAAAGAATAGAAATCGCAATAAGTTTTTCTAAACTAAATACGTTTCATAACTCAATGATAGAACCAACCGAACTTTTAGAAGAAATCAAGCTTATAAATAAACATTTAATTAACAAAAAATTACCTTTTGAGCCTAAATTAGAAAATATTTTACTCTTCGAAAAAATAATCACAATCAAAAGTTATCTTAAAGAAAATAAAGTAGTTTTTATACTAGAAATTCCAATAGTGGAAAATGAGGGTTACGATTACTATCACTTATACGCCCTTTCTGTACCACAGAACAAAAGATTTGCCTTTATTCTACCCCAATCAAAATATCTTACCATCAATGAACAAAACTATATGCTATTTAACGAAAAATGTCTTCAAGTTGGTTCTGAAGAATATATTTGCGATGAGAATAGTCCGATAAGGATAAAAGAAGAAGATGCCCCTTGCGAGGTCCAACTTCTAAGTTTCTCTAAAATCCCGTCAAATTGTCAACTATTACCAGTCCACATTACGGATGTGAAAATACAAAAAGTCGAAAATAACAAGTGGATTTTTATCTCTCCTAACAATTCAATAGCAAAACAAAAGTGCGAAAACAATCGCGAAAACAGACAAATAAAAGGTACATTTTTAATCGAAATAGACTCAAATTGTGAAGTGCAAGTCGGTATTCTACAAATGAAAACCTACCAGAATATTCAAAATGAATTTAAACATATTGAACTGCCTAAATTACAATTTAATGAATCGGCTTATTTTAAGGACTCTGTAATAAACTTTAAACCTTTAAAAATAAACAGTGTAAACCTAGAAGAACTTAAAAATATAAAAACCGCGTTAATCGCTCAAAAACACAAATTAAATACAATTTCGGATAAAGACGTTTATGGGCCTTATTATAATAATACATTTTGGACAATATTAATATATTTATTGATTGCAGCTATCAGTATCTTTTTTGCTGTAATTTATTTCCGAAATAGCCTAAAGAAAAAACGACAACCGACTGCCAATGAAATTGAAGATGTCCAGGAAGTCCTGACTATCCCCAGAGAAGCCAGACTTCCCAATCCAGGTGTTACACCCCGGATTTCTCTCTAAGGGCGGAGGAGGTACGAGACCACCCAGAAGGATGCTTTCCACGAAAACCGCTGGCTAAGCAAACTCTTATCTTTAACTAGGAAGTTTATAAATATAACTTAATCCTTTGATTTGCAGCTTTATACAATTTACTATTGTCAAAGAACGTTGTACCGTTCAAGTAATAAAGTTCGCCCTGTAATTGAATTTATTGTTTTTTTTAAAAAGTTGCGTTAACGAACCTCAAAGATAACTCAGGTAATAAATGTATAATACCTAAATAACATGCAATATGTAGGTACATAATTACATTAGTTTCTATTGACTTTGACCTGACCTAAACAAATTTTAAAAATCGGTAAATTAAGTATAATACCCACTTATTTCTTATTTGTAAATTTTGAAAGCTTTTTGTCTAGCTTTCTTTGACAGTTCTTGAAACTGATCTTTTAGTTCATGTCTCTTAGTCTAATATATGTTCCTGTCCTACTTAAGCAAAGAATTACCTCAAATGGCACTGGTGTGTCCTGCAATCGAGCTACGGTTCTTTGAGCTAACTCATAAAATATTTTTTTTCTTTACTCAAAGACTGTCCGTGCATTTCATGGAATTCAGCTTCTAGGATTTAAGCAACTTGCCACAGATCTTCGTTGGGATGTAGAAGGGAACCTCTAGAAATTGTATGTAGCCAATCAGGTGCCCTAGTTGTATCTAGTTGTTTAGTGAGGATCCTAAGTGAATATTTGTTTTTAAATTTATATGCCACATACCCTACGATATATTTTGAACATTCGATGCTAATTCTTTCTTTAATTTCAAGTTCTCCATAAAATTTAAAACTTCAGTTCCAATTATCGCGTCTTCTAAATCCGGTGCAACAAAGTAGTTGGAGATCTGCAGCGGAACCATGTAACGTAATAGAAATAGAAATAGACAAGAAAAATTATAGAAAGGAAATTTATTTCTGATCTTATTTCGTACCATCTAACAATTTTCTGTGGTCAATCGGGTAGCTTCGGAGGTAAGAAAAATTGTACTATAGATACCATAAACATATGTGGTTGTATATCATGCCATCAGAAAAATTGTAGAAAAGGCGAGAAAGTATGGTTATATTTTGATAATTTTTATAAAAGTTAAAAATATTATGTGTGGTATTTGTTGTACAAAGAATAAATCCGATAAACTATCATTATGTTGAGCAAGAAGAAGATAGGCAACGTAAAACTGAATTAAAGGTAGAAAGAAAAATGTTACGAGGAAGAATAGATCCTCTAGGTTTACCGAACAAGGAATTCAGAAAGTTATTTCAATTGAACAAAGAACAGTACGAAAATCTTATAGTTGAAACAACACCATTTTTGGAAGAAGGCCAACGCATTACGAAGTTATCCATAGAAAATAGAATTTTGGCACCATTACGTTTTTATGCGAGTGGTTCTTACCAAAAAGGTATAGGTGACGAACACAATATAGCAATTTCACAGCAAAGTATGAGTAATACCATTGCAGAAGTATCTGCAGCAATTGAAGCAATTGCGTCAAGGTGGATAAAGTTTCCAACTGATCAAAATAGACAGCAAGAAATAAAATTTCAGTTCATGGAAAGATTTGGTTTTCCAGGGGTGCTGGGAGTGGTAGATTGCACTCACGTAGCAATACTAAAACCCAGAGAAGACGAGCATTTATATTTTAATAGAAAAAGGTATATTGTTTTCAACATTCCTGATTTTAAATTGAATTGTGTATACACTTTAGCTAGATTACAATAGAACTTTTTTCAATTCATAAAAAATTGTTGCAGGTTTTACTCTAAAAATGTGCAAATCATTTGCAATGCAGGTTTAGAAATAATAAATGTAAATGCAAATTTTGGCGGCGCTTCACACGATTCATTTATCTGGCAGAACTCGAATATCAACAGATTTTTGGAAGAAAATTACAATCGTGGAGAAAGATCCTGGGTTATTGGAGATAGCGGATATCCGCAGCAGCCATGGCTTATGACGCCTATACGAAATACTGCTGAAGGTACTCTTAAAAGGAGGTATGAAGACACCCTGTTATTAGTACGAAATAGTGTAGAAAGGTGCATAGGTATGTTTATATTTTGTAAAAGAAAAGTATTCATTACAATATATCATGATTTATATTCTCTTTAGATTCTTTATATATCTCTCAGTCTTGTATTGTTTGAGCCAATTTTTCTGTTATTAAAAAAAAAGAAAAAACTCTATAAATACCTTGTATTTGTTTGATAGTAAAGCATATTTTAGGAGTCTTAAAAATGAGGTTTCGATGCCTAGCAAAAGAAAGAGTTTTGCGTTATGTAACCACACAAGGCAGGGATAATAATCAATGCATGTTGTGTATTGCACAATATGTGTATCAGAGGCAATGTACCTTTATGATGATTATTACCTGATGACAACATACAAGAAGATAATGCTGGTCCAGTTAATAATGATGTTTTTAATAATAACTTGTTACAAGAAGGTCAAAGACAAAGACAAAATATAATTAACATGTATTTTAGGCAGTAAATCGTATTTAATATTTAAGATGATAGTGTAAAAATTATTATGTACTTAGTTTATAAGCTTGTTTCTTACTTGAGTTAAGCAGTTCTAATAAATTTTAAAATCATGTA
Organism: Polydrusus tereticollis; assembly: GCA_963920685.1. Taxonomy (NCBI): domain Eukaryota; kingdom Metazoa; phylum Arthropoda; class Insecta; order Coleoptera; family Curculionidae; genus Polydrusus; species Polydrusus tereticollis. The sequence continues at coordinate 86,398,248 of OY987332.1, forward strand.
AGTACTTTGGTCTTTATAATTAAAAAAGAAGGCGTTAAACAATACACATATTTATTTCAACAATGTGTAGGCAGTCCATTTACATACCAGTCTTAAGTAATGTCACAGCTCATTATGTAGGAACTCAAAAACTTATTAGTCTGAATAAAATAAACCTATCCGAAAGTTTTAACAACCAAAATAAAAAAAAAAACTTAAAAACTGTAAAAAATAAAAATAACATTCTTTTACATAAATAGAACTAAGAATAATCTTAAGTAATGTTACAGCTCATTATGTAGGAACTGAAAAAAGTTGGGTAGCCTTCTCTGATAACAATAAAATAAACGTTTTCGAAAGTTTCAACAACCAAAATAAGAAAATATAATGGAAATCTGTAAAAAAATACCATTATTTTTAAAATTAACAAAATTTAAAGGACATTTTTAACTTCATTGTTCTTTAAGAAAATTCATATAGTCCCGAAAATCATTCCGCATATCAGTTAAAGCATCTCCTAATATTTTTGTATTTTTGTCAATACTTTTCAGGACTGCCAAATTTTCACAATGCATCTGATGTAAGGATACCATTTTTCTGGAACGCTCTGTACTCTGTGGAATTCTTCTTTTTTGTCCTTTCTTCTCCTTCCTCTCCGAGATCTCCAGAGTACTTCTGGTACCAGAACTTAAACAGTGTAATGGAGGTGGTCCTGAAGAAGTTGACGGTTGACTTTGTGATGCAGAAATGATGTCACTTATTTCTGTTAAATACATGTCTTGCTTCTGCTCTTCCTGAACAGTATCAGTCTTAGGCATGTCCTGAAATTAAAATGGACTTGTAGTTAAGTTGTTAACAAATATTTATATTATAGCTTACAATTCCAATTTCTTTGTTGCTATCTCCTCTTGCTGCCCTCCAACCAAGAAGGCTCATAAGTCTTTCCTCCAGCTCTGTTAGAGGCGGAGATATTGCCGGGCCACCACCTGTCTTCTCCATTTCTACTTGAATTGACTCGCCTTTCTTTACTTTGAATTTCCATCTTCCTACTGCCTGCAAAAAGGGTACTTTGAAAGCAATCATTTTTTATTTTACGGAAATCTTACAAGCTGTTATTTTTCTACAGGTTTTCGTCCATAGCCGAGACTGTTCAATTGCTGCACTAACTGCTCCCAAAGCCTTTTAATTTCCTTGGAATCCCCATCCATTTTTTCGAATTTACTTCTTAGTAGTTGAGGATATTCTTCTAAAAAATTTACAACAATCTCCCAGTGTTCTATTTTTGTTTTAAAATCTCTATCTCTGCCTTCCTCACCTATAAAAGATAAAACATAGGTCTATCGTCTATCGTCTATCATATCAATAAACATCAACATAATTTCACAATAATTCATGGAAAAAAATTTATACCTACACATTTTCTGCGCACAAACCTCCACGTATTATTCCGAAAAAGCCTTTTAATAACAAATAACAATTTCTCAAATAAACCACAAAACAAATAAGTAAATAAACGATCACAATTATTATAACTTGAAAACCATAAAATACGACTCGAAAACGGCGGAAAATGTAAAGAAATAGAAAGAAACAGACATATCAGATGCTTATTTACAAGAGTAAGAAATACTATCTAGAAAGGGCGGTGAAGGTCTTTCTATTCTTATCGGGCCGAGTCTGCTTTCGGCTATCGCGAATGTAGGCTAGTGCTCGTACATAAAGAAAGGAAAATAGGAAAGAAATTTCTTTTCTATATCTTACATGGTTCCGCTTCTGTTCTTCTTCTTGGCATGATTCTGCTAGTTTTCCTTTTTCACTTGTTAGATTGAAAAGCATTTTCTGTATTAAGCAAATCTCATCAGTCTCTGATGTTTGACTGGTGTATGGCCCAGTTCACTGCCGTCTCAAAGAACAGGCCGTCAGGTTCCCGCCCACATTCTAAAATGAGCTGTTTCTAGTCAATCCACGTTATGACAGGTTTGCATTGTTTTGATAGACCGTTTTGGTGTTTCCTTTAAGTTTTTAGTTGTTTTTAGCAGTTTAATGTGATTATTTTAGAAAACCCATAACATTAATTTAACGTTGTTTGGACCTTTATGTGTAAAACCATAAATTATTTAATTAAGTGGCTGTGATATAGCGATAAATGCCAAATTCATGATGTGTTCCCGGGTGTAATACTCAACTATAATGTTTTTCACTGATGAAATGCTATTTATTGATAAAAAAGGGATCCCAAGAGACGATTTAGTATTGCGAAAATGTATCAACTTTTGCATAAAGTACTTTGAGGAAAGGTTTTTAGTCAGGGAATTCAGGGCAACCAGAGGACTTAAAGGTAGATAACACTAGAACAGTGCAGTGTAGGTACCTTTTTTAATAATAGTATTTTGGTATATTGTTTAAATTGTTATTAGGCAATAAACATAGAAAGATTATAAGTACAGTTCAGTACATTTTTTTAAGTGTCTCACCCGATTGGCGATTTTCCTGCTGACTATAATAAAAAACAAATAACATATTTCTTAATGATTTTCGATCGATAAGGAAGCCGAATTTAATGTCAAAAAATACATAGATTTACAAATTTGACAGATAAGACGCCATTTTGAATTTTCTTAAATGGCAACCACCATAAATAACCACACAATTGAATTGCATTTGGCGATCCGATTCTAAAACTATATAGTTGTTAATGCTTATTTTCAGCCGTTACGGAAATACGGGGGTTCCTAATTTGCCTCCATCGATTTTGTCTTTTAAGTGTCTCACCCCTTTAATAAATAGACCTTCTAAGCTGAACACCTTCATTTTTTTCACAGTGACATAGTTTCCCGTGAGCAAGCGATCTGCGCTATAGTCAAATCCGACAGATCTCAAAAAGTGACAGATACGACGCTATATTGAATTTTTTTAAATGGCAACCCTCATAAATATCTAGACGATTGAATTGCATTTGGCGATCCGATTCTAAAAGTATATAGTTGTTGATACTTATTTTCAGCCGTTTCGGAAATACGGGAGATCCTAATTTGCCTCCATCGATTTTGTCTTTTAAGTGTCTCACCCCTTTAATAAATATACCTTTTAAGCTGAACAGTTGAACACCCTAATTTTTTTCACAGTGACATAATTTTCCATGAGCAAGCGATCTACGCTATAGTCAAATCCGACAGATGTCAAAAAGTGACAGATACGACGCCATTTTGAATTTTTTTAAATGGCAACCCTCATAAATATCTAGACGATTAAATTGCATTTGGCCATCCGATTCTAAAAGTACGGGAAATTATGTCACTGTGAAAAAAATTAAGGTGCTCAGCTTAGAAGGTCTATTTATTAAAGGGGTCAGACACTTAAAAGACAAAATCGATGGAGGCAAATTAGGAACCCCCGTATTTCCGAAACGGCTGAAAATAAGTATCAACAGCTATATAGTTTTAGAATCGGATCGCCAAATGCAATTCAATCCTGTGGTTATTTATGGGGGTTGCGATTTAAGAAAATTCAAAATGGCGTCTCATCTGTCAAATTTGTAAATCTATGTATTTTTTGACATTAAATTCGGCTTTCTTATCGAAAATCATTGAGAAATATCTAATTTGTTTTTTATTATAGTCAGCAGGAAAATCGCCAATCGGATGAGACACTTAAAAAAATGTTCCTGTACGTTAGTTAGCTATTAAATACATAGTATAAAATTGAAGGTTGAGCATGTCATACTTAGGTCAGGTTCGGACAAAAATTTAGTAACAAAACAATGCCTACGTTCCTTGTACATTTTGTTTAGATTTTCATACGATACAGGTTTTTCTTACTTCAAATATAGGTTGAAACATACCTACAAGTTTGAAGCAGGTTCCTCTGAATGTCTCTTCCTTTTTCTAGTCAAAAACCAAGTTAAATAAAGTGTATATAGTTTCTCGAGGAAGATAAAATGATAGTATGCACCTACCAACTGACTGATATAAAATTTTATTTAAAATAGCTACCTATGAAATTGTTTCTAATGTTTGTTTTTCAGGGATTATTTGGAAATTATTATCGTAACCTTGAAGGAGTATCGAAGAAGATCAAAAGCAATACTTAGTGATCATAACATAAGCTAGTTTATAGTCTTGAATCACTCTGTATAATAATCATCGAAATACCATTTTAATATACGATTCTATACCTCATTTGATATAATTTAAGACATCTTTGACTTACAAATATCAATATTATAATCTACATGCCATATAGCCTCTATAATAAATTCTATCTTCTAATGTGACGTCACGATCTTAACATGACGGCCTGTTCTTCGAGACGGCAGTGCCCAGTTTCAGTTAGCACGTTCAACAGACATGAATCTTCAGCTTCTATGGTATTTCTATTTTCAGTGTAAACAGCTGCAGAGTTTTTACCCAGAATATACCATTTTAATCGATGCGTATTATCCATTGGGGAAGGATGATCATTTGCACCACCCATTCTTCGTATGTAGGCAAAAAAATTTTCAAAGACGTCTTGGTTTAGTCGCGTCGTTAAAATATATTGACTATTTAAAAGAAAAAAATTGGCTATTTTTCTTTTAAATAGTCAAACATCTCCATGAGAGATCTGTTATTAAATAAAATGCCCTTTTGGAACGGAATCAAATTTTTGTGATTTCCAACTCTCATGGAATTAATAAATTCCGACATCTGGTGTAAGAGTTTTTTTTGGCAATCCAAAGATGTGCCATATCCATTTCTTGTTGGGCAGTTTCCTACAAACTTGGATCTAGAATTAAATAGATCGAACCAGTCATTAAATAGCTGTACACAATCAGCAGCCTCCTTCCAATAACTACCGGAGGGCATAAGGCCATTTTGTCCAGCATATTCAATTGCTTTGGATACCGAGTTTAAAATACTTGAACTGCGGGGCGTACTCGTTGTCTCGTGCTTCCCTTTACATTAAGGTGGAACTCCGTTAACTTATGGGCCAATGTCAATTCTGATGTTGAAATATTTAGCAAAGCTTGAAAGTAATCAATATTAATCACATGATTTTCAATGATGAAGCCTTGATCAAATAAATGATTTCTGACCAGTTTAATTAAGTGAGGCACATCAGCGTAAACAAAAATTCTTAACAAGTTATCACATGACTGATTAAACGAAGAGTTTTTATTATATCCAATATTTAAACTTGGACCACAAAGCAATATTTCCGGCTCCCATGTCACTGGATACTGCCACAACTATAAAATTCGCTTTAAATAGCGTTGAAATTATGTCTTCCAAAATTTCTTTGGTCATTGGCTGATCAAATTGGTAGTAGACATGTTGTTTCCACTGAGAAATCAAGCCACGTGCCATAACGGCTTGACAGGTTTTATGAGGTCCCACAGCTTGTCCATGCTTCTTGTTAATATCGATTCTGTTCGATAAGTAAATTCCATCAAAAGATAATACACAGATACGATCAGTTACAAATGAATCAAAAGATTTTTTTGCCATCAGAAATCATACATTTTATAAGATTCCTGGACTTGTATCAAAATTAGAAACGTAACTTCTTAAGGTAGGCAGCGCTGGGAGAGGATAATTATTTCTGTTAAACAAAACTCATTTTTATGTATTATGCACTACCTCCTCGTTTTGTTTAGAAAGAGAGAGAGACTTGTGATAATGCATAAGTATGTAATTGATATTATACCACTCAGTAAAATAATAATTTAATTTTATTAATATGTACCTGTACCTACGTAGTACCCGAGAAAAAACATCTTTTCTGAAAAGTAACTAATTTGCACTCGGTAGTTGTGGCAAGCCCAATGGCGTTAATTTTTTTTAAGGGAAAAACAACCTATGTTCTATACTTGTCATTATGTTTTTTAAGGAGGCGATGATGCAGAAGTATTTAGGAATAGAAAAGGTTATTTCTCCATAAACACGCTAGTTATAGGAGATGCAAATTTAAAAATTATGAATATAGTGGCATGATGGACAGGGTCCACTCATGATGTCACAATATTTAATAATAGTAGAGTTTAACATGATTTTGAGAACGATTTATATCCAAATTCTTTGTTGCTAGGTAAGTTAATATGAGATGAGATTCATAGCCATTACTAGAAGATTTTTATTACTCGTATACATTCGTTTTTATTCAGTTTATCATTCAATTTATAGGAGATAGTGGATATAATGCAAGGTCATACTTGTTGACACCATTATTAAACCCTCCAACTCAAAATGAGCAATTGTACAATGAAGCACATATTAAGACTAGGAATATTAAAGAACGCTTGTTTGGGGTTTGGAAAAGGCGGTTTCCTGTATTAGCTTATGGATGTCGCTTAAAGAAAGAAACTACTTTAATGTTAATTGTTGCATTGGCAGTTGTTTATAATATCTGCAGAGGGCAGAATGAGGATGAGCCTCCTGATCCCGAAGATTTACAACTGTTTTTGCGTATCATGCAGGAAGATGAGGTTCCCAATATTCCAGTGCATGAAAATGTAGCAGGAGGGGGTTTGGATGTGCGTAGAAATTTTATAGAAAATTATTCTGGGTTATTAAATGAATAGAAAAAAAATATTCAGACCACCAGAAGTCCAAAAGTTAGGTGTTTACAGAATAATGTTTTTAATCTAAGCTAATTTAGAAATAATGACAAGTGATTCTAGCTGCATTGTCATGCTTTTAAGTATTGTGCTACTATTATTGAGCAGAATGATCTTGGTTCATGTAATATTTATGTATATTTTGTATTTTTTATATAATGAATGTAATAAATAGAATGCTTAGGGGAGAGCCGGGCAAGTTCGGCATAGGGGGCAACATCGTCAATCCCTTTATTTCCTTCTTATACTGGACTACGGCGTAGAGTTCTTAAGCAAGGTCCACACTTGCTATATAACGCTGCTATATAGCCAAGTTATATGTATAGCATGTTAGAGATTTTATGATGAAATATAGCAAAATTTCCTGCTATATAACTTGCTACATGCTATCCATCTTTTGTCGGTAAAGATCAAAGAAAACCGTACAACAATGTTATTCTAACATATAGCAACACGTCCAGACTTGCAATATGCGTTTTTTTTTTGTTAGTAAACGTATGGTAAACATCAGTGACGGTCGTGTAGTTTTCCTTATTTTCTGTACAAAATGGAGTAAGAAAATGTACAGGCTGTACTCCAATTATTGTAAATAAACGCAACTTAGGACAAATGTTAGTTAACAATAAAAATAAAACCCCTATATTAAATAAGTCTGGTGTTTACGAGATTAAATGTAAAGACTGTGAGGCTGTCTATATTGGGCAAACCGGTAGAGATCTCAAAACAAGAATAAAAGAACATAGAAACTTCATCCTAAACAACATAAAAAATACCGGCATCGCAGCACACTGCATAGAACAAAATCACTTCATAGATACTGACAATTTTAAATTATTACACAGTGAAAGAAAAGGAAACGAGCAATATGAAATCAAAAAATCTATAAAAAATAATCCGTGTACCACCAATGATCAACAAAATTTTATAAATACCCCGATAATAGACACCCTCATTAAGTCTACCCATAACAACCACTAGGAAAATCCCAACATTTAGATAGGTGCAATAAAAACCTTCCTTTATTATTAAGTTTATAAACACCCGTATTGTTACTTTTAGATTTAGTATTAATCTTGTATTGCTCTTGAAAAAGGCCTAATAAACCGAAACATGTAGAGTGATTTATTCTCTAAATAAATTGAAACATTAAAAAGCAAAATTTTTTATCTTATTTAAAAGTTATTATTTAAATAATAGCATTTTTTTCTAAACAAAATTCTATTATTAATTTTTTCTGTATATTTTCCATAATTTTTCTAATTTAAGGATCAGCATCGATTTCACAAGAAAACGCAGCTATAAAAAAGCGATCAACACGTGTAACAACTTCAAATAAAAGATCAGAAGGAGCCTATGCAGTACTTACGTCTCTTCAACAAAATATAAATAAACTAGATGAATACGACGCTTTTGGAGAGGTAGTGGCAGCTAGAATACGGAAACTAGACGAATATGCTAGAGATGATATTATACTTCAGATAGATCATTTACTTCTAAAAGCCAAACAAGGGCGTTCGCAGTATCAGCATGAAGTACCGCTTTCAATTCATATACCGCAAAATCACTTTTCTGCATTTTCTCCGTCAACGCATGTGTATTCAAATCCATTCAAATCTAATTCATCATCTACTGTTCAATATCCATTTTCGCCACCATCACCTTCCAAGTCCGTATCGTCTTTTCCAAACCAATTTTCCCAACCACCATCCCCTTTTAATCAAACCCAGCCTTTCCTTTCCCAACTTACAACTTCATCTTCTTTTGCTGAAACTCAGCCTAATCCATCATCAAACAGTGAACTGGTAAATACTGTTGAAAACTATTTTCAAACCTTTAATGATCTTAACGAATAAAGTGTACTTTTTAAACATATAACTATGTAAAATTTAAGTATTTCAATAAATAAAACTTTTAAAAATAGAGATAAACAGTTTATTTCTGCTACAACATTTACAGACTTAAATTTCAATGACACACGACTCTTATTTTGCCATGAAACTTTTCCTTGCTCTGTTAGAAAATAATCTTGAAATTCACTTCGTATCTCGTGAGCAATAGCTGCCGCTCGCCGCGGTACATTGCGTAAGGGAGGTAATGATGTCAAATTTCCCTCATTTTTTCTCCATTGTCCGGGAATAAGTATACCTTTCTCAATATCCTCTGTGTCGAACGTTCCGGGAGGTGTATAGATATTCTTTGATGTGGAGCTTCTCCTCAGAAAGTTGTGCAAGTATAAGCAAGCTAACACGACTTTTGTAGCTTAATTTGGCTCCAGAAGTAGTGGTTTTCTTAATGCCCTAAATACGGACGACAACATTTCAAAGGCATTTTCGACTACTCTTCGAGCGCGACTCGGACAATAATTAAGAATTCGTTCTCCTGAGCCTCTATTTTGAAGACCTGGGTATGGTTTTAGGATATGTTCTTTTAAAGGGAACGCATCATCCCCTAGAAAAACTTAAGGTACGGGTAATGTTCTTCCTGGAAGTGAACAGGCTTCAGGTATGTTGAGTGCATTTTGTTCAATTAATGTTGCCAAACTTGTATTTGCATAAACACCGCCATCTGAAATCCGCCCTTGGCATCCAACATTCACAAAAGTAAAGCAATAATTTGCATCCACTACTCCAAAAAGAACAATGCTAAAAAAGCCTTTATAATTAAAGTATTCAGTTGCACTTGCAAAAGGGGCTTGTAACGTGACATGTTTGCCATCCATAGAACCGAGACAATGAGGAAAATTCCATTGATGATAGAGATCTTGAGCAATAACGTGCCATTCATCCGCACTTATAGGTAACTAAAAGAAATTTTTTTTTTAATAAAATTCTAAGAATATGAACTTTTAATTATCATTTACCTTTATTAATTCCTTTAATCCTTCTACAATTGCATCACAAACTTCAGGCACAATTAGTGATATTAATTGTTTAGAAATTTTAAACAGGTACATCAAGCTTTGATACGAGTCTCCGGTAGCCAAAAACCGTAAAGTCACTGCCAGACGTTCCACGATGGGTACTGCATCTCTGAATCGTGTGTCCATTCTATGTATTTTTGGACCAATTAGGGTTAACCCTACAGAACTCGCTACATTTTTCGCGACACGAGTGGTCGCTGCGGACTGATGTTCCGCAATGGTTTTTGATGGATATGTTAATAACAAATTGTTCAAAAATAGATTAAAAAACACTCTTTTATGTTTTCAAAAGTTTATTGAGGCAAACAGAAAGGTTTGTATACTCTATAATTAAAAAAACTCAGATTAACAGTATTAAATAGACAAAAATGTGATTTTTAGTTTTCCCAAGAGGCGCTTTGGGCACATTCATTACATATAATAACTGAATGTTCTAAACATAACAATTTGTTCTACAATAATATCGCGTCAGCCTATTTTTCTTTCTGTCACAAATTCCACATCTTTCTCGACGTTCCTCAGCTGCTTCAGGCACTGGGGGTTTCTCCAATCCAAGAAGCTCGCGAATGCGAATTTTTATCGTCGTTGGCATATTCCTGATATAAACTCTAGTTTTTAAATGGTCGACAACAAGAGCAAAACTGAGTTGTTGTAAAAACTCTCTTCGCGGATTCTTTGAATTATTGTTATTTGCAAGAAAGATTACGTATGAGTTGATACCGCCTTCATTGAGCAATGAATAGAAAATTACTAATGGCCACCTGCGGGTATTTCTCGCACAGTCATAGACAGAACAAAGCTTGTCCACCATATCAACCCCTCCTTTTGTCTGATTATATAACATTATCATTTGTGGTTTGTTGGTATATTCATCTAAATCATCATCTGTATGCATACTGGAAACTAGTAACACATTTTTTTTTTGGTTTTGGAATATATGAAACTTAAGTACAATTTTGATGAAATGCAAACATTGATGTTTTTCAGGGCGTTTTGTTGGGTTTGCAAATTCGGGTGGAAGCTCTCTTTTATTTTGTAATTCCTAATAACGTGAGTTTAAAATTTTGTTTTAAATTATTAATCAGCTCCATGTTTGTAAACCAATTGTCCACTGTAATATTTCTTCCACTCCCTCTAATTGGTTCGGACAGTCTTTCTACTACAGCGCCAGGAGAATTGCTTACTTCGTATGGCCCTGCTGGTTGCTTTCCGACATATACTTCTAGATTTAGACTATAATAGGTTTTTGAATCGCAAAGCGCAAATACTTTCAAACCATATTTATTTGGCTTGCTTGGAATGTATTGGCGCCAACTACAACGTCCTCTAAATGCTTCCAGGTTTTCGTCAATCGTCACATACTCAAATGGAGTATATGCAGTCTTACACTTTCCTACGAATAAATCAAATACGCTTCTTATTGCTGCTAGATTGTCAGTAGATTTTCGTTCTTCACGTGAATCACCATCATCGAATCTCAAATGCCTTACTAGAAATCTGAATCTAGAACACGACATGGTAAGTCTAAACAATTCTATGCCGGTGCCATCGGTTTTCCATAATTCTTCAGCATTTGTCCTACCACATTTTCTAACTCCAGCTAAATACATAAGCCCTAGGAGAGCCTTTAATTCGATTATAGTGGTGGGATTTTCATCTCGTTCACGAGAATAATTGTTTTTAGTCGAATCAATTTTTTTATTCGTATTTTGCACAATTGACTCCAACATTTCATCACTGAAAAAGTAGCTTCAAATTTCTAAGGGCGTTTTCAAATTTCTCGTCGCTGATTTCGGACCTGGAAAATGTGTTACCAAGTTCTCCGCTCGAGTCCTCACATTTTTAGGTGGTACTTGTTTTTCCCATTTCGTTGTTTTATCTTTTCCCAGAAAATATGGACCAGGGATAGTGTCTTCAATATTTTCGGGTTCCTCATCAGATATTTCTTGTTCCGTATCTGTATCTAAAATTTCTGTGGTCACATGGTCTTCCTCAGTTTCATCTTCCTCGTCCTCAAAATAAACTTCAGTTGGGGTATCATCAGTTCTAAGGCATTCTTCCATCAAACCCTGGAGACGCTCTTGACTTTTTTTATATGACCACATTTTGTGACCTAAAATATAAAAGAACTTTATTACATGGCGGTAATTTTCGATTTGTATTAACTCCAAAGACAAAACAATATTTAAAAACACGTGGAAATAGATTCAAACGTATATAGTCACTTTACAAATATACTACAATTTATTAAAAAATACAAATACTTATAATAAGAAATGAAAAACTTACCTCCAAGTCCAGTAAACAAGAAGATTTTTTTTTGTAAGACCAGTGGTCGCTGCGGAATGTTACTCCGCAAAATGAAATTACTCAAAAGAATGTTCACCTATCGAGCACTCCACTAACACTGATTCTTTAGGACGGTATCGTCGAAAGGTACCGGGAGCATGAGAGTGGCGGAAGTCCGAATAGATGCGCAATCGTAAAATAATTAAAGCTGCGGAGCTACAGTCCGCTTGCGACCACTGTAGGGTTAATAGATATTCAAAATCTGTATCACTGATTCGACAAAAAATTTTGAAGCTTCCCCTAAATGCTAGGTCACGATTTAAAGCACCACTATCATCTCTTTTAAGTTCATGTAAAAGATTACTTCCGCTATATATGTTTCTCGACCTCAGGGCAGGACGAATCCAAAATCTTCTTTTTCGCCTTTTCTTCTTTTTATTTTCGTCCTCAAAAATGATAACGCACGGCGCTGCAGCAAGCAGCGCTTCTTTTTCACTCGACAAGTTTATCCTCACTAACTTAAGTGTGGACGAAACTCAGTTATTTTAACATCTTGCATTAACATTGTTATATGACAATGTTTATGCTACATGTTATTAAGTGTGGACCCTGCTTTAGAATCCTTTCATCGTCGATGCCAGGCACATGTTAGTCACGTTGCTGTAGTTTTCTTATACATTTTGTCAATTTAAATCAATTTTCTGTATTTTTGCTAAAGCTGCTGTAAGTATTGACTATTTAATATCAACATTTTTTTTATGTCCATTTGTTTTTTGCCAAACCTACTTAAATCATGACATAGTAATGTTAGGTTATATGGTTAACGTTAGCGAATTAAGGGTATAGTCCAGACAAACGAGTTTCCTGACATTTTCTTCTTCTACATACATTGCGGGTAAGATCGTCAATACCATTGCCGAATTTGCCCGCCAACAATTTTGTCCTTTTTAAATAAACCTTTTTTTTATTTTCTAGATATAAGATGGTATATAAATACACCAGAAAGACTAAAAATGAATACGACCAAGAAACACTTAAGCAAGCAGTTTTGGAATATAAAAATGGAAACCCAAAAAATCTTTCTGCTGCCGTGAAGAAATATGGCTACAATACCACGAACCACTTTACAGTATTGGCAAGATAAAGAGTTTCCAGAAGTTTCCTGTAAATGTCGTTTTAAATCGGTTTTTAATGAAGAAATGGAAAACGAGCTTAAAACCCATATTGTTACATTACAGAAGATGTTTTATGGGATTTCTATTATCGACATAAGAAGCCTAGCTTATGAATACGCTGTGGCAAATAATGTACCACATCCATTTAACACGTTTAAAAAAATGGCACGAAAAGATTGGCTGCAAGTTTTTATGAACAAAAACCATTTATCGCTAAGAACACCAGAGGCAACAAGTATGGCGAGAGTAGCTGAATTTACAAAATTTAAAGGTAGACAGATTCTTTTTTCTGCTGAAGGAAATTAAAGAGAAGCATTGCTTTCCTCTTGACAAAATCTTTAATTTAGACGAAACCGGCATAACGTGTGTGCAGAAACCCAGAAAAATTATTGCCGAAAAAGGTATAAAGCAGCTTGGAAGAATCACATCGGCTGATAGGGGGAAAAACGTAACGCTTTTGGGCACCATTAATGCTGGAGGAACCTTTATTCCGTCGATGTTAATCTATCCTAGAGCCCAATTGAGTCCCCAGTTGCTTGTGGGTTCATTTCCTGGCACCATAGGATTCGCAAATCCGTCAAAAAATAACGCCCAGCTCTTCTTCTACTCGATGGCCATGGTAGCCACAAGTCATTAGAAGCAATAAATTTGTGCCGCGAAAATGGGATCGTGATGTTAACATTTCCTCCGCATACAAGTCACAGACTTCAGCCTCTCGATGTTGGCGTCTTTGGACCTTTCAAGACATATCTTGCCAAAGAAATGGACAAATATATGACAAATCACCCAGGCGATAGAATATCGGAATATGTTCTTGGGCCGATTATAAAGGAAGCTTTTATCGCTGCATTTTCATCCAGAAATATTTTAAAATCTTTTGAAAAATCTGGTATAAGTCCATTCAATTCGGATGTATTTCAGGAAAGTGATTTTATTGGAACATCAGCTGTTTTCTCCTATCTTGTTACTGCAGATTATAATTACTTTGACAACAGCAAGCATGGTGGCTCTATTTCTCTGGTACCTTCCGCACCCAGCCCAGTGATTGATAAGGAATCGGTGCCAATATCAGAAAGTTCGGTTAAAACGGTGAATGTGGCAATGGACTTTGAACAAGCCGGGCCTTCTAAAATATATTTAACTAAAGAAGTTACTACAAATCAAAAATATATTGAAGTTTCGACAAAAACAGCCATTACGCCTTCGACTTCTCATGTTAAAACAACTGATATTTCTCCTTTGCCAAAGAAGAAAACTTCAAATTCTGCATCAAAAGGCAGAAAACAAGGACGGTCTGAAGTGCTGACAAGCACCCCATACAAAGATAACCTGGAAGAAAAAGTCATGAGTAAAGAGCAGCAGGTAAAAAAGGTAGAAGTCAAACGAAAGATAAGTGATGATAATTCTATGTCTACATTAAAGAAACCAAAATCAAAAGCAAAAAACAAAGCCTACGTTTTAGAGAGCAATGAAGAAACGTTATGCATATTCTGCAATGGACGGTATGGCGAGACTCAGGAGGAATGGATACAGTGCGGTCAATGTAAGCAGTGGGCTCTTGAGGATTGCAGTGACTATAACGGAACAGAAATCTTTACTTGCGATTCATGTAGAGATTAATTTGTTTGCTGAACTTGCCCGCCGCTGTCGGGCAAATTCGGCAATTGTCCATTTTCTATGTTTTTATAAATAAAATCTGTGTTTAAGTAATTTTGTACTTTTTATATTGGTCTATGTTTGCGAAGGGCTAATCTATGTCTCCGTAAAATATGGAATACAAATTACTATATTTTGTGTAATATATCAACGTTCAAAGCTTAGCATGCCGAACTTGCCCGGCTTTCCCCTATAACTTGACAAAATGGTTTTATTTTTTTAACGATTTACAAACATCTTTTCAGAATTGAGAATTTAAAACTAACTTAACTACCTATTTCTTGTACCATAACACTTTTTAATCTAAGTTTTAAAAACACCTATACGTAGCTTGAAAATAATAAGAATAAACAAATTTTAAGTAACTGAAGTAATAATAAGAATAAACTACTTTTAAGTAATTAAAGTAACAGACAGGTACCATATATTTAACATAAACCTTTTATACCAACTTTAACTTAAAAAAATTTATTCTTGAAAAACGTGAATGCATAAAAAATTGCCATTGGAAAACTTTAATTAGGCTGCAACTACAGAAGTGAAAAAAAAACATTTAATATATAACTTAGCAAATATATATTAATATTTTTGAAATAAAAAATGGATAGTAAAAGTATGTTGTAACGATGACGTTGGACGTCATTGTAACGTTATAGATAATCATTCAAATGATGTTGAGTTGCCTCGGCCAAAAATACTTTTTTTTTTGTTTGTTAGGTGTGGGTTTGTCTTATTATCTGACAAATTTTTTTAGGGCGCCATCCTATAAGAAATAATACAAAATTTTACAAACACTTAGTAGTTTATTAAACTATACTTGTATAATAATGGTTGTTGTTACTAGTTTCCGAAGAAACAGTTATGACATAAAAAGGTGAAAATTAAAATGAAAATTAATAAAGAAATGGTCTGCTGGTCTTTACAAAGTTATCCTTCTGACTGACAAATACTTAGCTCTGCATTGTCTTCCATGAGGTGTGTCCAAGATTCAGTCCTCTTCACCTGGAAGTTGTCTCGATGAGGTGTTCGGTGTTCCATGCATAGACTTCAGCAATGGAGACGATGAGGAAGACGTCAGGACTTGACTAGACTTGAATTCTTGTGACAGCGATTGATAGGAGTAGTGACATCAGATGAGCTTGTCAGTTTGTCAGCCTCAGGTTTGCTCGTTTACATGTAATGTTAGAAAAGTGGCATTAGACCAGCGAGTATTATTGCAATAAAGGTTTGAAAACGAATACTTATGGTAAACAGTACCAGTTGTAACTTAAATTTCTATACTATAGTCACAGGATGTTTTTACTCCCTGTTACTCAAGTGAATATGCATAAAGTTTTAAATTAAGAAATGAAATAACCATGTTTAATTACATAAGGTCAAAAACAAATTTTCTTTCGTGTTTAAGTAGTACGAAAAACAAATGATTTGATTGACTTAAAATGTATCTAAGTTTTAAGTTAATCCAAAAGAAGCATATATTGTGCCAACAAGATAAAAATTAAGTAATTTATATACTACAGAATGTACAAATATATAACCCTAATGTCTAAACTAGAAGAAAATACTGCATTCAAAGCATCCACAACTTTGTGCAGATTCGATAGCATAAACGAGCAAAAAGGCAATCGCTTACTAGAGAGATAAATGCATTCAAAAGTATTTCCAACTTTTGTGCAGGTACGATATACAACACGAGTAAAAGGCAATCATTTTCAATCGAACAAGATAAGTTCAAGATACGGTACAAGAGAAATTGTTTATACAGTGTGACTTAAGATACTATCCCTCCAGTACAAGTATGTCACGCTAATTGAGTGAGAAATTTAAGGAAAAATAAATGTTAAACTAGAATTGATTTATGATAGATATCAGAGAGAAATTGGGTGAGTTTTTCAACAAATTCAATTAAGGTTTCAGCTTAGAAACAAAAGAAAAACTCACCTGCTTTCCTCGATATCAGCTTCCTTGGATATTCTGTCAGTCACCAGTTCTGTAGAGCCTGGATCTGTCGGTTTCCTTGTAAATGGTCCAGCCAGGTTGACCCTATATCTGGTTCTCACCAATGTTCATCAAGAACTTAAATAAACCACCAACTGGCCAACGATATTTGCTAAAACGTAAAAGAACGACAGAGGCCCGAGAAACAAAGTTAAATTAAGAATTTAGATATTAATTGATGAAGAAAAACAAATAAAACCATGACCTGTTGATTGTCTCAAAAGATATTTAAACTGAATGCAAGATTATTAAAATATTGATTGATAATCCACATTTTTCCAAGAAATACTATGATTACGGCCTGCTGTTTATTAAGATGATGCTTTTAGATCATTAAAAACAGTATAATTTACAAGGATGAATGTAATAAATGAAGATTATGAATTTATGACGCCATTATGGCCGGCACGTCTTTATTTTTGTTAAAACATACTTAAAACATAAAAATGTGGAATTTAGTTCGTGTAAAAATAGATTAAAAGGTCATGGGTTTCTAGAAAATAATATTTATGGTTAAATTAGTTCAATTACATACTTATTATCAGATAAAATATAAATTTAGTGAAACAGAAGCTTAGCGTGACATACCTGTATCAGGATAAAACCAAAAGTGACGTCAAAAAATATTAACCTCGCTGAGTCGCCTTTCTATGCACGGAGACAATATAAACTAAATTAAATGTTTGAAATCGCTAATCTATATTAAAGAATAACCTAGAAATCTATATTATAGAACGGTCAATTTACAGTTCGTCTAAAGAATCGATATTCTGCAGTATGCAGAGTTATCCATAGATGGCAGCGCCAATACCTAAAGATACTTTAAAATCCAATGTAACGAAATAACTTTTATGACGTTACAATGTAGTTAAAAATTTACTTATGTCATGTAGGTGCCTAAGCTTTTTAAAATTATTGTTAATAGGTACTAGTGAAATTTATTTTGCATCTATAATATTTTTTGTGCTTCCTGTAATTTGACATTAAAATGTTCCAGTGGCAAAGTATTTTTTTCTGTACGCAAGAACTATTAGGTAGGTATTATAGAGATATCAAGAATAATAAAAAAATATATATACCTATTATAGAACAAATAAAATTTTTATAGTACTGTACAAAACAGTCGAAACTTAACTGTCTCCAATAAAGTTGTAGCACTTAAGTTTTTTTAATTGTAATTCTTTTATTTCTATGTTCAATTCTGCTTTCTTTTTGTCTAACAAATATAAGGTTTCTTCCCGTTCCATTCTTCTATTTCTGATGTGTGTCTCGGCCTGAAAAAACTCTGTTTTTATTCCGGCAAGGGATTTAGGGCAAATTGGTATAATACGGCACACTAGGATAAAACGTCACACTATCCTTATTTCAAATTAAGCGCGCTTTCCCGCGCCCACCATGTGATTTTCGGCATTTGTCGGGTGACCGAGAGATGCACCGATCAAAACGCGGTCGATATCAGACGTGTTTTGCTGCCACGTAGTATGTTACGTTTTCGGCGATTTTAGAATTTTTCACGCGAGTCAAGAAAGAGAAATTGTATAAAACCCGAAAGCAAAAGTTAAATAAGTATCTATCTAATATATACAAGGTAGGTGGAATACCAAACCTTATTTTTGTATTGAGACTTTTGATCGAACGTAGTTTCATTAATTTTTATTTGCAAATATCATATTGTTATTGTTTTTGGATAAGACGGCACACCGCCATTTGTTTTAAATAAATAATATTAATAGGGTGTTTCATTTATTTTTTCATATAATGGGGCGTTTTGAACGTTACAAAAGAAAATCCAAGAGGCAGCGTTGGAACGAGGCAGATATGAGAAGGGCTATTAAGGCCATCAACAACAAAGAAATGGGCTGGCTGGCTGCGACTAAGCAGTTTAACGTTCCTAAAACGACACTTCGAAGAAGATGTGCAAATAAATACAAACGGGTTAAAGGTTCTAGTAAGGGCTTGGGGCGCTGGTCTACAACTTTTTCGCCTGATATGGAACAAGAGTTGGTGGTATAATTACGAGATATGAAAGAAAGGTTCTACGATATAACCACTATAGAACTTCGTCGCATAGCTTACCAGTTTGCCGAAATAAATAAACTGAACCATCGGTTTAATCATTCAGAACAAAATAAATGGCAGGGTGGGACTGGTTATACGGATTTCGTGAAAGAAACCCTGATATTTCGTTAAGGCAGCCAGAATCTACTTCGTCAGCCAGAGGCAGGGCTTTCAACAAACCACAAGTAGCAAAATTTTTTTCAAAAATACCATCGACAAATATAAAATTCCACCTGAAAGAATATTCAACATGGGTGAGTCCGCACTATCAACTGTTCAAAGACCACCGAAGATTTTTGCTACAAAGGGACGAAAACAAGTAGGTGCAATAACAAGTGCTGAACGAGGGGTACACACAACGGTGGTGTGCTGCATGAACCCGATAGGGCATTTTATTCCCCTAGCCTTTATCTTTGCACGAAAAAATGCAAAGTCGGAACTGACAGATGACGCTCCAACTGGCACACTACAACTGTGTCAAGATTCTGGTTGGATGACTGGACCGCTATTCGAGAAGTAGTTGGCACACTTCATAAAATATACGGATTCATCCACGGAGAAAAAAGTTTTGCTCATACTTGACGGCCACTCAAGTCACTTATATCTATATGCTTTGGAGTCTGCTAAGGCGAATGGCGTCATTATTCTTTGTACCCCACCACATTGCACACACCGAATTCAGCCACTCGATGTGGCTTTTTCGGACTTTTATCAACATATTATAATCACGCAGTCTCTAATTGGTTGAAACGAAATCCAGGAAGGACCGTGTTGTCAAGTTATTGCAGAAGCCTACGAAAAGGCGGCAGTAATGAGGAATGCAGTTAGTGGGTTTAAGAGTACAGGAATATATCCCTTAAACCCTAATATATTTCCTGAGTGGATGTTTGCTCCTGCAGAGGTAACCGATGTTGACATGCCAGAAGACTTACCTCAGAATCAACCAGGTTCATCAAATACAAGTTCCAAAAACGTCTCGAATGCATCTGAAACATATCAACTATCGTCTAGCCTTCAAAAACGCTTTGAAAAAACCTCCTCGCCCAAGCTAAATGAAAACACAGTAACCAAAAATGACACACATGCCAATGAAGAGCACATTCCATTAAAGAAAATTGCAGTGTTACCAAAAATGTTACAATTTGACAACAAAAAATGTCGCAAGAGTCAGGGACCCATTCTGAAACAGAATCACGAAGAGGTTAACAATAAAATACTACTATTTAAAAAGATGCAGTTACAGGTATGTTTTACAGCAGACAGGTTATACTTTTAAATATGGACAGATAGATGTTACTAGGTAATAAAAAAATATTTAGTTTCTTTCAAGCTATATGTAAGCAGTTCTAATTATTCATTAAAGTCCACTAGATGAGGGGTAAATATATGAAGTCAAAGTAGAACAGACCTTTTACTTTAAGCAATAACAGTGCTAGACAAAAAGCCTTGAATTTTAAATATGAACAGCACAACCATTAGGTACTTATCTCAAAACTTACCACTGGTGTTTTCGGAGTTGTCTCGGTGGCCAACTCTTCAGTTTCCACTTCAACAAAATTATCATGTTCTACTGCAACTCTAATATCATTGATAATAGTGACATTCGTTGCATCTTGCAGTGCATACGAGTGTTCGAATATATCACTATCATATTGGTTATTCAGGCCATACACTGTCTTCTCACTCGTAACGATTAAAAGAGTTTTAATATTTTCATCTTCAGTTATTTTTTTGTAGGTACTGTGCCTCCACCAGTTTTATACAGTTCTTTCTTATCTTCTGCAACGCTCTTGCGTACATTTTTTTCATATTGTCATAAAACTTTCTCAATGCATCTTTACTACGATTACGACCGTCTGGACTTTTCGAATTGAAAATATTCGTAATTTTGTCCCATGCGTTGTCCTTTTCTCGCCAGGTTACTGTATCAGTTTTTTAATTTTCGATAACGTTTTTGAAATTAACAATAATTGTTGTTAATACACTTTTTTCAGTCTGTGAAAAATTGAGATTGCGCTTCTTCACGTTTTCCATTACTGTGCTGTGTTTATAACGCAAAAGAGAAAAGTTTTTGTTATTTTCGCCAGGTTACTGTATGGGTTTATTTATTTTCGATAGCGGGTTAGCTTTCTCAAAAATATAGTACCGAGTTAAATTTTAATACAAAAGTTACTAAAAAAATCACCAGATTGGCTCTGTTGCCAAACTTCTAGACACCTTAATTAAGTATCAGGTTTATTTGACACCATGCAACCCATTTTAATCTAAGGTCAAGCTTAAGTTGAGGTTCACCCTAGCTAAGATTTTAATTAAAGCTAGGCGATGCGAACGGCCATGAAAACCTTCCTTAGAACGATAAAGAGGTTATGTTTTTTGTTTCGGTACCCGAATTCTTGATTTTTTCTGAGTTGTAAACCAGTTAAGCCATTATGGTAAATGTTTTTAATGAAGACGACTTCCTAGGCGATTTCCTGAATGAAGATTTGGAGGTGCTGGATCTGGTGGAATTTGGTTCTCCCAAGAAAGTTTATAGGAGGTCCAACTATTTTCAAACTCTTGACCCTTCAGATTTTTACAAGCGTTTTAGGATCTACAAAGAAACAGCTTTGTTTGTTCTTACAGAAATAGAGGAGGAGCTTAAATACTGCAGTGATAGGTAAGTACAAAATGCCTTTTTTTTACAATTTTAATACCTTTCAAACTTACGCTATTCTTCTGGTAATTCATTAGTTAACTAATAAAAATTTCTTATTTTTGGTAGGCATATCACTGGTAGGTTTTGTATAGTAACAGTATAGTAATTCTAAGAAATATTTTAGGAACAACAGTGTTGCTCCCATGGACCATTTAATAACAGCATTAAGATATAAGTGCTGGCCATCTAATACAGGTAGAATCCGATTCAAAGTTGAATGGTACAGGAGCGTCACCCGTTTGATGACGTAAAACGAGTTCTATCTCACTCCGACTTTAAAATATTCCTGTGTCGTGTCGCTCGAGACCGATAAATTCGTAGCGTATGCGGGTGACGCTGTGTACTATTCTAGTTTGAATTTAAGTCTAGCCGACTTCATGAATATACATGTCTCCACTGCATCCAAAATAGTAGCGAGAGTGTCCAGGGCCATTGCCAGGTAAAATATATATGATCCAGGGTTTCACGCTTTTTCTGTTGATATATATAATAAAAAAGTTTATTATCTTTCCATTTTTCAACTTTCAACATTTTTACCTTTTTTCAAGAATGTTTCCACAATACGTTTACATGCATGAAAGACAATATTTATTGAAAGAACAAAACAACTTTTACAATATTGCGAGATTCCCTAGAGTCATTGGAGTGGTTGAAGGCACTCATGTAAAAATACATTCCCCAGGTTAATTCTTATATAGATTGAAAAATATCATTCATAATGTATCTTTCCTGTATATTCCTTTTTTTACTTTAACAGTTTTTCTTCTTAATTTTTAGGCAACAATAATGCTGAAATATATAGAAACAGAAAAGGATATTTGTCATTAAATGTTCAGGCGGTGGGAAACTCTGTACTTTAATTCATGGATGTGGTTGAGCGATGGCCTGGCTCCACCCATAATGCCACTATTTTTGGCCACAGCAACTTGAGGGCCAGATTTGAGGCAGAATAATTTCCAAATGGTGTGTTATTAGGTAAGACACTATTATATTAAACCAAATTTATATTTAATTGTAATATTTTTATAGCAGCTGGGGCTGACATAATTACATGAGAAGATGGCTTTGATAAGGACAATTTTAAAAAATTGGTTTGACATCCTTATCTTAAGAACTAAGATCAAGATGACACCAGCTTTATCACATTTGTCTAAAATTCTTTATAATCCAAAACTGCCTTTGATTTATAACCTGTATAGCTACAGGGAATGGTCCAAGGATAACTTTTATATAAAAATTGATTTCCAACAATCAAATAATTATGTTGTCCAGGGGATATTGATTTTTACAAAAAAATTGCATTTTTTGTAACAATTTTTAACTAGATCTGAGTTTGTGGTACACCCATTATACTAAAAAAAAATTTAGTGGTGCTCTATTTTTGCTTTAAGATTTTTTTTAGGCATACCTACCATCAAGTACCTTAATTTTAGGTGATAGTGGTTACCCACTCAAGGATTACCTTTTAACACTCCTTTGCAGAATCCAGTCCCAAGAACCGAACAGCTCTACCAAGAGTTCATAGTGAGGACCAGAAACATAATAGAAAGGATAATTGGTATTTGGAAGAGACGTTTCCCTATTATTGCTTATGGATCCAGATTAAAACTAAAAACTACAAAAGCTATAATAATAGCTACTAGGCTACTACCATCCTCCATAATATAGCGAGGCAATTGAATGAGCCCGAAGAGGTCCCTCAGCCAGAAAACATTAATATTGAGGAACTAAATTACCTAATTGAGACAATAAAATAAAATTGTTAATAAGTGTTTCAAATAGTTTTGTTTTAAAATAGAAAAGAAACCTATACAATATGAACTACTTTAGGTAAGTTCTAATTACAACTTTTGTACTATTTAGGTACGAAAACAACACATTTATATACAGGGTTATCTAAATTAAGTGTCCACCATTGGTAACTTTGTTATTATTATAGATACAGAATAGTTTCAGTTAACAAACTATTAGTATTTTTAACGCTCATTGAGATGGAAGAATAAAAAAAAAAACAAATGAATTAAATTGAAACCCCCGCATATTATATTTTTTTCTGTTAGAATTTAAGTTTTAAACAAAAAAGCTTATAAGTAATTTTCTCCTAAAGTCAAAAATGACGTTGATGTTACAATTTCTAAATATTAACAGTAAAAATAGTAAGAAGGCTATGAGAGCCACGTGATCTTTACGATTTGATGGTATTAAGATAAGTGATGAACCGCAGAAGGCAGAAATGCAGTTCCATATCAAGGAGGCTTTGGAAAACAATCATAACGCTCTCTATCAAGTAATGTCAAACATTAGTATGCTTTAATTCGTTTTTCGCTTATAACTTTTGTTGTGTCAATTATTAATTTAAAAAAAAATGGTTTTCACCCATGAGGAAAAGTGTGATATGTTAGCTTCTTACTTAGTGTGCAGAAAAGTCTCTTCCAGAGCAAAAGAATACTACGCTGAATTATATTCACTTCGCATTCAACCACATGAGAGATATTGTCTGAGACTGTACCGAAAATTTAGAGGCAATGAGAGTGTTTTTGCCAAAACGAGGACAAATAAAAATTTCATAATAAGCGAGGCCACGGAAATCGCAGTTATTGCATATTTTGAAGCCTACCGTAATAATTCAATACCAGATTAAGGCAGTGCCTGAAAAAACGACGTAAACGTATCTTATGACATCTAAGCATGCGCAGTTTAAATTTAGGTTGCGTTACGTGATACGTCAGACGTAAAGATACGGCTTTTCACGTGCACCCAGAAACGCGGTATTATTGACCCGATACAAGCCGACGACACCTGACCACCTGTTAAAAAACCACGAAAGGAAGAATTTCAGGGAAACATACATAACCTACGTTATTATTGACTTTCTTCTGGCGGTTTTGTGTTTTCCTAATTGTTTAAAGTTTTGGACATTATAATTACGTAATAAGTACCATTACTTCCTAGACCTCATTGTGGCTTAAGTGAGATTGGAATAAAAATCCATTCAAATATGGCAGCACCCTTGCAACAGATAGAAAATCGACCAGGAGAACGGATGTATTTTAGTAATCAGGACGACTTGCATTTATTGCGAGAGGTTGTTGGACAAAATCCCTATGAAGATACCACTAGGTGGAATGTAATACAGATTAATATAACCCAAATAATCGGAAAATTCATTTCAGTTCGAACCTTAAAGGATAGAGTGAGAAATTTAGTAAAAAAATTTATAGAAAAAGATCGGACACTACAATTCCAGTAAGTATATTATTATATACCGAGTTATATACCTACCTACCTATTGATTTACATAATGTAGGTACCAATTAGATGACTAATTTGGTGTATCATTATGTACTACATTTCAAGCTTAACGCACCTTCGATAAACTTACTGTAGTGATGTTTGAATCTGTCCATATTATAAAGAATATTGCTCTCACCACACTACTTTATGCCATATTTGGTTCAGCAATGCATTTTATACTATGTTTCAAATATAAAAATAAAACTATATTTTACAAATTAACCATATCCATTAGGTACAAATATTTTCCTTTGTATTTCTAGATCTGGAATTGAGGAAGAAATTACGGAACTTGACGACTTACTTAGGCATATTGTAGATCTGATTAATGAATTTAAGCAAAAAAAGTCTGCAGCATGTATGAATCAAAACTCATCACCAAGGGCACCAAAGAGAAGCAGAAACCATAGTTGCTATCAAGAGGGGCTTGCGCAAAGAAATATTGCCACTTGTGCTGCTCGTGTAACACCTCAAGGATCTACAGGAGCCTCCCTGTATGGAATGATTGAAGAATAACCAAATTTTGATTTAAATACAACAATATACAATGAAGGTTGGCTAAATAGCATTTTTTTTATATACTTACCTAATATTATTAATAATATATTAATTATGCTTGTATTTTTATTTATTAGTTGAAATACCAAATGACCAAGAAAATTATTTAAACCAGAGGGGTGGTATTAAGCATTTTGAAGAACCTATAATAAGCAGTAACAATGAAAAGCAGACTGAAATCATCACCTTCAACACGAAATATTTTAAGTAAGTATTGCACACTTATTATTATTATTACTTAACACGGTTAGTATTTTATTCGTTTTTGTATTAGGAAACACAGTGTAATTTTTTCCTTTTTTTAGCCCCCACTAGAAGAAGAGCAGCTAGTTCATTGAAGCAGTCTATATTGGCTTACCTAACAAAGAAAGATGACAGATGGTATGAGATCCGATCTAGGGAACTTGCATTACAGGAAAGAGAAAAAAAACTCCAAGAAGAACGATCTGAAGTAGAAATGTTGGAAAGAAGAAAAAAGATTGAAATGGAGGAAAAATAAATAAATATGGAATTAGATATTCATAAGAATCAACAGAGATTGATAGAAATTGCATTACGAAAAACTGCATAGAATGTGCACTGCTTTTATATTTTCTTTTTTTTTTATATCATTACATAATATTACATTTTTTATCTCCTTTTAGTTAATTATATTAGAAGCAAAAAGTATGTTATATTGACAATATAGACTGTTCTCCAATAAACTACATATATACCGGGTGTTTCACAAAAGTGACTCAACCCTATAACTTTTTTTCTTTTATAGATATTAAAATAGAATTTGCATTTATTGGCATAATTTCCGGTTTGGTCGGAAGTGACCTTATGCTAATAAAGGCAGATTCATGTCTTATACATAATCCCAAAATTTTATTATACTTATATCTATAAAAGAAAAAAAGTTATAGGGGTGAGCTAATTTTAAGAAACACTCGATATTAGAACAATGAAACGTTTTAATAAAAAAGTGCAATATTGACTGACTGGTCTGGCAAGTGTGGATAAGAATGCTTTCGAAGTAAGCAGCCAAAGATACATGCAAAGTATTCGTTTTCAGATTAGTAGTGTTTTCCTATAAGTATACATTTATTTTTTTATATAATTCCTTACCTCCTCTTACTTGTTAATACTCTGTATTATGTTGTTTGTTTGTACCAAAGTAATAAAGTAAGTAGCCAAAGATAGATGCCAAGTATTAGCTTTTAGCCTGGAGTTAGTGTTAAGTTTTCCTATATACATTTTTTTTTATATATAATTCCTACTCTTGAGTGTCAATACTCTCTATTTTATATTGTCCTTTAAACAAAAAAATGTTAATTAATTATTTCAGTTAATTTCTTGTTTTGTTTTGTTAGTTAATTTCACTATAGCTAGAGGTAGGTTTTATCAAAAATATTTTTTTTAGTTTTGTTTGCTACTTTTTGACCTAATAATAAATAAGGGTAAAAACACAAAAGGTACAAATTGTGTATTATTTTATTATAGCAATATTTTTTAAACCTCTTTAATTTGAAGGTAAAATTCGTTTTAGTACTTAGCATATAAAAAGCATATAATTCAAAACTTTGTTCTCCCCATTAATCGCTATCATTTCTAGTTATTAGGGTTATTATTCCCTGACCCTAGATAACCTTCCAATACTGGCGGATCTATATCAAAATATAAAGATGTTTCGCCTAATATAAACAAGTATGGCCACCTTGTACAGTTCTTCAATATTCTGTAACAATATTTTTTGATTTTTTTTATAATCAAGAAATGCAAACTCTTGAATAATTTTATTGAACCCTCATTCCACAGATATCCGCAATACACTCATCCTAATGTTGAAGTTTTGCCTCTCTGGATCTCCTGCAATTTCATGTTCAGTTTATGGTCTAAGGAGAAGTTCTCTTAGACCATAAACCTGATCTCCATAGAGAAGGAAATGTTGCTCGTTGAAAACCACATTTTGGGTGAGTTCTGCATATAAACCAGAGTCTCTAAAAATTCCAGCATCGTGACGTCGGCCCTCATAAGCTCCCTTTAAGCTAATGCAAATCCCATCTGGGCAAATTACCGACTGATATTTCACACAATGGGTTTTCTTGTGCCCCGAGTAATACCTCTCCTGGTTGATAGAGGGTTTACAAATGGGCCTTACTGTCCCATCAATAAAGCCCCAACAACTTTGTAGAGGGCAGCCTTTCTGCACGATTGCCTAAAAAATACTTCTTATGTAATAAAACACTTTAAATTAAGAAAATTTGACAATAAATATGTGATTTGACACAGGGCCGTAGCTACAATAGGGCGGATCAGGGCGCCGCCCTGACAAACAAATATTTTGCCCTGACAGAAAATTTAGGGAATTATCCGACGGCAACAGTGCAACGGGAACGGGGCCGCCGCCGCCGGCGCGCGGCGCCTCCATTGCGCGGCGAGAATAAACCGGTTCCGGTGATTCCGCGAAACCGAAACTGTGGGAATAACTAGCGTCCTGTATGATTGCATTGCGTATCGTGCTGATTGTATGTAGGTCAGGCGTTTTTATTGGCGGTAATTTTCTTACAATGGATATAAAAAAATTTTTGACTAAAAAACGGCCATTAGACGATGAAGACTCCCCTACTGGTAACAATCCTAGCTGCTCTGCCGAGGCAAAAAGTTTGCCAACCCTTTCAAAGGCACAGGACGTGAATATCCAAGTAATTGATCTTGATCTACCGAAAACAGGTGAGCCCATAAAGCAAATTATTTTAAGAGAATATCCAAAACAAAATAACGGGCGTGTGTTTCATGCATGTTGGTTTAAATTATTTAAATGGCTTAAGTATTCTGTACAAAAAGATGCAGTTTTTTGTTATGCATGTCGGCAATTTCAGCCGTTTTCTAGTAAAGATATTATATATACTCATGTGGGATTTACAAATTGGAAAAACGCAATGGATTCTAAAAATGGATTCCCGCGACATGAAAAAACGGAAATTCATTTGAAAGCAGTGGCACTGCAGTCTCAACACTTATCAACAGCGAGTTGCTTGAAAAATATAGGTACTATGTAAAATCAATAGCTGAGGTAATCCAGTTCTTAGCAGTCAACGAACTTGCGCTGCGAGGAAGCTATGTTATGGAAGAAGAAAAAGAACGAGGTTTATTTATAAGTCTTTTTAATTATACCCTTAAAAAGACAAAGTTCTTGAAGACGCAATAAAACACATTCCTAAAAATGTCAAGTATACTTCTCCTGAAATACAAAATGAAATAATTGGCATATTAGGAGAATTAGTACGTCAAAGCGTAGTGGACGATATCCTCCAAAATGATGTAAATGCAGACTTAAAGAAAATCAAGCAATGGTGCGACTCAAACTGCTTTTCACTTAATGTTTCTAAAACAAATATTGTTACCTTTAAGTGCAATCTTGAAAATACTCTACTGGATAATCAGACCCTAAAAAATCAAACAGAAAATAAATTTTTGGGCTTATTCATAGATAACAAACTAAAATTTGATATTCACTTAGAAAAATTGACCAAGAAAATTGTATCGAACTGTTATGCCATTAGAATTATAGCAAATGAACTGGATCCGGCTACAATCAGAGCATCATATTTTTCCCTTATTGAATCCCAATTACGATATGGTATCTGCTTCTGGGGTGCTTGCTCCCGGGCTCACTTTGACTCTTTGTTCGTGTTGCAGAAGAGGTCGATCCGATACATGTTCAGGGTAAATCGTCGCGATTCTTGTAGGCCTGTATTTCTGTTGCATGGAATTCTGACTCTCACTTGCTTGTATATATTAGAGACTGTACGTCTTATACACAGTAAATATAAGAATGAGCTCCTGAATGTGTCAGTGCATAACACACGGCAAACCTTTGTGATAAATCTTCCAATACCATCCTCCACTCAAACAAAGAACTCAATTATCTATAATAGTAAAAATTTTTTTAACCATTTACCACTATATATAAGACAGTTGCAGAATGAAAGACAGTTCAGAAAGGCAACTAAAAGGTTACTGTTAGAGAGAGCCTATTACACAATGAATGAATTTTTTGAGGATCGTTTTTGGCAGCAAATTGTTTGTAATCTATACTTGTCCATAGTTGTTAAACCTCCTACTTGTTAAATTGTTAATTTATTTGTTTGATTGTTTATTTACATCCTAAGATAAAAAGTAATTCCTGTTGTTTATGTTCTTTTACATCATATTTATTAGTTTATTAGTTTATTAGTTTGTATGTGCTTTGTCAACAAAATTAACTTTGATTTTTATGACAATAAAGCTATTTTTGATTTGATTTTGATTTGATTTAAAAAATCTGATGTTCCATGGTTCACATTGTTAGAAGATGGAACCAGAGATAAAAATAACTGGGAGAATGTGTCCATAGGTATTCGTTACGTAAAAGATGGGATCGTTCATGAATCCTTACTAGGTATTTACGTGAGTGACAAAATGGATGCCAAGACGTTTACAGATATGACGCTTCAAATTTTGGACAAATATGAAATTGAGCGTTCACGTTTATTGAGTCAGTGCTATGACGGAGCCAGCGTCATGAGTGGTAAAAAAGGTGGAGTTTCTGCCCTCATGCAAAAAGAGATTCAAAGAAGTATTCCTTACATTTATTGCTATAACCACAGGCTCCATTTAGTTGTAGTCAAGATTGTTTCTGAAATTAACATGATAAATGTTTTTTTTTGACCAGTGTATAATGTTACACGAATTTTTCCAGCATGGCAAAGTTTCAGCTATTTATAAAGGAAAGACTATTGTTCGCCTTCTTGAACAAAGATGGTCCGGTCATTTGGCCATTATTAATGTAATATTAGCTAACTATGCAGAAATTATTAGAACGTTAGACGAAATAATTCAAAGCAAATTGTTTGCTGGAAAAGACATTGCCAAGAGTATTGGAATAAAGTCGGTCATGTTAAGGACAGATTTCAGATTCACTTTAATATTAATGAAAAAAATTCTGGGATTATTAGAACCGGCAGATGCCGCATTGCAAGGACGATCGACAAGTCTCAAAGATGCTATCGAAATAATTACTTGTGTCAAAAATAAAATTCAATTGCTGCGATCATCGGAAATTTTTTTAAACATTTTAAATGAATCCCAAAATCTGGTACCTTATGCTAAAGATGACGTAAAAAGTACCGCTGAGAAACGAAAAAGGCAGAGTACTCATAGCCTAAATGCTTTTTTTGTGATGGAAACCCTACCTAACACCCAGGAAGAGACCGAAGGCTGTAGTTTGCAATATAAAAGTTTATATTTTGAGGCCATAGATCTAACGCTTCCTCAGTCGGAAGAAAGGTTTTCGGACAATGACGATCTATTGATGGCCATTAGTAGCATTGAAGAATTTGATTTGATAAAACTTCAACCTTTAAAAAAACTTGGTAAGAGATCATTTTAAATCACCCAAAATTATATAACTATAACTCTACTATTATTGTTATAGGTATCGAGCTACCATCTATTGAAGAATTGTCGGTTGTTAAAGATTTCGTTGCCATGGAACAAAAAGAGAGTATATTCTCTAAACTTTACAAACATAGGGAAGCTTTTAGGGCAACATATCAGCTTTTTGCAACAGTTGCTACTTTCGGTTGCAGCACGGCACTTTGTGAATCATCTTTTTCTTCATTGACAGCAATCAATCGACCTCAAAGGTATTCAATGCAGCATCAACGAATGGCTGACTTTTCCTATTTAGCATTTGAACGAAGAAGAGCCGCTGTGCTAGACCTAGATTTGTTTCTGCGAAAATTTCATAGTTGTGCTAATAGAAAACTTCCTCTATTTTAAACATTTAAATCAGGGTATATTGAAAATTTTGTGTTTAGCTCTTATGTTTTCGGGTTTACTGTATTGATATTTTATTTGATAAATTTAATAATAAAAACTGATAAATCAAATAGTGATTTTTTATTACACTATTATTCTTGACATTAGTAATATTTTAATTTACTTAATTATACCTAATAATGATGTCAAAAAACGCATAAAATTAAAATCGTTGCACGTCATCAATGACACCATGCGCATTTTATGAG
This sequence comes from Polydrusus tereticollis, assembly GCA_963920685.1. NCBI lineage: Eukaryota > Metazoa > Arthropoda > Insecta > Coleoptera > Curculionidae > Polydrusus > Polydrusus tereticollis. Next base: position 86,429,521 of record OY987332.1, read on the forward strand.
ATTTACTAGTGGTCATATAAAGTGCAACGAAGTTAGTTTTACGAGTAGACAGGATATAGATACGCTGTTTTTCCCAAAAATACAAATACTTTGATAGGTACTTGATGTATAATGATTTGAGTTCCAAATAAAATGTCGCCCTGACAATAAACAGTAATGCCCTGGTACCAACGCAGGTCTGGCTACGGCCCTGATTTGACACCAATATACAAAACAAATTCTTACTTCAGAGTATTGATTTAACTTATGCATGTTTAGATAAGGAACATTCCGCAAATGGCCTTAATTGTTATAAATTATTCGTAACATTAAATTGCATATATTTGATAGGACTGTGCTGCAAAGACCAAATAATGGCTCCAAATCTACCAATCTATTTGGGTAAGCTAGTCTCCGCAGTAGCACACAGAGGCCATTTATACCTAAAAATAAGAAATTGTAATTAAATTGAGAATTACATCTCTAAACTAATAATATATATGCAAATAATAATAAGGAACCTACCTGCTTTATCAAAAAATGTATTTAGTAGTCTGTGATTTAATATAATATGAGGCATGCCATATTATGAAGTAATTTAGTTAAATAGAAAATGATTTGGCTTTGATAGCATGAAATATTAAGACTACTTACCAGGAAGGGTTACTCGATCCCTCGTAGTTATGATTTCTGGTATACCCAAACCCCTGGGTAATCTATCCAAATCATTTTTTCTGAATCTAAATAGATTTTTACATTCCAAATTAGACAGGTTAGTTCAAATTGAAATTTCCATAAAGTAGAGCTCTGTTTCCTAAATTCTCCGCATCATTTAGAATATGAAAAATTAAAGCTTCGTCTACATCATCATCACACTCGTCATCTACTAAAGCTATTAAATCCAACACGGGCTCCATTTTCTCAAAAAATTATAATCTTGTCCACAATGCCCAATCAACCAGAAGATGAAAAAATAAATAGGTAAGGTTAGAAAAAGTAAACAAACAAGATAGGTACTTCTCAAATTCTCGGTCTTGCCTTAACTGTATTTTAGGACGCCAGAACTACGTAAACGTATCGGGTTTACGTCGCGTGGATACGTTTACGTGTTGGTGTCGCCTTAAGTTTCTATTGTCAAGGACTCGAATTTGTCTTATGGTACTGTGCATAGGATTCTAAAAAAATACAAATTTATTCCCTATAAGTACCGATCAGTTCAAACGCTTTTGCCAGGGGATCCAGAAAGAAGAATTGTTTTTTGCCAGTGGTATCTTAACTTCTGTCGCCAAAATGTAAATAACTTTCGTTATATTTTATGGACAGATGATACTAATTTCTCAAATTGTGGAATGTATAATAGAAAATAATCATCATTACTGGTCAAGGGAAAATCTTTTGTTAGTACATGCAAGAGCTCCACAAGTCCGTTTCAGTTTTAACGGTTGGTGCGGCTTAATTGGTTCCAGAATTGTCGGTCCGTTTTTTTATGAGGGCACCCTTACTGGTGAAAGATACATTGAATTTATGACTGAAATTCTGAACAATTTTTTAGACGAACTGGACCTTATAACTGGACTGAATTTGCATTTTTAGCAGGATGGCGCACCTGCGCACAACTACAGAGGTACTTATCAACTTTAAGTACTATTCTTAATGATCAGCCCACACAGCATCAAATATCTCAGAGATGTATCAAAAAGCTCTCATATTAATCACAATATCTGAGGTATTTCTGAGATATCTCGGAGATTTTAAAAATTCTCCAAAAATTGTGGTGACATTCAAGATATTTCTGAGATATCTATAAGATACTCACGAATTTTTCCAAATGAAAATTTTATAACAATTGGTTAAATGTAATTCTAGATATTTCCGGTGCATCTCCAAAACATTTTATAATAATATTGAATACCTCTTCATGTCGTGCTCACAAAACGTGCTGCCCTGCACGCACGCTATTGACCGAACGAAGCCTTTGTTGCTTTTTCGATATCGATTGTCGTAGTATCGATTACTGAAGCAATTTTACAAATCATTTTATTATCTTGTTTATAATGATGTAGTTAAGACAGTAAGATATTAGGCCGATGTTTACGTACGAATGACTATTTTTTCAAAAATATGAATAATACGGCATTACATTGTAACATTCCAAAAGTTTAATAATCGATTTCTTATTAACACGTTGACTGCCATGGCACTTGCTTAATAATCCTTCCCGGACGCCACGGTTTCAAAATTGCAATAATTAGTCAAAATGTGTTAAAACCCACCAATTTTAATGTTTTATGTCACATGTCACTTTATTTTACCCAAAAAAACAACTTACGAGTTATCTCGTGGTCGGGCGTCTCTGAGCCGAAGTTGCCTGGGGCGCCCACCACGAGTTAACTCGTAAGGCGGAGAAACAATAAACACGTGGTGCACTTAACCTATTTTCCAGAAGCACGCAGTTTAGTATGCGGCCAGGCGTGTAAATGAGTGCATGGTTATTTCTAACGTTTTCTAGTTGTTCTCGACGTAACGTTTGTTGTTGTTTGTGCTACATGAGCTAAAAAAATGTCGCGAAAACGTCGTTTGGCCGATAGAGAGCTTGAGGAATTTGCCAACATGGATGAGGCTGAGTGGGATAGTTTCCTAAAAGATAATTCGGATGACGATCCGGACTATGAAACGTCTAGTGAGCAGAGTTCGACAAGTGAAAGTGACCAGGATCCGATTCAGCCACCCGAAGAACCAAATTTAGATGCCGAGTGGGCTGACTTTGAGGACGAGCCACCCGAAGAACTAAATTTAGACGCAGAGTGGGTTGAAATTGGGAGGAGCCACCAAATTTTAATTTTTTGAAAAATCGCATTGGATTAAAGTTTGAAGGGCCGGTAACGATGGAGTATTTAGTAAATTTGTTGCTTTCTGATGAATTTGTCAGCTATTTAGCACAACAAACAAAGTTATATGCAAGGCAGGAGACCACAAAGAATCCGTTGACGAGATCCTCCAGATTGACCAGATGGGTTGAAACAACCTCAAATGAATTGCGAATATTTTTCGGACTCCTTTTACATATGGGTCCATGTAGTTTTCCATCTATTGAGCATTATTGGTCTCAAAATATCATGTACAAGATGTCCTTTTGAAGCCAGGTTATGAGCAGAAATCGGTTCCAGTATAATAAAGGACTACAATGCTGGAATGTCAGGTGTCGACCAGTCCGATCAAATGCTAAGTTACTACAACGCTCTAAGAAAAACCACTAGATGGCCCAAAAAGATTGCATTGCATATTCTCGAAATATATATAGACAATGCATACTTGCTTTTTCGTAAATCGATAGGAAGCTAAATAAAATCTTTAAAATTTAGAGAGATGCTCTACTCTCCTCGGTGATAAAATGCCTAAATTCAGCAGCAAACAGCAGGGAGCTTTTCACTACTTGGAGGCTATAGCACCAACAGAGAAAAAGCAACGACCCACAAGGACTTGCCGGGTATGTACTTTCAAAAATGCTCGGCGAGAAACACGCTACCTATGGCCTGTGTGCGAAGAAAAGCCAGCCCTATGTGTGGAAAACTGCTTCAAGGACTACCACCTAAAATAAAAATGGATATCCAACTTTTTTTGTGAATGCGATTTTTTATATATTTTTTAAAATAATATCTTACTGATTCTAAACTTTAGCAATTAAGTTTCCCTATTTTTATGGTACATTTTATATTTTCTTATTTTCTGTTAGAACCTAATAGTGTTTTTATTTTTTTTGGATCCCAACATTTTGTTTATTCGCTGTACTAAAGAAAATAAAAATATACTTTTTTTGACGCCATTGTGTGATTTACTAGTCTATTGCAGACGCCCAGCCTCACAAATTTTAACGCAAACGCCACGAGTTTACTCGAGCTGGGCACTGCAAAACAGTTTGTCAAAAAGGAGATAACTCGTGGCCGGCACCTGGCTGTAAATTACTGTCCACGAGTTAACTCGTGTGTGGCACTCAACGTGTTTTAAAATGTCCATATCGACGATTCAGCTCGGCATTCATAAAAACATAACCTTTCTTTCTCGAATCGAATGGCGTCGTTTGTGGTTTCCATTGAGGTAGAAAAGAAAGGAGAAGTCATCACGTGACAAAAGCGGCATCAGGTCCGCCATATTGTTACGACTCTTTAGTCATTTGTCAAGCGTGTGCTATTTTGTTGTGTTTAGACCAGTGTTAGACTCTTTTATTTAGAATTTTGTTGTTTTTTCGAAAAGCAAACATGGTTTCTTGTGCTGTACGTAGTTGTTGTAGCAGAGACTGCGTTAATAAAAAGAAATCATCCGGAATAACATTTCATAGGTTAGTATCAACATTATACAGGACCGTACCTAAGTAAAGTTTTCGATTCTGTTAGTTTTTAGATATATATTTTTTTAAAGAATATATCTGATTATCTATATTTATAATTATTTGTAGATTTCCGAAAAGTCAGGCACGTCGCCAAATTTGGGTGCAATTTGTTAATAGGGGTTGGCAACCCACAAAGTATAGTGTGCTTTGTAGCAAGCATTTTATTGGAGAATGTTTTGATAGAACATCTCAAGTTTACGTCCGTTTGAGGCAGGACGCAGTGCCTATAGTAAACCAGATAGGTACCTACACTAAATTGTAAAACTTACGATCCCATATTATACCATAAAAAAAGTACATTTTTAATTTGATGTGTAGAAGTCTTTTGTCCATCGAATGTTGTATGTTACGTCATAGCTTGCATCTGTAATTTATCATCGTTGACGTATGTGTCATAATAGAGTTGGAAGAGTGTGACCTAACATTGTACCTTTGATGAACAAGCTTTATGTCCTTCTTCTATTTATGTACAATAAACTTGAACAAATTCTGGAAACAAGTTATCGTAAAAAAATATTTTATTTTTACTTCTAGTATATGTATACTTTAATAGTATTAAATGTTAATGCAGTTAACTGTTTGAATGTGTTAAATTCGTTGATCCAAATCTCAACTACTAAAAATGTCCCTCGATTCTGGTTACATGATTCGATTGTGTGTTTGTGTAAACTATTAATTTGGTAATTTTTCATTATTTTTTTACAGGAGGAATCACCAATACGTTCCAAAATACAAATATTATCCGACATAGTAATAAAACCACCATTGAATGTAGCCGAGCCAGAAGCCAATACATCTTTGACAGTGCCCTCCGAGGTACATTCACAAGAAGTTTTACCAACAGCAGCAGTGGCTCTATCAACTCCTACAACATCCTCTGATGTAACTCCAAGAAAGAGGAAATTGTTTGCCAAGATACGTCACATACAATCAATAAGTGACAGTAGGAAAAGAAATCTGATATTATTAAGAAAAAAATTTGCTCGCACAGAAAAACGAATATCAAACATGAATTCTATTATAGCTGATTTGCAGAAAAAAAAAATATGAAAGATGAGAGCTTGGACATCATATCAAGACTGGGGGGCCTTAAGAATTGTATTTTAGGCAATATAAAAAAGATTCCAAGAAGGCTTTACCAAAGAAATATTCGGAGGAGCTTAAGGTTTTTGCCTTAACTTCACATTATTATTCACCTGCGGCGTATAAATATGTTCGAAGAACTTTTAACACTTGCTTACCTCACACAAGGACTCTTAGTCGGTGGTATCAAAGCATAAATGGATTACCTGGATCTACTAGTTAGGCTTTTGATGCATTGCTTTAAAAATCGTCTAGTCCAGCGAGCCAATTATACGTTCACTGAATGAAGAATGGGTTCCAAGTCAAGGCAAATCTTTTGGCTATGTGAACATGGGAACTGGCTCAAAGGAAAGTACTATAGCTAAGAAGTAATTAGTGTTCCTGCTGAACTGCATAAATGGATACTGGAAAATTCCAGTGGGATATTTTTTAATAGCAGGAATAACAGCTGATCAGAAAAAGGGATTGGTTTTAGAGTGCCTCAAGAAATGTTATGAGGCCAGAATAAATGTTGTTAATTTAACATTTGATGGCGCTCCGGCAAACTTAACCATGGCCAATCGACTGGGCTGCAAGCTGCAGCATTCTAACTTAAAAACTAGTTTTAAGCATCCCGCATGTGAAGAAGAAGTTGCTGTTTTCTTAGATGCGTGACACATGATAAAACTAGTGAGAAACACATTAGGAGAAAAAGGTTCAATGGTAAATAAAGACAGTAAACTCATTGACTGAAAATATTTCAAAAAACTTCATGAATTACAAGAAAGTGAGACTTTTCATTTAGCAAATAAGCTAAAGGGTGCTCACATGCAATTTCACAAGCAAAAAATGAAGGTTCGCTTAGCCACTCGGGTATTTATTGATAGTGTAGCCACTGCTTTACAATTCTGTGCAGACGTGTTGCTAGTAGAAGAGTTTAAAGATGTGTCTGCAACAGTGGAATTTACGAAAATAATGAACAATTTGTTTGATATTTTAAACTCACGGAATCTTTGGCAATTTAATTTCAAAAAACCTTTATTAAAAATAAATTTTAACACTGTCAGTGACTTTTTGGATAATGCGGATGCATATATCAGTATCTTGACAACACATGTTAATGGTCCTTTGATACTAGATAGTAATAGGCATACAGGTTTCCTCGGGCTTAAAGTGTGCATATCCAGTACTAAATTATTATTTCAAAGTTCAGTTAAAAAAAAGAATGGCCAAAATTTCTACGAATGTATAAGTTTTCTCAAGATAACTTAGAATTATTTTTTTGTTTTATTCGATCTCATGTAGGATTTAGCAATAATCCCACTGCAAGACAGTTTCAGTCTGCTTATAAGAAAATGCTTGTTCATGTTGAAGTGCGTGAAAGTTTCCGAGGAAACTGTATTCCTTTGGAAGAACTTAGTATATTAAAGTGTAATACTGTACACCAAATAAATGTTACCTCAAAAGAATATTCAGTTTATGGTGCAGATCTAGATAGTTATAATTGTAGTTTAATTGAAAATGACCACGATTATTTGCCTGACCCATTGTCACCATATTCAAAATATATTATTTCTTATATTGCTGGGTATATTGTACACTATTTAAAGAAGAAGATTGTCTGTGAACAATGTGTTGACTCTTTAAGTAGTGACACCAGAGACTTATTTCTGTATTCCTTTATTAATTTAAAAAACAAAAAAGGTCTGCAATATCCTTCAGAAGACCTGGTAAAAATATGTATGAAATGTGAGAAACATTTGAAATCACCTTGTCATTTCTGGCTTAAATGATATCTCAATTAATGCTTTAAAACATTCGATTTTAAAAGAATTTGTTAATTCTGATGTGTTTCTCAGATTAATCGTTCACAGTTTTGATCACTCTGTGGTAGACAGTCACAGAATTTTATTAATAAAAAGCATTATAGAACGATATTTAAATATTCGAATGATTTATCTAAGTAAAAATAAATTAAATAAGTCTACTAGTATAAGACACCAAAGCAACAAAATTGTATTATTTAAAGGCCGATAATTTATATAAACATTTAAAAAAATAATCGTTTTGTTTTTCTTTACTATCCCCTAATGATGTATTATCCCTTAATTAAAATCTGCATCGCAGAAAACTGGTAAATAATAATAAACTGTTCTTTTAATTAAGCCACAAAGTATCACTTTTTGTTATTCTCAAAGCAACATTTATATTTTAACACGTTTACGTTCGCGCACTTTAAAACCACCTATTATAACTTAACTTATTGTTATTTTCATGTTCAGAATGTTTTTTTTTTTGCACTAACATATACATTTGACTCAAAACTTTACTTTCAAATGGGTTGCTTCGGATTCTTGCATTGTGAATACCTAAGCTGCATCTTAAAACCATTTTGATCTAAAATAAATAAAAAATTAAAATAAAAATGTAGTCCGACTGTGTTAAGCCGCCACATTGTTCCTACTATTAGCTCCACCCAGTGATACCTTTATTTATTGCCTTATTAAATGGTCATGGCGCCTCCTTGTTTTCCTACCTCAATGGTGGTTTCACATTTGCTCGAGTCTGACTAATTTAGTAATTTTCTTAAGTGTATGCCTTCTTTAAGTATAGAAAGTGATCAATTTTATAGTGTTTTGGAGTGTATGAGCAAAATTTTGTTATATTCAGGTTTGGTTTAACAAGGAATATTAAAATAAAAAGTGCGGCAAAATGCCTAAATGTAAAAGAGTTAGTACTGTAAGCAAGAGACATTTACGTCGTCTAGTGCAAAGACAAGTTAATGAAATACAGCCTCAAAAATAAGTTATATGCATTCCTCAGTCCCCTAATAATGTGGATACACGGGAACCCACTGTTAATTATAATTTAAGAGAATCAATAAGTTCTGATGAATTGGTTTCATCTCTAAATCTAGAAATAAGTGATGTTGACCAAGCTATATTACTTGAGCCAGAGAAAATTAATAACTGTAATAGAAGTGATATTTTAAAGCCAATTTGTTATTCACAAAATTATGGGTCGAAATTAGCTAACTGGGCAGTCTCGTATAATATTTCTCATACTGCACTTAATAGCTTATTAAAAATTAAACCAAATCATGAATGCTTTTCTAACCTTCCAATTGATAGCAGAACAATTCCCAATTTTGATTTAGTAAAAGGTGTCCCATTAGATTACATGCACCTTGTGTGCCTGGGAGTAACTAAAAGACTATTGCTTTTGTGGATAGGGGGTGATTTATCATTCAGATTAAGAAATTGTGATGTTAAAGCTATATCACAAAAAATTGAAAACAAAAAACCAAAAGAATTTGTTAGAAAGCCCTGTTCCCTAGATTACTTAAAATTATTTAAAGCAACAGAGTTCCGTGTGCTATTGCTCTATACAGGTCCAATTTGTTTTTTCAGGTATTTTTAAAAGTAAGATTTATGAGAATTTTCTTGCCCTGCATATGGTCATTAGAATGCTTTGTATTGAAAATGCATTTGTTGAAACTGTTGAATATGCAAACAAACTACTGCATATTTTTGTTTCTACATATGAAAAAATTTATAAAAAATATAATGTTTCACATAATGTACATAATTTATTACATATTGCTGAGGATGTAAAAAATTTTGGTACGGTAGATGCTTTCAGTGCTTTTAAATTTGAAAATTTTATGTCTTCAATAAAAAAAATGATTAGAAAATCGGAACATCGGCTTCAACAGTTATTTTTTCGTACTGCTGAATTAAAAGCAGTAGGTATTCAGAATTATAAGGCTTTACCTAGACAGGACGGTTCAGAATTTTTAGTTTTGAATAATACTACACATACTTGTGGTCCCCTTATTGATGGATGTTTAAATCCTCAGTATGATGCAATTATAAGTGATCTGTTTATTCTAAAAGCTTCTTCTGCTTCAGATAATTGTTTTTTAAGCAAAAATAGTAGTATTGCTGCCTTAGAAAATATTGCCTATTATAATGCAAATCAGTGTATGTTGTTAATAGGGCGGGAACTTAAAAAGAAAGAAAACTTGTGCTTCTTCCAAACTTGACATTTATGTAGTTTCTCACTTATCTGTACTTAAAACTTGGCCTTTAAATGTTGTAAAACAGAAGTATATGAAACTGCCATTCGAAAATAATAAATTTGTTGCTATTTCCTTACTACAAAGCGAGGTAAGTGCATTTTTCTTTTTGTATAAGTTACAATAATTATATTTACAAAATAGAATACCTAACGTAAGTATATGGTTGTACACTGTTTTTTTATGTTGTAGATAAGAAAATGAATAAAAAATATTGTGTGGTAGAATTTGATGATGGCCTGCAGCTGAACAATGAAGCTTTTTGGCCAAATTTCAAAACAACAAACAAATACAATGCCGCTGTTAAAAGTATAGTGCCCCCTAGTTCAGATTGACAGAAATGTCAAATTCTTAGGATTTTGTATTCTACCGGTGAGACCTTTTTATCATACCTAAATAAAAACAACTTTAACACAAAACACATTTAACAATGTCAGTATTAGTAAGTAGTAAAATAAGAAATTATTTTCAACATTTTTTTAAATCTCATTTTAATTCCTGTTAAAAATTTTTAAATATGTATATTGTATACCTACATTAAAAAAAAAAACACAAATTTTTTTTTAACGAGAATTAATTACAATGTTAAAAAAAGGCTTGAAATTTTATTTATTTATTTATTTATTTATTAACGCATTCACATTTACAAAACTAAGTACTAATAAGATACAAAAATTAACTTAACCAAGAATTGACCGCTTGGCAGAAGTTTTGAACCTATCTTTAGAAACATTAGAGAAATCAAGTTGACTACAAAATTTGTTTACATATCTAAATAATCCTGATCAAATTCTGGAATTGACTCAGAATCATATAAATTCTGTGAGTGAGAAGTATAAACAGAGAAAAAAAATTCCGCAAGTAAATTGGAAATGTCATTTCCATTCTCGGCAACTCTATCACCAAACTTCATAATCCTGCGACAATCACTTTCACCTTTTTTGGTTTTAATAAAATTCCATAGATGTTTAGGGTTGTCATTAATAGAGCTTTCAGATTTTTCAATAAATTTGTTATAATCAATTTCTGTTCAAGTTTGGCATTGTTGTCTTATACTAGAAAAAATATTGTAATCTTTCTGCCTATTGGTCTGTTTGAACTTTTTATGTGCTTGTTTTTTGCTAAAAATAAGTTTTTTTAGCTCTTTCGAGAACCAAGCAGGAAAAGTACTTACATGTTTGTGTTTAATAGGTACAAATTTTTCAAAAGCTTCGAAAAGAATACAATAAAACCTCTCAATTAAACTCTCCACTCTTCCGACCAAGAGAGGATACCAGTCAATAGACAAAAAATATTGATTGAATCTGTAATAGTCGGCATTTTTAAAGTCAAAAGACCAACTACCTTCAGGCTTTAAGCATTCTCTAAAATCTGTGGAGATACAAATTTTAAGTGGAGGATGATGTACATCCGGTTTAACTAATCCTAAAGTTTTACTAACTGATAGAATTTTCAAATCAGAAAACAAATTAGGAGTTAAAAAACCCAAAGTCTTGGTCTCAAATTTTATAAAAGTTTTAATATGCTGTCGATAAGTTTATGTAGGTTACATGTTTCGCCTTCTCGGGCATCATCAGACCTAAAATAATTGAAAACCTAATATACAAGAGGCTCTACGAGTAAGAAAAGTGAGGTTAAAAATATGTAAAAATATAAAAATAAAAATACAAAAAAATATATAAAAATTAAACTAAATAAAAACGAAAAACACAGAAAACACAAAAACTATCAGTTTACCTAATCTAACAGTAAAAATGAAACATCTTTACAAAAATACAGTAATGGCGCTAAAATATGACATAACACAAAAGATAAAAATAACGACAGAGGTTGAATGCATCCTGGAACTAAACCGTGCTCTGTGGCGAACTGCGAAAAGTTTTTCAGTAAATTATTGTTGGAGGTGACTGAAATACCTTAGAAAACAAAAAGAATTGAATGGTTGAGTTCGACTCATGTCCATGTAGAACAAAGTCCTTCATAGGGAAAGAAGAAGAAAAAGATTGAACAAATGACATATAGAAAAGGGGGCGGGGAAACTACTGGGATTGTTGTTGTTAAAATTCTACTTTTAGGTTATTAAAAATTAAGTTGGATTCAAAATTAAACACCTCGTTAACGCAAGTAAGAATTGGACTCCTCTTAGCTTTAGTGATCTCCATCTTCTCCAACAAATCCAACTTCCTGCCCTTATCACATTCATGCAATATTTTTATGTTTTCAGGTGCTGAAAAATGGTGTTGTGCTGAAAGTAAATGATCAGCGAAGGCTGAATTAGTCACCGATATATCTGAATCCTTATATTTATCGTACTGCTTTATGTGCTCCTTAACCCTAGTTGAGATTTTACGTCCTGATTGGCCGACATAAACAGCTGGACAGTCATCGCACTGAATAGAATAAACACCTGATTTAGTGAATTTATCAACAGGGTCTTTGGTCTTCACTAGATGTTTTTTAAGCGAATTATTAGTTTTAAAAGCAATTGAGATGTTAAATGGCTTGAAGAACTTTGCTAGATGGTAGGAAATATTGCCAAAGAACGTAACAGAACGAAAATTGCAAGTTTGTTTATTAGGTGATTGTATTATATTATAGGACAGTTTGTATCTATTAAGAAATTTATAATAAATCTTATTAATCGACACTAATGGGAAACCGTTATTTAAGGCTAATTGTTTAATTATGCTCAATTCCCTCTTGAAAGCATCTTGTGTCAAAGGTAAATTGAACAACCTATACAGAAAAGATTTGAAGGCAGCATATTTATGAGAGAAGGGGGAATTTGAACTAAATTGAATCACATTGTCTGTAGCAGAAGGTTTTCTATATACTTCAAACTGTATTTTATTATCCTCTCGTTTTAAGAGAAGGTCAAGAAAAGGAAGTTTAGCCTCGTTTTCAATCTCTATAGTAAAGGTGATTTTAGGGTGTAAAGAATTGACAAATAACAAAAAACTATCCAACTCTTCACTATTACCTCCCCATACAATGCATATATCGTCTACATATCTCTTATATCCCAGTAGGAAACCTGAATAATTACTGCTCATGATCTTCTGTTCCAAGTTTTTCATGAAAACTTCACTCAAGAAAGGAGATAAGCAAGATCCCATGGCTAAACCCTCTTTTTGTCTAAAAAATTTTGAATTAAATTGGAAAAAGTTTTGATTTAGAACTGTTGATAATAGCAAAAGTAAGTTTTCAATCGCAAACCTAGGAACGTGAGCCTTCAATAGGAGATTCTTGACCAAGATAAGACAATCACTCGGGGGAATGCTTGGAAAAAGGTTCTTGACATCCAAGGAGATAAGTTTGGCATTATTAGGGACAACAATATTCTTCAAATAGTTGGCAAATTCAATTGAGTTCTTTGTGGAATAAGTGCTAATAAACCCCGTGCTCGTTCTTAAAGTGTCATTGAGCCATGATGAAAGATTGTAGGCAGGAGAATTAATGAAAGAGACAACTGGTCTCATAGGAATGCCCTCCTTGTGTATTTTGGGTAATCCATACAAAAGAGGGGTTTTTGGGTTAAAGAATATTGTTGTCCCTAATAATGCCAAACTTATCTCCTTGGATGTCAAGAACCTTTTTCCAAGCATTCCCCCGAGTGATTGTCTTATCTTGGTCAAGAATCTCCTATTGAAGGCTCACGTTCCTAGGTTTGCGATTGAAAACTTACTTTTGCTATTATCAACAGTTCTAAATCAAAACTTTTTCCAATTTAATTCAAAATTTTTTAGACAAAAAGAGGGTTTAGCCATGGGATCTTGCTTATCTCCTTTCTTGAGTGAAGTTTTCATGAACAACTTGGAACAGAAGATCATGAGCAGTAATTATTCAGGTTTCCTACTGGGATATAAGAGATATGTAGACGATATATGCATTGTATGGGGAGGTAATAGTGAAGAGTTGGATAGTTTTTTGTTATTTGTCAATTCTTTACACCCTAAAATCACCTTTACTATAGAGATTGAAAACGAGGCTAAACTTCCTTTTCTTGACCTGCTCTTAAAACGAGAGGATAATAAAATACAGTTTGAAGTATATAGAAAACCTTCTGCTACAGACAATGTGATTCAATGTAGTTCAAATTCCCCCTTCTCTCATAAATATGCTGCCTTCAAATCTTTTCTGTATAGGTTGTTCAATTTACCTTTGACACAAGATGCTTTCAAGAGGGAATTGAGCATAATTAAACAATTAGCCTTAAATAACGGTTTCCCATTAGTGTCGATTAATAAGCTTTATTATAAATTTCTTAATAGATACAAACTGTCCTATAATATAATACAATCACCTAATAAACAAACTTGCAATTTTCGTTCTGTTACGTTCTTTGGCAATATTTCCTACCATCTAGCAAAGTTCTTCAAGCCATTTAACATCTCAATTGCTTTTAAAACTAATAATTCGCTTAAAAAACATCTAGTGAAGACCAAAGACCCTGTTGATAAATTCACTAAATCAGGTGTTTATTCTATTCAGTGCAATGACTGTCCAGCTGTTTATGTCGGCCAATCAGGACGTAAAATCTCAACTAGGGTTAAGGAGCACATAAAGCAGTACGATAAATATAAGGATTCAAATATATCGGTGACTAATTCAGCCTTCGCTGATCATTTACTTTCAGCACAACACCATTTTTCAGCACCTGAAAACATAAAAATATTGCATGAATGTGATAAGGGCAGGAAGTTGGATTTGTTGGAGAAGATGGAGATCACTAAAGCTAAGAGGAGTCCAATTCTTACTTGCGTTAACGAGGTGTTTAATTTTGAATCCAACTTAATTTTTAATAACCTAAAAGTAGAATTTTAACAACAACAATCCCAGTAGTTTCCCCGCCCCCTTTTCTATATGTCATTTGTTCAATCTTTTTCTTCTTCTTTCCCTATGAAGGACTTTGTTCTACATGGACATGAGTCGAACTCAACCATTCAATTCTTTTTGTTTTCTAAGGTATTTCAGTCACCTCCAACAATAATTTACTGAAAAACTTTTCGCAGTTCGCCCCAGAGCACGGTTTAGTTCCAGGATGCATTCAACCTCTGTCGTTATTTTTATCTTTTGTGTTATGTCATATTTTAGCGCCATTACTGTATTTTTGTAAAGATGTTTCATTTTTACTGTTAGATTAGGTAAACTGATAGTTTTTGTGTTTTCTGTGTTTTTCGTTTTTATTTAGTTTAATTTTTATATATTTTTTTGTATTTTTATTTTTATATTTTTACATATTTTTAACCTCACTTTTCTTACTCGTAGAGCCTAGAGACCCTCTTGTATATTAGGTTTTCAATTATTTTAGGTCTGATGATGCCCGAGAAGGCGAAACATGTAACCTACATAAACTTATCGACAGCATATTAAAACTTTTATAAAATTTGAGACCAAGACTTTGGGTTTTTTAACTCCTAATTTATATCAGGTCTCTTTGGGAACTATGGACCGACTCTTTATTCTTCAGAAAAACAAAGATCCAAAATTCTACCGTTAACATTTTTAACATCATTACACTGAGCAAGGCCATAATATGCCATATTATCACACACTACTGATTCAGAACCCCCACCAACATTGCCTGGAAGTAACCCAATATAATCCTCAGATACGCACCACTCCAACTTTGGTAGGTTATAGTCCCCTATAACTAAGATGTTATTAAACTGATTACGAGCCCTTCCAACAGATTTAATTTGGGCACTATAAACAGATGTGTACATACCAGGAGGAATGTATACTGTACCAATGCAATAATAAGAGTCATCCACCAGCGCAGCTACCCAAACCTCTTCCACTCCAGGGTTATTTATTGCAATTATTTTAGATTTCAACTCACGTCGTACCGCGGTGAGCACTCCGCCTCTGGTTTTCTTAGAATTGTTGTCGCTATTACGATCGGTACGGTACACTAAGTAATCACTGGAGAATAGTTCAGAATCATTTATATTAGGATCCAACCCCGTTTCAGTTAAAGTAATTACACTGTAAGACTCAGACATCACCGAACAGAGAAATTCTTTTAAGTTGGTTTTTAAACCACAGACATTTTGGTAAAATACAGTTAACTCTGTACTTTTTGATTGGATAGGCAAATATTTGACCTCATAGGTTGCCTTCGAGGAAGAAATTCCTTGACCGCAGTTCCTTTTGGCCACAAATTTATTTGGATCTAACAGCCCTTTTACAACGCTCTCTTTCACACTAATCTTAAAAGAAGAAACATCTTCGTTTTTATCCAATAAAAAGCATTTAACATCCTTAATCTCCAAACTATTTGTCATATAATCAGTAATATCTTTTTCAGTAGTGAAGGGATTGCACCTCCCAATATAAATCCATTGTCTCCGCTCCGCTGCAGAAAATGAACCGGCACTGGGGGAAGTACCCACTATTACTGCACTTTGAGCATTGGTGGAGAATTTTCTATCTCACTTCCGTTGGTTTTGGTGTTATTGGCATTCTGTATTTGTTGGCTTAGTTGACGTGTTTGTTTATCTGACTTCACTACCTCAGATGACACTTTTATCGATGTATTTGACTCTCTAAGAGTATTAATGTCATCCTCCAATGTAGAAACCTTTTTAAGCAAGTTATTATTAGTTTTCTCAAGCATATCCAATCTAGCTAAAATATTCCTGCATATCAGCACCGTCAGAATTGGCATGGGAATTTATAGGTTCAAGTTCACTTGTTAAACCCACCTTCAAGGCATCACATTCCTGAGATACTTTGTTTAGAATGTCAGTCTTCATATTTATAAGAAAATCCTTCATGACATCATTAGGCACAGTGCCCCTATGATCACCATCAACTCCAGAGTTATTATTAGCATTGTATTTATTCACATTTAGCACCAAATCAATGCAATTACAGCATGCAAACAGCATTGTTCTAGATTTCATTTGAGTGACCTGTCCTTCCGAAACCGTGAAATTCGAACATTCTATCCAGTAATTGCACTTACATAAGTCACAAATAATTGTGTACTTTATCTCTTTATCATTTAAATGTTCATTACATTTAGAACAAGACATGTTGACTAGACTAAAATCCGTTTAGTGTCAAAAAGGTTTTAAATTTACTGCACTATAACTGATTATTTCCAAAGGGCTTATTTCAGTGTTTATCTAATAATTTAACTTTTAGGCAAAAGAACTTAGTCGAATTGAAGGAGACAACCCAAGAACAATTACTAAAAAAATTATGTACCGTTCGTGGACTAACAGCTTGGGACAACATTTCAGTTGGGATGGTGCAAAAGGCAAGCGCCCTTTTAAGAACCTTTTATTTTCGCAAGTAATTATAAGTAAGTTATTACCTATATGTTTTTGTCATTAATGGGTTTGAAAAGAAGGTATATTTACTATTTACTATTTAGCTACTGAGGCTCATGCCTAAATTTTTATTTCAATTTCCAGAAGCCGTTCGATGCAATAATCGAACAGCAAATGCTTGCGACGATGAAGTTATAAAGGCAATAAAAGCTTGGCTTCTACGATGTAAAACTAGAAACCAGAATGAGAACAAAGTTGGGTACGTACCTACTTTTCATAACTGTTTTAATATTCCGTAATTTCCAGTCGAAAACACTATTTAGTCTCTTTCCATCAAAACATCAAAGGGTGCGTTCCAATATTACGTAACGCGGCTTAGGCGGATCAGCAGAAGCATTTAAGCTTTGCGTCATATAACACGCGTTTTTAAATATCACTAGTAAAGATATTGTCTGTTTTGTTTGGGAGGGGGAGCAAAAAAAGCCAAAAACCGCGTTACGACGTATAGTTGAACCCCCTCATAGTTCTAGCATGACAGTTGTATACGAGAAAAACTTATTGATTTGCTTTGTTTTCGACCTCACAATAAAAATGATGACCAAGAAAATGAACTTTTATTAGATGAATAATTATAATTTACGTTCAATATAATATATATTTATAATTTCTTTAATATTGTTTTTCTTTGGATGTAAAGCTCGTTGGAATTACATAAATGTTGCTTTTAGCGCGAGGGGGGGGGGGAGTTAGGAGGTCTGTATCTTTCCTTTCATATAAATAGGATATACTAGGTATATTTATCCATGCACATGAATTTCATATAATTAGTTTTCATATGAATTTCATATGAAAAACATATAGGGCGACATATAAATTGCATATTAATTTCACATGAAAGTACGCGACAAAATCATATGCAAAAATATCTTTTTAACATTGTTTTAATATTCATAAGATATTCAATGTTCATTTGTAAATATACATATGCATTTGCGCATATAAAAAAAATAGGCATTTTATATGATCTGGCTATGTGGGTAGTACTCTCGTAATCCAGGCTGATCGACACTACTCTAAAGGCGTAACAGTTAGAAGCCAGCTTTTTACTGAGGTAAGCAATATGGTGTTCGAACCTTAGCCTATTGTCTATACAGGGTAGTTGGTATGTATGGAAACGGTCTATTATTTCTTAAAGCAGAACAGCTAGCAAAAAATATTCCAGATAAAAGTTTTAGGGTTCTTTATAGTTTATTAGAATTTTAAAAAATTAAGTATACAGGATGAGTAAGAAAGCCGTAGAGAAATAAAGTTACCTTTTTTTAATGGAACACCCTCTATCTTAGAATATTTTTGGATTTTACGTAAAATTCCAATTATTTTTTATAAAGTGCATTATAAGTCTAAACTAAATAGTTTCCGAAATATCGACTATTGAAAAATGACATTTTTGAATTTTAACAACTTCTAGATTTCTAACGGTGCGTCTTAGACTAAAACGGCGTAGATGTCCCTATCTTAGTTTTTAACTATCTTTCTAAAAGTGTCAACTTCCGGTTAAACCGGATGTAGCTCAAAAGCCGGAAATATATTACTTCCGGTTTAACGGAAGTTGGTATTTTTGAAAAGATAATAAAGAAGTAAGATAGGGACATGTAAGCCGTTTTGCTCTATGGCGTACCGTTAGAAAGCTAGAAGCTGTCAAAGTTCAAAAATGTCATTTTTCAAAAGTCGATATCTCGGAAACTATTAGGTTTAGGCTGATAATGCACTTAATAAAAAATAATTGTAATTTTATGTAAAATCCAAAAACATTTTAAGATATAGGGTGTTCCATTAAAAAAAAGTAACTTTATTTCTCTACGGCTTTCTGACTCATCCTGTATACTTATTTTTTTTAAATTCTAATATACCTTACAAGACCATAAAACATTTGTCTTAAATATTTTTTGTTAACTGTTTTACTTTATGAGATAATCGACCGTTTCCATACATACCAACGACCCTGTATATACACCCAAAAATCTATTTACATTTTCATTCTTTAGTACCTGTATAATTTCGTTAAAATTACACTTGAAAGTCATTATGTTGGTTTTTTTAATATTGAGAGTCAAACGATTTGCATCAGTCCATCTCTTTATCTCTGCGAGATCACTCTTTCTATTGTTTTCAAGCTCCTGTAAGTTAAGGTGACTTAAATTCCCAGTATAGCCTTCGCAAAGTGTGTCTTGTCACTATTATCAGTTATTGCACAATTATAAAATCTCGCAAATACTTGGGAGCCTTGCGACCATCCAGCAGTCCTTATAGTTGCTATATCTATTCCGAGCCTCTTTGCTGTTATCGTAGAAGCATGGCGTGTAGAATACGCTGAGAACTTATTGGCATCTATTTCTGCCGCAGTAAGAGTCGCCTTAATCCATCGGCTTATAGTATCTCTTGAGGCACATTTATAAGGTACCCTGTTAGTTAAAAATAAATACTCATTCTTTCCTGAACGATATTCTGCAGTTATCTGTATAGAGTACAATAAGACTAATGCGATACACAGACCTGGCTTTTCACTGAAAAAGGCGACATGTAAGCAGGGTTGATCAGAACCTGGTCTTGTAGTTTTTATCTCGTCCGAGATATACATATTTATTTCTTCAGGTGAGATAATTATATTCTCAACTTTAATTTTACTTAGTGTTTGTATCCTATGGTCTGTTGTTAGTGCTAGCAATGTAGTAAACTTTTGAATCAAGAGTTTCATTCAGTCATTTGGATATTTAGTTTCTAAATAGTCAAGTACTATCTTGGTATTTCAAACCAAGTTGTAGCTCCTTTTTGGAGGTCTTAGTCTAGAAATTCCCCTAAGAAATATTTTTAATGTAGCGCTGTTACTTACATCTTTATCAAGCAATAATGGCATTGCCGATTTATAAGTATTAAAAGGTACCATATGTTAAATTATGCTTCTTTTGATATTCAAATTCTAAAAATTCTAGAATACGAGTCTTCGTTTGATCCATGACATCCTTACCTTGAAGAGTACAAAATTTCAACCATTCCTGATGGACAGAATTGTACTGTCTTAGGGTACTGGCTGAAGGAATGTAATATGATGGGGATAGAGATTTCTGATATTTTTCTCCTTAAAAATATTAGTCTGATGAAGGCTGCGGCTCCTGGGAACTTCATCGTCTGTCCGTAAAAATTAAAAGGAATATGTTTTTGGTTATATCTTAAACCGCTAACTTTACCAACTAAAAAACTACTTTCAGGTAATGTAGTTACATGAACACCGGGGCAGATTAATGCTTTTTTGGGGCAATTTATAATATGAGATTTTTCTAGTAATAACTTAATTAAATTACGGAAACCACGGCTGAATATCCCAATATGGAACCTGCAAAATTCCTTCAGCTTGATCTGCTATTATTTTATTCAGCGTAGGTACGTAGTATCATAGAGAATGGGGGGAAGGCATAACATTTTAGTAATTTCCAACTTAATGTGAAAGCGTCTAATGTAAAATTAATAAAATTATGTTATATATTAAAATAACGTGCCTAATATTTTTAGTAAACATTAATGAGTACATAAAAATTAGAAATGTATATTATTAGTGCAATTTGAGGATTTCCTCTTAATGTAAAGATATATAAGAAAGGAAAGAACGGCGATACATTCATACTACGCCGGTAATCAATCGAAATTTCCCAACTTAAAAAATTCCATATCTGATTCCAGTGCTGATACCTATTATCTGTTCAAAATAAATAAACAATAAATTATAATTAAAAAGTTTTATTAAAAAACAAAAATAAACTTCTTGCATTGCAAATCTATTAAACTATCAAACAAAAACTATTATTGGTTTCGCAAGTTTGCATTGCATGCCTCTATACCTACATCATCACCAATCACCCTTCTCCTCATCATCATACCACCACCCAGCCCAACAACACCAATGTTGTTGCCTAGCCACCCACCACAGCCACAGAGTAGAAAGTAGAAATAGATAAGGTTAAAGGAATAGGTTCTGCTGTTGGCACATGGTACGGCACCAGCCACGCCACGCTCAGTGGCGTTCCGGCGGAAAGCGATGAAGACACAAGACAATTAAGAAATGCTTATTGTTTTGGAAGGTATAAATAGGTTAAATGTAATAGATTTGTTTGAAATGTAATATTGTAATAAATGTTGTATAAATGTAATAGATTTAGTACAATTGTAATAAACTGGCAACACTGACTTACAGTTATTCTCAATGAACACTAATACTATTTAAGACAATGAAGCATATTATTTTGCATTTCGTATCTGGTTACTATTAAAATTATATAACATGTGCTGTGTATTTCATTTCATGAAATATTATACATATCATTATTTGATTTTAGTTTAATGTGGTCCGTTATGTTGGCAGAAATTACGTCAAAACGTCGATACTACGAGCATTATTAAGGATTTTTTCCAATCATGTTGGGCAGTTCTGTTCGTGGACCGGGAAAAAAGGAAATTTTAAACTACAAAATTTAGAAACCATGAAGATTCTTAAAGGTAAAATAATAATTTTTAAATAAATTAAATGCAAATACCTAATATATTATTATGCAATTTAGACTTTTATCAATGTGTTCTTAAAAAGTAAGAAGAAAAAGTTTTTCAAAATGCATACGCTGACTATTTTTTTTAGATGCTTTACGGGTTACGGGTCAATATGCCTGAGCTCACAGATGCATTCTTTGAAAAAGAAAGCATGAACTGGTTTCAGTATGCAAGAACTAGGTTTTTAAGAAAGGGAAACTAAACAAGGTTTCTAAATAAGTATGATTTATAATAATGTACCTAAATACTAACAATGTTACGACCCTGTTTATAGACTGCTACACAATAAAGAACAAATTTTCTAAATGCTTGCGCTTTTTTATTTGGCGGATACCTAATGTTAACTCCCGTTTACCTTCAATTTGCCTATAGAGGTTTACGATGTGGATTAAGTGTAATAGGGATTAAGTTTAAGGGGATGGGACTATTCGCCGTCGCCGTTTCGCCGTCGCCGTTTCGCCGTCGCGACAATTCGCCGGCAGCCGATTCGCCGTGGGCCGTTTCGCCGTCAAATAGAATATAAGTCTATAATTATTACAATTTTTTTATATCTAGCATATACCGAATTGGACCCAAAAAGGTGGATTAGATGCCGTGTTAGCGCTGTTTAACCAATATAAGTCTATAATTATTACAATTTTTTTATATCTAGCATATACCGAATTGGACCCAAAAAGGTGGATTAGATTAGAAACGGCGACGGCTGAACGTCCTAGACCCGAATTCCAATAACCCTAATTACTTAATTACTTAATTACTTAGTGCCTGATGATCTTTTCTCTCATTATATAAATACTCACATTTTTGATAAGGGCTTTTTTTTTTTTAATGTGCTAGAGGATAGGAGGCCTTGCTGCAGGTGTCAAGCACCTGAGAAATTGCCATGGAGAAAAAAGCTGTCAGTAGATTTTACGTATTTTATTAATTTCTATTTGACGGCGAAACGGCCCACGGCGAATCGGCTGCCGGCGAATTGTCGCGACGGCGAAACGGCGACGGCTAAATGTCCTAGACCCTAAGTTTAATAGGTAGATACCATTGCGCCCAAAATTGCAGTGTTTTTTAAACACTGGTACATTCTACCAACTTCAGGGGTTGAAATGTTTAATTCTTAACCTTTCAATAAAAAAAAATCCTTTTTGTGTTTTTACACAAAGTCTTATCAAAAATTTTGTTATGCCAAATTTACTTGACCGTTATATTTGTCAGCAAATTTTGTTTCATTTTTAAAACACCAGTTTCAAACAGGTTAGTTTTTTAAATAAAATTTTACCAGACCGAGATAGTTATGGAACTTTATTCTAAATTACAAAGGAACTTTGAAGTAAATTTATTTTGAAATTTACAAACTATGTACATTTGGAATGAAATCGTAACTTGAGTTTAAAACGTTTTAAATAAATTCATTTGAAAGTTATACTAAACTTATATAATGTTAGGTGCAGTAAACTTTCACAGGAAAGGTATATTTATTTTTTACATTAAATTTCCTTATACATATACAGGGTGAGGATTTTAAAGTGTTACAACGCAATATCTGAAAAACGGCTATAAATATTTTAGTCAAATTTTGGGACGTGGATAGGGAGGTTGGGGGACAAATTTTAAAATATTTTTGATATTTACCCCCCCTCCAGATTTGATGTGGCTAGTGACAAATTTGAAATGTCAAATGGAAAGGTATTTTTTTTTTTTGATAATTTGATTCCTCGTCAATAACTACGTAAGTGAGCAGAAAATTGTTACATTTGCTCTACTAGTTGCTTAGTTACGAATTTTTCAATAAATAAAATAGGAATACTTAAAACTACACATTTTAAATCATGACACCTATGATTATTGTTTATCCAAACCTTTAATTATGTTGTATCCTAGGAAACCACTTTTGACTTTGACAAGTAGTGATAATCTGATAAAGTTCATTATTCAGTGCAATTATGGAACAATCTTATGACATTGAAATAGACATGTTGTTAATTCTGGGAGAATGTAGAAAAAACTACCGGGAAGCGGCGCAATTGTGGACTGTTAGGTTTCCCGCCATTCAAAAATCTCATATGGCATTTAAGCGATTAGAAGATCGAGGCCGCAGCACGGGAATCCTAAAAAATAAGAACAGAGTTAGAAGACAAACAAAAACTAATGACGATATGGCCGTTGGAGTGTTGGGTGTAATAGCTGTAAATCCTCATGTTGGTTCAAGGGAACTTGCTCGTGATTCAGGAATGTGCCAAAAATCGGTACTGGCTATTTTACACAAGCACAATTTTCACCCTTACCACATAACTATTCATCAGGAATTGTATGGCCAAGACTTTCAAAATAGGATTACATTTTGTACGTGGTTACAAACTTTAATTCACGAAAACAATGCATTTTTAAGAAAGATAGTATTTTCTGACGAAGCTACATTTACCAATTGTGGTCAGGTAATTATTTAAATCAATATGGATTAATGTAACTTTTAATAATCAAAAATATGTAATCCACTACTTGATGGGTGTACATAAATAAATACATATCTAAACACCCGTTAACGGGTGTTTAGAGAATATTCACATACATTTAGATTTATTTTTAATTTTATACTGATTCAATCAATTTTGCTTTTCTTAATTTAAGGTCAACCGGCACAATTTACACTATTGGGCACCTCAAAATCCTCACTGGATGAGATTTCTGCCAAACCAACATCCTTGGTCGGTTAATACCTGGTGTGGCATAGTCGGAGATAGAGTCATTGGACCACATTTTTTTGACCGTCACCTAAATGGAGAAATGTATAATAATTTTTTACAAACCGATTTGCCACAACTTCTGAATAATAATGGAAATCAACAAGAACTATGGTTTCAGCAAGATGGTGCTCCGCCACATTTTGCCCGACAAGCTCGAGATACACTAAATGAAATGTTTGGAAACAGATGGATTGGTCGTGGTGGTCCTGTAAATTGGCCTGCAAGGTCACCAGATTTAACCCCATTAGATTTTTTCTTGTGGGGATTTATAAAAGAGAAAGTTATGGCTACACCACCGACCACACCAGAAAACATGAAAGATCGTATTCAACAAGCATGTAATTTAGTAACGCCTCAAATGTTAACTCGCGTGCGCAACTCATGTCAAAAAAGAATTGCAAAATGTTTAGAAATGGATGGGGGTCATTTCGAACACCTTTTGAAGCATGATCGTCGTTAGATTTTTTAAGGAATTATCATTTTTAAGTATTCCTATTTTATTTATTGAAAAATTCGTAACTAAGCAACTAGTAGAGCAAATGTAACAATTTTCTGCTCACTTACGTAGTTATTGACGAGGAATCGAATTATCAAAAAAAAAAAAATACCTTTCCATTTGACATTTCAAATTTGTCACTAGCCACATCAAATCTGGAGGGGGGGTAAATATCAAAAATATTTTAAAATTTGTCCCCCAACCTCCCTATCCACGTCCCAAAATTTGACTAAAATATTTATAGCCGTTTTTCAGATATTGCGTTGTAACACTTTAAAATCCTCACCCTGTATACATATACCAATGCAAATCTTCTTTTATATAGGCTGGGATGCTCATTTTTGCATCATAATTTTGATTACTCTTATTCAAAGCAAGTATTTTAGGTCTCTCAAATTGTTTTGAGTATAGCCACCCATATTTGACAGCCGGGCAATGGATACAATAACACCTATGAACTTTGCGTAGAAACGAATAAAACAAGTCTTTGTATTCAATAAAATGTTACATAACTCTAACGTTTTACAGCGTTTCTCTTGAGGTAATGAAATGGTCATGTTATTGCTGTTAAATATAAACCCTAAATATTTACATACATTAGATGGCTCTAAACAACTCTAACCTAAACTTTGTAATAAATTTCAAGTTGTAATGAGTTTGATAATCATTTAAATGATGTTGAGTTGCCTCGGTCAAGAAGGCTTTAGGTGTGGGTTTGTCTTATTATCTGACACATTTTTTTTAGGGCGCCATCCTATCAAAAATAATACAAAATCTTACAAACACTTGGTAGTTTATTAAACTAAATTGGCTTAAAAATGATTGTTGTTGCTGGTTTCCGAAGAAACAGTTTTAACGTAAAAAGGTAAAAATTAAAATGAAAATATAGAAATGGTCTGCTGGTCTTTACAAAGTAACCCTTCTGACTGACAAACACTTAGCTCTGCATTGTCATCTATGAAGTGTGTCCAAGATTCAGTCCTCTTCACCTGGAAGTTGTCTCGACGAGGCGTTCTATGCATAGAACTGCAAAAGGTGAGGGAGACGTCAGGACTTGATTAGACTTGAATACTTGTGACGGTGATTGATTGGAACAATGACATCAGATGAGCTTATGTCAGCCTCAGGTTTGCTTGTTTACATGTAATGTTAGAAAGGTGGAGTTAGACCAGCGAATAATAATGCAATGAAAGGTTTAAAAATGAATACTTATGTTAAACAGTAGGGGAGAGTGGGCATGAAAGAGCCGTGCTATGAAAGAGCCGTCAGCCATTGTACTAAAACCGCCTCAAATTTAGATTTAGTACAATCACGGTTTTGTAGCAACCCTAGTAGTCGTTTATCCACAGAAGTGTCAAATGAATCGGCCATTAAACAAATGCCGAATACCGATAGGTTGATTTGCAAGAGCTATTAAAAATAAATTGTGCTGTGCATTATTCAGTTTTTTTGCCTCGCTGGCTTTGTGACATCCACTTCTAGTAGTTTATCGAATAGCTGTAAGTATTAGCTTCGATATTCTAGCATGCATAAACTTTATTTAAATTAGAATAGTTAGGATAGGTTAGGTTAGTTTCCTAAATACACTTGCATTGAAAGAGCCGCAGGGGTGTGTCATGAAAGAGCCGGCTCTTTCATATCCCTGTACCTGGCTCTTTCATTACTTATATATGCAAATTAGATTTTTCGTTTTTAGATTTCCTTAAGAAATAATGTCAACACTAATTAAGAAGAACATAAAAAAGCGAAAAAGACCGGATTCAGCTGTAGTGGAAGAAGCGGTCCGAGAAGTCTTAAATCATGGTCAAAAGATTAATCCGACAGCAATTTCTTTTAAAATTTCAAGAGCTTATTTGGGGAAATTAATAAAAAAGGTAAAAAATGAACAAACTCAAAACTATATTCACCGTCCTAATATAGGAAACAGGCGAATATTCTCAACTGACCAGGAAAAGTCCCTTGCTGAATATCTCAAAACGGCTTCCAAAATGTGTCATGGGTTAACTCGCAGTCAAGTTAGGAAATTAGCATTTGATTATGCTCAAGCGAACTCTATTCCAACTGACAACTGGGACAACAAAAAAGAGGCTAGTTTAGACTGGTTAAGAGGTTTTATGCATCGTCATAATGAGTTATCTGTTAGGACACCGGAGAGTACATCTTTGTCCAGAGCAACCAGTTTTAACAAAACAAATGTTGAAAACTTTTTCTCCCAGTTGCAGGCAGTTTTTGAGAAATACAAATTCCCATCTCACATGATTTTTAACTGCGACGAGACAGGATGCACAACTGTTTCAAATCCTCCAAAAATTATTGCTGAACGAGGGAGCAAACAAGTGGGTCAGGTAACGTCAGCGGAGAGGGGCAGCTTAGTAACGTTATTGTTTTTTGTTAATTCAGCAGGGACGTCCTTACCACCAGTCTTCGTGTTTCCCAGGGTAAACTTCAGAGATAATATGTTACAAGGAGCTCCTACCGGAAGCTTAGTATTGGCGAATCCAAGTGGTTGGATGTATGAAGACGGTTTTATAGCATCCCTTAAACATTTTGCTAGTATTGTTAAACCCTCGAAGGAAAATCCTGCCTTGCTTTTAATGGACAATCATGCCACTCATATAAATTTGAAAGTCGTCACATTTGCACGTGAAAATGGAATTGTAATTTTAACATTTCCACCCCATTGCAGCCACCGACTCCAGCCTTTAGATGTCGGTGTTTACTCGCCGTTTAAAACCAGGTACAAAATAGCCATGAATGAATGGATGTTAACAAATGCGGGAACAACGGTAACAATATACCAAATAGCTCAATTTGTTAATAACGCGTATTTGACTGCTTTTTCACCACGTAATATTACACAGGGATTTTTCAAAACGGGAATATATCCCTTGAACTCCTGTATTTTTAAAGAAGAAGATTTTCTTCCTTCTTTTGTGACTGACAGACCTGACAATACTCCTGAAAATGCTGAATTACCACACGCACTGGCACGCGTTTCCACAAAAAAGGAAGTGAAGAAGCCTAATAACGAAAATGCTAATTTAAGTGAAATTGCAGATAGGATACCTTTAACCTTAAAATTAGCTTCAGCTACCTCGAATGGTAATGCAATTCAAAGCACTTTAAAGGAATGCGTGATGGTATCGCCTGAAAACGTTCGTCCATTTCCAAAAGCTGGACCCAGAAAACAGGGCAAAACATCTTGCAGAAAAATGCGTTCCGCAATCATAACGGAAACTCCTGAAAAGGACAGGATTAAAGAACTAGAATTAAATAAAGGAAAAAAGAATAAAACAATATTACAGAAAATAAAAACAAAGACATCGATAAAATCGCTAAGAGTTTCATCTGATTCTAGGGAAAGCGATGGGGCGATGTCACTTCATGATGATAGTGATGATTCGTTGTATGATCTGCCGTCCAATAAAAATATCACTAAGTCAAAAATGCGATCTATTTGCTATAACAAAAGAGCAAAAACGGCTTCTGCTACTAGTGTGGTCCAGAGCAATGTCGAAGACATTTGTAAATGTTGTGGTAAACCTTATACCAAAAGTGTAGAGGATTGGTATCGATGTAAACTATGCAGCGAATGGGCGCATGAATATTGCGGTCAAAAAGGAAAACTTAATTTTTTTTGTAACTCGTGCTTTTAAATTTGACTTTTTTATTTTGATGTTTAAAGTTTATCGTATCTGCCTAAAAAGTTGCAGACATTATTATAGTAAAGTATAAGTTTAGTTTTACCCACTAGGAACTTCTTTTTTGTTTAAGTCTCAAATTATCAATTTATTAGTGGCAATTTTTTTGTAAAAATATTTTTTAATGCTGTTGGCTCTTTCAAAACAGTATGCGGCTCTTTCATTACTAACATGTTATGAAAAAGCCAAAAAACACTTTTTTTTAGATTGAGAATAAAATATTTTGTTGTTAAAATCTTTGACTTATTATTACCTAAATATATTTGCAATAACTATATTATCTAATAGTTTACTTGGCTTTCATTTAGTAATATGAATTTTACAGTTCTGTAAATCGTTTTGTAATGGCATCTATTACAGCACTAGTGCTGTAATAGATGCCCTTACAAAACGATTTTTAATAGCAGGTGCATTTTTATTTTTAAAAATGCCTTTTGCCAAATATTTTTATTCATAGATGAAAGTAGATAAAATTTTGTACAATATTCTTGTTGTAAATTCATATTACTACACTCGATGTTTTATTAAACTCGGCTGACGCCTCGTTTAACAACTTTAACATCTCGTGTTGTAATATGAATCTTTACAACACTTATATCGTAAATAACTATTACTTGGCGATTTTTCAAAACATTAATAAATAGTAGATTTTTTAATTAGAAAAAAACGGCTCTTTCATGCCCACTCTCCCCTACCAGTTGTAACTTAAACTTCTATAATATAGTTACAGGATGTTTTAACTCCCTGGCCAACGATATTTGCTAAAACGTAAAATAAACGACATAGACCCGAAAAACAAAGTTAAATTGAGAATTTAGACATTATTCGACGACGAAAAATGAACAAAACCATGACCTGATAATGAAAAAAAGTGCTTTTAAATTGAATGCAAAATTATGAAAATATTGATTGAAATCCACATTTATTCAAGAAATATTATGATTACTGCCTTCTGTTTGTTAGGATGATGCTTTTAGATCATTAAAAACATTCTAATTTACAAGGATGAATGAGATGAATGAAGATTACTAATTTATGACGCCATTACGGCCGGCACGTCTTTATTTTGTTAGAACATAAAAATGTGGAATTCAATCCGTGTGAAATAGATTAAAAAGTCATAGCTTAGTAGTAAGGAATATTTATGGTTCAATTACATACTTATTATTAAAAAAAATATACAGCGTTTTCCCCCCGAAGGGTAGAAAACGACATAGGCTTTGCATAGGCTTGACCCTTATGAGATTACCTTTCTAATTTCCTCCCTACATGTGCTATTTCCCTGCCCCAACGAGCCCACTTCAAACCTCCCCGCGTCGTCCTAGTCGACGTACTAAGGAGTCGACGCGAAGGAGTCGATTCCTTAGTACCTTTACTTAAGGACTTATCGGGTTCAAGCCTAGGCAAGGCCTAAAATATGTCGTTTTCTACCCTTCGGGGGGAAAACGCTGTATATTTTAGTCCTGTGCCGCCGGCTTGACCCTTATGGGATGTTTTTAGATTCTGACGACGTAAAGGTGTACTGTGAAATAATATAGTAGATAGTAATCAATAGATATAGTATAGCACAGAACAAATTATACTTTATTAAAATATCCTACAGCCTTCTCTCCGTCTTCAATGGGCGACTATATAGCTTTAAACATAATTTTTCTATAATATGCAAATAACTTCAAAATCTCAAGTAACAAGGCTAATACTTGTTTCACAATAATATAACATACTTACTGTTATACGGCCTCCGCTAGCTCCACGATGAGACTCGAGTGGGTTTGGCATGCTGGTAACTGTATTTAAACCTTTGTTTATCTAGATGTTAAAAATTGAGCGCCACTGTTTTTTTTAGACGATATTATACCAGGTAAAAACAGAAACCTTATGTCTATAGAGCTTGTAGAAATAAAAGAATTTATATACCCATAACACATTTAATAAAAATTGTTATTTTGAAAAATTACCATTCAGGTTTCACTAGGTATATTATTCTATTTGATTGTGTTTACATATGATCAAAAAAATAAAGTCAGGTGGTACCTATAATTGAATATGTAACTTCATGATTTAAACGCTGGCAAAAATTCTAGAATTTTCTTGGGCGCATTACCTTGATTAAAATTATATCTTATGTTCTAGTACCAAATGCTTTTTACAGCTGTTATTTAATTTTTTAATTAAAGAAAAGTTTATTTAAATTTAGCTTCTTGAAATGACGATATTAGTAAATGGTAAAATGGTGTAAAAATTTATAATATTAAAAACTGGCCTTTTCCCTGTGATCTTCGGCGACACGAGGCTATGCAGATACCATGCATCCTATTTTTCCTAGCATCAAGGTAGAGGTGAAGTTCCAATTAATACACGTTGAAGCTTAACCACATAGTGAAACTGTGACTGACTTCTTGAAATTATCTATTCTTCTTAAACCATGATTAAATAAAAAACATATTGATTGATATTGAAGTTGAATTGAAGATATATATTAATGTAGAGGGTTGATTGAGGAGTTGAGGAGTTGCTTGAGGAATTTGAGTGAGGAACGCTGAAACCAAGGAGAGAAAAACAAGGTCACACATGGCTTTTTTTTAAAAAAAGGCAGAGTAAAAACTTGCAGGTTATTAGGTCCTAATTTTTTCTATTTAGGGCATCCTACGGGAATTTCCCTTTAGTTCCTTGATCTTGAAATTACAGCCATTACACATCCGAGTTCCAAACACTTGGATAAAGTGCACTAAAAAACTACCTTTCTTGAAGGTGTAGCTATGGCGAAATGCCCCGACTAAGCGTCCTTTTCTCCTATTTATAACCTCGGATATAAAAAAATAACTTCCTGTTTTGTACAAAATCTAGAAAAAACTCGAAAGTTCTCGCACCGGAAACATCTGATATTTGACATACCTAACAAAGTTGTCAGCAGCGAGCAGACCATAGAAGACAAATTAGAAAGATGGACTTTTCTTAGTAGGATCGTGACACCTTGAACTAACCTTTATTGTTCTGTGCTGTAGTGGCGAAAATGCGAATGTGACCTGACCAATCAGCTTCAACGATTTTTGAAAATAAGATTGAAAACGAAATATTAAATTTTGATAAAACAATACGATAGATATTTATAACTATTTATGGCTATTATGGATACATTTAAAGACAGGTAATTAATAAATAAGGTACAGTATTATACTACATAATTCGAATTTATAGGTTATGTATTTGTTTACTGAAATTATTTTAATATTCAATCTTTTATTGCAGATGGTTTGGAGATATTATTTTGAGTAAATTATAGCCTCTACAACTATGCTTGCAAGGCATAACACAATCTCCGTGTTCACCATGTCAGGAGTTGATATAAATATCCAAAAAGTTACTCGAAATGGTTCGTAAGACTGAAAATAAACAGGTAAGATATCTTAACTATTCTAATAAGTAAAATGATAACTTTTATAGGATTGTTTATAAAATAGTTATTATTGAATATTTTACATTTCCAGAAACCAAAACTAATCGCTGTGAGAGTTACGATGTACTGGAATCTCAGTTCAATCAACAATGAAGATTACTTAGCAAATTATAAATTATGCAAAAAAAGGTGGAAATAAACAGTAGTATAAAGTTGTATCCTTTTTTTATTAGGTAACACAGTAGCATTTTATTAGGGTAAGTAAGTAAGATTTTTAAAATGCTACAATAACTAAACAAAATATTCTTTATTCGAAAACCAAACTTAAAATACAAGAGACAAAATATCAACCACCATTAAAACTCATTATCATAATTCAACTAAAGATTAATATGAGTATGATATGATATATTATAACAACCGATCCTATAATTAAACAGGCACAAAATATGTAGCATTAGCGCTTTTATTATTAGGGGGAACACGTTCGATTTCTTTAAAATAGAACTTAAAGAAATTTTCTTTCCCTTTCCAATTTGCATTTTGTAAGATAATATCCAATGGTATTTGATTCTGAAAGTGCGAAGGTGATACCGCCGATCGAATACTACCCGGTGAGTAGTTAATTCCAGCAGCAACAAGAGCCATCCTTATCCAACCTGCAATAACTGATCTCGAGACTAGGCTAACTTTTCCGCGCGTTGAAATCAACAAATGAGTTAACCCGTCTCTAGCGCTTCTTCTATTCAAAGATAGGTTAAGAATTTGTTTTGTCCAAAAAATAGGATCTAAGCATTTTTCTTCGTTTCTTAACAGTTTCCACCCTGATTGTCTAAAAGTAGCTCTGTTAGATTTTGAACCAAATTCAGGGCAAAAAGTGCCTCCTCCTCCATATGCATGGAAGATTCGCTTATCCTTAACAGGGTTAAATCATTGATTCTGCGCCCAGATGCTAATAATAAAATGAGAGCAAGCCTGCGGGAAACCTGAAAAATGCTATCTAACGTGACCTCCTCCGATCTCATCCAGGAAATAAGCTGATTGACATTCCATATATATATTTTTGTTACCTACTGGCTTACTTATTTCAATAGCTTTTATTATTCTCTTTACCAATGGGTGACCTGACATCGAATCCCTTTTAAGCGGGTTGGACATTGTTGCTATTACTGATTTATATAGCTTTATCGTACGTACGTAAATTTCTTGGTGTGAAATAAATAGGACAAATATTTTGCCACCATTGCTGGATCCGGATCTTTTGGCGTAACACTATTATCTATACACCACAAAAGCCAATTCTTCCAAGGTGAAACGTATGTCTTAAGTGACGATTTCCTCCACGATTTTGACAGTAGCTCTCTGTCAGTTTTAGACCAGTCTTTTATTAAATCGGCCCACCCCGTACCTTCCACGCTTCCAACCGTAAAGCTCGAGCCTGAGATAACGGCTTGTGGGACTGCGCATTTACTAAATGTCGAAGATAGCCTCTTAACTTCATCGGCCCTGCTATTGCTCGCTCTCTTATTTCCGTTGTCCAAAACACCTTGTTCCATTTTGGGACAATTATAATAAACATACTTAATTTAAATAGATGGTAAAATTAAAAAAATATATAATTTTACACTTTCCACAATGGATTTCCACTAAGTAAAAGCCGAATCAATTCAATTATTTTAATAAACATACCCCTGGCCGTCGGCAAGTGGCGTAAAACCCTGGGTATCAGACTCGGTGGAGGAAATATCCATGCCACGTGATAAATCCTCCTTTTGCTGAAGGCATTCGTAAATTTTGCTTGACGATCTCTGATGTCTCTGGAGACATAAACCGGAACCACCTTCAAGATGCTTCTCGCAAATAAGTCTATCTGAGGAACATCCCATTCGTGGAATATTTGAGTTGTTATGGGTGGTAAAAGATGCCAGTCTGGAGGTATTCGGGTCCTGGATAGACTGTCTGCCACGTCGTTGAGTATTCCTGGCAAGTACTGAATCTGAATGGTTATACCCCATTTGTGGGAGAGCTCTAAAATATTGTATGTCATTTCTAGCAGTCTTGTTGACTTCATGCCTCCTTGATTTTTGATGTATGATACCACTGTGCGGTTGTCTGACTTGATAAGAATGACTTTGTTCTTTAGATTTTTTGCCCATTTCTTTAGTACTATAAAGATTACAAACATTTCCTTGTAATTGATGTGCCACTTTTCTGTTGAATCGACCAACTGCCCTTGAAATTTCTGTCCATTAACTGAGCTCCCCAACCAACCTCGCTGGCGTCGGTTGATAGGAATATTTCCGGATCGACTGGAAAAAGAGGTGCGGACATATCCAGGTTCTCTAGCCACCATTTGCCCTCCATCAAAATTCTTTGAGTTGTATGGAATTTTAATTTTGGTCTTCCCTCTGGAAGTAAACGGCTTGCCTAGAGCATGTGTCTTGAATGCAGTCTCGGCCGGGTTGCTGGTCCCATACCGGGCGCCTCCTCAGGTGGCGGATAGGGAAACGCCTCCCAGATATGGGAGGTACCGGCGGATATGCCGGGGCGGGCCAAAACCAGCAAAGGAGAAAACCTTATAAATCCGGAACCCAAGGTGTTAACACGTACCGTGCCGAGGGGTGAATGGCTACACGACAGTTAGTCACGAACGGTGTCCCCCCAGTCATGGCGAGGGCTGGGGTGTAGGCGCAAGCAAGGCCTTGGGGTGGTAAGGGCGCACTGCCACCCTGGACATATACTTCGTCCCTACTCGTGGGAATAGAAATGGAGAAACACAATATAAAAAAAAACTAGCCCGAGCACTGCCAGATCCGCATCAGTAGGCCGGATGGAGAGTACGGAAGATGCTGAACAGGTCCGCAGGTTCTTCAAAGACTTGGCAACGACAAGCCCCTTCAACAAGAGCAGCAAACTAAGGAGCTCCCCAACAAGGACGTGCGCAGAAACCCCAGCAAGCGCTGGCGAAGAAGAGGCAAAAGAGACCCCAAAGAAAAAAGCAGCTACAGCAGCAAACCAGGAAGCAACGGAGGACAGTCAATACGATAACGCATTCAAGAGAAGGGACTCAATTGCTCGAACCCCCTCGGGGACCGGGCAGGGTCAAGCTACGCAAGATGAGGTCTTTTATGTAAGCGACGAAGAGAAGGACAGCAAGTCACTGACTGATGGCGAAGGAAACTGGGAGACAGCAAAAAAAGAAAACGCAAAGGGAAGCCCAATCACGATCAAACCGGAGGAAGTGGTGCTTCCTAAATGCGTGGACAAACTAAGAGAGCTGATAAACAAACTAAATGTGTTTTGCAACCAAAATACCAACGTACACCGAAAGGTGAAAGACTCCAGCAAAGAGCTGATGTATAGCTTTCGATGCCTAGAGACACAGTACAGGATGGACAAGTGCGAAATAAGCGATAAAATAGAAGAATTCGCGGCCTACAGACAAAACCAGGAAAAGATCCTGAAAGAAGCTCTAAAGAGGCAAGAAGACGCCCATAAGCTAGTTGAACAGAAAACAACAATATGCACAAGGTGCTCCAAACAAGAAGGATTCCAACTGAATGGTAAGATGGAAACATACGACCAGCTGGCACAGGTAATAGATCTACCATGGAAAACAGAGAGCTTTGTCACCACAGAAATCACTCATGAGGACCCCCTGGCAAACGCGGCGGATCACTTAGTGGTATTCCTGAACCAGAACGCAGAAAAGCGGGGATACAGAGGAAAAAGGCTGGTACTAGGGCACCCGGAAATCCTACACGTAGAACCCGAAAGGTATGTGGACAACGTAAGCCATGTACACTATGAGCAAACGGTTAGGTACCGCGCAAATGGTGAATTAAAGACAATAGACAAAACCATCGACGCCTTCTTCACATCGGAAGAGACGGAAAACCGTAACTTCTTTGAGCTGTTTCGGCTCCTTCAGAGCACTCATCAGCAACCGGATCCGATAACATATAAAATGGTTTTGCCGGAGGAGCAAAACATGCCAATGGTTAGAAAAATAGTGGAGGCGGCCATGAGGGATGAAGACGTCAAAGTTAAAATCCATGTCCCCCAACAGAGCTATCAGAGAATGAATTCGACAAGCTCGCAACCAGGAACGACCCAACCTAACATATATATAATCGCAAAATTCAAAGGCAAAGGGAATACGGGAAACAAATTTAAATGGATCTATGGCCCAACGGACAAGAAAAAGTTCGCAGAAGCTTTTAAGAGGTACATCAGAAACGGAGGTCAAGGGGTCGACACGTGCGTTAACGTAATGAGAAATGCTTATGAAGCAGCTACAACAAAAATAAAAACCCACACCCTCAACCCGCCATACTGGTGGACCGACAACATACACGAGCAGATAAAGGCGACGCAACGGTCCAGAAGAACATACCAAAGAAGCCCAACAGAAGAAATACAGAGGAAAGCTCAACTGTGGGAAGAATACAAATCCTGTAAGAGAAGCCTTAGGAAAACGATATCCAAGTCGAAGAAAGAAAACTGGAAAAATTTAATTGAAAATCTAGACAAAGACATCTTCGGGGAAGCATACAGGATTGTGACAAACCAGATGAAGATACCCCACCCGAGAGTATGGCTAACTACAGAGCAAAAGTCGCACATCTTCAGAGATTTATTTATCTCAGAGGACTCAGAAATCAGACCCGGACACAGACAAGACGAAATAACAAGGACAAACGGCCCACCCATAAACCGAGCTGAACTTCTAGAGGCGAGCGGCAAACTCAAGAGCGAAAAAGCACCGGGGCCAGACGGCATTACCTCAGAGACAGTCAAGCTTGCCATAGAAGAATCCCCAGCCTATTTCCTAAAGATATTAAATGATCTCCTGAAGAAAAACGAATTCCCAAAGAGATGGAAAGAGGCGAGGCTAGTGCTCATCGAGAAACCAAAGAAGCAAGAGATAGACGTAACAAAGTACAGACCAATATGCCTCCTTGACACAATCGGGAAACTGTACGAAATTTTGATAAAAAATAGACTCCTCAATGAAATAGAAGAGCGCGGCGGCCTCAACGACCGACAATATGGATTCCGTAAGGGCAGCACGACAGTTAACGCGATAGAGGACGTATTAGGTCACATAACAGCAGGGCGGGCACAAGGCAGAACATGGGGAGGTATGGTTCTCCTGGATATAAAAAACGCATTCAACACGGCATCATGGGCCTGCATAATAAAGAAACTGAGAGACAGGGAAATAAGCGAGTACCTCTTAAACATAATAAGGTCGTACCTGAGCGAACGCACGGTGCATTTGGAAAAGGGCCATAAGGAGGGGGTCGGAGGGGGGGTTCCCCAGGGATCCGTCCTGGGCCCAATCCTCTGGAACATTCTCTACGATGACGTTATGGATATCGAACTATCGCAGGACACAAAAATAATATGCTACGCGGATGATCTGGCAGTGGTAGCAACCACAAAAGACGGAAGAGAGCTCGGACAAAACATCAACATCGCACTAAAGAAAATATGCTTCTGGATGAAAAGAAGCAAATTGGAAGTCGCCCCAGAAAAGACAACAGCGGTGGTCTTTACGAACTCCCCGAAATACAAGGCCGTCAGGTTCGAAATCGAAGACAAAGAAATCACCCCAAGCAGAACAGCGAAATATCTAGGAGTCATATTACATGGAGGACTATCTAACTGCCCGCATATAAGATACGTAACGGAGAAAGCTACGAAAGTCATGAAGAAACTGAGCATTCTGCTACCAAACATCGGAGGCCCAAGAGAAGACAGAAGGAGGGTAATGGCGAAAGCCATGCAAGCTATAATTTTGTACGCAGCTCCTATATGGGCACAGACGCAAAACCAGCCAAGGACAGCCAGAGACATGTTAATGAAGACGCAAAGAATAATGGCTCTACGAATCTGTTCCGCATACAGAACAGTCAGCGGATGTGCGGCAATGGTGGTTTCCGGACTGGTGCCACTACACATATTAGCAGAGGAGAGAGTAAACCTGTTCCAGCGCCCAAGACCTATAGACAACGACACCAAAAAAACAGAAAGGTATGAGTCAATTGAAAGATGGCAAAGAGAATGGGACAATAACACAGGAAAAGGACAAACCACCAAAACAATGATCCCACAGATAAGACCGTGGGTGGAACGAAGACATGGAATGGTTGGATACCACATATCACAGTTCCTTACAGGGCATGGAAGTTTCGGAACATACCTAGTCAAAATAAAAAAAAGAGAAAGGGAGACGTGTGTGTACTGCGGGGACCCTAGAGACGACTGGGCCCACACACTTTTCGACTGCGCGAGATGGCAGCTATGGAGGATGACAGCTGAGATCGCGGTGGATGCTAGATTGAACGCGAACAACGTGGTATCGATAATGTTGGAAAGTAGGGAAAAATGGGCAACTATAGAAACACTGATGGTAAAGATTATTACTCGGAAGGAGGCCGACGAAAAGACAGAAAACAGAGGAGAGTAAACAGACAGAAATCGGTACTAATGTAATGTTTCACAAAACGGCTCTAGTACCGAAACTTCTGAAGAAAAGGTTGGTTTTTTAGTCGGTATTTAGACAAGTTCTATGAGTCCGACAGTACTACTGATACGTCACTAAACACCAAGGATGTAATCTGCATAAACGCATTTTTCCAACCGAAAAAAAAAAAAAAAAAAAGTCTCGAAAGGGGAATGGTAAATGACGCAAAATTCATTTTGCCCAATAGGCTTTTGGCTGTTATCCAATTCCACTTTTGACTGAGTAGAATATTTCTTAACCTTTCTCTTAAAGACGCCTTCTTTTGGTCGGGTAATGATATAGTCTGATCTCTTGTGTTCCAGAGAATTCCCAGAAATTCGAGTATTGTACGCGGCTCTACCGTTGACTTTTTCTTGTTCACCTGCCAGCCCAACTTTTCTAGGAACAAATTGCCTCCCAAGTCTGAATTCTCAGTAATTCGGGATTTTGATTTATTAGCAGAAAATCGTCCAAGTATACCACTACTTTGATACCTTTCTGTCTCAGTTGAGATGCCAGCCAATTGGAAACTCTTGAAAACTCCAGTGGAGCCGTCGAAAGGCCGAAAGGTAGACACGTCATTTGAAAAATGTTCTTTTTGTACGCCATCGAAAGGAATCTCCGATATCTCCTCTTTACGGGTAAGTGAAAGTATGCCTGGGAAATGTCTATTTTGGTCATATACATCCCGGGTCGTAGGAAATAAGGAATTTGATGATGATTGAATAAACAAAAGGTTTTTGGCTGAAGAAATTGGTCAAGGCTTTTAAATTTAACACCTGCCTCTTTGATCCCCCTGGTTTTGAAATTAGAAACATTTTGGACAGAAATCCTGTTTAAAAGGTGGACCTTTCCAAAACTCCCTGTTTTAGCATGACGTTTATTTCTAGATCCATACCCAGTGTCCTGTAAGCTAAGCAATTGTCTATCGAAAAGGGAATCAGAGGTGGTTTTTTGACAAATGGGATCGAATATCCTCTTAGCACTTCCAGAATTCTCTTGAGAACACCTTCTCATTGTTTCAAATAATCCCTTAGTTGCCCCGCCTCGAACGAATTTTTATAGTCAGTACTTTTTAGGTCGATCATCCTTTCCTGAGTATAATCTTCGTTTAAGGGAAGCGTCCCTTGAACCTGTTCGTCGATCCTCATGAGACGGGTGCGTTTTGCGTAATATCCGTCTCCTTTGTTGTGATGCTCTATTGATCTTTTGGTGGTTTTGCGAGAAGCTACTGGATGCTCTACCAAATTGGGCCGGGGCAGTTCTTTTAAATTGAGGGCGAAACATATTACCATATTGCCTAGTTAATTCCGACAGGCGCTGTTCCTCAAAGAGATAAGAATGAGATGGGGGTAATGTCTCAGGTAACGAAGCCGTCTGGGTATTTTTTGTGAAAAATTTTTTTCTTCTTTGTTCTATAGTTTCGGCTCTTCTACCACATACATACTGAAGAACATCATCTGAAACCTGCTTAAACTTCGACTCCGGTTTATTAAAGATGCCCTGAAAATCCTTTTTAATAATAATAATAATAATAATAAATGTCTTTTAATTTAGGCAAAGGATTTACAATAAAAATTAATAAAAATAAATGTCAAATACTGGCGTAGTCTAGCTGTAATAGCTACTCCACTAAACCAGTCAGACATTATAAACAAATTATTAAAAATATGTTAATTATTTGATTGTTCATTAATAAAGTAATAAAGTAATTCTTATATAATTTTTTACACAGTGTAATTAGCAAGTATAATAATTAAATAGAAATAATTTAACAACTCAAACAAAAAAATTTAAAAAACATATATAATTTTATCATAAAAAGTTAAGTATTTTGTAAATTTAAAAGATATTTCTTATATTTCATTTTAAATAAATTTGCATTTAAAAGCAACATGTCAGTGGGTATTGAATTATAATACTTAACAGCGTTATAAGTAAAGGAGCGCTGAAACATGGCACTCTGATGATGTGGCATAGTTAACTTACTTCTGTCTCTAACCGGTCTATCATGAATGTTATGACGAAAAATCAAACGCTCTCGAATCGAAATAGGGGAGTTTGGATTATTAAGAATCTTTACCACAAAAATGCAAAAATGAAGAATTCTACGTTCATCCATTCTCAACCAGTTAATAGCCCTATACAAGTGAGAAATATGATCAAACTTGCGCACGACATATACAAATCGAAGGCAGGCATTCTGAACTTTCTGTATTCGAGATCTACTTTGAGCATCCAAACAAAACCCGTACACAAAATCACAATAGTTAAAATTGGACAAAACGAGAGATTCACACAAGTCTTTTCTCAATTTAAAATTTAAAATATGTCTATTGCTATATAATATTTTTAGAGAAAGATACGTTTTTTGAAATATTTGTTTAAGATGCTCCTTAAATCTTAGTTCAGTGTCGATCAATAGACCCAAATTTCTAGCACTATCTACAATCTTTAATTTTGATCCATCAACGGATATGTTTAAAATATCTTTTAAATCATTAATACGATTTTTTTTTACCAAAAATTAGCATGCAGGATTTAGTAGGATTTAAATTTAAATTATGACTCCGAGAAAGCTCACTTAAAATTTTTAAATCTTGGTTTATATACAACTCGACATCAGCATAATCCTCAGCATCAAAACAGCAGTATATTTATGTGTCGTCAGCAAATGCCTGTACTCTACAATGTTTTAAAGATCTAAGGATATCAGAGGTATATATGAGAAAAAGTAAGGGACCTAAAATTGAGCCTTGTGGCACCCCAGAACGAATGTTAGCTTGCTCAGAATAATTATTATCGGAAAAAACTTTTTGAAATCTATTAAATAAGTATGATTTAATAAGCAGAAAAGAATCATTATGAAAGTAATATTTTAATTTAGATACAAGAAGTGCATGATTGATGGTATCGAAAGCTTTCGAAAAGTCAAGAAGAATTAGTATACTATTCATTTTCTTGTCACACGCACGAATAATGTCATCTGCTACATTTGTTAAAGCCACAGCAGTTCCAAATCCTTTCCTAAATCCACATTGTGTAGAAGGAATGATATTGTTATTAGTGAAATAGTTGTACATCTGATTATATAAAATTCTCTCAAAAATTTTTGAGATTGCAGGTAGAATGCTTATTACCCTAAGATCATTTAAAGTGGTTGGGCCACTGACCTTAGCCAATGGTTTACCATTTGATATTTTCCATTGGTCGGGGTAGTAACTGACCTCTAAACAGCAATTAACTATATGCGTAATATATTTATCTACATATGGACTGCAATACTTAAGCATCAAAGGAGAAATTTCATCTACCCCGTCGCATTTGTTGAAATACTGTTTAAAATTTTGTTGACGTCAGATATTTCGGCTAGCCTAAATGAAAATTGTAATGTATCACTGTAAACATTGTTTTCATAAAAATTAACTCTATCATTACAATTAGATGTATTTTGAAGAAAAGCTGCAAAAAAATTATTAATGTCATTAGGGTCAGATAATGATTTTGGTATTAATTTATTTTTATTAGAGCAAATATTAAAGCTTCTTAAAGCCGACCAAATTTTTTTAGAATTTTTTTCGTCACACAAAGAATTTAAATAATTTTTTTTTTCTCTTCTTATCACAGCCAAAGTAAGATTTCTTAAATACTTATAGTTAATCCAATCTTCATTTAATTTGGTTCTTTTAAATTTTTGCAAAGCACTATCTCTCTGTTTCATAAATACTTTAATGTTGGCGGTCAACCATGGTGCCTTGGGTTTCGTTACTCTCGATTCTTTTATAGGAGCATGCACATCAAACAAAGTTAAAATATTAGAATTTAAGAGTTTAATTTTTTTGTCAATATTGTTCGCATAAAATATATTATCCCATGGTAAGCTGTACATACTTTCTAAAAAATTATTTACATTAAAGTTTTTGAAAGACCGATATCTAATAATTGTAGGAACAGTTGATGCCTTCTGAAGGTTGCAATCACAATAAATTATGCTATGATCTGAAGTATCATCTGCAGAAATAACTCCACATTTATTTATTATAGACTGATTTGTTACAAATATTGCATCAATCAATGTACTTACAGTGCCAGAAATACGGGTAGGCTCCTTAATAATTTGCTTAAAGTTGTAATTTTCAAATAATGACGTTAAAGGGTTGCGCAAGTTAAGCAGATTAATGTTGAAGTCACCTAGACAAAAAATATCATCAACTGTGGGATAAAGAAATGAAAATATGTTATCAAAATCCGGGATCAAGCTATTAAAATTTAATGAGGGTGGTCTATAAAAAACTGAAAAGGCATATGTTTTTGTTGCTAGTTTTATTTTGAATAATAAAAATTCCAATTGCACGTTTATGTCAAAATCAAATGTAACAATTTCAATGATATAATTAGCCTTTACATAAGCAGCTACTCCCCCTCCCCTACCGATCCGATCCTTTCTGAAAAACTGATAATTAGGGATTTCAAAAGGTATAGAGCTATTATAGATAGAGATATCATAATCATTTTGCTCAATTAGGGTTCTTAGTTCATTAAAACCTGTAAATAAAGACCGCACATTCAAGTGACCCACTTTCATGTTAGCAAAAATAAAAAACAAAAAATAGAGTACAAAAAAGACAATATGTATATCGCTTAATAACAATCAGTATTCAAGAAGTAATGAGAAAACAACAATACGATTCTTTACTTAAGAAAAAAACAATCAATTTGCTGAAGTAAGAGAAAAACATATATCTATTCATCGCTCAAACAATGATAAGATTCTATAAATGTAACTCAAAAAAAAAAATGCCCAAAATAATCCAAGAAGATTGAAAATGTTCAAAAATTATAAATTTGCAATATAAACTTTGCATAATGCAGATAAAAACAATTAGATATGTTTACCTTGAAAATTATTCCATGTAAACATTATGCAAGTACACCTGAAAATTCACTTTAGATTATTAAGACTTGTTTCATCCGAAATACGATGCACCGTGTTATTCAACTTAACATAAATGTTACCGTTAAGCACCCACGAATTTTTAAAAGAAAACTTACGAATAGCCTTTTCCAGGAGAGAAAGCCGCAATTTAGTCAAATCCTCCTTGATCTGAATCCCGGAATTTTTTAAATTCTTACGATTTTTTAAGACAGACACTTTAGCCGTATCGCTACAAAACCGGACAATCACTGAAGGAGGCTTATCTCCTGCTGTTTTGGATGCGACTTGATAGCACTTTTTTATATCGCCATTTACAATGTTTACCTTTAAATTGTTATTAAATTAATTTAAAACCTTTTCACGTAGGTCGTCACCATTTTTGAGTTTAATGCCGAATATGCGCACATTTTGGCTGCGCAAGGACTGTTCTTGGTCATCGACTATGCTTCGCAGGATTCTGGTTTCATCTTCCAGGCTGTTAGCCCTATCTCGAAGTGAAGAAATCATCTCCCCCTGTATGTTTAACTGTTGTTCAAACTTTTTTTCTACCAAAGCGGTTACCTTGTCAATAATTTCCTGCATAAATTTGTCATTAAAGATGCTGATTATAGCCGATTTGATTTCACGCAGGTCAGCAGATGACAGACCCATATTGTCGGGAATAATAGCAGGGTGCTTAGCAATAAGCGCTTTTACCCCTTCTGCAAAGCTATCTTTTTGAATAAGAAGTCCATGGAGGATAACAGCCAGGGTGGAATCCATCTTTGTCAACAAATTATTACTTGAATCTGAAGAGGTAAGGTGAGATAACTACTTATTAACATAAAGCGCACTAAAAACAGGAAAAGTTTGTAGTTCCTTTTGCGGTTCTAAATAGCGTATTTTATTAAATGAAGGCTGACCCAACCTTAAGCATCGAATCCCTTGGGATTTATTTATAGGATTTGCAGGCGGAACCAACGGCTTTTGTTCCTTTGTAATTGGAACAAAATCGAACAAATCTTCCTCAGCTTCCCCAGCCTCCTTTTCTAAATCCAAATCTAGTAAAGGAGGTAGGGTATCAGCCTGTTCTGCCCTTTCCGGAGCATAATCGACACTATCATTGCTCCTTTTTCCCGAAATATATTGATCGTCCCCAGAGAGGCCCTCTGATTCTGATTCAAATACCATGGAAGAAGTTTCAGTTCTATTCTTAAAGGATTCGAAGAACTCTGTAAGAGAATGAAACATTCCTTTTAACTCGTCATTTGATTTCTCTAACTTATCCAACCGAGAATCTCTAGGTTCTTTTCCCTTTGGAACACGGCCTAAACGTCCCATCTAGCCATCTTTATTTCTAGAATTAATATCACTGTCAGATATTTCTTCCGATTATCTTCGAGATGCTTCTTTCTGCGACACCAAAAGGGGCTTTAACACATCTAAGGCACCAGTTCATTATGCACTGCTGAACCTCTAATTCTGGCACCTAAATTTACAGGCTTAATAATTAGGCCAATACAAAGGAGCAAATTGATCATTCTTCTTTTTATCTCTCTGTAGGCCTTTTCAGAAATATGCGTCGCCTCGGGGTCAAACGCCTTCACCAAACCTATGGTAGGAAGGCCAAAACGAATTTTGTTAAGAAGCTGCGGATCTCCTTCTCCTAGGATTTCCTGTCGA
This sequence comes from Polydrusus tereticollis, assembly GCA_963920685.1. Lineage (NCBI taxonomy): Eukaryota > Metazoa > Arthropoda > Insecta > Coleoptera > Curculionidae > Polydrusus > Polydrusus tereticollis. The sequence goes on from OY987332.1 coordinate 86,474,344, forward strand.
GTGAATTCATATGGTTTCCACTCGCTCGATCCCTCCGGAAGAGAGGCCTTAGCCAGCTCCACCACTCTTTTAAAAACGTCTGCATCTTAAGGCTCTGTAGGAGCCTGCTGCACCCAGTCTCCAAGGGTTCTTATCTCATTACCCATTGGCTGAAAAGAACGAAGGGCTAATTAGAATTAACGTATTTCTCAATAATTTAAGCAGTGAGCTATCGAGCGGCGCCGGTCCATTTGAGTCGCGTCGCTAACCATGAGCGGCGCCGCCCATCTTTCGAGCGGCGTTTGTTAGCGGCGCCACTGATTCCTATGGGCGGTGCCGTTCAAATCTTGGAACGGCGCCTGCCACTTAATTTGGACAGCGCCTCTGGCCGGTCCTATCTTTAAATGATGCAGGTTCTATTAAATGTGATCAAGACTAACGAGTGCTTGGATCAAAAAACCATGCATTATTATTCATACTACAACACAATTCAATAAGACACTTTTCACTGGACCATCCACTGCGCTGGTCTAAATAACACATGCCAGAAGTAAAATTAAAAGGGTACTAAGGAATCGACTCCTTCGCGTCTGCCGTCAGGTGGTTTCTAGCCTTCTCGGGTTGGATCGACGGCGGAAATCGACTAGGACGACGCGGGGAGGTCTGAAGTGGGCTCATTGGGGCAGGGAAATAGTACATGTAGGGAGGAAATTAGAGAGGTAATCTCATAAGGGCCAAGCCGACGGCACAGGACTAAAATATAAATTTAGTGAAACTCAAAGTTAGCGTGACATACCTGTATCAGGACAAAATTAAAAGTGCCCGTCAAAAAATCAACCTACCTGACTAGAACCTTTTTCTATTCACGGAGTCAATATAAACTAAATTAAATGTAAGAAATCGATAAACTATATTAAAGAAACCCTACCAATCTATGTTGTGGAACGGCAAATTTACAGTTGTTCTCTTCATATATACAAACTTAAAGAATCGATAATCACTGCAGTATGCAGAGTTATCCATAAATGGCAGCGCCAATACCTAAAGATAGATTATATTTTAAAATCCAATGTAACGAAATAACTTTTATTTACGTTACAAAGTATCAGATATATGAATATTACAGTCCGATATGCTAGGAACAATAACCCAAATATCATCCAAGTATATTACACAACAAATGCCTTTCTTCCTCAAGGCAGCGATGATAGGTTTAGTAATATTTGTAAGTAAATAAGGTGCCAGCGAAAGACCAAATGGCAAACATGTAAATTCATACAAAGAATTATTAAATTTAAATCTTAGGTATTTTCTAAAATACCTGTGAATTGACAAATGACAATAAGCATTTTAAAGGTCAATAGTCGCCATAACCCAATTTGGTTTAATTAATCTCAAAACAGCTCTGTAATCCTCTAACTTAAAGTAAGGAGCATCAATAAATTTATTTAGTTCTTTTGAATTTAATATAAATCTTTTTTGACCATTCGGTTTTTTGGCTAAAAAGTAAGAAGAAAGAAATTGATCTTGACATTCTGAACATAAAGCAACTACATTTAGCTGTAGCAGTTCACCTACACATGGTTGTAAACCATCATTTTTTAGTTTTATTTTGGGAGAATAAAACTGTTGCGGTTTCTTTGTAAATGGGATCTTTATACCATCTAACCAGTCTAACACTGTTCTGTTTGATGTGAATTTCATCCAGTTATGCTTAAACAACTTTAAATTCCCAGATTATTGGACATTATTTACCTGTTCTGTCGAAACCGGTTTTGGTTCTGGGGTTTGCCCCTCTCCTTCTTTCGAAAAGGGTATACTGGCCTGTCGTGTCTCAGCCCCCCTCGCTGAGCTGGGCCCCTCCAGTTTAAAAATTTCTTGTCACTTGCAGGAAGGCTGTTTATCTTTTGTGATTTGTAAAGTAAGTTTTATACACCCTTAGCTCCTTACTGTATTTTTCTAGAGTCCGAGCTGTTTTAAGTTTTTCTCCAAAGGCTTCACCGAACAAATATTTTTCTGTATCTTGATTATCAGCCACTTCTCTTGTCGTTTTATTGAGAAGAGGTGAAACGGCCTGTTTCCTTGTAACTGAAATGTTATGGTGTACATCTAAAAATAACTTTGCAGAATCTCCTAAAGCGCTCATAATATCAGTGTTGGTATTCTTGTCTCTTAATAATACATTAAGTCCCTGAGCGAAGGCAGATAGGCCTCTTCCCAGTTGGTTCTGCCATTCTGCAAGATTTATATCTTTTTTGCGTGAGTATGGCGTTAAGAGAGGACAAACCTCCTCATTAAGAAGTGGTGATTTTAAACTCTATTAAAATTTTTAGGAGAATCCTCCCCCAGACACTAAAATAATCATTCCTTACAGCCGGATGCACCGACTTTTATGTGACCATTAACACATTCGCGGACACGTCTGCTTTTGCAGACATGTAGGGACGCGACTGCATATGAAGACAATATTTGCCTCACTGTGGTGGAGGCGTCTTCGATTGCAGTTGCAATGTGCGTTAAAATGTATTGTTAATGTTCTTATGTGTCCCACTAAATCAACTAATTTTTCTGAGAATCGTCCCTTGAAAGCTACAATTTGCATATATTCACTATTATGCATGCATTGCTAATCAGCTGACCAAATAACACGTCTGCATTTGCAGACGCATGTCTCGTTTAGTTTATACAGTTGTGGTAAAGTAGTGTCCCGCAGAGGTTCGCTCTGGTAAAGAATTTTTCACAATAAATGGTTGACTCCGTTTAACTACCTGGGACGTTTTGCAAGAGCTCGGCCATAAAAATGCAAATAAACTGTCGGTCAGGGTCGGATTATAATTTGTAATTATAGCAGGTAATAATTAACTATCTTGTGCTTGCGATAACATCTTTTAGTCTTTGTGTTTCTTAGGAAGTGTTCAAGTTGTGCTACGGTTACGATACAATAATTTTAAATTATTTACCAAAAATTTATACGTATAAAAACAGATATTATGTGGCGTCCGTGGGTAAATATTAATAGTGGTTCTTCTAGTGTTCCGTTAAAGAAAAACCACTTATCTCTTGATGCTAAAAACATTGTAAAAAATGTATATAGTTCTTTACTTGACCAAGGACTGGAGGCGAGTGCTGCCGCAAGTGTAACAAGTGATATGACTAAGGTGCCTCTTACTACAGTAAGACGAATTGCAGTAAATCCCGTCAAATCAAGAAAGAATCGTATAGATACCGGTTTTAAGAAAAGTATCGATGAAGGCGATAAGAACCTAATAAGACGAAAAATCTACACCATGTACGAAGAGCAACGTGTCCCTATATTAAAGAGTCTAAAACAGCGGCTCACTAATGACGAAACCCAAATAAACTGTAGCATCACTAGTCTTTGGAGAATTTTGTCTGAAATAGGCTTTAGATATCGTAAAATTGATAAAAGACAAGTACTGATGGAATCCGCCCGTTTAGGAAAATGGCGTTACGAATATATAACATCCATAAGAAAATACCGATCTGAAAATCGTCCAATAATTTACCTCGACGAGACGTGGTTTGACACCCACGAAACACCTTCCCAAGGATGGTCTGATTAATTCAGCAAGTGCACAACAAATGCTCCGTCAAATAAAGGGAAAAGAATTACTATCTTACATGCAGGATCAGAAAACGGTTGGGTCCCAAATGCCTTGTGGCTTTCTGCGAAAAACATTAAAGACTCCTGTGTAGATGACTATGAGGGTACGACGGCAGAGCTATTTGAAGAATGGTTCCAGAATTGTCTTTTGCCTAACATTCCTCCGAATAGCGTGATAGTAATGGACAACGCAAGCTATCATAGTCGACAATTACGGAAGATTCCAGGCTCAAATAACACAAAATTAGAAATTCAAAACTGTATGGCGGCGAATGACATATATTTCGAAGAGAATTATACAAAAAATAAACTTTTACAAGTTTTAAATGCATTTTCTATCAAGAAAACATATGTTTGTGACACAATGGCAGCGGAAATGGGACATACACTGGTACGGTTCCCTCCCTATTATTGTATTTTTAATCCCATAAAGCAAATGTGGCACCAATTAAAATCAAAGGTTCGGTCACAAAATATTGCTCCGACTTTAAGTTGTAGTGTGGTAGAATTAATAAGAAACTGTGTTCCTGATATTGCCCCCCATAGTTGGAAAAATTCAGTTTGTCATGTTATAACTATTGAAAATTCATATGTTACTCTGGACACAATTAAACCGATTATAATTAATTTGGATGATAGCGACAGCGACACAGAACTAAATATAGAATAGCATTGTATAGCATACATATATATGTGTAATATAATATAAGTTTAACTACTAGGTATTGCGGCTTTTCAGTGTAAAACATTTTTTGTTGTAGGTAGGTATACCTACATATGTAATTTTTTTATATATCATATCGCTGACAAATGTAATTATTTCTTTACTTTTTGCAAGACTTATCTGAAGCAATTTTAACCAAATACAAAAAGTTCTTGTTTTATTAGATTTTACTTGATATACTATGTATAAGGCTTTATATTTTAATTTAGTTGTAAGATTTGTCTAATACACAGTGGCGTAGCCAGCCTTGCATGGGGCATGATTTTTTAGAACCATTATTAGTATTAAAAATATGGTGTTTGTTTTTCAAAATATGTTACCAAATATTTTTCAATTTCAATAAATATGTTACTGGGTGCAATAAAAGTATATTTTTATTGTGTATACGGGCACCAAGAAGCGCCAAGCTAGGTGGGCGGCTCGCCCCTACCTGGCTACGCCACTGCTAATACAATAATTGCAAAATTGACAATAAATGATTTTTGATTTGATATGTATTATTTATTTAGGATATTTTATGTCATTAAATAATATATTATCTAAACGTAGCAATGTGTGTAAAGTTACTTGTGCCCTAAAAACCTCAATAATTTTAATTAGATTGCATTATTACCTTCATATTATATTATATACCGAATTAAATATCTAAAGTCCTACCCTGTAGTGTATTTGCTTGTTGATTGTGTATAACAATGGGATTAAACCGGTAGTTATATTGCAGTCAATAAGTCGATACCATTTAGGGTGAAAAATACTTTACTTGTACTTCTTGTTGGTAAGTTTTTATGTATATCCTAATAATTAACAAATAATTAGTTTATATTAATAATCTTTATTTATTAGTTTATAATATTAATTGCTAGTTTGGTGTATTTGTATGCTCTTCTGCAAGTCCGTTCTTGTTCAAGTTGATTTGGATATTTTTTAGCTATTTAATTTATAAATTACTCGTTAGTTTGTTGTGACGCTGCCACTACGATAGTGATACGATTTTTTTTTAATAGAATGGATGCGAAAGAAGAAACCAGACTGTTAAAGCTGTATGATGAAGTTGATACTGATAAATCGCAGGATCTTGCTCAATCTGAAATATCTTCTACTTCTACTAGAGGTGATAATGGATCTCTCTATCGGCTCTGATGATGATGACTATGTTCCTTCAGACCGTGAACGTAGTAGTTCTGAATCAGAGTTCGTTGATGACATTGAGGATTTTGGCTTTGACAGCGCAAACTCGGGAGTAAAATTAAATTTAGATCACGTGCCATCACCGCTGGAAGTTTTTAAAATGTTATGGAATGATGATGTAATGAACCTCCTAACTTCATGCACTAATGAATACGGGAAACAAATGGAATTAACGAATAGACCTCATTCAAAAAACGCGCGAATGGCTTCGTTTTTCACTACTAATTTTGAAAAATTATATAAATACTTTGGTATATCCCTTCTTTAGGCTCAAGTGCGGTTTCCAACCTTACGAAAATTATTTTCCCCCGATCCACTTTACAATCACCCTGTCTTTCATATGTGATGTCAGGGAGAAGGTATGAACAGTTGTTATGTGCTTTTCACTGTACGAACGACAGAGAAAATAAAGACCGTCTAAATAAAGTAAGTTCACTACTAAACGTTTTGATCCGTAACTTTCAAAAGGCTTATTCTCCAGAAGAGGTCCTAGCTTTAGATGCATCGCTGTTATTGCATAGAGGAAGATTGAGCTTTAGAGAATATATAAAGAATAAACGAGCGAAATACGGCATTAAATTTTACGAGTTGTGTTCTTCGAATGGGTACAATCATAATATTGAGATATATAAAGGCAAGCAACCCGACAATTCAGAACTACCGAAATTACAGTCCGTGGTATTACGTCTAATTGATCCATTTTTAGATAAAGGTCACCATTTGATAATGGATAATTATTATAACACTGTTGGATTGTCCAAACGACTCCTTCTTAGGAGAACTCGTTCGACAGGGACATTGAGAACATGTCGGAAAGAAAACCCAAAAACAATTACTTCGAAAAAACTTAACAGAGGGGAGCATATATGGAAAAGGAAAGGTAAAGTGTACGTCAGTAAATCGAAGGATAAAAGGGATGTACTGTGTCTTACAACAAAATTTCATCCAACAATGGTAGAAGTTGCAAATTCTTACGGAAAAATTTCAAAAAAACCGAAGGAAATTCACGAATACAACATGAACATGTCAGGAGTAGACCGATGTGATCAACTTACATCGTATTATAGTTGTCCAAGAAAATTAGTTAGGTGGTATAAAAAAGTTATTTTCCATATGTTGGACGTTTCAGTTGTAAACAGTTTCTTGCTCTACCGAGAAATTACAATCAAAGCGTAGTTTACTTTACTTCATTTTCGGGAAAGTATTATTAGAGGACTAATTGGTATTTCGGATAATGTCAAAGATGGAAGAAAACTTGTCAAACGAGGTCCACTCAATTTGTCATTTATGCCAGCCCCAGCGCTAGCGCCAGTGCATGTTACAGCTAACGTTGATGATTTAGCAAGGCCACAACATGTGCTAGAAAAAATATCAGTCCCTGAAAGGTCAAAACGCAAAAGTAATTTTCTGCGATGTAGAGAATGTTCAAAAAATGGAAAGCGAGGAAAGACATCATGGCGCTGTAAAACATGTGAAAGTAATCCCCCATTGTGTGTTGGGAAGTGTTTTGAGAAATTTCACTCTGGTCTAGAATAAATTTATTTTTTTGTTACTTTAAGAAAGGATGTTTAGTTTCTAATGTTTTGAATATATTTTAATCAAAAAAAATATTTGAATAGCTGTCTGCACGTGCAGTCGTGTCCCTGGATATCATAATTTTGTTATTGCCCACATAGCAAAAAGATATCCTGTGGATATATGGAATATATTCTTTTTCGGATTTGGATATTAAGTGGTACATCCTCCGCAGATTCATAGAACATACATATTATAACAGATATTTGCCTGTAAATGACTATATCTATTATAATACCTGGATAGTACTCAGTGAAGATTATCAGGATTAGATAAACGACTGAGATGAACAATTATTTTCTTTATTTGTTGCGTGTCAGGCCTACGCGAGTAGACTAAACAGCAGGAATGGGGACAAATTTTGAATATTTATCATCCTTAACCTTAAGGATCTCACCTATCAGGTTTCCAAGTTCTTGCTTCCTTTAAAGCTCGGTCTTGAATGAATCAATCCGGGAATTTCGCGCGCTTTTAGTCGTCGGTAACTAAGCGAGTTGTTTGTTATACGAAGGGATCAAAAATATGAATCTGTCAATAATGACGCCATGTCAAATAAAAGGTTAAAATAATAAATACGAGGGAAATAAGATTCCAAATAATGATAACATAATGAAACAAATTATAAATTACCGTTACAATATACAGGGTCGTTGGTATGTATGGAAACGGTCGATTATTTCTTAAAGGAAAACAGCTAACAAAAAATTATCAAGACAAAACTTTTATGGTTTTGTAAAATCTATCAGCATTAAAAAAAGATAATAATACAGGATGAGTCAGAAACCTGTAGAGAAATAAAGTTACTTTTTTTTTAATGGAACCCTATGTCTTAGAATACTTTTGGATTTTACATAAAATTACAATTATTTTTTAATAAGTGCATTATAAGTCTAAATCTAATAGCTTCCGAGATATCGACTTTTAAAAAATTACATTTTTGAATTTTGACAGCTTCTAGCATTCCAACGGTACACCATAGAGCAAAACGGCTTACACGTCCCTATCTTACTTTTTTATTATCTTCCTACAAATACCAACTTCCGGTTAAACCGGAAGTACTATATTTCCGGCATTTAAGCTACATCCGGTTTAGCCGGAAGTTGACACTTTTAGGAAGATAGTTAAAAACTAAGATAGGGACATGTAAGCAGTTTTTCTCCAAGACATACCGTTAGAATGCTAGAAGCTGTCAAAATTTAAAAATGTAATTTTTCAAAAGCCGATATCTCGGAAACTATTAGGTTTATATTTGAAATTTACTTAATAAAAAGTAATTGTAATTTTATGTAAAATCCAAAAATATTCTAATATATAGGGTGTTCTATTAAAAAAAAAGTAACTTTATTTCTCTACGGCTTTCTGACTCATCCTGTATACTTAATTTTTTAAAATTCCAATAGGCTACAAAAGACCCTAAAACTTGTATCTGGAATAATTTTTGCTAGCTGTTGTGCTTTAAGAAATAATCGACCGTTTCCATACATACCAACGACCCTGTATATGTACTACGTATATGCATACGACAAGCGTTTGGCCACAACTCGGACATGCTGAGGAAATGCGTTTCCGGACATTTAGCATATCCTCCGCATATTCACAGAAGATTCGTATGTGCATACTAATGACATACACAGTATATTCGTTTTGCCCAAAATAGGGATGACCCGATTTTTAAATTTTACTTTTAAATTTCTGGTATTTAGACCAAAAATGAAAATGCATATAAAATAAAACTAGAAATCTATGGGCCGGACTTGAACTGACGACACTCGGTTGTAGGGTTAGCAGTAAATCTACTTTTCATTCCTCATCCGAATGCCACAAATTTGCATAGGGTAACTGACCCAGAAATGGACTCCTTTTATTCAAAATACTCCAAAACAAGAAAATAAACCATAGATGAAATGACCGACAAGGCAATTGCCATTAGGAATCTTAAGAAGAAGCGCCCAACTTCACTTTTCTTGAATCTGTCAAATTAATTTAGATGGCGGTTTCAGACATAACTGGTTTTTACCCGCATTTGTTAACAGAATTCTCGAATATTTGCGTGTATTTTCTGTATGTTTAGGGCTGTGTTTTCCATGTGAGCTTTTGGTCGAAAGTTATACCTTAGTACTTTACGTCCTCCGAAAATGGAATTACTGTTCCTCCAGACACTGGTGGTTTGTGGCCTTGCAGTGCTCTTTTTCTAGTAAAGGGAACAATTTGTGTCTTCTTGGCGTTGACGGATAGTTTTTCACTCTTGCACCAGTCGTGCTCTATATTTAGGGCCATTTGCGTTCTTTCTGAAATTATTCCAGCAAATCGGTCTCTGATGACTATTGCCAGATCGTCAGCGTATCCTAGGCAGGTAAAGCCTTCTTTGGATAGTCTTTGCAATAGGTCATCGACTAGGGTTGCCCATAGTAATGGTGATATGACGCCGCCTTGCGGGCAGCCTCCGCCTGCTATTGCTTCGATTGTGTTGAGTGTGAATATGCCTTAAAAAGAAGGACACTGCAATTGGTAAATGTCATGCAGTGTCATTAACATGTATGGATAGATTTTGGAGATTTGAAATATACGTTCGTTTGTAAAATTAAAAGCATATTTTATTAAAACATGGCACAGTCGTAAAAAATAAAAAGAAAAACGTGCATTTTAAGTTTATAAGTGCCCAGGAAGGAGAGTTTTGTGTCGCCACAAGTGTGCGAGATTTGGTTTAAAATTTGTTAAAGGTCGTTGACCGGATGTGCTAAATTTAAAGCAGAATATTGAAATTTTCGGAAGTTTAAAGTAGAGGTTGATTAAAATGGCAAATCCAATGAGTGGTCCAGTGAAACTACCACCTGATTTCGACTTACAAGCAAAAAATGCGGCATTGGAATGGAAATTTTGGCTTACATCATTTCAAGATTATTTGGTATCTACAGTACAGGGCAAGATCAGGCCAACCCAAATGTTAAATTATCAATCCTAAGAAATATTATAGGAAATGATGCTGCCAGAATCATGGCTACATTTACCGTACCGCCCACAACAGTCAATATATATGACGACATGCTAGCAGAAATTGAGAAGTATGTAAACCCTAGAAAGAACGAGTGTTTTGAAAGGTACATGTTCATGCGAAGATCGCAAAAAGAGGATGAAGCTTTCGACCATTTTTTAACTGAATGTAGATACTTGATCAAAACATGCAATTACAATATAGTGGATCCTAATCAGAGTGCTGAGGATAAGGCATTAAGGGACAGGATTGTTTTGGGCATTCGGGATCCAACAACAAGAGAAGCACTTTTACGTATTGATGACCTGACGTTAGCAAAAGCTATTAATTTTTGCCGTACTTCTGAGCAAAGCAAATCCCGAAGTTTACAATTTCAAGAGGGTTGCTCTGCTGAAATAAATAGAGTAGGCAACAGAAGAAATTTTAAAAGTGCAAAAGACAGAAATAAAATTAAAAAGTATGACTCTCATGACTCTGTAAAAACTTTTAAGTGTAAAAGGTGCCAGACAAAGCATGGTCCACGTGAGTGTCCTGCGTATGGCAAGAAATGTTCAAAATGTGGTATTGAAAACCACTTTGCTGTATCTTGCAGAGTAAGGAATATACGAAATGTGGGAAAAAGTGAGGAGTCAGACAGTGATGATGAGCTATTTGTGAATGCTGTCACAAAAGAACGTTCCGATACGGTAAGTCCTTTCCAAGAAAATTTAGAGCTGGAAGGAAAAAAGTTTAAAGTTCGCTTAGATACCGGAGCAGATATCAGTTGTGACAATCCGATTTTGTCACAAATAAACTCTAAGTCTAATGCCTTATATCACGGCCTGACTTGTATTGTGTCGTTTAAAAAAATTTAATTTTGCCTTTTAAAACGATGTTTGCTTCCCTGTATAAAGTGAATACATACCTAAGGTCAACGGCCTCTGTTTTCGTTGTCTTTGACCGAGCAAAGCTACATTATCCTCCCATTTTAAATCACATATCTCCCTGGAATACACTATCTGAGACTTATTCTAGGGTTTCATTAGGTAATCCAATTAATATATTCTATTTTTTGTTTCAAATTTTTCTAGGTTAATATTCTTCTTCTGAAATATGTTTGGGCAACAATATTAGGCAACTTAAACTTCAATGGCCATTTGCACTGAGAATGGCAGGGGTATCTTAGGACTTGAGTTTTCTTTAAATAATTTTTAGTGAATTGTAGGATTTTCGAATTGACTTCTTATGTAAAACTAAATTTGGGTGCATCTGTTTCATTTCTCTTGGCTTGGAGCATCTGCAATTGAATGCGCACGGCTCTAAACACTTCATTCCGTGTCGCCGCCAGTGTGTGAACTGGTCTCTCTCTTTCGGAGCGAGCAGGTAGTTCTGCCCTAACCTTTATTGTTCTGTGGTTCTGGCCGAAAATGGGTCGCTCTTTCGCTTTATCTCTCTCCACCCCTCTCTGGCGTTTCTCTTCTCTCTCATATCCTGTTAACGGCACGTTTTTCAACTTTTAACCTAGAATTCTTGAGTGACTTCACTTAACTTCCAGCGTTCAACCAGGCAGCAGGCGTTTCCAGATCCAGGGCTATTCAAGCCATCTGTTCTACAGGATTTTTGGATCTGAAGCGATACTTTCTGTGCCCCTTTAGTCTACTTTAGTTTTGCTTGTGCATTTTTGGTTTGTGGGGCCACAGAAAGCCACATCGTGGGATTTTTTGTCATCAGTTGTTCGCTGGAGGTGAGTTTTTTTAATATACCATGCAGTTTCTTTGTCAATTTTTCAACTGTTCTCCTAAAAACACCATCTGGGGCTCTCTTTTAGTTAAGTCGGGTCACTAAGACCGTGAAGGGGCTGACCATCAGAGCATTATAACGGGGTCCAACTTACTGCTTATTTTGGAACGTTTTCTTTGTTTTATATAGCACAAGTTTGCTTGAAGCGTGATATGGTATCTTAATTCTTGCCATACAGGGTGTGCCCGAAATATAAAATATTAATAAGTGTGTCAAAATCAAATCACACATACTTTATCGTTGAGATTAGCAAGCAGACTGTAAGTCTTTTAATGTCTACAGACGTGAAGTAACTTAAACAATGTAGTTACACAGCATTCACTCCCCATCGAATAAATTATTTGATCAAATCTGAGATGTTCGAGTGCGAACCATCTCGTTTATTTTTTTTTGATTATAATTATTATAAATCCACCATTTTGTCAAGATGGTTCTTGAATGGACATTTTTTTTTTTAAGTTTGTATTGCTCTTTTAATAGCGGCATATCCTGATTATATTATTATAATTATTTTTTTTTATTTTTATTATGTCCTAGCTTTAATAAATAATTGATTGGTTTGCTAATTGATAACTAATATGTTGACATTACTTGTGCTATATTTTATATTGTTGTATATTTCCCTTATGTGTGTACATAATCGATTATTTTTTTTATTTTATGATGTAACCTTAGTACATAGGCGTACGTGCTGGCTTAACGAATTAATTTTATTTTAAGTTTTTGGCTCTTCAAGCTTAATTAAAATATTTTATCACAATATTAAGTCCCTGAATATAATTTTATAAATTTTTTTTATCTCAAACCAAAACTTGGTTTGTGACTTTAATTATTTTTATTTATATTTTTCAAATTCAAATTTAATTCAAATTTGATTTAATTCAAATTCAAATTTAATTCAAGTCAAATTTAATTCAAGTCAAATTTAATTCAAATTTAATCTAATTCAAATTTAATCTAATTCAAATTTAATTTAATTCAAGTTTAATTTAATTCAAAGTTTAATTTAATTCAAAATAATTTAAATTTAATTCTTGCGTATAATTTGACATTTTTATAGTTGCTTTATTTTTTTTTATATAGTTCCTTTTTCCTTTTGGTTATTTTCAATTAGTTGGTTTTGCCTTTTTAATTTAACTACTTTATTATAAATTTATTATACAAAGGAAAAGGAACTAGGTATTTTTTTTTATTTAATAAGCCATCAGCTAATGCTTTCTTTTTTTTAACAGGGTCTTCCTTTCTCCGTTCTTTCTTCTCCGTCTTATCTTCTTCTGTTAATATTCCCCGTTTTACTTACTCGTCTTACTGACGTCTTGTTGACGTACTTGGACGCAGCATCGACTAGAACGTCTGTACAGATAAGTTTAGGTTAAATACTAACCCCCATATATTTTGTTTCCCTTTTATTGAATAAAGCCAGCAATAATTTTAATTCTCCTCGTTTTATTTATACAGCTCCCCCTGTGGTTTTCTTTTATTTATTTTTTTTTTTTCTATCTAAGTTGTGAAGTCCAGCTGAGAGTGAGGCCCCAGCACCATCTTGAAGGTTTCCGTTTTGGCCTGGCTGCAAAACGGTGGCGCCCTATTTAAAACCCCCCCTTACTCTCTGGCTATAGAGCTAGGGCATTTGCACGCGGTCCCTCAGCCTCTCACCTCAGCTTGGCTTCGTAGTTTTGGCTTCACGTTTTTTTATTTTTACTTAATTTAAATAAATATTCTGATTAAAAAAAAAAAAAAATAAATAATCAATTTTTTTTTTATAACTAAATTTTTTTTTATAACAGCGAAAGACGCGTTGCAATTTTGGCGCCCAACGTGGGGCCAGAACCACAGAACAATAAAGGTTAGGGCAGAACTACCTGCTCGCTCCGAAAGAGAGAGACCAGTTCACACACTGGCGGCGACACGGAATGAAGTGTTTAGAGCCGTGCGCATTCAATTGCAGATGCTCCAAGCCAAGAGAAATGAAACAGATGCACCCAAATTTAGTTTTACATAAGAAGTCAATTCGAAAATCCTACAATTCACTAAAAATTATTTAAAGAAAACCCAAGTCCTAAGATACCCCTGCCATTCTCAGTGCAAATGGCCATTGAAGTTTAAGTTGCCTAATATTGTTGCCCAAACATATTTCAGAAGAAGAATATTAACCTAGAAAAATTTGAAAAAAAAATAGATTTGACAGGTTATCATAACAAAGGAATATATTAATTGGATTACCTAATGAAACCCTAGAATAAGTCTCAGATAGTGTATTCCAGGGAGACATGTGATTTAAAATGGGAGGATAATGTAGCTTTGCTCGGTCAAAGACAACGAAAACAGAGGCCGTTGACCTTAGGTATGTATTCACTTTATACAGGGAAGCAAACATCGTTTTAAAAGGCAAAATTCAATTTTTTTAAACGACACAATACAAGTCAGGCCGTGATATAAGGCATTAGACTTAGAGTTCATTTGTGACAAAATCGGATTGTCACATTCAAAGATAAAATGACAAAGCAAAGAGAAAAACGGTATAGTTACGAAATAAATAAAGTGAATGAAATATATAAAATGAAGTTATAAGATATATAAGGTAAGTTATAAGATAAAGTGACAGGGCAAAAGTAGTTATTAGGTAATATATAGGAGAAAAAAAAAATGAAAACTTTGAGCTGTTTAAACGGTTATAAAATTCATTCCGAGGGACTATCAGAACCAGGTTCGGTGTACACTGGTTTAAGATCCTGTACGTGCCAAATACCCTTTTTGTTACCGAGTTCATCTTCGAGTTCGTAAGTACAAGTGCCAGTTTTTCGTTTAATTTTGAAAGGACCTACAAATTCGGGGGCCAATTTCGCACTATAATAATTTACGGCATCCGATAAACTTTTGTTTTTACGCCAAACTTCTTGACCGGGAAGATAGTTTACAGGGCGCCTGCGCAAATTGTATTGGTAACGGAGTATTCCTAGTATTTCAGTGTAATTATTTCTTTGGATTGATATTTTCCACCTTTTTCCTCACTCACTGGTCCTCATCTTAGCGTGAAATGAGTTGAGCACCAGGTGCACAGTTTCAGTTTCAGTTTTTCTATAGTTCTCCTCGATTACCATGATTTAATTTGAGTTTCTTGTATCAGTGTCTTGTGGACTATCATCTTAGCGTGAAATGAGATGAGCGTTCGGCAGGACCGGATTGAATTGATTCCTTATGTAATCTGGTATAAATAATTACTTTTATATATTTTCTTAATCACCTTCGATTTTTTTTTTGTTGATTTCACTTCTCCGTTATTCATGATTTCATTTTAGTATTCGATGTCAGTGTCTTTTGAATTATCATCTTAGCGTGAAATGGGATGAGCATTCAACAGGGCCGGATTTGATGGATTTCTTTGTTATACCTTCGTATACATCATGACTTGTCTCTAGTTTTTTTTTAATTTACTTTGGATCTTTTTTACTACTACCCCCAGTAGACCACTATACCCGGATTTGACTTAATACCTTACCTTGACGTTATTTTGCTTTGCTTATTTTATTAGCTTTGCTGAAAGTCTGATTACAGACTATTATTACCTGATTTGACTTGATTTAGTTGCCATTTGTTTATGTTTTTCCTTTGCTTTGCTTTTATTGTGTTATTTACCCTACCTTGATTAATACCTTGCTTACCTTGTTTTCATTATCTTTGCTTTGATTTTTAGTTATCTTTGGGTACGTTTTTTTGCCTAGGTCAATTGGAAAAGTCTCGATGTCTTTTGCCAATACGGTTGTCACCGGATTTGTACCTAGAGTCCAATTGCGTACCGTACCTTACCTTTGCTTACCTATTGGTTTGGTTGATTTATTGCTTTATTTTTGGGTTTTGTTTTTGGTTGTCCAGGTCATTAGGCAGAGTCTTGATGTCTTTGACCTTTACAGTTGTTACTGGATTTGTACCTGGACTCAAATCTTACCTTACCTTACCTTTGATTACGTCATTATCTTTTTATTATTCTTTTATCTCACTTGTAGGTCTGTTTTTACATAGGTCACTTGGCAAAGTCTCCATGTCTTTAGCCAATACAGTTGCTACCGGATTTGTACCTACTGTCCAAATACTTACCTACTTACCTCGACTTACCTTTTTTTTCCTTTTTACTTTGTATCTTTCTTCTGCCTTTCTTCATTGTTTTCCTCCTTATGGCAACTAATAGCTTAATGTTAGCTACTTTATATTTACCGATTTTGCCCTATCTATATACAGCCTTCTTTTTTTTTGTTATACAAGAGGCTGAGGGGCCGTGGGTGCCCCTGGGTGGCGTTTTGCCGTCTTTTGTTAGAATGTTCGTTCTGCTGAAGGCAGATTTGCGGGCAGAGTTATATTGTGGGGGGTGGCTGTCTGACCCCTGATTCAGTCTGCACTTCGATGCAGCACAGGGGAGGGCGAAACTACTGCTTATGACCTCGTCCGTAGGTCTTGTGTGATGCGCCAGGCCAGGAGCAGTGCCGCCTTTCGGAACACCCTAATTAGATTTTTCTGTTGAAGGCTGTGGTACATTTAGTTGTCATCGACACGTTTGTATCTTTTAGTTTGGTGTGTACTAAAATACACCCCCTTTGTCTGGTGGAGCATCTGGGTTACAGCTATTTTTTTTTTTTTTTTTGTTGATATTGATTATCTTTATTTATTTTTTTTTTCTTCACCTTTCAAGTACTGCTGTGTATTTGCCTTCTTTGGGTCTTTCTTGTGGGTGCGAGGTTGTACCGGGAGTTTGTTTGTATGAGGTTAGTACACGAGGTTCGCCAAGACACGTTTGGTTGTACGCAATGCTAACTTAAGTCCGATATCCATCTAGTTCGCTTTTTTGGACCGCTATACCGTACAAACAGCTCGGGGTCACGTCCTTTCCTCGCTCGGGGTCTCCATGGGTTGTCAGCTGCGGAACAGTGCTTGAAATTATTAATTATTTTTATTACTTACTTAATTACTTATTCTTACGTTATTTGTAACTATATTTGATAAACACTCCGGGAGTGTTTCGGTCCCTGCTTATTTCTTTTTTTTTGTGTATGAATACTTAAATTATTGTTTGATTTGCTTTGCTTAGCTAATGAGGCTTTTTGTGCTTGATTATCGTCGGTCAATTTCCTTTAGGAAATTCCCCTCCTTTCCTAGGAGAGGGGGAGTTGTGACAATCCGATTTTGTCACAAATTAACTCTAAGTCTAATGCCTTATATCACGGCCTGACTTGTATTGTGTCGTTTAAAAAAATTGAATTTTGCCTTTTAAAACGATGTTTGCTTTCCTGTATAAAGTGAATACATACCTAAGGTCAACGGCCTCTGTTTTCGTTGTCTTTGACCGAGCAAAGCTACATTATCCTCCCATTTTAAATCACATATCTCCCTGGAATACACTATCTGAGACTTATTCTAGGGTTTCATTAGGTAATCCAATTAATATATATTTCTTTGTTATGATAACCTGTCAAATCTATTTTTTTTTCAAATTTTTCTAGGTTAATATTCTTCTTCTGAAATATGTTTGGGCAACAATATTAGGCAACTTAAACTTCAATGGCCATTTGCACTGAGAATGGCAGGGGTATCTTAGGACTTGGGTTTTCTTTAAATAATTTTTAGTGAATTGTAGGATTTTCGAATTGACTTCTTATGTAAAACTAAATTTGGGTGCATCTGTTTCATTTCTCTTGGCTTGGAGCATCTGCAATTGAATGCGCACGGCTCTAAACACTTCATTCCGTGTCGCCGCCAGTGTGTGAACTGGTCTCTCTCTTTCGGAGCGAGCAGGTAGTTCTGCCCTAACCTTTATTGTTCTGTGGTTCTGGCCGGAAATGGGTCGCTCTTTCGCTTTATCTCTCTCCACCCCTCTCTGGCGTTTCTCTTCTCTCTCATATCCTGTTAACGGCACGTTTTTCAACTTTTAACCTAGAATTCTTGAGTGACTTCACTTAACTTCCAGCGTTCAACCAGGCAGCAGGCGTTTCCAGATCCAGGGCTATTCAAGCCATCTGTTCTACAGGATTTTTGGATCTGAAGCGATACTTTCTGTGCCCCTTTAGTCTACTTTAGTTTTGCTTGTGCATTTTTGGTTTGTGGGGCCACAGAAGCCACATCGTGGGATTTTTTGTCATCAGTTGTTCGCTGGAGGTGAGTTTTTTTAATATACCATGCCGTTTCTTTGTCAATTGTTCAACTGTTCTCCTAAAAACACCATCTGGGGCTCTCTTTTAGTTAAGTCGGGTCACTAAGACCGTGAAGGGGCTGACCATCAGAGCATTCACCAACGTTGAGACCCCCAATTTCAATTTTACAGACCCTATAGCTCCTTAGGTAAGCATAATTCATTTTTCTTTTATATTTGTCCCTGTATATTGCTTTTAAATGGCCATAATTTAACACCACATGCTTTGTTCAGATAAATGTGCTTTTATAGTTATGACCGAGTAAAATGGGTCTCGTTGGCTAAGTAAATGAAATTCTTTGTTGTTTTACGAATAAGTGGACCCCATTTTACCTATACTATAGAATTTTTTTTTTAACTGTTTACTGTCAATTTGGTTTAAATGCAATTAATCTTGACCTTGAAACTTAATTAACTTTATTTAAACTATAATTTTTTCCTTTATAACGGGGTCCAACTTACTGCTTATTTTGGAACGTTTTCTTTGTTTTATATAGCACAAGTTTGCTTGAAGCGTGATATGGTATCTTAATTCTTGCCATACAGGGTGTGCCCGAAATATAAAATATTAATAAGTGTGTCAAAATCAAATCACACATACTTTATCGTTGAGATTAGCAAGCAGACTGTAAGTCTTTTAATGTCTACAGACGTGAAGCAACTTAAACAATGTAGTTACACAGCATTCACTCCCCATCGAATAAATTATTTGATCAAATCTGAGATGTTCGAGTGCGAACCATCTCGTTTATTTTTTTTTTGATTATAATTATTATAAATCCACCATTTTGTCAAGATGGTTCTTGAATGGACATTTTTTTTTTTTAAGTTTGTATTGCTCTTTTAATAGCGGCATATCCTGATTATATTATTATAATTATTTTTTTTTATTTTTATTATGTCCTAGCTTTAATAAATAATTAATTGGTTTGCTAATTGATAACTAATATGTTGACATTACTTGTGCTATATTTTATATTGTTGTATATTTCCCTTATGTGTGTACATAATCGATTATTTTTTTTATTTTATGATGTAACCTTAGTACATAGGCGTACGTGCTGGCTTAACGAATTAATTTTAATTTAAGTTTTTGGCTCTTCAAGCTTAATTTAAATATTTTATCACAATATTAAGTCCCTGAATATAATTTTATAAATTTTTTTTATCTCAAACCAAAACTTGGTTTGTGACTTTAATTATTTTTATTTATATTTTTCAAATTCAAATTTAATTCAAATTTAATTTAATTCAAATTCAAATTTAATTCAAGTCAAATTTAATTCAAGTCAAATTTAATTCAAATTTAATCTAATTCAAATTTAATCTAATTCAAATTTAATTTAATTCAAGTTTAATTTAATTCAAAGTTTAATTTAATTCAAAATAATTTAAATTTAATTCTTGCGTATAATTTGACATTTTTATAGTTGCTTTATTTTTTTTTATATAGTTCCTTTTTCCTTTTGGTTATTTTCAATTAGTTGGTTTTGCCTTTTTAATTTAACTACTTTATTATAAATTTATTATACAAAGGGAAAAGGATTTAGGTATTTTCTTTTATTTAATAAGCCATCAGCTAATGCTTTCTTTTTTTTAACAGGGTCTTTTTTTCTCCGTTCTTTCTTCTCCGTCTTATCTTCTTCTGTTAATATTCCCCGTTTTACTTACTCGTCTTACTGACGACTTGTTGACGTACTTGGACGCAGCATCGACTAGAACGTCTGTACAGATAAGTTTAGGTTAAATACTAACCCCCATATATTTTGTTTCCCTTTTATTGAATAAAGCCAGCAATAATTTTAATTCTCCTCGTTTTATTTATACAGCTCCCCCTGTGGTTTGCTTTTATTTATTTATTTTTTTTCTATCTAAGTTGTGAAGTCCAGCTGAGAGTGAGGCCCCAGCACCATCTTGAAGGTTTCCGTTTTGGCCTGGCTGCAAAACGGTGGCGCCCTATTTAAACCCCCCCCCCCTTACTCTCTGGCTATAGAGCTAGGGTATTTGCACGCGGTCCCTCAGCCTCTCACCTCAGCTTGGCTTCGTAGTTTTGGCTTCACCTTTTTTTATTTTTACTTAATTTAAATAAATATTCTGATTAAAAAAAAAAAAAAAAAATAATCAATTTTTTTTTTATAACTAAATTTTTTTTTATAACAGCGGAAGACGCGTTGCACAGTGTCATACCTTTAAAAAATTTTAAAAGAGTTAATAAACAATTTAAAGTAAGGCCCACACAATACATTTTAAAAGGTTTTGAAGGTTCTCAGGCAAAACCAATAGGTGTCGTAAATTTACATTGTATATTTAAACACCAAGAAATTTATGAGGATTTTGTTATTGTTGATGGGGCAAATCAGATTTTGTTGGGAGGCAAAGCATGTGTAAATTTAAATTTGATTAAAAGAGTTAATAGTGTAAGTATGAAATGTGAAAATTTTGATAAAAAAGAAAAGTTTATTTCTAAGAATCTTAAAGTATTTAGTAGCTTTGGTGAATTTCCAGGGGAACATAACATCCCAACCAATGAAAATTTCCAAAATGTTTGCCACCTCCCCAGCAAAATCCCGTTTGCTATCCGTGACGAGTTTAAAAGAGAGTTAGACAGGTTAGTTGAACGGAAAGCTATCATAAAAGTGGATGAAATTAGACCTGAGGCAAGTATCAACAGAATTGTTCTTGTAGAAAAGTTAAATGGGAAAATCAGATTATGTTTGGACCCTTCTGACATAAATTCCCAAATTATTCGCAAACCTAAGCTTGGTTTAAATATTGAAGAAGTAGCTTCAAATCTTAGAAATAAAAAGTTTTTTACTGTGTTTGATCTTGCTGAAGGTTATCATCACCTGAGACTAAATGAAACCTCTTCTTGGAAATGTTGTTTCGCTACTCCTTTTGGTGTATATAGATTTACAGTGTTACCTTATGGATTGTCGAATTCCCAAGATTTGTTTCAGGATGAAGTTGAAAAACACTTTACAGGTATTGAAAATGTAGTTATATGCCATGACGACATGATTGTGGCAGGGAAAATGAGACAAGAACATGAAAAAGCTGTGTTTGATGTTGTGCAACGTGCAATTCAGGTAAATGCTAAGTTTAACAAAGATAAATTTCAGTTCTGTCAGAATAAAGTTAAATTTATGAGGCACATTTTTTCTGCTGATGATGATGATGATGATAGACCCTGATAGAGTTGAATCTCTTTGCAAGCTAAAAAAAACTGAAAATAAATTGGAATTACAGAGGGTAATTGGTTCATTCAATTATGTCAGACGGTATGTCAAAAATATGTCCGAAATTATGCACCCTTTGTGTGAATTACTTAAATCTAACATTGAGTGGTCTTGGTTGCCCAAACATCAACAAACTTTTGATAGGTTAAAAGAAATTATTACAAATTCACCTGCTCTTGTCCCGTTTGATCCTTCTAAAAAAACCGTGTTACAATGTGATGCTTCAAAAAATGGATTAGGGTTTTGCATGTTCCAACTGTACGACAACAATGTGTTAAAATTAGTAGCTTGTTCGTCAAGGTCTATGAACGATCATGAAGTCAATTATAGCCAAACTGAAAAAGAGCTTCTTGCTATCTACTATGGAACACAAAAATTTCATGATTTTATTTATGGACAAAATGTTGATGTACAGTCAGATCATAAACCCATTGTTTCGATTATGAAAAAACCTATTCAAAGAATTGGTTCCGTACAACTACAAAGATTAAGAAAGACTAAAACTTTTAAAGTATTTTCTAAATATCTATTATGTCTCAGGAAAAAATGTGCAATTTGTAGATATGTTATCAAGATCTAGTTTACAATGTCAAAAATCAATTGATCGAGAAATGTTTGAAATGGTCCATTCAGTTTCAAAGCATCTACCTATGAGTCAACAAAAGAAAGATCAGTTTAGACATGAGACTAGTAAAGACCCAGTCTTAATGAAAATTTATGATTATTATTATAATGGATGGCCCAAAGAAAGTCAAACATCTGCAGACTGTAAAATTTTTTACCCCTTAAAGGACTCCTTGTATGTTGAGGCTGGAATTATATTTATTGAAGACAAAATTGTCGTTCCAAAAAGTCTAAGGCTTGATATGTTAAAAATCTTACACAAAGGTCACATTGGCATAAGCAAAACTATAAGTAAAGCTAGAAGGTTGTTTTATTGGCCTAATTTATCTGGTGATATAAAACAATTTATAAAAAATTGCCGAATTTGTGAAAAATATATGCCTGCTGACTATAAGGAGCCTCTTATACCCCAAAGTGTTCCAAGATATAGGTTTAGCAAAATAGCTACCGATATTGTGGAACACAGTGCAAAAAGCTACTTGGTAGTAATTGATTATTTTTCACACTGGATTGAACTAATTTATATGAAAGATAAGACATCTGAATCAGTGATTAATTGTTTTCAAGACATTTTTACCCGCTTTGGTTATCCTCAAACAATAATGGCAAATAACTTACCTTTTGTGTCTAGCCGTTGCCCACACAGGCGAATTTCGGCGAAATCGTGGCCAAAATGATTATTTTGGTCATATGAGGCAAAAAAATGTTTTTAATTGAAAGAAATGTATATAAATATCGTTACTTTGCTTTTTTTTTCTATTACCTTCATTTCTGCCCCCTCCCCCCTTATAATTATTAAAAAATAGGAAATGGAGTAGAGAGACCATTGTGTTGACAGCTAGGATTTTAACTACTGATAATAATTTTAATAATTTATAACATCTGTTGTGCTGAGTTCCTTAAGAGGAAAAATATTTGGAGAAATGGTAATAACATATGGTAATTAATAAAACAAAAAATACAAGAGAAGTTGTATAATGTAGTCATAAAAATAATCTTTCAAATGGCAAGTTACAAATACTTAATTATAATTGAAAAACTTGCACTAACACTAACTATATAATTAACTCATACCTTTACGATTATATTACAAATCCTTTTAAATATTATTCATCCTCCTCATCCTCAATAATATCAATATCGCTATCACTTACAATTTGAGGTTCCTTAAGAAAAATTAACACTTCTGATGGATATTGCTTAAATTTTTTTATTGATAATTTTTTCATGCCAGAAATAAAGGGGTCCGACGAAATAAGGAGACCATGAAAAATATCTTCTAAATTTTGTTTTCTTGAAAACTTTCTAGCATGAAATTCCCTGTATCTTTTGATATCCTTATTTCTTGATTCCTGAGCTTCTTCTCCAAGTTGCCCGATTGGAACCAAGAAATAAGAGATAATTTCGGAGCTATGAATTAAAATTTTGTGGACTGATGTAGGTAAATTATACCATGGATATAACTGCACAAATTTTCTGGCTGTCTCAAGACAGTAGTTTTTAAAAATGTCCACTTTGATATCATAGCCACTTGATATGGTTAATAAAATTGTCCTGAATCTAGATATCAGGTCTTTGTCAACTCCTGTTATTTCTGAAGCCAAAGTAAAATTCTCAAAAAATCTGCGGGCAGTGTTTCCATCATTTGTGCTTCCAAAACCAGGTTTGGGTCTGTCAACCAAAAGCCCCATTTTTTTTAAAAATAAATCTTGGATTCGCTTCTTGTTGTTTGCTACCTTTTCTTGATTTTCCTTACCACGAGCCTGCCATTGCTTAATAACCATTTTATACGAAAGATGTAGCAAACACTCAAAGAATCGAATCCAAGCGTGCAAAGATGACAAGCCAAACTGATATCTAGATTCATCAATAACGTTCTGTTTTAAACACTTTTCTATATCATTAAAATGTTTAGATGTCAATCCACAAATATAGCACCTTTGCGTAGACCGATTTTCAGTGACAGAATTGCATAGCTTACCATCTATCATTGTAAAATACAAAGTATGTTTTACAGACATATTGCCAAGTTCAACATGTATCTCTGTTGGTAATAAGACATTTATTTGGTCGTCCATGTGCTTCTTTTCCATTACTGAAAGTTCGGTCGTTTCATGCTTAAACTGTATATGAATTGGTCTACAAAACCGGGTGGAAGAAGGTCTGGGATTTTGCCATATAACCACCTTTTCTGTTGAATCAGGATCACCATTAATTAGTTGAATAGGAACTATTGATGTAAAAAATATGTTAGCATCAGAAATGTTATGATCAGAAAACTGTTGTTTATATTGGCTCATCCCAGAACTTCCGTCGCATCCCCACTTAGAAATTAAATGTAATTTTTTATATTCTTCGGGTTTTAGGCTATCCAACACTTCGTTAAGAGCCATACATAGTCTTAAAGTTGTATGATCCAACAAATGTTGAAGTGGGACCTCCGCATAGTCTTCAGTAATGATCACATTTTCTGGGTAGCATCGTTTTTTTGCCGCGGTAATTGCTTCATAATTGGGATAGAGATTTGACTTATGACTTTTGGCTGAATTTCTAATTAAATTATATTGAAATTTTGTCAATTTTGCTTCTATAAAAAGGGACAAAGCTTCGTCGGATGAAAAAGGTACTTCGGTTTCTCTGTTAAGGGCTTGCTTGTACCTTACGGCGCGAGTGGGCGTGGAAAATGCCACATTTTTTAAGACCTCCGCAGCTTCACGATTACCTTCAGATCTGTATTGCATTTGAGCAGCATACGTCAATTCTTCAGGACTACGATCTGACCGGAACTGGCCACATTTTCGTCTTTTTGACCTTTCACTTGAGGCGAGAAATTCAGTAGAAGGCCTTCCACTTGACTCTTGCACTCTATAAGGTTGTCCAGAAAACTCTAATTCACCATTTAGCCAGGCCCTATTTTTATTTTTCAAATGCAGTTTTGTTTCTGTGTGCTGCCATCCACCTGCTATTATATTTAAAGAGAAAAATATTTAGTCTTGAATGGGAATCTGAAGATAAGTTTAGTTTTCCGACAAATGCCACTTTTTCAGCTAAATAGTCACATCTTTCTTTAGTGGTTTTCAGGTCACATTCTTTTAACCAATTGATGAGTTGATTTTTGCTTACAGACAGAGATTTCGATGAAGATCCTGAAAAAAAAGCATTTATTTTAATAATTTTATTGCTTATTTTTCGGAAAAACTGATTTTAAGTTGTTAAAGATTCGTCCTTCTACGAAAGGAATAACTAAAGAAAAATGAATTTTTGAGCGTCAGGCTTTTTCTGAGAAATGTTTATACACCTACGTATCTACTTAATCCATTTATATATTATTATAAGTGAAGTAGTAAATGCTCATTAAATATGCAACCCCCTAGCCCGGGGATCAACAGTAATTCGAGCACCATTACTTATAATCTCTTGTGTATGTATCATTAAGGGACCAAAGGATTAAAGGAATAACCATTCTTTAGGTAATGCATTTATTGCTAGCTATTATAATAAAGGATTTACGAATAATATACCTTATTTAGTGTATGGTGGGATTTTTTTTTACAATAGCCGTCTAAAATTATTAAAATTTCAGTGTAAACGGTATAAAATCTACTGTTCCTTCAAAAACCAAAAAAAATTCAACATTAAGTTAGACCTATATCTGCCATATCCTATATCTATAGACGATTTTGGTTGATGTATTACTTGGTTTCTTTTTTAAATGAAGAAAATTTAATTTATGCTTACATACGTTAATGCTTATGTGTATAAAATTGTATATCATGACTTTCTTCAAAAATTAATTTCCGCCAAGATCGCAAATTATCGCAGAGTTTTTTAACTAAATCTTCCTTAGGACTATTTATAATGAAGCTTTAGAGCAATTTTGGCGTAGAAATATGTGGCAGTCTATTTTGATTCTCTACGCAAAAACAAACAAATATTTTTTTTGGTCGTTTTTATGACTACCCTAATATAAAAAATCGCTATTAAAATACTAAGTACATTTTACAAACTATTAAACATTTTTTAGGTTCTACTTACCACTAGCAATAGGCTCCATAGCAGTTTTTCCAAAATTTTAAAAAAATTCGGCAAAAACACACAATTGAAAATCACTTATATTTAAAGGCACTATATTCAAATGGAGACCACTCACTACGAACGGCAACTTCGAACTAGAATATCTTTAAAACAGACCATGCTAAAAATATAGGAAGGGCTGATTTTAATGACCTGGTTATCAGGTAATAAAATGGTAAAGAGTTTACCCCATAATTCTTCAATTGTTTTTTTCGCTTTATGGCCACGATTTCGCCGAAATTCGCCTGTGTTGCAAGAAATAATATAAAAGTAAAGATATTGAAATATTAACTTGCTCTCTACATTTTCATCAAAGTAATGGCTTGGCAGAAAAGGCGGTTAATATATCAAAGCAAATTTTAAGAAAGTGTTTCGAAGATAAGTTTGACTTTAGAGAAGGTGTGATACAATATAACAATTCACCTATTATTAGTCTTGGTGCTTCACCATCACAAATCTTACAGAGCAGGAGTTTAAGAACTGAATTACCGGTTTCCACCAAAATTTTGGAGCCTAAAGTTCAAGCAGACATTTACAAAAAATTATGCAAACAAAAACAGGTCATGAAATTCAACTATGATCAAACAGCCTGCAGAAACCCGTTAGAGTACAAAAAGGGGGATAAGGTAGTAGTTAAAACTCATAATGAATGGCAAAAAGCAATTGTTATGGAAAAAGCAAAAGCGCCTAGGTCATATTGGGTTAAGAAAGATAGCAATGGCAAAATTGTAAGGCGTAATATTTCTCACATGAAACCTTTAAGTACAAAATCAGATTATAAATTTATTTGTGAACCTGAGTTGTACCCTAACGAGAACTCGCTTAATTCAAATCAGAATAATCCAAACAATATAGCTAGATCTTCCCAAAATTTGAATAACAGTAACTCTGTCAGTCCTCGCTCTGCATATTCAAATAATAATAGTTACAGTACACCTTGTGCATCACCTGTCTCATCAGATAGTACATTTAGAGGTTTTAGCAATAGTGAAATTATATCTAGGCTTAGTGAGTTGAACAATAATAGTGATGTAGAGTTTAAACGCTCCAAGTTCGGTCGTGCTATAAAGCCTCCCCGGCGTCTTGATCTTTGAGGGGAAGGTGTTGAGTGTGAACATGCCTTAAAAAGAAGGACACTGCAATTGGTAAATGTCATGCAGTGTCATTAACATGTATGGATAGATTTTGGAGATTTGAAATATACGTTCGTTTGTAAAATTAAAAGCATATTTTATTAAAACAGATTGTGGACCCTCCTAGAGAGGATATAATAGTCCTTTTCTCCAGGGTGGCTTTAATCCATTGGCATATGCTGGGCGGGACTCCCCGTCTCCTTTGTGCATTCACCAGTGAGTGCGTTGTGGCATTGTTAAAAGCTCCTTCGATGTCTACGAAAGTGACCATGGCTATTTCTTTGTCTTCTACTGACTTTGAAATTAGCCTGTTTAGGTCATCCAATGCCGCATCTGTTGATTTTCTAGGTTGGTATGCATACTGGTTTATTTTGAGTGGTGATCGTACTAGGATTTCATCCCTTATAAATCTGTCCACCAACCTCTCTAGTGTTTTTTGGAGAAAAGATGCCAGGCTAATGGGTCTATATGATTTTGGTGTTAGATCTGTTATTCTGCCTACCTTGGGCAAGTATATAACTCTAACCTTTTGCCATGACGTTGGTACATATCCCCATGCCAAACAGGCTTTGAAGATTTTGCACAGATGTGGTAACAACTCCTCCACCCCCATCTGCAGCAGGGCGGGATACGCTCCGTCCACTCCAGGAGATTTAAACGGCTGAAACCTATTTATGGCCCATCTGACTTTATTTGGTCTGCTGATTTCTGTGGCCAGTTTCCATCCCTCCGCACTTGGCCTTTTGTAGCTTTCGCTCGGATTCATTGGTTCTCTCACGATAGTGGATGCCGGGAAATGGACCTTTAATGGTTCCTTAAGGCTTTCCTCCTTCGTTTCTGTGTATGTTCCGTCGGTCTTTTTAAGGAGCCCTACCTCTTTTGCAGTACCTCCATCATTTGCCAGGACTTTGTGGATCCTTGAACATGCTGGAGTATCGTTTATTTCGTTGCAGAACTTTCTCCAGGAGGCTCTTTTGGCTTTTCGGATTTCTTTGTTGTACTGCGTGAGTATTGTTCTATATGTATCCCAACTTTGGTTATCTTTGGCTTTATTAAACGCCTTTTGCACCTCAGCCCTGAGCTTTTCTAGGTTTATATTCCACCAGACAGTTTTGTAGCTTCTGTGTTGTACTGTTTTTTTTGCGGGCAGTTTTCTTGATATGCCCTTATAATGGCTTCGTTCATCATTTGCACTGCCAGCTCAAGTACTTGTGTTTCTCTTACTGGTGCTGTGCCATCTTTAAGAGAGTCCCTGAGTGATTTTTTAAAACCTTGCCAGTTAGTTTCCCTCGGATTTCTGTACCCTTTGACTGTTAGAGAAGTGTTAAGATCGAAGCGAATTTGCCTGTGATCTGAGCACGAAGGCTTCTCTGACACATGCCAGTTTTGTATTATATCACTAACCTTATTTGTACTAAGCGTCAAACCTAAGACTTCTTTACGGTTTTTTGTGACGAAGGTAGCTATACTTCCTATGTTATTTATAACTAACCCTTCTGATAAGATAAAGTTAAACAGTGACTTACCTCTTTGATTGATGTTCGTGCTTCCCCATACTGTATGGTGCGCATTAGCATCACATCCCATGACGAGTTGTAAGCCCTTATCCGCACAAATGCAACTATGTCGCTTATGATGTGCGGTGGACATGTGTTCTCGTCTCCAGGGAAGTAGGCGGAGCATATGGCCTAGCTCTTCTCTCCCTCCTCCGTGGTTGCGGTTAGGATACCTGTAACAAAATCCCCGGTGCAGAGCACTAGAATTAGTGTACATTTCACCCTATTGCTATGTATTATGCAATCCCTTGGTCTTTCTGCATTAGAGCAGTATAATACGTTACCTCGTTGTGGCGATAGGCCTGCATCTCGCCCTTTATATAGCCATGGTTCCTGCAGTAGGGCAACATCCAAGCCTTTACTGTTAAATCTTCTGGTAAGCGTTGCCGAGGCGGCTTTTGCGTGCTGGAGATTTTGGCTTCGTCCGCTTCTTTGGCAAAGAGCTTTTTGAGCGGACTTACACCAGAAGAAGAGGGCTTGTCCTTATTGGAGGGTTTCCCTTTTTGTGCGATATCGCTTTTAGCTTTTTTACCGTCTTGGGGTTTTGCTGGCTTTTAGCCTTGCTTTTTTGGTACCTGGCTTTTGGTGCCTTCTGGTCCCTTTGGCTTTTGTGCATCTTTGATCTTGAAGCGTAGCTTCCCGTGACCGAAGAATGGACACATGCCGAGTTTTATGATCTCCTCCTTTGACTCGTACACGGAGAAGGTCCATAGTGTACCTTTGGAATCTGGCGTTGACGCCAGAACAGTCCACAGATGGGTTTTTATGCCTTTGTTCCTTATTCGGAGTCTGGTGAGGATCCTTTCTATTTGGATTTTTTCACCTTCTTCGTCTGGAATGTAGGCTGTGCAGACCCATGGCTTGAGGGTGACCATTACTAACACACAATAACATGAAGGGAGTTAGTCTTGGACATGAGGGGTGTCTATTTCTGGTAACATTGAGTTTAGTAATGGCCATCTCTAAAACACCTAATGGAATTTACTAGATATTTAATAATCTTATCAATATTTTATGAAACGTTTTTATTATTTTTGAAAAAAAAACTGTTATACATACTTACAACTGTGCCACTTATTAAAAAAGGCAAAGAGTTACGTAACATGTTCAAATAGTAAGCACAATCTTTCATAATCAGTAGGTACTGATATCGATGTCTTGCTGTTGTAGATATGGGTAAAACAAACAAAAAAGGAGGCCGAAAATTTGTTTCATACTCTGAGGAGGATTTAAAGAAAGCTATTGAAGCAGTAAATAATCATGGCATAAGTAGAAAATCTGCAGCGCGTGTTCATAAAGTTCCTCGTTCCACCCTTGTACGAAGATTGTCTGCGCCTACTTCTCTCCGCAGGAAAATGGGTCCAGATATAGAACTTTCTGAAAAAGAGAAAGATATATTAGAGAACTGGGTAATAGGTATGGCTAGAAAGGGGTTTCCTGTTCACAAACAAAATTTAATAATGTTTGTAAAAAAAATGTTGGAGGAAACAGGTCGCGAAACAAAGTATTTAATGAACAAAACGCCTGGACGTTCCTGGTCTGAAGGATTTTTACGGCGACACCCAAGTATTAAAAAAAACATGCTGAATCAGTTAGTAAGGCTAGAGCTGCTGTAACCAAGAACAGAATTCATGGCTGGTATGATGAAATAAATACCTTTTAAAGAAGGAAGCTTGGAAGACATATTAGCAGATCCTAGTCGAATATTCAATGAAGATGAGGCAGGCTTCTGCCTGTTTCCAAGATCTGGAAAAGTTTTAGGTCCAGCAAAAAACCAAGAAGATTTTTATGTAAGGGTGTCATCCGAAAAAGAACAAATTACTGTCATGGCCACTTTTTCAGCTGATGGGACATATGTTCCGCCAATGTTAATTTTCCCTTACAAAAGAGTGCCTCAATTGATAGCGGAATCAGTTCCAGAGAATTGGGGTCTAGGAAGGTCTGACTCTGGCTGGATGACCTCAGTAGTATTTTATGAATACATTTCGAACCATTTTCTTCCATTCCTTAAAACAAATAATATTCAAAAGCCAATAATTCTCTTTGTAGATAGACATCTATCACATATGACCAAGGAAGTAAGCCTATTGTGTGATGAAAATGGCATTATTTTAATATCCTTATTTCCTAACACCACACATATTATGCAACCGGCGGATGTCGCAGTATTTAAACCTCTTAAATCTGGTTGGGCATCAGAAGTCAGAAAGTGTAAATTTGAAAACTTTCCTAAAGATGTAAGACGTTTCAGTTTTGGGCATATTCTTAAGTCTGTGTTTGATAAATATGCTGTGGAAAAAAACTATAAAAAATAGCTTTAGGAAAAGTGGAATATACCCCTTCGAGAAAAATAATGTGGACTACTCGAAATGTATACTAAACAGGAATGTTTCAGTAGAAAAAAAAAGAGAATCTGCAGCTGGAATGTAATGATAAAAAATTATCTCGCCAACTGTTGGAAATTCTGGAAAGGAAAATTGAGAAAAAGGATCTTGATGAATTTTTGAAGGTCTATTCAAACAATGAAATTTCGACTGAAGATGTCAGTTCCTTAAAACTATATAACGTATGGGCATCAATTAAAAATTATACTGGAAAACTAATAGATAAGAGAATTCCAGAATCTCTAGCTGAGATTCAGGAAAACCCAAAATTATTAGAGCAAAATCAGTGTGTTACAAAAGAAAATAGTTCGCCAAAGGCTGGCCCATCAAAATGTACCCAATGAAATACTCCTCCAGAAAGGACAGTTTGATATTATGAAGAAAAATAACATCAAGGATATAAGATAACAACTCCATTTAAGAAATGTTTGGTATTTCCTGAGCCAACCGATGCTAAAAACACAAAAACACCCAAACAGAAAAGGAAGATATTTCCTGCTGTTGCTTCTAGTGGGATATATAGAGAATACTATGAAAGAAAGGTTAATAAAAAAATAGTAAAACAAAAAACTAAGAAGCCTTCCATAAGAAAACTTGCCGATGAAGAGAGCTCATCCGATTCAGACATGGACGTTACACTTGAAGATGAAGACCTTGATATCAGCGAACCAAAGAACCTCATTTTGTCAGTTGGACAATATGTCATTGTTAAATATGACAATTCTTATTATCCAGGTAATGAAAGTAAAGCTAGGTTGGTACTGAGGTATTAAGGATAATTTATCTTTAATGGCCAAATTTGCAAATAACCACTATTAATAATACTGAGAGATTAATAATAAACTTGAAAGGTTTTAAACAGATTTAGTGTTTAAAGCCTTTCAAGTTTACCGTTAGTCTCTTAAACATGCTTATGTAAAATTAATAATCAATACTTACCCCTAAATGTATCAACCACCCTCCTTCGCCAGAACCTAAAAAATAAATTAATTAGGTATAATGTTGATTTTAAGTGCGATGTTTAATTAAATCTTACCTTTTTTACTTGCAGGAGTAGTTATAAAATATGATTTAGACGGAGCTGCCGCAGATATCCGAACAATGGTTAGTGCTGGAATGAATTCTTGAAAATGGCCATCAAAAGAAGATATTCTTTACTATTTTAAAGAAGATATTATTTGTTGTATTCAAGAACCTCATGTAAAGAATAATAGAGGTCATTTTAGTGTACCCGAAATCGAAAAATACATTTAAATATATATTTTTCTTAAATTTGAAGATAAGTGTCCTTTACTTACCCACACTAGTATCCATTACTGACCCATTAGCACTTTTTTTTTGTTAATGGCGAATATCAATTTTATATATATAGCTAATTCATTTTAAGTGGGTCAGTCGCATTCTTCATAAAATAAGCTTTAATATGCATTGGTCACAAACTTAATAAAATTAAATATCGTATTTTTTCAACACACCTAAACATAGAATTTCCTTAAGAGGGTCTATTACTGGGTCAGTTACCCTATCTAAAATTAAATGATGTGAGATAGTTATTAAACAGGGGTTCTCAGAAACATTGGCTGTTATGAACTAAATATTTATTGAAATAACTACAAATTTGTAACGAACAAAAGATACAGAAAAACACGTGTCCAAAACTATTGAACTTGTTGCCAGGCGACGCTGCTCATCGACCGTCTTTTCGATCTCGTTTTATTCAACTGACTGCTGTTGGTTTCTGCATTTGCGCGCGGGCGAAGCGGCTCGCATCGCGAAGAGGGGAAAACGATCGGGTGGAATTTTCCATCGGCAGCCTCGGATTAGGGGTCTATTATTACAATGATTATTATACAGATTTCTGCTTGTAGGCAGGTATGATGCCGATTTTTGCTTGGAATTTTCATCGAAAAGATTCCAAGAACCATTCCAACGGAAACATCACTCAATAGAGCGTTTGGGAAGCTGGCAAATAATAATTTGTCGTGTCAAGGATTTTATTGCGGCTAACTACCCCTACTAAATTTAGGAATCCAGAGTATTTTGTCGACATGGCCACTATGGCCGCCGTATCTCGAAATGTTAATATAATAATAATATAATGTTAATATTGAAGTGTCTGTCTCATAGTTGTTTAAATCAAATCAAGTAAAGGTATTCAAAACAGCCTTTATTAGAGCACAATTAAACCCTTAAAAAACAATTATAGACATAATTATTAGTTTTTAAATTAAGGAGTTACTGCTTTATAATGTCAGTTTCGTTTTTCCTGAAAAGAATGGTGAACGGTGGAGAAAATATTTACGTTAAAAAAATGTACAGTAATGTCTCAGCACTTTAAAAACAGGTTTCTATTATATTATCTTCTTGCAGTTTTTAAAAAATGAGTAAGGAATTCTTACTTGTCAAGATTGTTTTTCTTTTTACTGTTAAGCCTTTTCTTCTCTTCACATTTCGAGAATTTGTTAATCTATATTTTTTAGTAAATTATAAATTATTTTTATAAAGAATACCGAAAATTTTTAAACTTCTGGACGGTTTTAAATAAGGTAAGTGTACCGAAATCAGACAGTGTTCCATATTCCGACACATTTCTCTAAGATCTTTAAAAATAAAAAATCTGTATATTAAAAATTATTTATTATGATAGATGTCGTTAGTGTCATAGTTTATGAAACGCGTTGAAATATTAACCGGTGTTTCTATAATAGGTATATCTGAAAAACCCTAACCAAAAATCTGCCAGTCGTTTACGATACAGCGGTGTGCCCACAGTGCATTTTTTCTTCTAAGGTAATTGAAAACATTAGTGGTTATAAATTCTATATAAACATGATTAAGGTTATTAAACTGAGTTTTTATTGGTTAATTTTGTATGTCATTAACGGTTTTAACACTTTAAACTTGCTTTGTCGAAAAAAAAAGATGGTGTCGAATTTAGGGACAACTTAACACAGCATGTTCCTAATTCAGACACAGTCTGACGAAATTAGGAACAAGTTCTGTTAATAAAAATTTCATGGTATCGTCTACAAAGAGCCATATCTTTGGGTAAATTTATATTTCAAACTTTCTTTCTAAATTATTAATATAGTGTCCTAAATTCGACAAGGGTGTCGAAAATAGGCACGCGGTGTACAAATTTTCGACATTAAGTAAGAATATAGTAATACAGGTAAATATAGGTAATTTCACAATAAGAAAATAAAAATATTTTAAGTTTAACAGATGTTTTTAAATTTTTTAGTAACGATGACACAAAAATATGGAAGATACTCAAAGGAAAATCTGCGGCAAGCCCTTGAGGCCATAAAAACAGGAACACCTACTGCAACTGCTGCGACAATGTACGGCGTTCCAAGGACAACGTTGATTGGAAATATACAAGAAAAATATCCAGAGGATTGTAAAAGTGGAGTAAGTGGAGTACTGACCAAGCAGAAAGAACAAATCCTTACTCAGTGGATACTTAGCATGGCTAAAATGGACTTTCCTATTTCAAAGGAACAATTACTTGATAGTGTCACTATTTTAGTAAAATCACTAAAGAGAAAAAATACATTTACAGATGGTCGTCCTGGACGCAAGTGGTATCAGTGCTTCCTAAAACGAAATCGTGAACTGACTGAAAGTATGGCCCAAAACTTGACAGCAACCAGAGGTTTGGTAACAGAATACAGTATCAGGGCCTGGTTTAATGAAATCGAGCAATATTTTATTGAATCAGGTACTTATATTACCGATACCAAAAGAATATTCAACGCAGACGAGTCTGCTTTTTTCCTTTGCCCCAAGGGAAACTCTGTATTACCGAAGAAAGGCAATAAAACAGTTTATAATAGAGTCGGCGGGAATGAACAGGATTGGTTGACTGTGTTGGTAACAGGTAAATTTTTGTTTCTTACTCCAAGATTGATTTATCTTTATTTATAATTATTTTAGGGAATGCTGCAGGTGATCTAGCTCCTCCGATGATTATGTACAGTTATGAACGAGTACCCAAACACCAGTGGCGTGCAGACAAGGTAGGCAAAAAGGCATTGCCTACCCTGGCAAAAAAGTTCCAAGGAAATAATTTAAAAATGTCTCAATTTAATTTTTACAGAAATCCATAATATTACTATGCGTTTTTCTTATTTGCTTATTCTTTAAACAATATATTGTATGTATACTCATATCAAAGAATGTTCCAATAAATATAACAAAACAAAACATCAATCATCCAACACAACAAAGACATTTTAAGCGATCGAAACTACTGAAATCAGCATTAATATTTCCCATGTAGGTAGCCCATATGACCACAGCGAAGGTGTTTTAAATCTTTGCATGGACGTTTTAGCTTCTTTTAAAGGCAGCACCTACAATTCTGATTAAAGTACGAATTTAAAGACACGGATGTAGCGTCGTGTGTTAAAACGAGATCGAGCGATGTGAAGATGTCTTAGCGTAATTCGTCATTGTGTTAGGTCTCGTGTCGCAGGTTACGGGTTTGTTGTTTATAATATTTTTATCTTGTTTATCAATAGAGTTTAATTAATTCACAATTAATTGTCCCCTATATTTTACATAGTACCTACTTACTTGCATTTTTTATGATGACGTGTTAAATGCATTTTTAAAGAAATACCGTCGTATCGTATTGAACTGATTTATAAAAACTATTATGTTTAATTCGAAACCTAAAAATACATTTCTTAAGTAATAAATTTTACTTTATCGTTTTTGCCTACCCTGCTTCCAACGTCACTGCATGCCACTGCCAAACACATTGTCCAACAGGTGTCAGATGACTGGGGCATTGGAAAGTCTGAAAATGGATGGATGACGTCGGAAACGTTCTTTGAATATATTTCGAATTTATTTTATCCCTGAATATTACAAACAATATATTGATGGCCACAAACCACACGTGACTCTTCCATTAACTAACTTTTGTCGAGAAAAAAAAATAATTTTAATAAGTTTGCTACCCAATTCAACACATATATTACAGCCTCTGGATGTGGGCCTATTTAGGTCCTTAAAAAGTCACTGGAAGAAAGCCATTTCGTCGTGGGGACTGCAATAGGTTGTATGTCAGTCAGCTGCTAGTTTTCAGGAGACACAAAAATGTATTTTAAAGTTTATAATTTATTATACCCCCTGGGGTATATTGGTAGGCAACTTTGTTCCCAGGCCGAATGCTTTTATAAAAAAACAGTTTCATATTTCAAAAAATCATCATGATGTAGGTAAACTGTTTCATAAGACTTAGGATTTAGCCTTGCAGCCTGATTGATTGGCAGATAATCTGCTGGTACATAAACTTCTCTCTTCTTTCCCAATTTTTTTTCAATAGACGCATGAATGGAGTCTACCTCCATCTGGGTATGTCCAACCTCTAAATACTTTTGTTCGATTAACACGTTGTTTTTAATACTTAGTTCAAGAAGTGTATTTGAAAGTTTGGTGTTACGATTCTGATACCCACAGCCATCACTCCAAATTATCAGTTTTTCAAGTTTTCTAGTATCAATTTCTTTTTGAAAATATTTTACCGCAATTGAGGCAAACACATCGCTTTCAAGGCCTCCGCATGCCTTGTGCCATACATAGCAAACGACATCTTTAGTACTTAAATTATAGTATGTAAGATTGTACACTTTTAACTTAGTTTTGTAGTAGTTAGCAGCTGCATTAAGGCAAGGTGAAAGCAGAACAGCTTGCAAGTCAACGGTGTAACTTTGTATTTAGGGGAACTCTGATTTGGCGACGTCTATGTTTAGGGCGTACTTTCAAAACGTTTCCTGTTACGAAAGCTTCCCATGAAGTTAAATCCCAAAATCGTGTGAAGATAGACTGGCGTGCCTCTTCGCTAACTATAGAACATTCAAAGGCCTGGTTCGGTCCACTCTTTGTACTACGTCTTTTTTGATGGCCATTACACCGTGGAAGAAGTGACCTTTTCGCTCTTTGAAGAACTTGCTCATATTTTCCTAATTCATTTTTTCCATAACCGATATATCCTTTTCCTGTAAGTCGCAGATGAGCATTTTTTTGCCTTTTCCATTTATTACAGTTTACATCTTGTCCTTTGCGCTTCCTATTTTCTGTCATGATCTGTCTTTCCTCTTCATTATTTGATGAACTTCCTCTTCTGAAGCAGTTTCTCTTTGATTTTCATTTTCTGATGGCTCATATATATGATATATGAATATATTTCTTTAATATTTATTATGTCATTAAATGCTCTTTTTAAGACTGGGGCAAAGTTTTATATATATATGGATCAAATTCTCCTAATGTATAATGCCAGTCACTATTAGAAATTTCTACTGTAGATTTAGAAGTATCAACTAATAATACCGATCCTGAGCTGAAAGCATGGTCTGTTGCCTTATTGTTACTATCTGATGACAATGGTGTAAATAGGGGACCCGGCATAATTTGGCTTTCTTGTGAGTTAGGCGCGATGCAAACCTGCGGCTGAACCGATTCATGTTGAAATTCTTGACTACATTCTTCTTCTGGTGTCATTTTAGAATTTTCATTTTTTGTCGTGGTCAATGAAAATCACTAAAATGGGTTACTTTGAATACCAATTAAGTAGGAAAATATATTTTTTTTTTTAATAAATGATCAGGCAAAAATATAAAGCAATAATAAAAAATAAGCTTTATTTGACACCTATTCAAAAAACGTTTATAAAAGTATAATATGTTTTTTTCTATAAACTAGAGTGTACTTACAGGTAAACACAAAAATCAAAAAAAAAATTTAAACGGTTTCACTTAAATTAAATCTAAATCTAACATTTTTATGTAGATAAATGAACAAAATATCTAGGTAGGTACTTCTAATGTTACTCTTACTAATAAATCTTAACAAAATATTTGGCAATAGGTACATTTTTAATTTAAAGCCTTTCAGAAGTTCTTTAACACTTTTGGTTTATAAATAATTCCTCCTCTTCTATCCAATGTAGGGGAGGGCAGAATTTTTTCTATTCCTGTATATGGAATATAGCCTTGATCCTGAACTGAAGGCCAAAAAAATTTAAATTAAATTTTTTTTGGAATGTCTGAGAAAGTTTATTTCAATGAGCTTTTCATTTTGGCCTATGGAAATAATCTTTCCAATAAAATGCTGCACAATTTTCTTTACTTGAACTTTGACTAATACAAGCATCTCAGGAACCAAATTTTTAAGATCGACTTCATTTACCAATTCATCGTTACTAGACTCTGTGGAACTTTCAGACGAACTTTCATCTTGATCTGAGCTCTCGTTTTCTCTCTGATCTTTTCTATAAGTTTCCTTTTTACTTTCCTCTTCCAGAATATTCGATTTCTGTATATCAGAAGCACACACGCTTTTTCCTGCTACCACAGAAATTTTTTTTCTTATTCTCTTAGGCTGAGCTGGCCGATCAAAACTTTAATGAGTTTGTTACGGGTGAAAACGAACTTTAATAAGATCTTCGAGCTTTCACGACTGACATAGATCTCAACGAAACCATTCCTCTATAGTAATTAATAAGTTAACAATTTGTGTTTACGATTCTTATAACGCCACCACTAGTTTAAGGTTCTGGTAACGACCTCTGTTGATTATCGATCGTAGTAGTACCTTTGAGTGGGCATCGTTCTGTTCTCTTCCGATCGATATGCAGATATACCAGCTCCTCATCTATCGGTTAGAAGCGGAAACGACCGTTCAGGCCGGCAGCTCGCTTTGCGCCTGCAAAACGACCACGTGGGACAGCAGGGTTGCCAGCTTGGTCCAAGGATCTGGGTACTGCATATTGTTGTAGAGCGCGGGAGTTCGGGTCTTGAAAGGGTGATTCGATGGTGTAGCGGATTCTGGCTGAGATGACGTGACAATGTCGCTTTTAGAACATTTTTGGATAATAACGGAGTACTTCTGGTTCTGGCGGCCATTCCCGTTTGAGAAATCATCTATTGGCGACGGCAAATGGTGGTGTAACTTTACCAATCCGGGTGAAATTTGTAAAGTATTTCTTCTCCAAATTAATGGAGGATTAAATCGGGTTGGCGAAGTAAATGGTTTTGTGATGTCGTGGTGAATAAAGGCCAGTAAAACCAAATCCTTGTAGGGATCAAGAAAGCCGTAAGTTGTCGCCATTTTGTGGAATGAGGTTGCCACGTTCATGGTTTTTTTTTTCTCTTTGCTATAGATTCTTTTTATTTGTCTGCAACGCCAGGATGATCGTCGCCGTTATGTCCGGCTAAAGACCCCAATTTAGTCGCGACCGAGGACCCAAGATGTTGTGTTCTAGTCCAGCTGTGCAGGGGGCCCGAGCCTACAGGATCACCCAGTCCAGGAGTCGTCCTTCCAGGCACGACAGGACAGGCCCATAATGAACCCGAGGTGAAGGTGCTGATGTGCAAGATGTAATAAGGTCGTATCCTCTATGTTTTATGTTATATTTTAAGGTCTCTCTCTCTACATTCTGCAAAAGTAACATACGTTCACTCACAGTTTAAAGATAAATTTCAGACATTATAATCTATTTTTCTTAATCTCATATGTAATTTACCCAGCTCATTCTTTTGTTCCGGTTAACAGTTATACAGAACCTAATAGATCACCTCGTAAAGCTCCCCTTGATGTTGCCTTTCAAAAGGGGGTATTTCACTCTAACACCTGTAAACGTCTGTTTACTGTGTGGGTTTATATAGGAATATTATATATATATATATAAACTGTTAATAATTTTCATAATAGTTGCACACATTGTATTATAATTGTTCTAATAATTAACCAACATCTATTGATAAGCATCATAGTACTGTGCAATGCTACCACATTTCATCTATACTCCATTTCTGATGTGTTGATTATACCATTAAGTAACTAAATACCTCTTTAATTTTTCCCCACCCAGACCAGAAAGGACTAACCTACCCCACACCGACTAGAGAGAGCTAGCAGTGTGCCTTCTCATCTTTTTATTTTGTTTTGTTTGCGGCCAGAGAACGGCACACTATAATAAATATTTTTTTTTTGTTAGGCTTACTTCGAGGTAAATAACAAAGATACCTCTAACTTAACATTCTAGTTCGTAAAAGGCCAAAATAAGCCCTAACAAGTGCAGAACTACTAACTCGTTCCAATTTATCGGCATCCTGAGTTGTTTCGGCCGTTTGATGTTCGGGCAGTCTTTCTAAAACCTTCCGTGGATTAAATGGGTATATTCCACATTTTTCAAAACCTGCAGTAAGGTTTTTGGATGTTTCTGTTTCAGTAGGATACAGGCGAGCACAAAGTTTTCTTAAGAGGCCTGGAAATTCTTCTTTTGTAAGATTTCTGCTTTTTCTTTGTAATGATAATTTCCAGTTATCCAAGACTTGGCGCCAATATTTCTTTAATGGCCCATAAAACGCTACGGCTAGTGGTTGACATAAATGTGTCGAGTTTGGTGGTAGGCAACAGAATTTTATGTCATTTTCTGTCGCTAGTCTTAAAACTTCAGGATTAAAATGGCTAGATAAATTATTTCCAATAATCAGCTTGGGTCCTTCTAGATTTTTTACTGCCGGGATAAAGGTTGTTCGGAACCAATCAGAAAACGCAAAAGTGTCAAAACCAACCGCTTTTAGTTCGACCATACCTAGTGCCAGGAGGTCCGCCTTCGAGCCAAGTAGACCACAAATGTTCCGACTTATAAATGATGTAAGCCGGAGTCATAACGCTAGTGGTACTTCCACAAAACCTTACAGATATTGCTGTCTTAGAGCTATCTTGTACCCTCTCCGGATATTTGATTCCTCTTTTGAAAATGCACTTTTTAGTACCAGGATTATCGGACAAATTTGTTTCGTCATAGTTGTATATATTCTGTGGAGGTATATCTCTAATAGTCTCCTCTAAATTATCAAAATAACTTTTGATAACGTCAGCTCCAACTTCAGCCCTTGATCTTTTGATGTTTTGACAGGTTCGGATCGTAATTTCATTTTTATGTCTGCTTAGAAAGTTCTCCACCCAAAAGTTCTATGGGGTATTGTTTCGAAACTCCCGAACTTGTTTTCCTGCCATATTTAGGTAGGTACGAATATAGTTTCTAATGTCCATTCTGTTCAACGGAAATCCCCACGTAGCAGTTGTTACGGTGTATTTAACTCTGGCTGCCTCTGCTTGATCACTAAGGATAACTGGATGTCCTGGCTTTTTTTCATGCTTAGTCGTACCCACTGGAATATTAAATCTTTTGTGGGCCTGTTTAAATGACAATTTGTTTGCTTTTATTAGCGTGACTGCGTCATTGAGCTGCGCC
Organism: Polydrusus tereticollis; assembly: GCA_963920685.1. NCBI lineage: Eukaryota > Metazoa > Arthropoda > Insecta > Coleoptera > Curculionidae > Polydrusus > Polydrusus tereticollis. The sequence continues at coordinate 86,515,670 of OY987332.1, forward strand.
TTTGAATATTTTGTTTTGTAGTGTCTCGACCCCACCCTTCTTTCATACTTTCTCACCATGTTTCTATGAAAATAAAAGGTAGCATAAGTAAGTGCACACCAAGAATAAGTGCAAACTGTTTTTTTTTTAATTTGTTATAATGGGGCAACTTTGAACGGTAGGGTAACTTTGAACTATAGTTCAAAGTAGCCCCGCAATTTCGTGAGAAATTACCATTTTTAGGTTAAATTTTGCAAAAGATAGAAAATGGAACAAATTTGCTTTTTTTTTCTAATGTAATAGTATGACAATCAACCATACAGCAACTACAAATAAAAACTAAATTTAATGTGGAAAAACTCACCTCTCTGCAGACAAAAGTTTCACGACCACAAGAAAAACGAATTTTTACAATTTTGAAACTATCCCCTTGACAGGTGGAATTTTATAAACGTTGATATTTGTCGAATGTTGCCAGGTGTGTGATATTAAGAAAATACTTTTACGAAGAAAAAAATCCTATTAAGTTAAAATGCAGTTCGTCTATGCAAAAATAAGAAATTTACACTTTCAAAGTTGACCTTAAATTCAAAGTAGCCTCGTTTTACGGTACATGACATGACGGATTGGCGCCAGAAAGTAGACTGTTTTCTATTTTGCTGGCGCATAGATTACTGTCGCCAGTTCATTTAATCAGTTTCCACGCGCCACATAAGTTCCTCCAGCACCCGCCCCAATAAAAATTGTGCATGTAGAAACGCCCCTTAATAAACAATATACTATTTCAGTTTCCCGTAACATTTTTGTTTTAATTTAGCTCACACACAATTACTTCCAACAAACTTATTGTATTTTTATAAAACAGCATTTTATATTACATTTTGGTTAGGTACTTAGTAACAAAATACTTTAAAACATGAAAAAGTAGTCATTTCACCTTATTACAATGAATGCTTTTATAAAGAGAAAATGATAATTTTTAAATTAAGTACCACATATTCATGTTTGAAAATATTTTTTTCTTAATATACCTATCAAAATGTAACTTAAAATGGTTTTATACTAATTTAAAATAAAAAGCGCTATAACATCAGTTGGTGAAACAGGTCTCTTCACGCAATCATAAGAATATTCCTTTTCTTATGTCGCACACTTACGAATAAAGTTTAAAGATGGCGCTAAAAACAATTCCGAAGGACCTTCAAGTATTTAGTTTCCAGTCTATAACCTCCTTAGTCTATGGTGCAAGTGCATGTGCAGCAAGATGCACTTAACGATAAAACTATGGAAAACGAGGAACAGGCGTCGTCATACAGCGATATCGTGAAGCAAGACGCTCCTTGGGAAAAACAAAAGTCAATGGGCTTCAAGAAACATCAAGAAAATCATAATACAGAGAAGCCCAAACAAACACAGCCAACAAGGGACGAATACAAGTCAAAAAATAGATTTAACCCTTTGTGTCCCAAGGTATTGTTTTTTTTATTTTTTTTTATTTCTTTGCTTTCGCCTTTTAGTTAGGGGTCAATATACCCACAAAAAATTTATTTTAATTTTTAGTAAATACTAGGGGGGATGGGGGGCGTGGAATCGACAGGTCCCGTTGGGACTAATGAAAATACGTCTTCCATTATATTCGATAAAAATCAAGAGTGTTGAACTATACAGTATATTATTAAAAGTAACGATAAGAACAAAATTAAAAAAAATTTTTTTGGTAAACAGATTAATTGGTTAAACAGAAATGTCATAATAATCAATGAATCAATTCTTTTTTTCATTGACACAAAGAAAAACTCTGCACAAGCTACATTTGGAATGAGGTCTGGATTCGACACACATCGAAGAACATTGTTCACACCGTCCCCTTTTCTTGGTAAAAACTGGCCAGTGTGCACCTCTATTTTCTAATCTGACATCATTTGACTCGCTGTAGTTATATTTTCGTCTCTTGACCTGTATGGATGTAGAGGTACATGGACTACTCCTTGGACTGTTGCAAGGAGTGGTAGGTAATGACCTGACCTCGTTGCACTTTTGTTGAAATTAGTTGTTCTGTTCATTAAGCCTGAGATGACACTTCTTCTAAATTCTAAGAGTGAAATTTTCTCTTCAGGATTTAATTTCTTAAAAACAATGTAGCTGTTTACAAAAACCATATCCAAAATTCCAAAAAACAGCCTATGCCACCATTTCTTCGATCGCCTATCAACACAGTAGGCTTGTCGTAATCTGTCTATGTCTACTCCCCCCATGTTGCAGTTATAATCAGGGATTATTTCTAGACATGTTATATCTTTTATTGATCCATCTTTTTGAAGCCTTTGTACAGTTGTTGACTGCGTCCCATGGAAGTTGGATAATAAATAAACCATTCTATTATCAGACCATTTGAAAAGGGTTATATCCATAACTTTTAACTTAGATAAATGCAGGATCTTTGTGAGTACAATTTAAAATTATTTTGAAATATACCGGATGTCCCAAAAAAAAAGGTCCATATCAAAGTTAACTTTTTTTAAATGAAACACAATTAGGACATTTTTGGATTCTAAGGAACAAATTAGGGCAAGTTACTGTTATGTTCCCTATACCTAACTCTAACACTTTCTAAGATATGTTAGAATATAGACAATTGCAGAAGACATTTTAAAGTTACATACTTCAGACTATAATAGACACATTAATTTTTAAAATTCATATGAAACCCCAATCATCGGGTAAGGAAATAAGCTATGGGAAAAAATAAAGCTTTGGTCAAAAAGTTATACAGGGGGTTAAAAAACTGATATTTAATTTAAATCACATATAAAGCAGGTTAACTTCCCTATTTTAAACGGAACACCCTGTAAATTATTGCGGCAAATATTGGCAATTTCTTTAATTCTAATTATATTGGTTAATTTAAATTATATTATCCCTCAAACAAGTTTGCGATACCTACTTTTAATAGTTGTTCTGATTTTTAAATTTTATAATGAGAATTACTGACATATTATTATAATAAACTTTTTACTTTTTAAACATATCATGGTGGCTTTGGCATTCCAAGTGTTTTTAAAAATAAATTATTTAAAAACAAAAATTAATCTAATAAAGATAGGTGTGGGAAACCCTAATACATTTCGAAAGACAACTTAATTTGCTGCAAGAATATGTACAGGGTGTTCCATTTAAAATTAGAGAGTTAACCTGCTTTACATGTAATTCACATGAAACATAAGTTTTTTAACCCCCTGTGTAACTTTTTGACCAAAACTTTATTTTGTAATATAGCTCATTTCCTTAACCGATGATTGAGCAGGTTTCGTATGAATTTTCAAAATTAATGTGTCTAGTAGAGATATTCAATTTTAAAATGCCATATTCTAAAAAATCTTAGAAATTGAAAGAGGTAGGTATAGGAAACATGACAGTTACTTACCCTAATTTGGTCCTTACAATCCAAAAAATCATGTCAAATATAGGGTGTTCAATATAAAAAAATATAACTTTGATATGGATCTTTTTTTTGGGATATAAGTGTAACAGCTTAAACACTGCCTATTTATTTTCTTATAAATTTAAGGAATATTTTTATTTAGCTTTGCGAACAACAGCTTTCCTTGACATTTGCAGTTTTTTGATTTGTAGGAATCGTCATTTCAAATTCAGTTTCCTTTGTTCGACTTGCCGGTGCAACCTCTATGTCACTCAAGATAAAACTTGTAGAGGGTCCTGCAATATTTTGATCTACCATTGTTTCCACCTCACGAGGTTTTGGTGCAGTGACAACTTGTTTCTCAGCTATACGTACAATGTATAAAGTTAGTGTTACTAGTGGGTTACAACTTACAATAATTGAAATAAAACCTTTTATCACTCGACACCCCCAGGTTGAGTAATGTTCATTCCACTCACAGAAGGGGACACTAAGACAAATTTAGTAAAACCAAACTTACCCTCTGTTCTCATGCACTTTCTGGAAATGTTTTCAGATTCAGCAGATAACCCCAAAAAAATTGTTAGCATTACTCGAGGCATTACTTAAATTAAAAATAATGGAATATATCCGTATTCGATTGAGAAAATTTAGTTCGATTGGGATCACATTATGAGGTCCCCATATTTTTTTTAGTTCTGTTCTTCATTCAGTTACGTACGTATGTCTAGTTTAGGTTTTAAAAAATATCTAGATAGATATACTCATACACACATTATATCTGCTGGTTAATTTGTATAAAGTAAGTATAAGTAATACCATTTTATAATAAGAGTCTATTCTAAAATGGTAATAAGCTGTGGGTAATTTTTTTTTTTTTTTATGATAAGGCACAGCACTGCAGGATAAATCCTTTATGGCGCTCTAGGAGCGGTGCGTGTGCGCAGGAAACGATTCACGTTGGTCTTGAATCTTTGAAGATTATAGTCGTTGGGGAACACGATCTCAGGGAGGTCGTTCCAGAGTGATGACGTTCTCCAGATGAAAGAATTTTGAAACAGTGTCGTTCGAGGGACACTAAGCTGAACCACGCACTGGTGGGCTGCAGTGGCTCGTCGTGTATTTTTACCATGCACCGCTCTGGGTGGTATCAAGCGGGCAACCTCAGTTGAACACTTGCCATGAAAATATTTGTAATATAGACTCAAGTCACCAACCTGCCTTCGATGTTCAAGGCTTTCCAGGTTGTTCGTCAGACTATGGTCACCGATCAAGCGAATGGCTCTTCTTTGAATGGAATCTAGCAATCTCAGAGTATGTTTAGGAGCAGAGCCCCCAAATATGCGAACAGTACTCCAGCGATGGTCGAATATGGGCTTTATAGAGCATCAAAAGTTGTTGGGGTGTATAGAGGTTCTTTGTTCGGAAAAGTACTCCAAGCTTCTGCGAGGCTGCCTTAGCAATGGCCGCAACGTGGCTATGCCAAGACATATGACTATCCAAATAAACGCCCAATAAATGAATTGATGAAGCCAAGGGAATCGAGTGTCCCGCCATAACTATATCCGGTTCTTCAACATTAACTTTTTTAGAAAAAACTGCCGCCTGGGTCTTTTTAGCGTTAAATTCTAATAAACTTGAATCTGTTTAACATACCCATTGTGATCAGCAACTACCCACAATTTATAGCTCCTCTTTATGGGTTTCATGGGAATATATTGTTTTAGGCTTGATCTGTCCTTAAATACTTACAAGAATCATACTTTCGTCAACTGCTAGCTCTCTTGTACCATGACATAACATATCGAATTGACGGTTTACAGAATCTATAAAAGGTTTTATTTTGAATGTTCGGTCTTTATTATCTTTAGGAATACTGGAATTGTCGTTAATATGTAAAAAAGACAGTATTTGTTGAAACCTATTTCACGGCATAGTTCTTTGAACATATGGTATACCCAAGTCTCCAGCCGAGGACCAATCATTTTCTTTCAAATTTAATGATTTTTCTTTTTGTGTCGCGTAAAAATTGCTTTGAAATATTATATTTTCTACTGTAGATGAGCCAAGCATTGTTAAAAAATAATCTGTAGCTGTCTGACAAGTCAGAAAATGTTCTTCTACTGGAGCTTGTGGCAAATCGTACTCTGTGACTTCTCTCTTCTTCCATTTTCTTTCGATTCGATTTTTTTCCTTCGTTTTCTTGTTCTCTGCACATTCTTTTACTTTCGTATTTTCTCTTCTTTCATGGCTCAAATTGATATTTAAACTCACATTTTCTGCAGTTTCTTCTTCCAAATTGATATTAGGATTTAGTGCGACGTCGTCCTCTTCATCATCAGTTTCTTCTTGCTCTGTGTCGTACTCGTTATCCAAAGGAAGCTCTTCGAGCTCCAAAACGGCAGCTTCCGCTGCTTTAAGCAGCTCATTATCATTAAGAAAGACATACCTATTTCGCCAATCAATTATTAATAGTCTTTTCTGAAAAACAACAATAATAAAACAATGTAGAGTATGGTTCTCTTTTGGGCAATAAAATTTGTTTTGATAACGATACGACAAAGATGTATAAATACATCTATAAAGGCAAGAAAACTACTGGTGAGTGAGGATTTTTTTTTACTATTTACGGACACTTACCTCTTACTTGATATATATGTATACATTTTTTAAATAAGATCTACATTTTTTGTAATTAATATCTAAAATTACAAGTAACAATATTTTTATAAAATATTTTTGTCTCTATGTATTACACAAAAAAAGTATACCCCGGTAAATCCCGACGGGACTTATAAGTTCCAAACAAAATAATCGAGTTTTCTCTAAGTTGTTTTTATATTCTGCCCAAATACTTTATTTTACAACAGAGTATATCTACAAATGTATCAATTTTACAAAACTTTACTTACCACGCCTTAAAAACACACAGAATATAAAATAAACAAATTTGGCACGTCTAATACCTTCCACAAGAGGTAAATGCAATTACCTAAAATGTCGTTCTCCTTCACAGAGGTGACATTCAATGAGGTAAGAGACATCATAGACAGTCTTAAAAATAAACAAAGCCGAGATCTTTATGGGCTTAACATTAAAATAATAAAAACTATTAAGAACCAACTGATTATGCCTCTAACCAAACTAATAAACCTTTGTCTTAAGCAAAATGTTTTCCCAACTAAGTTAAAAATAGCAGTGGTTATTTCTATTTTTAAAAAAGAAGATTCCACCATACCAGAAAACTATATGCCCATATCACTTTTGCCTATAATGTCCAAGATCTATGAGAAATGTATGGCCATTTAAATAACCAAATATTTTGAAGTAAATTTACTTTTCTCTTAATGCCAGTTTGGCTTTAGAAAACGTAAAAATCCAACTCTGGGAATTATCAACCTAATATCAGATATAATCGAGGGTTTTCATAACATGAAATATACTTCGGTCTTGTTTTGTGATCTGAGCAATGCTTTTAACTGTGTCGACCATGGCATTCTTTTGAAAAAACTGGAGTTTTACAACTTCAGTAGAGGTGTGTCGTTCACGAACGATTCGTTCAAAACGAACGAATCACTTCATTGAGTCGAAAGAATTAATTCATCGTTCCTAAAAGATTCGATTCTTTTTTGATTCACCAAGTCACGAATAATTTAAAGAATTGATATTTTTGGATTTCTTCGACTTTAAAAAATCCCCTTTTATTAACTTCTTCTGGTTTATTGATTATTTCAACGATTTCATCAAAGTTGTAACATATTTCATCAGCTTCTGAGGGCCATTTCCACTTATCCAACCCGCCTTTTACCATTGTGCTCACAAATGCCTGATCATTTTGAATGTTTTTCACAACTCCTGGAAAATACAAGCCTTCAAATTTAACAATAATAAAACTATTTACTGAAAGTTTAGGATTATCAGGCTTTTTCTCAGCTGAAGTGGTGGCAACTTCCATTTTTTCTTTTTTTAGCCTTTTTCCTCTTGGTTTTTCTTGCTTTTTGGCTTTATTTTCTTCCCTTTGCCGTTTTTTACTTTCTTTTTCTGCTTCTATTTTTTCTTTTTCCTCTACTTTTTTATCGTAGTACTGCTTCCACCAAACAGAGCTGTTAACTGATGGTATTTTTTCCCTTTTCTTCTTCTTTACACTCACTGACTCCTGGGATGGTCAGAATAGTGCTTTTTTAAATGGTGTAGGAACACCATCAAGTTGTCCTCCATTTGTTTCAATTACCTTTGCGTTAAGGTCTTTTTCAGTTATATTTTTGGGCGGAGTAATTTCTGCATTTACTATTTTTTTCTGGAATATCTGAATTAGAAAGATTAAGAGTAATATTTTGCAAGATATTGATGCGTTCTGATTCGATTTTCTCATTTATCTTATTATTACTTGATGCTACGGCTTCATTTCGAATAACATTTTTTTGTAGATTTTTACTTTCTGGGTCAATTATTTGTACATCCTCTGAAATAATATCATTTCCCATCTCAAAATTATTATTAATATTTAGTATTCCTTCTAGGTTCTTTCCATTTTCATTGTCCGCATCTGTGTTATTAATTTCAACATTCTCTCGCATGCCATCGCTATTAATTGATCTTTGCCAGTCACCTGTTAGAACAACACCATCTTCGAATTCTATAACAATGTTCTCTACAACTCGTTTCTCTTTTTCGAACTGTAACCCACTATCCTCAAAAATCTTTCGCCAAATATTATATAATTGTAAATCCCTCTCAGCTCCATTCCAATTCTCACCATTTAGGTTATAAAAATCATTAAGAGTATTTTCAGGAATATAATTTTCAAAAATAAGATGCTCAACAAACTGGGGAGTTACATCAGTTGCATTAAGATTATTATTGGTTAAATCTGGGTTTTCGTTTTTAAGAACTTTTGAGAAATCAACTCGATTGACGTCAAATGCAGAAAGCCCACAAGTTCTAAATGCATTTGAATATATTTCTTTAATATTTATTATGTCATTAAATGCTCTTTTTAAGACTGGGGTAAAGTTTTCCCTTTTTAAGTTTTTCTCCCCATTTTCCGTTCTCCAATCGCAAACCGCCGTGGTGACTGCAATGTCAAAAAAAATCGATTTTCGTCTTATTGTATTTTCGGAACCAAAATAACAGGTCTCACATCCTGCAAATGGTTATATGTAAATTATCCAATCAGAAAATGTGCGCGTTCGCAGTTGCAATGCAGAATGTAGACAATGTTTGTTTTGGCTCGGGCAATTAGATACATGCCATGCAAGTTAGTCGCATTGTGAGTTATTGTTGTTACTTCGGCTACATTAAAAGTGAATTTTTATTATTTTAAGAATAAAATAGGATGGTAAGTACTTCTGTTTTAAGTTTATTAAATTGTAAAAATACTCAGACACAAGTTTGTCCATAACTTATTCGGAATAAAAAAATAATTTTTAACTCTAACCTAAGTTTTTTCAATTTTAATCTTTTAGCCACTTTTAGACTTAGAAAAAGGAAATAATATAAGTACTTTAGCATTTTTATTATAACTTTTCCATCTTTTGTCTGTTTTTGCTTAATAGTATGTAAGTTTCGGCTAATAATTTTTTGACATACATCCTTTTGCATGTCGTTTCTTTTTAATCTAAAATGGCATACGACTTCTTGCGCCCAACTTGTAAATAAATGTGTTCCTAATATTATTTTTATTTTGCAGATAGATAGTTGGTAATGTTTGGAAATAACAGAACCAAATTACTACTGCAGCTAGCTCAAGGGGCAAGTGAAACTCATGAAGCTGAACAAATCGGTACAAAATGTACAACTCAAGAAAACAAATCGACGAAGGAAGTATTATTAGTTGATACTTCTAAATCTACAGTAGAAATTTCTAATAGTGACTGGCATTATACATTAGAAGAATCTGATCCATTCTCTACTGTAACAAAAATCAGTGCCGATTCTTTGTCTGAAAAAGTTGATAAGTACCATATTCAAAGTAGCCCCACTTTCAGTACAACTTTGAACCCACGGATTTCCAAAAAAAAAATGTCGTCGGATTACTAAATTTAAATTTTCGGAAGTGATACGTTAAGATATCGCCCCAAGTAAGACGAAAGCAGTTTTTAAAATCATGTAAAAACAACGGACTTATTGTCAGTTAAAAATCAAAACCATTCAAAGTAGCCTCGTTTTACGGTATATGTAAAAAATGGTCAACGGAACGTATTATAACGTTTTTAGAAGTTTACGAAGAGAATCCCTTTTTGCGGAATCACAAACTTATAAACTTTTGTGTTATAAAGACAGAAATTCAGTTGACACCATTTTTTCTAGTGCGCCAATTAAAAATTTTTGCTATTAAGTGGAAGCAACTACTGGCATCATTATTATATTGCCCCACCAAACTGGCGCCAATAAGCTATTTATGTGGAAACGCCTGTTTTTAAACTGCGTATACAAAGTTGAACTAATTAAGTACATAATGTATAATATATTATATACCCTTACACATGATAGAAAGCTAACCATATAATGAGTCCAGGAAATGAAATATTTTTCTTATTAGGGTAAAGGGTACAATTGTTGGTCAGGCATCAGTTATTGGCCACCTTGGTTTTAAAACTAATTACTAAGGGTTCGGTACAAATATCCATAAATCCGACAATTATAACACTATCCGGCAACATCTTTCTAAGAAGAGCCTCATGCGTTTGTTTATCAGTTGTCGACATTGAAAGGTCAGTCGGTTGTTTGTGTGTGCTCTACGAATTTGGTCAGATTTTAGTCAAATATTAAGAATTCATTAAGAATTGGTGTACCTAGGGTAAGGGATTATTTGATAGTATTTTATTATACCCCATAACTTTTGGTTTTATAGCATGCTAAAAGGTTCTTTTTACCTATTTATAGAGGGCTACTCGGCGTAAACATTTTGGCGGTATTTTCACGTGGCCAACAACTGTAACACATTTACAGCCGGCCGGCCGGCCAATAACTATATTATAATGTTATAATTTTTTTGGAGTTGTTCTTTTTAATGAATTTGAACATATTCGATGCATATTTTTACATTCTACTCGTTATTTTAGTTGTATTTGCTTAATGAACAGTTGTTGGCCGGGGGCCAATAATTATATATAGGGGTGGCCAATAACTATGCAAAGGAAAAAAAAAGGCATACAATTTAACAGCCTTAGGGATTTTTTTTACAGTGTCGTGTTTTTAAGTGTTGTGCTCTTTTTTCTTCAGAAACACTATGCCGAAGATTGAAACAAATAAAGTGTATGAAAAGAGTTATTCCGAAGATGATGTACTCAGAGCTCTTGAGTTAATTAGAAATGGTATGAGTTAAAGGAAAGCTATAAAACAGTTTGGGGTACCAAGAAGTACTTTGCAGTTTCGTAAAAGCGACAAATTTCGTATTAAAACTAGCCATGGCCCGAATCCTGTTCTCTCTTCTGATGAAGAAAGTCACATAGAAGAGTGATATCTGTCTGTCAAAAAAAAGGGTTCCCTGTAAGGATAGAAGCTGTACAAGACTCAGTAAAAATATATTTGGATGAACATCTTCGACAAAATCCGTTCGTTGACAATCGACCTGGAAGAGGATGGTGTAGGGCTTTCTTTAAACGTCATAAGAATATAACACTAAGAACCCCCCGAAGGAGTTACAGCTGCCAGCTCAAATATATCTGAAAACGATATTCGTAAATGGTTTGCTGGAGTAAAAGAATACTTGAATGAAAAAGGATACAGTGATATCTTAAAGGATTCTTCCCGAATATTTAATGGGGATGAAACATGTTTTCTTCTATGCCCCAAAACAAAAAAGTTTTATCAGTAAGAGGGGCCAAAAACGTGTATGAAATAGAGCACAACCCTAAAGTAAACCTTACTGTTATGTTTACTTTCTCAGCGTCTAGAGTAACAACAGCACCTATGATCATTTATCCATATAAAAGATTACCATCGGATGTTTTAAAATCCGTACCTGATGGCTGGGGTATTGGGTGTAGTGACTCCGGATAGATGAAAAGGAACATACATTATGATATACAGCTATAACTACATAAACTTAACTGCACACTAACTTTAAAAAAATAGGAACATCAAACCTGATATGAATACAAAGAGGAACATAAATTCTAATATAAATAACTATTCTCGTTATTTCAAGCTATGGTACAAAGAGCACACAATGAGATGACTTCCTAACAATAAGGTTCCTTTTTGTTAAATTTCCTTTAAATTTTAAAGGTTTTAAAATCTAGTTACTTAACAGTAAAAGAAAATAGATAATAATTATTTTACGGCAAGATATATTACTATAAAGATACAACTACTGTATGAAATACACACAAAATTACACATTGATTACAACTTGTTGCCTGGTCTGTCTAGCTTCATTTAATACTAGATAGTTCACATTACGGTCGTTATTCGCTTCTTCGTTAATTAATATGAAATTAATGGCAAATTCGACTCCTGCCCTAATTAATCCTAAAAGGCACCTAAAGGCGCAAACAGACTATTAGCACGTCACGTGAGAGCACGTGTTGTCACGTCGGCAAGATATCACATGCTGTCACGGCTTGGAAACATACTACGTACACCAGATCATTGTTTTATTGCATATATTTTGTATTTGTCAGGATGGCAAGTGAATCTTGTAGCTCAACGAGTTCCTCAGAGTTTGAGGAGGAATTAGAAAACGTAGCTGCATTTCTGTTAGTTAACGAAAGAAAAAGGAATAAATGGGTTCATGAAATAAATATACGCAGGGAAGAACTAGGAGAATATCATAGATTAGTGCAAGAGTTAAAGGACCATCCAGATCGTTATCATATGTATTTTCGGATGACCGAAGAAGAATTTAATTTTTTGCACGGACTAATTAAAGAAGACATTAAAAAGCAAAACACCCAATTTCGAAAAGCGATTAGTACCGAAGAAAGATTAACTGTCTGTTTAAGGTAAGTCAAAAAACAGAAAATAAAGTTTTCGGAATTTCAGTATTGTTTATTAAAGAAAGTAGTTTGTATCGTTTATAGACGATAATTGTAAAAGAGTTGGTCTGTGTTCATTTTCAAAAGTTTCTTGTCCTAAATAGTTCTGAGGTGAACAAGCTGATTCCATGGTAGATGAAGATTGTACAGAACTTAGCGGTGTAGGAACACTTCTTGTGTGTGGAGAATAATATGGTGGTCTTTCGTAACTTCTTTGTTCAGCTTGGAGTACTGCGTTGCTTACCGCTAATTTAATAGATGTTTGTTCATACCTTGGCAGTTTTTTGATCATTTTTGCCATACCGAGGAAAAACAACTCAATATCATCCATTTCCAAGGACGAAGATTTCTTTGCATCTGTCTTTTTTGCTTCTTGATTTTCATATTTCCGTTTTCGTAGACTTGCATTCTCCTGCATTATATGGACCATTTCTGCTGCAGTTGTTTTGCTGCACTGTTTGCGCGTTTTTAATTTATTTAAAATAGTTATATTTTTTTCTCGCTGAGTATTCTCGTGAGCCTCGGTTTCATTTCTTTCTACTTGTGGTTCTTCTTGATCTTTGGCATCTGAAACCTCTGTTGCAATGTCTTCGGATACCTCTATCTCCGAATATTCTTGAGATACCTCTGTATCTGCATTGTCTTGGGATTCCGGTGCATCTGCATTATTTTCGACACCGGGTAAATTGCTGCATGTTCTTAAAAGAAAAATATAAATATTATAGTTTAATAATAATAAAGGGTGTCCATTTAGTGTAAAATTCTTTTGATATCTCATATGCTATTACAGATAGGGAAAAACTTTAAATATAAAAATCAAGGGACTGTTAAAGGTGCATGTTTCAAAAATATTTTTGAATATACAGGGTGTTTCACAAAAGTGGGACAACTTAAAGTTAATTTTTAACTCTAATAAATTTTAATCATACCTTCGACCTTCCAAATAGGGTACAAGGAATGACATTTGTTGTTCATATTTCCAAGCTGATATATTTTTGGTAGCCTGACCACTTTTTATTGAGAGTCTCCTAGTTCTTGCATTATTATAACATCTGCGAAGCTTATCCCACGTTTGTTTGGCTTTGTCGGCTGAAAACCGAAGTGATGTTAATAATAATTTTGTTTTAGGTTCCTTGCAACCGGGAATTCATTTAGAAGTATAGGCTTTAGCTACAGACTAGGTTTTAGTACAGTTCGAGAAATAGTACTTTAAGTTTGCGATGCCATATGGAAAAACTTGGGGCCTATTGTAATGCCTGTACCAACGACAGATATATGAAAGAAATCTGCAGCAAGATTTAAGCAAATATGGGATTTCCCAAATTGCATTGCTGCCATAGACGGAAAGCATATTAATATTCAGTGCCCCATTAATGCAGGCTCTACATTTTATAACTACAAGGGAAGCCATTCAATAGTTCTTTTGGCACTCGTTGATGCCGACTATAACTTTATCGCAATAGACGTTGACGCCCATGGTAGGAATAGCGACGGTGGTATTTTCGAGAAGTCAGATATCGGGAAAAAGCTCAAAAGTGGAACATTAGGTGTACCTGAAAATGATCCACTCGAAATAAATGGACTACCACAGCCACATGTTATTCTTGGCGATGAAGCGTTTCCGCTTAAAACTTATTTGCTTCGTCCGTACAGCAGATTTCACTTAGGAGAAAATGAACCTAATAAGATATATAATTATCGCTTATCTCGAGCAAGACGTGTTGTGGAAAATGCCTTCGGAATTTTGGTTGCTCGCTGGAGAGTGTTTCGCAGACACTTGGAAATACAACCATACTTAGTAGATAAAATTGTACTGGCCTCATGCTGCCTACATAACATGTTATGTTCAGAGTCGCTAGAACCCGATATTGCTACATTACATTCACCAGAAGCGGCTCTCCAAAATCTCCAAGGGCTACGAAGGAATTACGCTAATGATGCCTTTACAACTCGAGAGGCCTTTAAGGAATATTTTAATTCGCCTACTGGTGCTGTACCTTGGCAAATAGACATGGTTCGTAGAGGAAGAATAATACATCACGATAACGATTAATTTAAAAAAAAAATTATGTACTAATTATATTAAAGTCCTAAAATTTTTACCTGTAATTTTTAATTCCCGGCCGCTTTCTTCCCAGGCTTCTTGACGCATGTGCTGATCCCTATAGTCACGGGATGAGTGATTGTACAGAACTTTATATTTTCTCACTTTTTCAATTAATATTTCGTCCATTTTCACGTAAAATTCCACTGTCTGCACTCAACACACTGCCGCTACACCCTGAACCGTGCTATCACGCGTGTGGAATATGTAAATTTGCAGAAACAAAATTGTGCTGCCACGTATACCTTGCCGTGAGCTGCATGAGGTGCATGCAATATACTTCTACCCTATTTGTAAGCACGCATAAATTGTATTGCAGATATTTCGAGTGTGCCGTGATAGCACGTGATAGCACGTGCTTTCACGTGACGTGCTAATAGTCTGTTTGCGCCTTAAATATCAGTTTCAAGCGTTCAATTATGCTTCTAGTAATTTTATGTGCACGGTTATACCGCCCCTCTGGTGTATTTGGTTGAGGGTTTTCAAAGGGGGTTAGTAGCCAAGGTTCCAATGGATATCCTGAATCTCCAATCAACCATTGATTCCTCTCGCCTAAAAAAAAATAATTAATTAACTTCTGTTGAACAATAACAAGACTTTTTACTTGGCTCTGTTATAGTCTTCATCCAGGACGCGCTTTACTTGTGAAGCTCTCCAAATAAAAGCGTCATTGACGGATCCAGGGTATCTCGCATTTTTATTTAAAATTTGCAAATCATAGCTGCAAACTATTTTCACATTTTTGGAATGATAACCCTTTCGATTAACATAATTATGCTCCTCATGTGATGGTGCCAATATTGCAATATTGCAATGTGAGTGCAGTCTATGCAGCCAAGTATGCCTGGAAATCCAGCTTTTTCCATGAAACCTGTTTTTATGGAATTTTTTGATTGTTGGTCCACAGGAAATTTTATCCATAAAGGTCCCAAATGTGTTGCAATGCAATTGGCAACCTCATGAATGCAACGACTAACTGCTTGCTGACTCAAAGATAATAAAAATTCTTCTCCAATACCTGAAATGAAAATACTTGACAATAAAACCTGTTAAGTATATTTTTTTTTATTTAACAATTTTTATTGGACAAAATATCCAAAAGGCTATCGACCGAAGTCTTTCAGCCTATTAAGTACATAATTATCTCGATAAGTATTATCATATCACATTTACCTACAATTAAAAATTTGAAATAGGTACCTAATTACCGAAGAGACACATTAAATTTATATTCTTAGTAATATTCCTGAAAACCACTAGGGTTCTTTCAGTTGGAATTATAATTTTACTATGGAACCGTGTAAATATGTTCAAAGATTATTTTGTAAATATCACCTGAAATTAAGTACCCACCAAAAAGCTTAAAACTAATATCCTATATGGGTACATACCTCTTTGTTAATTGCCAATGGCAAAAAAGCGTAAGGCAGTTAAAATCCGTGTTTGGCGAGGGATTCTTGTACTTCCTTGTTTATGATCCATGTGTGGAACTAGCTGCGTGAATAAATAAGCCACTAGGTTTTTATTTAGACGGAAAAGTTCAATGAAGGGTCTATCATGCAAATTGAATGGATCACTAACATCCCTCATTACCATTTTTTGCACTTTATTTTGGTGCATTCTTGCAATATCTTCGATGTCATTAATCACAAATCTTTGCACTGGTAACATTTCGAACAATATTAACGTGAGAAAAACTAACTAATTCGAATTAAAACAAAAATCACAGAGCTCAAATACAAAAATAATCAACAATCAAAAACCGAGGTTAAAATTATTCATCTCTTCCTCTCTTCTTTTTTTTTCATATATTTGGTAATTTGGTCCATTTTGTCAATATTTTCGGGACCGTTAATACTGCAATCTCTATATGATTGAAAAACACGCAAATGCCCGAACACTTGCCGACGCCATAGAGATTTGTTTATCGAGTACTGCTAATTTTAACGATAGCATCTCGTCGCTTGCCTTTCCTTATCGTATTATCTAAGAACAAAAGATACAGAGTGCCGCTCCAGGGGTCAGTTACAGTGACAGGATGTCAGGTATAGAAATAAATGAAGCCCCAATAAGAAAGTGTCCCGGTGTTAGGCAGGATAAATTATTAGAATCACTACTCAATGGACATAACGGACGTGAATTCATAATCGCCTCGATTTCCACTAGTACTGTGGCAAATTCTTCAAAAGTGAATGCAGATTCACCTACTACACGTAGGATGTGGTGTTTTGCGCCTTTTATTGCAGCTTCCCATATGCCACCCCAGTGTGGACTCCTAGCTGGTATGAACTTCCATGTTATCTCGTTGTATTGTCCTCTATTACACTGAGAAAACATATTTTATGAAATTTTATGTTGAAATCGCTTTTACACTGAAAAAAGGTCCATTTAAAAATAATCAATAATAGCATGAAGATATTCAGTTCAGATTATATTTTAGTTGTTTGATAAAACTTATCCTACATGCTAACTAATTAAAGATACTAAATTCCTCCGTTTTTGTCGAGGTTTCTATTTACGTTAAGTTGCCTTTTCGGAGCAATATATACTCTTATGACCCGTTATTTTGAGTAGTAATTGCACAAGTTGATAGGTACACATCTAAAATTACCCTGTGTTGTGAACCAGAGTGTGTTGCTTAAAAAGGTGAAGAAATAGACCAGCGTGAAGTTGTTGGCAAGTAATATACATACCGGGTGAGTCTGGAGGAATGGGCCTAACTATAAGGGCGTAATCTATGCATCAAAATAATAATTCCAATATTTATTTGTTTTTAAGTTATAACGCAAAAACAAAGTATTGCATTAATTTAGCTTTCCTGTAATACTTAAATGTACACAGTGGTTGAGAATCCCAATTAGATGTTTAGTTGACAGTATTATTTTTCGCTTTTGAGTAATAATTGTTGTGCTGTCACTAATTTAAATTTAAATTAAAATCATATTGGCGTATTCGAGATGTGAATAAATGTGTGGAATTTTATAAAATTTAAATGATACAAATCCGAAAGTTAACGGTGAATCAATGTAACATTTTATACTGACACTAAAGGTTAGTGACAGCACAACAATTATTACTGAAAAGCGAAAAATAATACCATTTAAGTACAGGAAAGCTATACTCAAAACTCAATATTATAGTCAGTGACGTAGCTATCAGAACCATAGAACGAATGCAAACCACCAATGACAATATAGAATTTTGGCAGTTTCTATGATTGTGATAGCTACGTCACTGACTATAATATCGGGCTTAGAGTATAAATTAATGCAATATTTTGTTTTTGCGTTATAACTTGAAAATAAATTAATATTGAATAACATTTGAGTTTTTTATTATTCTTTTGATGCATAGATGACACCCTTAGAGTTTGACCCATTCCTCCCGACTCACCCTGTATATATATTTCTTAAAATATTCTAAAAAAGCTTTACAAAACCGCAAAACTTGCATAAATAATTTTGCAAATGTTTAGTCGTTTTATTGGCGATTTGCTACGTTGCATCTTTAAAAGTGTGGAAGCAGTAAATTATAGTATTATATTAAAATTTAATAAACAAATACAATACAAAAGGTTAAAAAATCTTTACTGTATTATTAAGACAAATTTTGATATGCATTACAGTAATAATTTTTTGTGACTCAAAATTGATCAAAAGTGAAGAGTAAGCAAAAGCATAGAGAAAAAGGGAGAGACAGGAAATGCGTATACCAAAATTTGTCGGAAATTGTAAAATATGAAATATAAAACTATCTACTTAATGTGTAACAAGCATAACATAATATCCACCCTAAGAGTTAAAGTTATGTGTAAATACAAGTTTTCAATTTTAAGGAATTTCACTATTATTTACAGGTTACAGTAATTCAAATCTAAAATGCACATACAAAAACATAATCATACAAAATTGTAGCAGAAGGAGTTTTTTAACCCACATCGGCCCATAAAGAAGTTTTAAACTATTTGTTTAAATTATAAAAGTGGATTGTAAGATGTTGAATAGTTAAATTATTCACCCATGGGGCTGGGTGCATGTGAAGCTGGGGGAAATGAAAAGCCAACGATATTTTAAATACTAATACTATTTAGTTACATTTAGTAAGCTTTGTGATTGACAAAGAACAACACAGTTTTCTAAATAGCACTTCCTACTAACTAAGATTTATTTGGTTTACATGGTGACAAATTACGGCTGCAGACAACCGGTAAAATCATAATAACTACCTACAGTACATACAACAACTAGGAAATAAACAAGACATCCTTCGTTGCACCCAAACATTAACGAATTGGCGTTGCAATTCTACGCAACTATGGGTAATCAAACCAAATATGTATTTTGTAGAGAAACTGTAGAAAATTCTATGCTATGCTTCATTACCTTAGGTCCATATTAAGTATGCAACCAGCACGTTAAACCATACACAACATTGATCCCCAGTGAGACTGTTACTTGTTAGATTACCAGTCTAGGGAAAGGCACACGGCAACTCAGCAACACAGTCATTGAGCCACAACACTCTGTCGCAGCGTACCATACTAATGGCGCTCAGCTACAAAACAATAGAATTATGTTACTTTGTCGTAACCAAATACATGGAAAGGCGCAAGGCCACAGAAACCTGCAAAACTACACTCTGCAGTTACTAAACTCGCAAGGAAGCACGTCCTCAGAGCCTCAGATACACTTACAACACTTCGACTTAATCGGCACACAGCCAAACAACCACCCAAAACTCCAAACAAAACTTAGAATCACTAATTGTGCCGTTGATAGGCAAGGGGACCTAGCGGGGGTGAGCGGAGTGAAGCAACGACCAGCCTCTTTGCTTTCGGTAACTTCTACACCTTCTGTCGCTTGAATTTTCGATCCGGTGGAACGGTAGAGCACTCCCACTTCTTGCTGTCTGGCTGCAATCGTCCAGCAGAATAAAGAAGCGTGTCGCTTGAAGAGGGAGGATGAAAATAACGTTTGGCGACCACAATTGTCTGGCTTTTTTAATAACTGTTGGAATTTGGAGGCTTTGCTTGCGGAGAGATTTATTATTGTATGTACACAGGGTGTTATTATTATATAGGGCAAAATGTATAATATATTTACAATTGTTGGGGTGTTTCCTCAACAAAAATATATTATTTTATATTAAAACAATTATTAAAAATGAGACAATATTGCTATTTTTCTATTTTTCTTATCTTTTTTATTATTTTTAAGATCTCTGTTTAAAAACTTTACCATGTAAAATAATCTTAGCCTTATGAATAGTTTTAGAACATATGATAATGGAAATTCTGGACATGGATGATTAAACGGTATATTTTTAAAACTATTAAAGAATAAACGGGAAATATCAGATGTTACACAAATATTTTCAATGTTAGATACAAATGTTTTTTCCAAACTTTAAACCAAAATTTACAAATTGCTCATTGGGTGTTCTTAACCCCTCATAAATACTTTTATCTGTATCATACACCCTGAAATAAATAAGCAATTGAGAAGTATCAAGTTCTTCACAATCTTTGGAAAATTTAATACAAACCCCACATCGATGAATACCTAATGATTTTTTTTTAACAAATATCCACACACATATTTAAATGCATTTTTATAAGCCATGTTTTCATTTCTGTAATAAATATTTAAATAAATAAATTTCTGTAACTATATTCGTAATCAGGTAGGCTTATTGCCTGCATAGGGTTTTCAGGATTACTTTCATTTTGTAATTCTGTTAAACGTTTACCATCAAGTCGAACGAGCAGTTCATCAAGATCATTCTTACAACTCATATTATTCGAATGAAGAAAATTTTGAGAAAACAGCTTTCTAAATGCCCGTTTAAACTGTACCGGTGTGGGGTTGATGATTGATTCTCCAGACAATCAGAGTTAAGGCGTCTTGTTTTTAAATATTTAAAACCTACTGTAGACAACTTCTCCCATAATTTATTAACGCCATCTATTGTTATTAGGAAACGGTTAACACATTTACTCTTTGACGTTACATCTTTGTCTTTCTTGTTAACAACTTTTAAGTTTTTCAAAAAATCAATAATTTCATTTAAATAATTTATTTGAAATTCATCTCCCTCGAACACCTTTTTATATTTATGGTTTTCCTCTGTAGAAGAAGAATTTAACATGCCAAAGAGGTTGTTAAATTTTCCTATAAACTCTATTGTTCCTAATGCATCATTAGGAAGTGCACCAAGGCTCATATACATATTCACTCCTGCCGCTACAGTGTGGCTTAAAACTTGAACTGCTAGCTTTACCCTCATTTTTTCAAAATTTGAGGGGTGTATATGAGAATGACTGAGCTTTGGAGCACACCTATGAAACTGCTTGCTGTCTAATTTAAAAAAATGTTCTATAAATGTCCAAGAAGTTTTCTTATCATTGAAATGAAAAATATTGTTAATAAGATTGTTTCGAATAGCCTTAATCAAATGGCATATATCAAATAAATATATAAGATTCACACCAGACAATTCAAATTCAGGATTTTCAGGAATTATGCCCAAAGAGTTAGCAAGCTGAATAAAATTGGACCCCATATCACTAACAACAGCATCAACATACAGTTCAGCTTTGGTCAACTTTAATACACATTCTTCCAGTGCCACTTTCAATTCACTAGATTTAAATTGAGATTTGAGAAGAAAATATGCTATTGGTTGCTTCTAATTGGAATATAGACCTCTGACCATAATAACAAGAGCATTTTGAGCATAACAAAATTCCTTTCTTCCTCTACCAATATCATGAACTCCTACTAATTCATCTCTTCCAGTATGATAAAACAAATTTGATTTCAATGCCATTTCGTCAATACAATTGTACAATGCTTCTCAAGTTCCAGCATTGTTTGTACTTTAATTTCCAGAGCACTGAAGATGGCATCATTTACCAAACCTGGTCTACAATCAAGATGTTGTGTGATTCTTTCCAAGGGCCAAGGAAATACAAAGTTAAGGCAAACTGTTTGTATTTAATTGAATGCCTTCTGCTTGTTGGGGGCTTGTCTCTTAAAGCAGCTTGCGCCTTCACAATTTCAGCCAATGGTTTACTTACAAATTTATCACAAATTGCATAGAAGTCATCAATGGTCCACTCGTGTTTTTCTTCTTTAAGAACAAACTTATGTTGTTTCCTCAAAGCCTTAATTTTCCCTCTTAATTTTTGCTTCCTTGGTGTTCCGGAGCTTAAGGTTGCCGGTGTTCGAGTTCCTAACTGCACAAACAATAGTGAGTCCGGAAGAATGCACAGTGCTTTGTCTTGAACAAAAAAGTTTAATTTATATACAACATATGTTATGACCGAAGCATACAGTAACCTTTTTTTATGGTACTACAATCACTCTAGTTTTACAGTACATTTTTCAAAACAAAACAACATACTAATAGAAGTATTTTATAAAGTACAATAAGATATAAACTTAAACATTGTTTATGATTTACAAAACTAAATTTTTTTTTCTTTCTGCAGTGAAAATTACACTAATTGTGAAGTTGTGACACACAAATTATATATAAAAAGGTTGCTGTGTGCGTATTATTTTTATTTGCGAAAATTATTAAGTGTTCTATTTCAAAACTTTTTTAAATTGACAGTTGCAAAGACGTACAATTTTGGTTTTAATGGAACTCACGGTATATTATAGCTTGTAACATATTTGCAAAAATATAAAAAAAATTATTTTTGCAATTATCTCAAGCCCACTCAAAATTGAAAGTATAATTTGGGGGACTTTACTGCTTTCTATCACAAAAATTGTTGTTAGGTACAACAAATGTAAACTTTTTGAAGAGTGATAAAAATAAATGTCATACCTGAGAATGATGTTGATGCTTCCACTGAAGGTTCAATACAAGGTCTTTTTGGCTGACTGGGTTGACTCTCTTCGACACTTGAAACATCTATAAGTTAACATTATTTCAAATATAAAACAAAAAAGTAATACAAAATAAGGACTTTTTTATTTGTGACGTCACTCGCTACTGTATTTAAAAATGGCTACTTTACTGCTTTCTATCAGTAAAAGTTGTTGATAGGTACAAAAAATGCGTACATACAGTTGTTAAATCAAATTATATCATTTTAAATCTTCCTTAAATCACCAGACTTGTTTTTAAATCATTTAAATCAATTGAAATCGCTTTAAATTACTTTAAATCACCTTAAATCGTTTTAAATCACTTTAAATCGCTTTAAATCACCTAAAATCAAGTTAAATCACCTTAAATCATGTTAAATCATCAATAAAACTAACCTGAACTAACCTAATATTTTTAGAATCATCACAATTTGGCATCATAGATTTACACTGTCGATGCAGTAGAGCATGACGCAATCACGTCTTAAGGGGGGTTTTTACGCTAATGCAATTTGCGCAAATAGGCTTGTACATGCCAACTTGCACAAGTAAATCGTTGCATGAAGACCAAAATCGTTAACTGGCACAAGCCAGAAAGTTTGGCTTGAGTAAAATCTAGCTGGTCAGATAATTTGCATGTGGTTGGCGCAATTGTATGGACGTGTAAACAACACTCCAACTCGACGTATGTCGCCAGTCGCCCGTTTGCCAGTTGCAGCGAATTATTTTCGAAACCTTCACGTAGTTTTTGCATTTGTGGTGTTCTGCATCTTTTATTTTATCTGTGCTGTAACGTATTACGTTTTTTATTTTAATTATGTCAAAAAAAGAAAACGAATTTATTACGGAATTTATTGAGCTGTATAAATCCTTTCCTTGTCTTTGGAAACTTAAATCTAAGGAATACAGCGATGGAAACGCTAAAGCTCAAGCGTATAACATTCTCGTGGAAAAAATGCAGACTGTGGATGAAAATGCAAATAGAGAGACCGTAAAAAAGAAAATAAATTCTATGAGAACCACATACAGAAAAGAATTAATAAAAGTTCTGGATTCGGAGAGGTTCGGCGCTGGTGTAGACGACATATATGTCCCACATTTGTGGTACTATGAATTAATGAGCTTCACTCAGGACCAGGAAACACCAAGAAATACTGTATCAAATATGGACGAAGACTGCGAATCGCAGGTAAAATAAATTTGGAGAATTATGCATGTAGATGTAGGTTTATTTAATTACTTATAATAAATTATTCATACATTATTGTTAACATTAGTAATTAGTACTGTGACCGGTTGATATGGGTATTTTACTTTTATTATTTTTCCTTAATATTTTTATTACTAATCATTTTATGTTGCCATGGTACATTACCAGAATTATTGAAATAGTTTTCAAAACTTTTCCTCACAAATTTTGCTTCGGTACTGTGATGACGATTGTGGCTGCATCCAAGATCTAGTAAATTTCCAGACTGTGTCCGCAATCCCGGGGTAATGACACCAGTTGATATGTCTTCAAAGTAAAATACATCACTAGATGTATATGAGTCGAATTTTTCCTTAGAAAATTGTGAAGCGTACAACATGCCAAAACAATTGATTATATGGTTTTAAAAAGTTATGCCTCATTGCAAATGCTTCGTCTCCAACAAAAACATAACTTAAAGGAGGTTCACCTGTTATCACTACTTCTGAAATTGGTAAATTTAGTTTATTTGCTACTAAATTCTTCATAAATTTGGTATTTTCAATGACTTCCCCATCAGATACTCGTCCGTTAGTTCCAACATCACAGTATATGAACTCATAGTTAGCATTTGCAATTGCCAATAAAACAATACTGAAAGTTTTTTTATAACTAAAATATTATGATCTACTTCCTGGGGGCGCTGTAATGTGTACGTGTTTTCCGTCTACAGCTCCTAAGCAATGTGGAAAATTCCATTTCTCTTGAAAATCTAACGAAATATTCTTCCAATGGGCTGAAGATTTAGGAAACTGAAAAAAAAATTCGAAATTCAGGAATTAAAATTATGTGCATTTCTTGTTTCAGCTTTCTGAGGAGCATGGATTGCAATTCCACGTTGATAATTCATCTGAACCACTCACACCACATTCAGTAATATCTGAACCAAGTACACCTGGCCCAATATCACAAGCATCATCGATAACAGCAAAAAGGCGCAACGACAAATGTGATGAAGTCATAGATACTATTCAGAAACGTTTCAAAACCCCTTCAGATAATGAAGATAAGTTTACACTTATCGGTAAAGCATGGGCCTCAAAATTAAGGGATCTTCCTCAAGAACAATTGGACCCCGTCATGCAACAGGGAACCAACGAGCAATTTCAGTATTTCGAGATAAGGAAGAATAACGTTTTAGATTTTTAATTCAATTATTTATTATAAAAACACATACAAGACAGGTTTTTATTATTTACAAGTCCAACAAGTATTTTAATAAGTAGTAAAAAACACCTGGTTCCCTATAGTTAAATGTCTTAAAAACATTTCCAGAGATGCAAAAAAAATTGATTCCCTAATATTTAATTAAAACTGCAACATTAGTCGTCTAGTAGCTCAAAGTCAAAGTCACAGTCACCTTTATATCCATCTATAGGCTTGTTCGAACCAGCAGTCTGGGACTAGTTTTTAATCAGAAATAGAGTCTACCAGATGAATATTGCATGTTGACCCCAGGATGCCTTGTTATGTCCTACAACTGATTGATTGTATTTGACAATTTGACAATGTCAGATTAGTTGGTTGGAACAGACCTGTAGTCTTCTACTATTGTTGGACCACCGATAAGATTGTATAAAAAGCATAATCTGCTGTAGAAATTAGGTACAAATAGCTTTGGAAATCCTTTAATTTTGGATCAGCCTAAGGTTTTCCGTTTGGCTTAGGTTAGGGTTTCCAAAAACTATTAACCTCTTTATATTCTTGTTCGTCACTATAGCCTGTCTAACTGAAAATGCTGTATTTTTTTTTGAGGGGCTTAATTGCCTTAAAATGTACTTAGTTCACTTTTTCAGGTTAAAGGTTTAACAGGCTCTTAGTTTTGCAGCTTGGTTCTAACGTCCTACAGATGACGCTATTAATTCAAATCTTTGAATCTTTGTTGCAAGTTAATGGGTAGTTCTTTTTAGGTTCTCATAATGGTAAAATCTCATTATATCTACAACCAAACCCATCATACCATCAACAAATGCAACCGGGCCATCATATCAACCTTTATCACATACAGCGTCGTCATATTAGCAACAGATGCCTAATTTACAACCAGGATCGTGTTATCATCAACTTACACCATTTTCACAACACACTAAAATACACCAGCAACAATCATCTCATTCAAGAAATACTCAATTACCTCGCAATGAACCTGAAGAAGGCGAATGTAGTGAATCGAAAACAGCCTCAGAATATTTATCCCAGTTTGCAACTACTGACTAAAAATTGTCAAAGTACAGCAACATAATGTTATATATTTTACTTACTTTTAAATATTCTTGTTTTAATACACTGTAGATGGCAACACAGGTTTCAGGAATCAGATTGCTTAGAGCGGATTTCGAATACACGTAGAAAACTTCAAATCTTCATAGGTTCTGCCTGTTGACAAAAACCTTAAAGTTGCTGATAACCGTTCATGTGGTGTAATACAATTTTTCATAACACTATAATTCATTTTTATTATTGGAGTAATTTTATCTAATAAATGGTAGTAAGTTGTCTCGTCCATGCGTAGGAAATTACGGAAATCGTCTGGCTCATTTATTAACTCCTTAATTAAATTAATATGAGAGTAAGTGGCTCTCTTTTCAATCCAACATGTATGCAGCCTTCTTCGTCTTTTCACTTTTAGCTTTTTAATTAAACAAACACCAGCTACTGCTAATAATCCGTCTTCGTCGTCTATTTCAGTTTTGCTCGCACCCGACACACAACTGTTCTGGTTGGCAAATTTGTGCAAATTAGACTGGACGTGTAAATAGAAGTCAACGACTCAGTTCATTTGCGCAAATTGGAATGCACAAGTCTACTTGCGCAAATTGCATGAGCGTGAAAACCCACCTTTACTATCCTCGCGTCGCGGGATTAGTAGCGCTGTGCCTTCGGATTGCTTTTGGTGGTGAAACCCCGGGGTGAAACGTTTACGCATATTATTGTTTTACCTTTAATACTGTATTAGTTTGGTTATACAGGGTGTATATTATTTAGTTACTATTGCTTTGTCCGAAACGCTTGAGTTACAGGGTCGGTTTAATTAGAAACAAATTGCCTTTGGTGGAGTTCATTTAAGATTTATTTACGGCGTTGCCACATCTTGGGTGATTTTTGAGATATGTAGGAAAATATCAAAAGTGTAAGTTACGGAGTTTCATAATTTTATTTTCTCTACAAAATAACGTAGCGCTTTTTCCTGTACCATATTCAGTAACCGAATTATTATTTCTATCAAGCTATTTCTTTTTTAAATACAAACCTGTATTTTTTATTCCGTATTTTGGCCTAGAAAATCGATAATCAATGCGAAGTTGTACTTTTAATATTTTCCTAAATATCGCAGAAACTACCAAAGATGTGGCAATACCGTATATAAATCTTAAATAAGTTCCACAAGACACAACTTTTTTTAATTTAACCGGTCTTGTAACTTGAGTCGTTTCAGAGATAGCACAATAATAGTGTACGCACCTAAAATAGACACCCCTGTATTATAATATAATAGATTGACTTATTCGGGATTTTGCCGTTTATTTGCAAGTATGTCTTTTTGAATAGATACCTAAAATCCTACCAATCAATTACTCGAGCAATTACTATTCTTCGTAGATTATTGTGATATCGCTTGTTTGGAGTCGAATGATTAAGCCTTATGGAATTTTTTATATTTGTCAGAGTTTAAAGAGGGAGACAAATGTTACAGGATCTATGTAATCTCGCATCTAACTAAATCTTTTCAATTTCTTAGAATAAAGTCAGAATAAGGCATGGACAAAGATATGGCCATTCACAGAAAAAATGAAATACTGAGTGAAATACCACATGATGGGGATGTTCGAGGGGATGTTTTTTACAAAATTTAAAGAGAAATTTGAAGTATCTCTACCACGCTACTTGGAAAATTTACTTAAGTTTGCCTGCTTTGACAACTTTATTTCATTTTCATCGCTTGATGGAAACGATATTCAAGAAATCGAAAATATTGCGAGAAACCAAATAACTTGTTTATTCCCAGACAACAGTGAGGATTTTCTGGGGTATTTCAGTTCTAACGCTGACAAATTTGTAATTCTGCCTGGGCAAAAAAAATTGCTGGTTAAACTAAAAGAGTTTTCAAATAAAACGAGTTCAGTCTACCTCCATATAGTTTTATTATTAAGATCGTTATCCGACATGTTTCGGACACTTAAATGTCCATCTTCAGGGATACTAAAAGAAATTTCGCTATGTACTATACATAAAGAGAGGAGAAAAGGTACTTACCAGCAATTGATCTTGGTGGTTCAGTTTAGAAAATATGAAGTTCAAAAATGATAAGTCTTTGAGACTGAATCTAGACCTTGGTTCAAGGTGAAAAAGGTTAACATTATAAAATTAAATAAAGTAATGACGTTGAAGGTAGAAAAATATTAAAAATTGAATTGAGGAGAAAGAAAATTTAGTATTTCGAAAGTTCACATCCCTCGTTGAAGTAAGAGAACCAGGTAATAAAGATTATTGGGCCAATGTGATTGTCAGTGAGGTTATTATGTTAGCTTTGAGCTATTTAGAGGAAAAATTGGGAATTCAGCTGAAAGAAACGTCATGCAATCACAATTGCTGGCGGGAAATGTGATTTCACATGATAAAGTGTGAAGGTTATGAAAATGACATATTAAAAACTGGTACCGGTTCTTAAATAATGTAAAAATTAAAAGCTTACTAGACAAAGGGTATTGGTCAATGAAGTTATTAAGTAAAGGTGTAGGCCATTATGAAAAAAAATTAAAAAAGGAGGCACAAAAAAACTTAACTGAACCATGCTCAATTGTAGAAAAATGTGAACTGTCGAATTTAACCCATTATGACCTAGCGTTACATATATGTAACGGGTGCATATGTTTACCAAAGCCGGTCCTGTGTTTTCATTTCTAAATATTTTAAGTAGGTGGTGCAGGTTATGTTGTGTCAAACAGTTCTGTCCTTTGCTGACGTTTCTTATTTAGTCCATTTGTGTTGATTAGTGGCTTAGCAACAGCATTTATTTGAACTAAAATGAATCACTCTGAGGAGCATGGTGTCCAATTTATGTAAGTAATTTATAAAATATGGAAAATTATAAAAAATTAAATTTATCCACAAAATGTGAGAAAATATTTGTAATTTGTATGGAGAATTTATAATGTAAATGATTTTTGAGTATTAGTTACTGTAACGGTTTAAAATTATACTATCCTTGTAATTTGTTCTGTCTGATAAGTAAGCTAATGTTTTGTTATAATATTAGGCGATTTAGGATTTCTTTTAAAGAAATTGTCTTATTCAAATTTAGGATGGGAAATTGGCCAATTCATTTATAAAAAAAAAACCTCTAAGCCCATTTTTGCAATTTTAAAAAAATACGTTTTACGCGGTATCGGTTTTCGGTGCACTCCTGGACGGCGTTCTGCCAGAGGATGGGTGGACGACTGAATCCGAGAACCTTCGGTGCTGCATTCGGGTCGCAGTACCACCTGATATGAATCCTGCGTTCTGTGTGTCAGGATTGCATGTCGGAGCGAAAAATAGTACCCATTCAAGTTGAATATTTGTTGTTAATTTTTTTGTTTTAAGGTTAAAATTATTTCTCAGAAAATGTAAAACTTGGGATTTCGCAGATTGTGTGTCCCGGGAAATTGTAAAATATAGGTAGTAGTGAATTGTCTTACTAGTAAATAATGTATCTTCCTACGCCTACGTCATTCTGCTGTCAAAGAAAACTGACGGGTGGGCAGGTTTCTCGCGCCTTTTTTTGGTGATTCCTAGAAGAAAGCGGTCGTTTCCACCTCGGGGCAAGTGTTGAGGTCTTGTAGACTTTCTCTAACCGTTAGGGGATGTAATTTGCCTTCGAGGATAAAAATAATTGTCGCCTGTTTTCGTTGTGCCGTATTTGGTGTATATACAGGGTCAAGCAGCAACCTTGGAGTTGGATTGGTAAATGGAACGTACCGAGGCCTAGTCGAACTAAAAGTAAGTCAGTTCAACCATTTTGTAACAAGATTGTTTAAATTAAATTCTCGATATTTTCTGTGGGTAACCCCTGAATTCAGCTAATTGAGGATATTCCTCTGTTCCAGAGTTTATTTATTGGAAATTGTCCTAGTCCAATACTCAAAAGACGGCTTAGGGTTGATTGGGGTCACATGGCCATTGCACCTTATATGCCACATTCCACCATATAAGTGTAAGTAGTTCTTTTATCCAACTTTGTTTAAGCCCATATGATCAACTCACATTTTATTTACAGGCAATTTAATTCTTTATTTTTTTATCACCCTTTATAAATCAATAGCTTTAGTCCGCCCTGTATTATTCTCTCAAGAGCTCAATATTTTTCTATTGCAATAAAGCGGCAGTAAAATAAAGTAAGATAAAGCACTATAAATAAAACTGTTAAACCCTAATGCCAAAATTAAATCAAGTTTTTTTCTTCAAAATTAAGCCTACTCTGAGAAACATGATTCCTTTGTAGGGCAGGTCCCTGCAGGCAGGTTTCTACGGACGCCCCATGACTTTATAGTTCGACTGGATCAAGTTTAGGAGCCTGGGAGTCTTGGAATGTGAGATCTGAGATACTTGGAGGATAATTGGGATAATAGGTTTACTCAACGGGGTAACCTATCAAGTAACATTTTTTTTACTGAATTATTTTTCTCGACCTGGGACTAATTATATTAGTGATAGTGGCTAATGATTTAATCCCTATTGTGCATTTTGACCCGGTTTTCCTTTTTTTTTAGTTCTATTGTAAATTGGTTTTGTATGCATTTATGTTGAAACTTTAGCTACTGGAGTTTGTACGCTTAGGAGGTATAGGTTCGAGTTCTTGCCTTTGGTGCCCTCCGACTAAAAGACACCCTTTTCAGAACTGATATATTTAATTCATACTTGTAGATTATTATATATAATATACACTTTTTACGTATTTAAAATAGCCGTGGCCTAAACTTAGAATAGTATGAAGTTTTATGATTTTATGACGACGAGTGACTTATAGTTGCATGCCTTTGTGCATTGATGCATAAGGAGCGATACCACTAAATATAATTTTACTTACTGTCAGTCAATAATCATTTATACGTACTGCTTCTGTTTATAGTCGCATGCGTTTGTGCATCGTTGCATAAGGAGCGATACCACTAAATATAATATTACTTACCTGTCGATCAATAATCATTTTATTTACTGCTTCTGTTTATAGTTGCATGCATTTGTGCATTGATGCATAAGGAGCGATGCCACTAAATATATATTGCTTACCTCTCAGTCAATAATCATTTATACGTACTGCTTCTGTTTATAGTCGCATGCGTTTGTGCATCGTTGCATAAGGAGCGATACCACTAAATATAATATTACTTACCTGTCGATCAATAATCATTTTATTTACTGCTTCTGTTTATAGTTGCATGCATTTGTGCATTGATGCATAAGGAGCGATACCACTAAATATAATATTACTTACCTGTCGATCAATAATCATTCTACTTACTGCTTCTGTTTATAGTTGTATGCGTTTGTGCATCGTTGCATGAGGGGCGATACCACTAAACATAATTTTATTTGCCTTTCAATCAATTACTACACATTGGTACGGCATTTAATTAAATTAGTGAATACTTATAAGGTTAGTGATATTTAGTCGCACGTGTAAGCCCATTGTGATCACAAGCGGTCGTGACTCTAGACTATACAATTTCGAGCTATATTTACTTACGTGAGTAAGGCGGTGTAATTTATTGTGATGTTTAGTAAGTAGCGTTTTTTTTTTCTTTCTCTTATATTATAAAGGACATCCAAAAGAAGAATAAATCCCATTTATTTTTAATAAACCGTGTCATTTACAATGGAAATATAGGTTGTTTCTTTTCTCTCTTTTCTTTGCATTACTCTCTTTTAAGTAAACGGTCGATTATGTTCTGCTGAGGCTCTGGTGGTGAGTTTATTTAGAAATATTTTGTAACCGAATATTGAACTCTGTAGCAGGAACAAGCGGCATTACAAAAGGTTACTGGCGCCCTTATTATTCTTTCATTTTCTTTAACTTTAACCGCACGACCACTCCCGACTGCAGCTGCCGAGTGTTCCCGACTTCCATCTCTTACCGTATTCAATAAATAGAGCGTGGCAAGTAAATTTGGCGCCCAACGTGGGGCCCTTGTCAATCTGTCATTCAGCTTGGTAAATTTTTAAATTGAGAAATTTATTTTCTATTAAGAAAAGTTTACTGTAATGCAAAGTTTTCTTGTATCCTTGTATATTTAAGACAACGTTGTCACGTTATAAAATTAAAATTATTACTTTTCTCAACTCCCAGGAAATTTTAGTTTAGATTTTTTTATTAAGTGTTTGTGAAGTGCTGTGAATAGTGGGTAGAGTTAAGTGAAAATAGAGCGGGTTCTTTGGGTGGAGTGCATTAATAGTATAGTGATGAAATTATCCTAGCTTTAAGTGAACCGATTATTAAATGTAACGTAGGTTGTGTAGATATATAAAGTTGTATAGAATTTTAAGTTATTTATAAACTGTTAAATTTGATCGCCTCAATATGGCTATGAAAATGGAAGTTAATCGCCTGGAACGAGAAGAATTTATCTATCAATTACAATTTAGGGGAATAAAAGTAGGAGACGATACTACTGTGGTCGAAATGCGAAAGACTCTGCGCCGGCTTCTAAAGTTGGAAAAAGCAGGAACTCCATTGACATATCCTACCTATCCTTTTGATTTTGAAACGGATTATGGTGCAGTCAAGAAGGCAAGTACTGAGCTTGAGGGACTTGTTTCTACCTTTTCTGATGGTGCTGAAAGTTGTTCGTTCATGAAAATATCTTCAAAGCTGTGGCATACTTATGGGCGTGTAGATCGATCTTGTCCCAAGGGAGATACCCAAACAGGGCAGAAATCCCAACTTATCGTCAATCTTCTGGAGTTACACTCAACCTTGCAACGCAAAGCTAGAAAGTATCGTCAACTGTCTCAAACGCATGGTGCGCTAGAGATAGCGGAGCTTCTTTCCTCAACCAATATGGGCAGTAGTAGTAGCAGCTCAGCATCTGAGACTGAAGATTCTGCCGAGGATGACGTACCTCCTAACTTAGGTGTAGGAGCACGTCCTTTAAATGACAAACCAAAAACCATACCCGTTTATCAGTGGAATATTGCTTATGATGGAGAATCAATGTCATTGAATGCCTTCTTGGAGACCGTCCATGTACTTAGCATTTCGAGAAATGTCTCTAGAGCTCAGCTTTGTGCCTCTGCTTCAGACTTATTTAAGGGCAAGGCAAAGATCTGGTATAATTCGATAAGAAGGAACGTTTCATGTTGGGATGACTTAGTATCAAGGCTCCGACAACAGTTTCTACCTAGTGACTATAATGACCGTTTGTTGGATGAGATTAAGCAACGTACTCAAGGACCTAAGGAGTCAATTGGTCTTTACATTGCAACAATCAAGAATATGTTTGAAAGACTTACTTTTTCTGTCTCAGAAGCCCTCAAATTAAAAATAATTCTGAAAAATATATCCCCTTTCTACCAAAGTCAACTTGGACTTGTTAGAGTTACATCAATTGATGAACTCATTGATTTAGGTCGACAATTGGAAGAGAGAAAAGAGTCCATTGAAGCCTTTTTGCCTCCTCCTCGGAATATGAAATTTATGGAGCCAGACTTAGCATATATCTATTCAGAAGCTGGATCATCGACAAGCACTAGTTGTGCTGAGTTGAATATCACGTGCTGGAACTGCAAGCGCGTTGGACATCGTGCTGCTCAGTGTCCTAAACCGAAAGAAAGCACTTACTGCTTCAAATGTGGAACCCCTGGATTTACCGTAAGAAATTGTCCAAAATGTTCTGGGTCGGGAAACGGATCCGGAAGACCCTAAATGACCGTATAGAGTCTTCGTGCAAAGCGGTCAATAACGCTCAGCTTTTGTCTCCGAATCAGCGAGTTATTTTGGACTTTATTCTGGCCCATGCTCAGGGAGATGAACGTCCTTATTTGACTGTAGACATTTTAGGAATTACCATTCAGGGATTACTTGATAGCGGAGCTTCTTCAACAATAATTGGAGGACCAGGATGGTTAAAATTGATCCATTTGGGATTACCACTCAATTCCACACAAAAGAGTACCTGTACAGTAGCTAATGGGAATACATGCGAGAGCATAGGATCCTTATCTGTTCCTTTTAATATTGAAGGTGCAATAAGAGTTATGGATGTGTTGGTCATACCATCCCTGCATCATGCCTTGATACTTGGCGCTGATTTCTGGAAACGAATGGGCATCGTTCCGGACCTGAGACATGGAAGTTGGAAATTTTCAT
Source organism: Polydrusus tereticollis (assembly GCA_963920685.1). NCBI lineage: Eukaryota > Metazoa > Arthropoda > Insecta > Coleoptera > Curculionidae > Polydrusus > Polydrusus tereticollis. Next base: position 86,549,629 of record OY987332.1, read on the forward strand.
CACGAGTACAGTTGTCAGGTGTTTCCGCGGATTCTTTAACCTTAAAGTCACCACTGGAATTGACTGCCGACCAAAAAAATCAGTTAGATAGCTTCGTTGCTAAAGCTTTTAAGGAAATGGGTGACAAGCTAGGATGCACCAAACTGGTAGAACATTATATTGAGAATTCTTCCACTCCTATAAAACAAAGATATTATCCTGTCTCTCCGTACATGCAGAACCATATCAGTAAAGAGCTGGACAAACTTTTAGAATACGATATTGTTGAGCCTAGTAACAGTCCTTGGTCGTCACCTATACTCTTAATTAAAAAGTCGGATGGCGTTTCTTGGCGCTTTGTAGTGGACTATCGTAAATTAAATGCTACTACGAAGAAAGACGCATATCCTCTCCCTTTTGTATCTAGCACCTTGGACAAGTTGCGAAATGCGCAATATCTTTCATCGCTAGACATAAAGTCTGCATATTTTCAGGTTCCGCTCTCAGAATCGTCACGACCTTTAACGGCCTTCACTGTTCCTGGGCGCGGATTATTTCAATTTAAACGTTTACCCATGGGATTGTCTAACGCTCCAGCCACGTGGCAGCGATTGATCGATCGGGTATTGTCCGCGGACTTGGATGAATATGTATTCGTTTATTTGGATGATATAATCATTTGTACACCGACTTACGAAAAACACTTACAAGTCTTAAGAGAGGTTTTTAAAAGGTTGAAAGCCGCTAACTTGACTGTTTCGAAGGAAAAATGTAAGTTTTGTCGGCCAGAACTTCGATATCTGGGCTATATTGTGGATTGCAATGGATTACATGTAGATCCCGAAAAAGTCAGTGCAATTCTGAAGATTCCTTCCCCTACTACTGCAGCCGAAGTTCGTAGAATAATCGGAATAGCTTCATGGTATCGACGATTTGTTCCTCAATTTTCCTTACTGATAGCCCCTCTCTCCAATCTTACGAGGAAGAACCAACCCTTTAGATGGACTTTCAGCGTGTGAAACTGCTTTTCAGACTATAAAGGACTATTTAGTTAGCGCTCCTGTTTTAACGTGTCCCGATTTTAGCCGTCCATTTATAGTGCAGACGGACGCCTCAGGATTTGGCATCGGCGCCGTTCTTAGTCAGGATTATCCAGAAGGAGAAAAGGTCATAGCCTACATTTCCCGCTCTCTTACTAGAAATGAGAGAAACTACACGGTAACTGAGCGAGAGTGTTTAGCTGTAATCTGGGCTATAGAAAAACTGCGTGCTTATCTGGAAGGAAGCCAATTTACAGTGATAACTGATCATCATAGTTTGGTTTGGCTAGATAATCTTAAAAATCCCACTGGTCGATTAGCGCGATGGGCTCTGCAGACGCAGCAATTTGACTATAAGATCATACATCGGAAAGGAAAAGATCACATAGTTCCGGATACTCTGTCAAGGACCGTTCCTGTTTTGGATGCTCTTACCATGAGCAATGACTGCCAAAGTAATGACCCTAAAGATCAATGGTATCAGAATCTCTATGAAAAGATTAACAAATTTCCACAGAAATACTCTTCATTTCGTTCCTCTAACCGTAAACTCTTTAAGTATGTAGAACCTAAATACCCCGAGTTAGCCACTGAAGATGACTACTGGAGAGAAATTATTCCTAAAGAGAGACGAAAGGACCTTATCTTCGAGGCGCACAATTCTCTCTGTCATTCAGGTATTTTTAAAACCTGTCAACATCTACAAATGAAATATTATTGGCCTAAGCTAAAGTCAGATGTAACCAAATATATAAAAAGATGTCGTGTGTGCATCGCTACGAAGCCTGAACAGCGGAAACCTGCAGGACTTATGTTGAGTTCCCAAACTTCAATATCCAAACCATTCGAGTTACTCTGTGCGGATTTAGTAGGCCCCTTACCTCGTTCAAGTTCTGGTTATACTTTCATATTAGTTGTCGCAGATTGTTTCAGTAAATTTCCTCTTTTGTTTCCGTTACGTGCCGCTGCCGCTTCTGCAATTTGTCGACATTTAGAGGAAAGTGTCCTATTGCTATTTGGAAGTCCTAGAGCAATTATTGTTGATAATGGTGTCCAGTTTCGATCCAGTGAATTTACGAATCTTATGAAGAAATACAATGTTTACATAAAGTATACTGCCTATTATCATCCGCAAGCAAACCCTTGCGAAAGAATCAATAAAGTTGTTAAAACTATGTTAAAGGCATATGTGACCGAAAATCACAGAAATTGGGATAAACATCTGGGCCGAGTTGGACATGCAATCCGATCTGCAGTTCATGAAGTCCCAGGACATTCTCCAAATTTCATAGTTTTTGGTCGTGAAGTACCAGCAGAAAATACTTTCGATGATATTGAACAACCTATTTCGATTGAGCGTAATACTAACAATTGCAAGAATCGATCTATTGGACTATCCAAGATTTATGCTGACATAAAAACGAAATTGCTGAAGGCGTATGAAGCTAACAAAAGGGTTTACGATCTTCGTCGCCGTCCCGAACAATTCCTTCCAAATCAACAAGTCTGGCGAAGAAACTATGTTTTGTCCGACGCCTCAAAATATTTTACGGCCAAGCTAGCCCCTACCTTTATTGGCCCTCTTGTTATTGCAAAACGACTATCGCCATGGACTTACGAGTTACATAATGAGGTTGGAAAGTTTGCCGGAGTCTGGCATATCAAGGATTTAAAAGCCCATCCACCAGACGAAGACGAATCCTAAAGAATTTTGGGTAAAATTCTTTAAAGTTGGGGGGAATTTGTAACGGTTTAAAATTATACTATCCTTGTAATTTGTTCTGTCTGATAAGTAAGCTAATGTTTTGTTATAATATTAGGCGATTTAGGATTTCTTTTAAAGAAATTGTCTTATTCAAATTTAGAATGGGAAATTGGCCAATTCATTTATAAAAAAAAAACCTCTAAGCCCATTTTTGCAATTTTAAAAAAATACGTTTTACGCGGTATCGGTTTTCGGTGCACTCCTGGACGGCGTTCTGCCAGAGGATGGGTGGACGACTGAATCCGAGAACCTTCGGTGCTGCATTCGGGTCGCAGTACCACCTGATATGAATCCTGCGTTCTGTGTGTCAGGATTGCATGCCGGAGCGAAAAATAGTACCCATTCAAGTTGAATATTTGTTGTTAATTTTTTTGTTTTAAGGTTAAAATTATTTCTCAGAAAATGTAAAACTTGGGATTTCGCAGGTTGTGTGTCCCGGGAAATTGTAAAATATAGGTAGTAGTGAATTGTCTTACTAGTAAATAATGTATCTTCCTACGCCTACGTCATTCTGCTGTCAAAGGAAACTGACGGGTGGGCAGGTTTCTCGCGCCTTTTTTTTGGTGATTCCTAGAAGAAAGCGGTCGTTTCCACCTCGGGGCAAGTGTTGAGGTCTTGTAGACTTTCTCTAACCGTTAGGGGATGTAATTTGCCTTCGAGGATAAAAAATAATTGTCGCCTGTTTTCGTTGTGCCGTATTTGGTGTATACACAGGGTCAAGCAGCAACCTTGGAGTTGGATTGGTAAATGGAACGTACCGAGGCCTAGTCGAACTAAAAGTAAGTCAGTTCAACCATTTTGTAACAAGATTGTTTAAATTAAATTCTCGATATTTTCTGTGGGTAACCCCTGAATTCAGCTAATTGAGGATATTCCTCTGTTCCAGAGTTTATTTATTGGAAATTGTCCTAGTCCAATACTCAAAAGACGGCTTAGGGTTGATTGGGGTCACATGGCCATTGCACCTTATATGCCACATTCCACCATATAAGTGTAAGTAGTTCTTTTATCCAACTTTGTTTAAGCCCATATGATCAACTCACATTTTATTTACAGGCAATTTAATTCTTTATTTTTTTATCACCCTTTATAAATCAATAGCTTTAGTCCGCCCTGTATTATTCTCTCAAGAGCTCAATAATTTTCTATTGCAATAAAGCGGCAGTAAAATAAAGTAAGATAAAACACTATAAATAAAACTGTTAAACCCTAATGCCAAAATTAAATCAAGTTTTTTTCTTCAAAATTAAGCCTACTCTGAGAAACATGATTCCTTTGTAGGGCAGGTCCCTGCAGGCAGGTTTCTACGGACGCCCCATGACTTTATAGTTCGACTGGATCAAGTTTAGGAGCCTGGGAGTCTTGGAATGTGAGATCTGAGATACTTGGAGGATAATTGGGATAATAGGTTTACTCAACGGGGTAACCTATCAAGTAACATTTTTTTTACTGAATTATTTTTCTCGACCTGGGACTAATTATATTAGTGATAGTGGCTAATGATTTAATCCCTATTGTGCATTTTGACCCGGTTTACCTTTTTTTTTAGTTCTATTGTAAATTGGTTTTGTATGCATTTATGTTGAAACTTTAGCTACTGGAGTTTGTACGCTTAGGAGGTATAGGTTCGAGTTCTTGCCTTTGGTGCCCTCCGACTAAAAGACACCCTTTTTAGAACTGATATATTTAATTCATACTTGTAGATTATTATATATAATATACACTTTTTACGTATTTAAAATAGCCGTGGCCTAAACTTAGATTAGTATGAAGTTTTATGATTTTATGGCGACGAGTGATTTATAGTTGCATGCCTTTGTGCATTGATGCATAAGGAGCGATACCACTAAATATAATTTTACTTACTGTCAGTCAATAATCATTTATACGTACTGCTTCTGTTTATAGTCGCATGCGTTTGTGCATCGTTGCATAAGGAGCGATACCACTAAATATAATATTACTTACCCGTCGATCAATAATCATTTTATTTACTGCTTCTGTTTATAGTTGCATGCATTTGTGCATTGATGCATAAGGAGCGATGCCACTAAATATAATATTGCTTACCTGTCAGTCAATAATCATTTATACGTACTGCTTCTGTTTATAGTCGCATGCGTTTGTGCATCGTTGCATAAGGAGCGATGCCACTAAATATAATATTACTTACCTGTCGATCAATAATCATTCTACTTACTGCTTCTGTTTATAGTTGTATGCGTTTGTGCATCGTTGCATGAGGGGCGATACCACTAAACATAATTTTATTTGCCTTTCAATCAATTATTACACATTGGTACGGCATTTAATTAAATTAGTGAATACTTATAAGGTTAGTGATATTTAGTCGCACGTGAAAGCCCATTGTGATCACAAGCGGTCGTGACTCTAGACTATACAATTTCGAGCTATATTTACTTACGTGAGTAAGGCGGTGTAATTTATTGTGATGTTTAGTAAGTAGCGTTTTTTTTTTTTTTTTCTCTTATATTATAAAGGACATCCAAAAGAAGAATAAATCCCATTTATTTTTAATAAACCATGTCATTTACAATGGAAATATAGGTTGTTTCTTTTCTCTCTTTTCTTTGCATTACTCTCTTTTAAGTAAACGGTCGATTATATTCTGCTGAGGCTCTGGTGGTGAGTTTATTTAGAAATATTTTGTAACCGAATATTGAACTCTGTAGCAGGAACAAGCGGCATTACAAAAGGTTACTGGCGCCCTTATTATTCTTTCATTTTCTTTAACTTTAACCGCACGACCACTCCCGACTGCAGCTGCCGAGTGTTCCCGACTTCCATCTCTTACCGTATTCAATAAATAGAGCGTGGCATTACATTTTAGGGCCTTTCAAATCAGCGTTACATATATGTAACGCTAGGACTTGAAGTGGTCAAAAATGTCAATTTATTATAAAACTGTATTTTTTTTTAAATAGGCGTCGTCTCACTCTTCAAGAAGCCTTAGAAATGGCCTATATTGATCAAGCCGAGGAAATTTTTATTGAACCTCCAGATAGCAACGTTCTTACAGATGAGGACGATGGAGGTACTCTTGATAATGGAGTGGAATAAGTGGAAACCAGCTTAGATCTAAGGTAGAAATAAAATTATGTAACTCAGACTTATTTCTGACGGTAATGGAGATGCCAGTAATTTGAATAAAGCCAGTGTGGGAGAAAAAATCGTTGAAATTCAGAAGAAGCAAAGCAATGTGCCAGAGAAAATAATTCAACTACTTGTCAGTGAGACGCGAAAATATGTTCTTTTTCTAAACTGTCCCGATCCTCAAATTACTGCCGACGAGATACGATGTTTTATTGCCATTTTGATTGTCATCGGGTATGACCCAAAGCCCAGTGAGAAACATTATTGGGACTCTATCGGCGACTTAAAAAACGTAATAATTAGCAACTCCATGAGGCGTGACAGGTTTATTCAAATTATGAAGTTTATTCACTGTGCTGATAACACCTTGATTGACCGATCGGATAAACTATATAAACTAAGGCCCTTTATGAGCAAGTTAAAACAGAACTTTTCGAAACATTTTGTTCCTGTCGAGCGTCTAGACTTTGATGAATCTATGATCAAGTACTATGGGAGGCATAGATGTAAACAATTTATTAGGGGCAAGCCTATACGTTTCGGCTTCAAAATGTGGTCTCTTAATACCAGTAAAGGCTTCTTGGTTAATTCTGACTTATACCAAGGAAAACAAGCAGACTCTAATGAATTGTATGAACAGGCCTTTGGGATATGTACAGCACCATTCGTAATAATGGTGGACGAAATACCTCATCCGGAATATCCATACAAATTCTACCTTGATAACCTATTTACAGGTATAAATTTATTAAATCATCTTCGCGAAAGAGGCTACGGTGGAACCGGAACTTTGCGAGACAACAGACTTCCAAAAAACTGTCCCGTAGTAACGAAAAAAACCATGAAAAGAAATGAGAGAGGTGGTTATGTTTCAGCTGTTGATAGAGATCACGGCATCATATTTGTGAGGTGGACTGACAACAATGTCGTTACCGCAGGATCAACTTATCATGGCGTTAGACCAGTAGGATATGTTAAAAGATACAGCAAGGCCGATAAAAAGTACATCCAAGTTTCAAGACCACATTTAATTGGAGAATATAACCATCATATGGGTGGTACGGATTTAATGGACGAGAATATCTCTACGTATCGAATTGGAGTAAGGTCTAAGAAGTGTATATTCACGTGGCTAATTCACGCTTCGATGAGTAATGCATGGATCTTGTTTAGAAAATCGCAAGAAAACCAAACATCCCAACTTGATTTTAGAAGAAGTATTGCACAAACCTATTTGAATAGATATGAAAAAGGAAGACAGACCTTCAACTTCAAAGTCCAGTCTGTCCATGAATAGAGTTTCTGACGATCTTGGGTACGACGGCTTAAATCATCTCTTAGTGTCTATACCTGACAAGAGGAGGCGTCGTTGTGCCGGCGAAGGTTGCTCATCCAGCACCAGAACGATGTGCGTAAAGTGTGATGTTGGTATATGCATCGAATATAACTACATATTTCATACCAAAACAAGAGGGTATCCTATTTAGTAACTTCCAAAAACTAGTTTACAAAATAATGAATGAAAAACCTTATACCGGGTGTTGCATCGTCGAGCGGGACATAGGAAATCCCATGTAATTTTAAATGGGTCAATTATTGGCTTCCCTAATTATTTTAGAGAAAAATTCTATTTAGGTTTATTAAAGAGCACTAAAACCACACATTCAAAAGAATAACTTTAGATATTTTTGATGAGCCCGTTTACGGGTTATCGCCGATTTCTTGTAACCTCTTTAACCGTGATAGCTGGTACTTAAATAAAGTTATTTATCCTTTTTTTTTTTTAATCATATATGGTCCACGGCTATCACTTGCCTCAGCTAGCCCAAGCTTGGGGCAATTTTGGTTGGGGTGGTCCTTTAATAGGGTTTTAGCAGGGGTACTTGCCAGTGGGTCAACAAAATGCACAGGTGCGGGCCCCAGAGGATGCTGCTAGGCAAGCTAAGCCAAATGATGTTATTTCGAGCGCCACTCACAGTTTCTTTTTAATTCTGGCCCGCCTTTAACAACAACAAATCTCTGTGAGTAGACAATGGGGTCCGCAACGGTGGCAAAACACAACACAAAATTAGATTGATAAGTTATTTAATAAAAAAAATGTAGGCAGGCACCTTCGACAGTTGTTCCATAGTTGCACTAATTAAGTAGAAATAAGAAAGTGTGGGCCTTATGTACTAATTTAAAAGGGCGTAAAAGTTGCAACTTCCTTACATTGTGCTCAATACATTCTGAATCTGAAACCGTCGGGGTGTATCACTTAAAGTGTTGAAAACTTACTGTGAAAGTATGTTATTTAAATGTAACCTAGCTGATGGCTTTATTAAGAGAAAGGGTAAGTTATATAATCACTAATTAGGTATTTTAATATTACATTCGGCTGTGTATTAATACTCAAGTTTAAAAAAATCAAATGATGTGGACTTTAAATAATGAAGGGGTACTTATCGGAGGAGGTCCTCTTGCAGTGACTGGTCCTAGTTAGGCTGGTCAGCCACGTTGATGGCTCTCAATCGGCCTCAAGTCGGGGCAATCAAAGAAAAATCCAACCTGGCCGGAAAGCCTATAGCTAGGCCTGGAAATAGGAGCTAACAATCAGCTGTAGTCAGCTACAAGCTATCGGTGTAACATATTAGCTATATCCAAGCTAGGGACATCGATCAACTACAATTAGGAACTAGGAACTGGTCATTTATGTGCCTCAAATAGGTTTTAGGGTAGAAAAATCAGAGATGGAAAGTGATTTCCGGATATTCTTACACCAAGGCAATGTTCTGGCCAGTCACAGAGAATGTATTTGACAGAGTGACGTTGGTGAAAGATTCTCCTGTCAGCCCAGAACATCCACAGATAAACAGGGAATACCATATATTTAGACCGTAACCACAGAACTGTGCCATACCTTGAAATACGTCTCGCGAAGCGAGGCAGAACCACAAAGTCGCGGATCTACGACACAATATAAAATAAACCTGAAAGTAACACGTTACACTGCCCCCCTCCAAAAAAGGAAAATTGACAAATTTTCATAATAAAAGCAACTACAGCCAAAGCTTACATAGCTCTGATCTACATCAGAAATTATGAAGACAACTAAAATATATATATAGAGTAAAAAGGTTGTAACTCGTACACCTGTATGCAGTGACCAACTTACTTGATCATGCTCAACACAAAAAAAACCACAGACTTATCATAGGTGGGGCACCGAAAAGAACCTTCCAACTAAGATGTCAAAATGGTGGATCGTCGGTTTCTTTTGGCACCTAAAAACGAAAATTAAAACCTCCAACAGGAGTTAACAGAACAACAAAATCCCCCACCCATAACAATACCGTCGAAATTAATCAAGCCAATGCACAACCAAATAAACGGCCAAAGGGTCTAAACAAAATCATAGAAAAGTTAATATAAAAATTTTAAGTAAACAAACCAATTTGGACTCACGCCCGGGACATGACCAATGCCCTGGTATCTTTGTAGCAAAACACCGCGCTAAAACATATACTAAATATATGGAAATTGAAAATGAAAACAAAATGGGATACTCCGTGATTAGACACTGTTGATAGCCTTCCGAACTCTGACAATGGGGAGCGTACCTGATACCCAGGTCGCTATGCCTTCATGGTCTTTCACATGATTTAACATAACGTTGCCCTATACGAGGCTTCCATCGCCACTGCTCGTTTTACTATAAACCCACAGTTCGAAATCTGCCAACACCTGGCAAAAAACAGTCCCGTAAAAATTTAACTTAATGAAAAACCTGTACCACTCGGTACCAAGCGACTTACCAAAGCTGATGTTAACTAAATGCAGACCAAAAAAACGCCCGTACAATTTTAACGCTAAAGTATAACGTTAACGTGATAGGCTATAACCCCCTAGTAGGTCCAGACAAAACCGACTTGCGGCCAAAAAAATCAAAAACGCAAAGATTACACGTTAAATGACTAAGCTGAGGTTCTTAATTAGACGAAATTGAGCGGACCAAATATTAATAAAAAATAGTGAAATTTGTAGACCTAAACTGTAAAAATTTTAATTATATTACAAGAAAATTAGAAAAAAAGGTAGAGTGAAACTATACGGATCAAAATTATAAAAAACCGCACACCCTGTTCTTTGAACAACAAAGTGTTCACCCTGCACACGTTTCACGCCGCCTGAGGGCTTACCTTTGCCATCCTCGAAATCGAGTGATACGATAAAATTTAAACGGTACACTATGTTCTTTGAACAGCCAAGTGTTCACCCTGCACACGTTTCGCGCCGCCTGAGAGCTTACCATTCGCCATCCTCTAAATTGAGTGTTTAAATGATATAATTAATGTTAAAATGACCCGACCACAAGACATTTAAATTCAGTCAGCCATAAAACGTAAATCTGGAAAAATTGCCATTAACACACGCCAACCCTGACAGACAATTTTACGTGAACAGTAGGATGTTGATTGCTCAAATAAAGAGTGGTGTTCATTTGCTCGCCTCTTACGATTAGGTTGATACAAACCTCTGAGCCAATTCTTCGACCGGAGCTCAGACGGCCAACAACTCTAACGACGTAGCGATACTGCAGCCCGCCACGCATCCAAACAAGCCACAACTAAGCTTCCTGAGTGGAAGGGGTGTTAAGTTAAAATTCTAAAACTACTACATGCGATTTGTCAGAAACAGGAAAGTTAGGCTTGAAAAAGGCAAACTACTCCCTAAATCTACCCTAAACTACTCATATATTAATATTGGTATATATCGATACAATATATATACATAATGCTAAACCCTAGAACTAGTTCCATATCGATACCTACATCTATCTTAACCCATGGCCATGGTAACCTAATCTTACTATACAAGTTCTTAACCTACTATATCAGCAGTACTAGCTGAAGCAAATAAGACCTGATGATAAAATCACCACATCTCCCTAAACTAAATCGATCTATACACATATTTACAAGAGCTCTTGCTATACACATCGAGTCCACCTAACCCAACTAATGGTTTTCAAAACCAAAGAAAATTAAATCACCATAATGATTAAATAAACGCACCCTAATGGCCGTAAAACGAAAAATTTGACCTCAGAGTTCACCAATAAGCTGACATCTTTAATTATCCCAAAAAAAATTAATATTTTAGTCCCGATTGATGCCTATTCCAGCTAAAAAATTGTTCATGTTCAAAGAACAGAAAAGAACTTAGACAAATATTCAGGGCAAAATTAGGGCTCTGACAAGTTAGAGTTAGACCCTAGGTATGGCTTTAATTTGGACACATGCCAAACTCCAGCATCAGTACCGTCCAAGTTGTTAAGTTCGTATACGATGTTTGAACGTGCTTTTCTTATTTTACATAAAACAAAACGGTCTGCCAGTTTAGCTGAAAAATCGTTAGCTGCATTCGACAAAACAAAATTTCTTTTCCAAACTTTATCACCTACTTGATAAACCTGATCACGTCGCCTTAGATTATATTGATGACAATTTTTTTTGTATGCATCGTCAAGCTTATTTTGAATTTCCTTGTATAGGGGTGGAAACTTTTTTAGTTCTTGAGCATACGCTACCCGGTCACAAGCGTTTAGGTCTAAATTACCTGAATCCACCTGATCATAGAAGTCCCCAGAGATAGGTACTTTTCTCCCGAATACTAGATAGTTTGGACTATACCCAGTAACCTCTGACACAGCGCTTCGGAGGGCTGCTGCAATCTCCTGTACATGGAGATCCCATTCTTTATGTGAATCTTTAATATAAGACCGAATGGCTGCACCAATAGTTCTGTTTATTCTTTCAACTGGGTTTACTTGTGGGTGGTATCGGCAATTAAACCAAACTTTATTGATTTTAAACCTTTGAGAGAAATTTTTAAAGACATTGCCAGTGTGAGCCGGCGCGTTGTCAAGAACTAAAATACGAGGAACACCATAAGTTAGAAAAATGTCCTCCAAAAAGGTAGAAATCGCCTGGGCGGTTGCTTGGCGCACCGGTTTAACAAGGGTAAATTTGGAAAAGTGATCAGCAGCAACGATTAAAAAGGCATTTTGTCTGGAACTACGCGGGAATGGACCCATAACATCCACTGCCAACAATTCAAAAGGGAACGAAACCTTTTTCTGTACACCCATAGTACCAAAACGCGAAAAATTAGGCATTTTCTGACTGTGACAAGTTTCACAACGACGAACATACTTTAATACATCCGACCTTAAATTTGGCCAATAATAAGATTCCTGAATTCTTTTTAAAGTTTTGAAATAACCTAAGTGCGCCCCTGTAGGACTATCATGGCAAGAAAATAAGATGTTTTTTCTTTCAGCCCGAGGTACCACAAGTTTCCACTCCGAAACATTAGTCTTTAAAGGCAATCTGTTGGAAGTATGTTTGTAAATATACCCATCTTTAACAGTCCAGTGAGGGTAGTTGTCTGGATCCCTCAAAATCTTTTCTCTAAGACTGGTAAACCAATTGTCTAAATCCCTTAAAGATAGTCCAGAACGTCAACATTGTCGGTCGGTTCCAATCTAGATAGAAAATCTGGCACAACATGCTCCTTTCCAGGACGATACTTTACTTCAAAATCATATTGCTGAATAGTTGTCAACCATCTCGCTAGTTTACCTTGAGGATTTTCCATGTTACGAAGCCACTGAAGACTGGCGTGATCAGTTCGTACCTGGAATTTTTGACCTTCAACGTAACACCTAAATTGTTTGAGGCCAAAAAGCAAAGCAAGAAGTTCCCTGTTGGTAGTTGACAAATTCCTCTCCGGACGAGTAAGACTCCTACTAGCATATGCTATTACCTTTTCAACACCATCCTGTACTTGAAGTAAAACAGCACCAACTCCATACAAACTTGCGTCGCAGTCAATAGTAAAAGGAAGCGAAAAATCTGGTGAAGTAAGAATCGGAGCAGAAACCAATCTCTCCTTAATTTCCTTAAAAGCTTCTTCGGCTGCTGTTGTCCAGACAACAGGCTGATGTTTCCCTCGACCTTTCAAGAGATCGTTTAAAGGAGCAACTAAGGTGCTAAAATGACTAATAAATCTCCTGTACCAGGAACACATAGAAACAAAACTCTTAACCTGCGTGGTAGTTTTGGGAGGTAATGTCTCAATCATTGCTTTCACTTTGGATGGATCTGTTCTCAACCCAGAACCATCAACAACAAAACCAAGATATTTCAGGGATTCACGGAAAAATTGACATTTCTCAAAATTTACAGTTAGATTCGCATCAAGCAAACGGCGATGGACTTCCTTTAAAACAGAAATATGATCCTCGAAACTGCTACCAAGAACAATCAAATCGTCCAAATAACAAAAAACTTTGGGTTGCAATTCAGGACCAAAAATGGAATCCATCAACCTCTGTTGATTCTGCGCAGCATTAGTCAGGCCGAAAGGTAAAACCACAAATTGAAATAAACCTCGAGAAGCCACCGAAAAAGCAGTCTTTTCCTTCGAACTTTCAGACAAGGGAATCTGCCAAAAACTGTGCCGGAGATCAATGCTAGAAATAAACCTTGTATCTCTCAGCATGGCGAGTATGTCATCAATCCTAGGCAAAGGATAACTGTCCTTCTTGGTCAGTAAATTAAGACCTCTACTGTCTAAACAACACCTGTAGCTGCCATTCTTCTTCGGAGTCATCAGAATGGGCGAGTTCCACGGACTTTTAGAAGGTTCGATCACCCCAAGCCTAAGCATCTCATCAACTTCCTTGTTGAGGTGTCCCATCATAAAAGGCGACAAACGATACTGCCTCTTTTTAACTGGTTTGGCATCCTCAGTATCGATATCAACACATAACTTGTCAGTTCGACCCAACCTATCATTTGACGATAAATCCCTAAATAACTCTACAACACCATCCGCAACACGTTTTTGTTCTGGCGCTAAAAATGAACTAAGACCAACATCATCATCAACCTGTACCTGATCTGAATTTGAAACTAGAGAAACTGATAGATCATTGTGATCAGACAAGATATTCCATGTATTGTCTTTAAAATTTACATTTAATGAGAATTTTCTGCAAAAATCACTTCCCAAAATAAGGCCATATTTCAGTGAAGGTACTACTAAAACTTCTAAAATTTTGCAAACATTGCCTAAACACAATGGGATTTGACAAACACCTGTATTCTCTTGCTTTCTGCCGTCAGCTACTGTTACAGTACGAGGTAGTGAGTAGTCAGTTGATATTTTGTACTTGTCAAGAAGCTTAAGGCCAAGTTTGCCGATGCAGGTTTGATTAGCACCGCTGTCTAGAAGTGCAGTTACATTCTCATCATACAAGGTGACTGATATGTATGGTCTGTTGTCTAATGGTTTATTCATAAAAACGGGCGCTGTGTGTCTAAAAAAATCCCTAACTAACAACTTCCACGAATTCCAATCTTTAAGGTCAGTAGTAGGGTGCACAGAAACTCTAGAATTACTTTTACTTAAGTGACTATTTGAAAATTTACTATTAAAAAATAACCGACTATATATTTTGACTCTAGGAGTTTGATTGCGGTTCACAACAAACTCTCTAACTAGTTTTTTGGTCTACACTTAGGGCAAGAATAAACTGTCACATTATTCCAACCACACTTAAAACAAAACTTCTTAAGTGGCTCAGTGCAGTCCCTAAAAGGGTGCCCGTCCTTTTTGCAGTTATGACAGACGACAGCAACTTTATTCTCTGGCCTCGAAAAATTCCTACCAGAAGAACTAGATGTTGCACTACAAGAAGTCTCTTTAAAAATCAGATCAGTTTCCAAACAATTCGCAGCACTCGACTGCACATAACGTGATTTTGCTTGCGATGCTTCATCAATCAACTTGCATAAATCAAGAAGCTCAGTTAATGACTTAATATCCTGCAGGACTAGTGCATTCACGTACTTGGGCAAAAGATTTCTACGAACTATCTTCAACTGATCCACTAAACTTGGCTGAGTGGAAAGTCTAGAAAATAAGTTATGCATGGAAGAAACAAAAAGGTTTACAGGCTCGGACCTACCCTGAAAACGACCCTTGATTTGGTCTAATAAAATCTCGTCATAGTCTGATGGCAAGAAATCCTTCAACAAACGTGCCTCAATATCATTCCAGGACTTAAAACTATCACGGTTTGCTCTGTACCAAGTCAAAGCAGGACCCTCAAATAAATCAATGCTAGACTGAAACAGTTGATCATTTGAAACCGATCTAGCCTTAGCAAGTTCTGTTACTCGCTCTAAAAAAGCTTTCACACTAGTGCCACCTGAAAATGTGACAGACAATCTACACACTGGGGTAGAAGAAACTGCAGGTATCGAAATTGGAATGACAGTTGGCGTCTGATTAACACCAGTAGGGATAGAGACAGGAACAATTCCAGGATTTGTATACCTAGCTCCAGGCTTCATATGAGGCGATACTTTAAAAAGAAGTGTTGTATTTAACTCCAAACATTTACAAGTCCAATCGCAAACCAAATCTTGATACTCGTCTTGTTCATCAACAGGAATCTGAAAGCGTTTAATTCTGAAAAACAGTGACATCAACCGTGCTCTTAGAGATCTGCAAAGTACATCAGACTCAGTGCCATTAAAATCGATAATCAACATCTCTAGAGCTGTCAAGGTATTCTTAATAAAATCAGTTTGAATCTGAAGATTAAAATCATTATCAACAAAACTTTCAAAATCCTGTCTTCTGACCAAACTGCTAGCCAAGACCTTGCGCCGTGCTTCCAAATCCCTTTGAGACCGAGTCGACAATTTTATACACCGTAATTGTAACTCATAATTTAATTCAGCCTCAGTTAAAAGCCAGGGGTCAATCTCACCTATGATGTCACACATAATGAAACAATAAAGTCGCTTAAGCAAAAATATCAAAAAAACAAATATCCAAATAAATTAGACAGGGAATATACCCTATTCAAGGTCAAATAAACTTAGGCTCTACCTAAAAAAATGACATTATTCATGCATAAAGTAATTTCAAAGACTCATAAGGTCTAAAATACTATAGGCTTAAAAAACTTCGCAAAAGTAAAATGGTTTTAGTCGAATGTTACCCAATAAACCAAGATTGCCAAAATAATTACCAGCACTATAAGTACCTAGTACCTACTCAGTAGCAAAAGCTCAAAAACGAATGATAAGTACCTACAAGGATAATTGTAAAGAAAAAAACAAAATTTATTACGTAAAACTGAAAAGCCAAATGTATCAATATGAAATGTTATCAAAAAAATTAATAACTCAAAAGGTTTTACACACCCTGTACATATTGAAGCTCACTGGGCAAGTATACACCAAAAAAGCATAATCATTAATGCAAAAAAAAAATTAAAAATACTGAAACTGAAAAAACCCTCAGGCCCGTCACGTTGCGGTGCCACTGTAACCTCTTTAACCGTGATAGCTGGTACTTAACTAAAGTTATTTATCCTTTTTTTTTTTTTCATCATATATGGTCCACGGCTATCACTTGCCTCAGCTAGCCCAAGCTTGGGGCAATTTTGGTTGGGGTGGTCCTTTAATAGGGTTTTAGCAGGGGTACTTGCCAGTGGGTCAACAAAATGCACAGGTGCGGGCCCCAGAGGATGCTGCTAGGCAAGCTAAGCCAAATGATGTTATTTCGAGCGCCACTCACAGTTTCTTTTTAATTCTGGCCCGCCTTTAACAACAACAAATCTCTGTGAGTAGACAATGGGGTCCGCAACGGTGGCAAAACACAACACAAAATTAGATTGATAAGTTATTTAATAAAAAAAATGTAGGCAGGCACCTTCGACAGTTGTTCCATAGTTGCACTAATTAAGTAGAAATAAGAAAGTGTGGGCCTTATGTACTAATTTAAAAGGGCGTAAAAGTTGCAACTTCCTTACATTGTGCTCAATACATTCTGAATCTGAAACCGTCGGGGTGTATCACTTAAAGTGTTGAAAACTTACTGTGAAAGTATGTTATTTAAATGTAACCTAGCTGATGGCTTTATTAAGAGAAAGGGTAAGTTATATAATCACTAATTAGGTATTTTAATATTACATTCGGCTGTGTATTAATACTCAAGTTTAAAAAAATCAAATGATGTGGACTTTAAATAATGAAGGGGTACTTATCGGAGGAGGTCCTCTTGCAGTGACTGGTCCTAGTTAGGCTGGTCAGCCACGTTGATGGCTCTCAATCGGCCTCAAGTCGTGGCAATCAAAGAAAAATCCAACCTGGCCGGAAAGTCTATAGCTAGGCCTGGAAATAGGAGCTAACAATCAGCTGTAGTCAGCTACAAGCTATCGGTGTAACATATTAGCTATATCCAAGCTAGGGACATCGATCAACTACAATTAGGAACTAGGAACTGGTCATTTATGTGCCTCAAATAGGTTTTAGGGTAGAAAAATCAGAGATGGAAAGTGATTTCCGGATATTCTTACACCAAGGCAATGTTCTGGCCAGTCACAGAGAATGTATTTGACAGAGTGACGTTGGTGAAAGATTCTCCTGTCAGCCCAGAACATCCACAGATAAACAGGGAATACCATATATTTAGACCGTAACCACAGAACTGTGCCATACCTTGAAATACGTCTCGCGAAGCGAGGCAGAACCACAAAGTCGCGGATCTACGACACAATATAAAATAAACCTGAAAGTAACACGTTACATTCTTTTTAACTATTTCTCCTTTTTATGGCCCCGTATTTGCGGGCACCAGTGAAGGTAAAAGATGACTGTCAAATAAAGTTGTCATTTTGAAATGTGTGCTTTATTGTTATAAAAACTCGTACATCGAAAATATTAAAGGTGTATTTATGAGTACAAATTAATCTGAATAAAACTAAAATAAAGTATCCAATTACAAGGTTAATTATGACATTTTACATGTTTCAATATTTTACTAATTAATAGGTAGGTGCTATTAAATTGTTAGAACTTTAGGATTTAAGAAGATGTTCAAATATTCCTCCATTGACTGCTAGACAATAACCGAGGCGATCATAAAATTCTCTTCTTACATTCGCTAGTTGGTAAACTGAAATTCTATTGCATTCGGCAGAAATAGCATTTTTTAACTCGTCTAGATTTGGGTATTTTTTATCTTTGTATATCCTGCTTTTTAAATGGCCCCAGAGAAAGAAATCATTTGGCGATAAATCAGGAGACCTGGCTGGCCAATTTACTGTATGATTTAAGCCAATAACATTTCCATTAAAAGCACGGTTTAAATATTCCCGGACAGCCAGGGTACTATGTGCCGGGCAGCCATCCATTTGGTACCAAACTTCCTGATTTTCCCTGGCGGCATCATGTAAAGTAGGTAAAATATGATCTTCAAGTAGTTCCAAAAAATATTCTGCATTTAAATTTCGTGTAAGAAATAATGGCCCGATAATATTTTCTCCGAAAATCCCAGCCCATACATTAACTTTTTGTGGATATTGCGTCCTTGTTTCCACAAACCTGTGTTGGTTTTCTTTGCTCCAATATAATAATAATAATAATAATAATAATACCATTTATTTGCAGTTCAAAAGTTCACAAAAATATACATTACATAATATATATAAAAAAATATATGAAATGCAAATAGGAACTGAAAGCAATTTATAAAAGATCTAGTTCAGTCCCTAGAAACCATAAAACAACAAAATTAGATTGTTCACAATGAGAATAAATTTGTTTCCTATAAATACCCATAATTTATATAAATAATAAATAAAGAATCAAAACTTATCATAGTAGGAATGAGACAAAGGCTCAAAAAGAAACCAACTGACCAAAAAGAAAACATAATTGCATTAGTTAGAAAAGTTAATAAGGAAATTCGCGCTTCAGCCTCCTTTTAAAAATTGATGGTTTTAGAGATCTCAGAGAGGTATGTACATTGTTGTATAGCTTAAAAATAGTGTTGAAAAACTTCTTTTAAATGAAGTAGACCTATGGACAGGTGGCGATATAAGCCCCTTAAATCTTAAGTTTAGTCTGTGGACATCTGTGCGATAACCTATCTTATTTGTCAGGTATTCCGGACATTTATTGTATATAATAGTATGGAAAAGAACCAAAGAGTAAACCTTACGCCTTTCCTGCATACTAAGCCACCCTGCATCCCTCAGCTTATAGGAAACTGCATCAAACCTTCTAATGCCGTATATAAACCTTAAGCAACTTTTCTGGACTTTTTCAATCTTAGCTATGCCAGCCCTGTCCAGACATGGCCCATATACAGCATCACAAAAATTAAAGTGGCAAAGTACCAGAGAGTCGCACAGTTTTGTTTTAAGATTTTCAGACAGTATATGACGATGTGGATATAGCATTTTCAAAGATAAGTAAGCTTTTCGTAGTAGTCAGTAATCAGTGTGTTTTCTGAATCTAAGATCAGTATCCAAAATGATTCCTAAATTTTTTGCACTCGCTAAAAACTCCAATACCCGTCCGGCGATTTGCACCCTTACCATTCCTTGAACTCTGTCCTTGTGCCTTCCAAATGCCATAACTGATGACTTCTCCGGGTTTATCTGCAATCCGTGTCGCGTCGAGAATACAGTTAAATTGTGCAAATCACTCGCAATACGCCGTTCCGCCGCAAGACAGTCGTCAGGAAAAAACGAGTAGTAGAGCTGCGTATCATCCGCGTAAAAGTGAGCTGTCATATGTGCCAAACAGGAAGCAAAGTTATTTGTATATATAGTAAACAACAATGGCCCCAGTATTGAACCTTGAGGAATACCGCATCTCACTCCATCTCTCGACGACTGACCCACTGACGTCTCAACGTACTGCACGCGATCCTTAAGGTAATCGCCGATAAAACCTATTGCGCTCTCAGAAAATCCGACAAAATTTAAGATGGCTAGTAATATATATACATACTACATATATATCGATAATTTTGAACATTGAGTTCATTGTTTAAGGTAAATGTGCATTCGTCAGTGAAACAAATGTTTTTTAAAAGTTCCCTATCCATGTTTGCTTTTTCCATCATACCAAAACAAAACTCCTGTCGTCGTATTTCGTCCCTATCTCTTAGCTCTTGGTGCTTTTCATATTTGTATGAATAATATTTATGTTGTTTCAAAGCTAGTAACGCTGTGGTGTGATCTAATCCTATGTCATCCTTAAGTTTCCTTGTGCTGATCTTCCCATCATTTTCTTCCACGCACAATAAAACTTGCAAGTCCCTATCATTTCTTGCATCTCTTCTTTGTTCCTGCCTTTCTTCACATCTGCAGTTATTTATTACAGTGCCTTTTGTCTCAAATTTCTTGATAGTCCTTTCGACTGTAGATTTTGCAGGTATCGGTCTATTCGGATACAGAGCAGCAAACATGTCTGACACATTTTGATAACTATTTCCTTGATAATACCATTTAATCATCAATATTTTTTCTTTAGAAGTGTAATTCATGGCTAATATTTTCGATGTACGAGTTTTTATAACAATAAAGCACACATTTCAAAATGACAACTTTATTTGACAGTCATCTTTTACCTTGACTGGTGCCCGCAAATACGGGGCCATAAAAAGGAGAAATAGTTAAAAAGAAATCGGCGATAACCCGTAAACGGGCTCATCAAAAATATTTAAAGTTATTTTTTTGAATGTGGGTTTTAGTGCTCTTTAATAAACCTAAATAGAATTTTTCTCTAAAATAATTAGGGAAGCCAATAATTGACCCCATTTAAAATTACATGGGATTTCCTATGTCCCGCTCGACGATGCAACACCCGGTATAACATTTGCATAGAAATTAGAAATAAAACAATGTATTTTCTGTATTTGTACACAAACCTATAATTGTATATTCACCTGCTTCAGAATTGTTTTTGAGCCACTGTATATCCGTGTAACAATATTTTTACCTGCGCCATCTAACTATCACTTTTCCAAACTAACCTTATTGTAGTACTAGTCTCTTTTTACCACCTGCCTACTCCCATGCATTATTTAGTAGTTGTTACCTTCGTCCCAGAGAGGTCACTATAACCCCACCCCGATATACTGAGGAACCGACTGATCTCTGGACTTTGTTTTTTCTCCCTTCTTTTCCCCTTTTATAACAGATAACTCGTTACCCTTCATTATCGAAAGGCTAGTCCAGGGTTAGCTCGGTTTTTCATTCATTATTTTGTAAACTAGTGATTGATTTTGGATCAGTTTATTTCTGTGATTCCTACCATAGTTTCTTTGCTTATTTCACCTGTCAGTTTACTTGACATAAATTACACTTCATTTAAATTCGACAGTTCACATTTTTCTACAATTGAGCATGGTTCAGTGAAGTTTCTTTGTGTCCCCTTTTTTAATTTTTCTTCATAATGGTCTACACCTTTACTTAATAACTTCATTGACCAATGCCCTTTGTCTAGTAAGCTTTTAATTTTTACATTATTTAAGAACCGGTACCAGTTTTTTAATAAGTCATTTTCATAACCTTCACACTTTATCATGTGAAATCACATTTCCCGCCAGCAATTGTGATTGCATGAGGTTTCTTTCAGCTGAATTCCCAATTTTTCCTCTAAATAGCTCAAAGCTAACATAATAACCTCACTGACAATCACATTGTCCCAATAATCTTTATTACCTGGTTCTCTTACTTCAACGAGGGATGTGAACTTTCGAAATACTAAATTTTCTTTCTCCTCAATTCAATTTTTAATATTTTTCTACCTTCAACGTCATTACTTTATTTAATTTTATAATGTTAACCTTTTTCACCTTGAACCAAGGTCTAGATTCAGTCTCAAAAACTTATCATTTTTGAACTTCATATTTTCTAAACTGAACCACCAAGATCAATTGAGGGGCTTGGAATTGAAAGGGTATAAGTGCACTTTTTTCACATCATGAGTTAAGTACTAATTTGGAAACCTAAGGTAATATTTTATTTAGTAAAGAATGGATCCAAGTGATTTTATAATATGTGATGCCATCTATTGGCATTAAGAAAAAGGATGTTAAAATAAGCTACAGAAATTTTTGTTTTGAATGGATGCAAGTGCACTTGTATCTCTTCAATTCTAACATGTTCGTGTCAATTATTTTGCCTCGTTTTACTTATATTCTGTTCTGTACGTTTGATTGTTATTATTGATAATACAAAGAAGGCTTTAGAGTTTAGCCGCTGATGTGATTAAGAATTCTCTTACAATGCAAGAAAGCTATAGTGATGAAGGTAAGTGCTTAATTTCGTTGTTAATTATTATTAATAGTTTCAATGCATTTTCGGAAGTTTAAGGTTAATATTTGACGAGATGGTGACTAAATCTCCGCTATCGGCTACATAAGCTTTTAAAGTAAAAACTTCTGGTTTGGTGAAGCATGATCTCTTAATACGGGTACAAAGTTCAGTTAATTTTAATAGAAACATGTTTTTTAGGATCAGTGGATCCCTATGAAACCGATGAAGATCCTAACTACGAACCAGAGGAAGAAAGCGAAAGGAGCGACGATCCAAAATTGAAAGATAAGAAATCGAGAAAAGCTAAAAAGACTAAGAAGAGAGTAAGAATAGAAATGGAATGGCAGGATAAAAAAAGAAAGAGGCTTCGTGATTCTGGTAAGGAGTACGTTGGATTTAAGAAAAAGGTTCACCCGGCTCGTTCTATTAAACCTTATATTCACAGTTGTAGATATCACTGTAATGATAATATACCAGAAGAAGACAGGATACGTTTATTTAATGACTTTTATAATCTGTCATCTTACGACCTCCAAAATTCTTTCTTGTCATCGTGTATTAAGAAAAAACCAGTTTGTAGAAAAAAAGCTACAGCAAAAAGCAAAAGTTTTAGCAGTGAGATTTTCCTTTTACATAAACGAGTCTGTAAAATGTTTCTGCTAAAAACCTTTGATATCAGCAACAAAAGGTTTACCACTGTATGTGCCAAAACTAGCGGTAGTGGCATATGCGGAAAAGATAAAAGAGGATATAATCCCGGTCCAAAAATTGACTCCGAAAGAAAAAATAAAGTAAAAGAGCATATAAATTCGTTCCCCAAATATGTAAGCCACTATTCGAGGAACTCAAATTTAAACAGTCGTTATTTAGCATCAGACCTTACCCTAACTAAAATGTATACCTTGTACACTGAGTGGTGCAAAGAGCAGCAAGAGGCCCCTGTTAAATATTCTTACTACAGATTTATTTTCAATACTAAATTCAATTTAAGATTTCATCGACCGAACTCAGATACGTGCAGTAAATGTGACAGTTTTGAAAATATAATAAAACATTCTCAAGACCCCGAAAAAGTTCAAGGCGCTAAAATACAACAACAAATACATCAAAGAAAAGCTGAGAAAGCCGTCCATTGTAAAAAGAATGATGTAGAAAAACATTCCAACTCAGCAGAAATACAAGTCATTTGTTTCGACCTCCAACAAACCCTGCCTACTCCTTTATTAACCACTTCTAAAGTGTTCTATCTAAGACAGCTGTGGACTTACAATTTCTGCATCCACAACCTGACTACGGGAAAATCAGATATGTATGTATGGGATGAAACTATTTCATCCAGAGGATCACAAGATATAGGATCTTGCCTTATCCATTACATTACAAAGGTTCTTCCAGAGACTGTCACAAAGCTCATTGCTTACAGCGATTCTTGCGGTGGGCAGAATAAAAACAAGAATATTGTTAAGATGTTTATGTTTTGTGTTAAAGCCACCCGTCTACAAGAAGTACACCATAAATTTCTAGAACCTGGGCACACTTTTATGGAGTGCGATAGGGATTTTGGGCTGATTGAAAAGGTGAAACGAAAAATCCCTCAAGTTTTCATTCCGGAGCATTGGATAAAAGTTATACAATCATCCTGTAAAAAATTTACAGTTCACGCCATGACTCAAAAAGATTTTTACTCATTTCAGACGCTAAACGATGCAATTTCAGATCCTAAAAAAGACACTACCAAGTCGATCTTGAAATGGAGGCAGATACAGTATTTCAAATTTGAAAAGTCTGCCGAGACATATTCGTTTTTTTCTAAAACGACCTTGGAAGAAGAATTTCCTTTCAACAAATGTGTTTGTCCCTACAAAATTAGCGGTCGTCCTAACTTTAAATTGGAAGAAATCTTTAAACATAATTTAAATCAAGAGAAACTTAAAATAAATAAGTTGAAATGGGACAATCTAATATCTCTTTTGGACTACATCCCCCCACTCTATCACAACTTCTACCGAAATCTCCCTCACGACGTCCAAAAGAATAAAAAAGCAATCGAGAAAACAATAGGTAATGTTGGACAAGGAAACGATGTTACTTTAGAGCCGTCTGGATCATGCACTCCATCCGCTTCATCCATTCTAGTTCAAGAACAAGAGCCAGATGATGACGTCATTGAATCTGACTACGAAAATTAATAATCCTGTAATTTTTTTTAATAAAAATAACTTACCTTTCCGAATGTTTTCATTTCATATTTTTCCAGATTAATAAAGTAAATTAAAATTGAAAGGGTATAAGTGTATTTTTCTAATATTTTTGCGTTTTTGACAGATGTTTGACAGATTGCATATATCTACATAAATATATACATTTTTAGAGTCATTATCTGTCCGACTAACGACCAGAAGTCGGGCAGTAGGTCTTTGGGAATTTTTAAACTGCACTTAACTTTAGACCTCAATATCTCAATAATTAAAACACTGTAGTTATACCCTTTCAATTCCAAACCCCTCAATTGCTGGTAAGTACCTTTTCTCCTCTCTTTATGTATAGTACATAGCGAAATTTCTTTTAGTATCCCTGAAGATGGACATTTAAGTGTCCGAAACATGTCGGATAACGATCTTAATAATAAAAATATGTGGAGGTAGACTGAAGTCGTTTTATTTGATTATATCAACTCCACTGAAAGAATGGACTACTTTTTCAAGTTTAAAAGAGTTTTGCACCGAACTGTGCAGTAAAAATTATGCAGATTGTGCCGAGAAGAGTACACAGGCAATATCACCGTTAAGTTATCAGGGGAAAAAGAGTTTTAGATCACTTTCGCAAACCTCAAAAGAACCTAATACAACTGAATCCGAATGTAGTGTGCAAGGTAAAGATAATATTACACACAGCAATACTAGAGGCACTATTGATACGGAGGCTGATATCTTAAAAACAGTTTTAACCAAAGCAAAACCTTGGACAGAAGATTTTTTAACGAAAAACTTTTTAGACAATCGAACTACTTTAAACAAACATTTAGAAGAGGCAAAAAATATTAGTATTGCGCCTTGTAGTAAGAGTTCGGTCTTAATAACGTGATTTTTATGTGATAATAAAACTAAAGTTTTTAAGACAAGTACTGGCACATGGCTTTTATCCAATTATCACAGACATTTTAAAAGTCATCTGGATCAACTAAAGCAACAACAGACTAAAAATAACAGTCCAAAAAGATACTCAATAGTGGCATTTTCGAAGAAGGCTTCCGATAAAGAAAATATTACTTCCGGTCACGGATGTATTACTTCCGAGACTACTTCGGACAGGGAAAATGCACGAGAATATCCGAGGGAATATCATACTCAAAATAAGCAAAATATTCCTCACAAAAAACGGGAATGGGACTATTCAGCGCAGCCTTTTCAGCGCCGCCGTTTCAGCGCCGCCGTTTCATCGCTAGGACATTTCAGCGCCGGCCCATTTCAGCGCTAAATTATTTCTCAAAATATTTAGTAGTTTTATTTAATAAATTTTATTTATTAAACAAATTTTAGTTATTGTTTTGGTACCACTCCAGTTTATCGGCTTATGCGAAAAATGGCGTAAATTGAAAAGCGTTTCTTGCAATATGTATCACGCACTTTCTAAACGACAAATCCGCGAGCGGAAAACCATTTTTTTAATTGTAAATATAAAAAAAACGTGAAAATAGGGTACCCGCTTGTGACAAAAAAGAAAAAAAATGAAAAACCTTTGTTGATTTATGTAGCATATACTGAATTGGAACCAAGAAGGTGGATTAGATGCCGTGTTAGCGCCTGTTTAACCAATATAAGTCTATAAAATTATTACAATTTTTGTCGAGTGACTAACAGCTAGAGAAACATAACCTCACTTGTCACTCTCACTGTGCTTTTCGGTCGACTATTTTCACATTTTTTTTATATTTTCAATTAAAAAAATGGTTTTCCGCTCGCGGATTTGTCGTTTAGAAAGTACGTGCTACATATTGCAAGAAACATTTTACGTCATTTTTCGCATAAGCCGATAAACTGGAATATTACCATTGTTTTTTTTTTTAGTTTGTATTACCAATATTTTATCTATTTTTAATTTTATTTAATAAATTCTATTTAGATCATTTTTATTATAAATATTTAATAATAAAATTTTGAGAAATAATTTAGCAAAAACAAATTTTAGTTATTGTTTTTTTTTTTAGTTTGTATTACCAATATTTTATCTATTTTTAATTTTATTTAATAAATTCTATTTAGATCATTTTTATTATAAATATTTAATAATAAAATTTTGAGAAATAATTTAGCGCTGAAATGGGCCGGCGCTGAAATGTCCTAGCGATGAAATGGCGGCGCTGAAACGGCGGCGCTGAAACGGCGGCGCTGAATCGGCGGCGCTGAATAGTCCTAGACCCCAAAAAACTTCGTATTAATCGAGATATTAATATATTACAAAATATTTCCCTACCTCCTAGATAGTAATGAATCGAATCAGTTACCCACTTACGGTGTAGACTCGGACGAGGACTCCGATATAAATATGGATCCGGATATGGAGGTTAATTTAGTCGAGAAAAATAATTCAAACCGTAATAGCATTACCGTAGATCATAAATCAATTCAAGTACCGAGTCAAGAACCATGTAACGAAAATACATTTCCCGAAGATCTTCAAATAATTAATAAAGAAGATTTAATAGGAAAAAGAGATATCAAGAAACGGAATTTAAAATTAATTGTGGAAAATTATATTGATACTGACAATTTGAAGAACAGTTCAAATTTGAATAGTACGCCTCTCGGTACGCCTACTATCAATGGCTTTGGTCAATATAACATCGAATCATCTCAACATTTTTTATCAGGCAGGGTTACTAAATTAGGGGACAGTAATACCTCGAGTAATACCTGCCCTGAAACTTCTACCCAACTATCTCTTCTTCGCCATCACATTCTAGATGGTCCAATCCTTTTTATAGCCGTTGCCAGCGGCAATTGAGAAAACGAGAATCTATCTCATGTAATTATCATCAAATCACTGAGTTCTTTCCTATAGTAGATAAACTACAAGAAGAATTTTCTAAAGTAATAGTCTCAAATCCTGAAATGCAAGCATCATTAGCACACCTAAAAGTCGATTTTACAAATGTTGCAAACACATCACATTTACATACTGCATACACAAAACTTTAATAAACAACACAAAATCGTGCGAATATAAAGGAAATCGGTACGAGAAAGATTTTAAAAATTTAGACGCATAATTAAACAACTTATTATATTATTTAAACTTTGACGGCTCAATTCCTATGTTTAATAAAGTAAATATTCAAGTCAAATTGAAAATTTGCAAAAATCAGTTACTTACTTTAGGTTATATATTATTGCTAACATTTTATGTATTTTTTTTTAGATCCATTAATCCATTCCAACAATATTCCAGATGAATCCAATAATATCCCAGATGAAATTTTGGAAGATTCCGGCGATGAAAATCTAAATTTATTGAAAGAAAATATGTACTCATCATCAGGAACGCTTCAAATTAAAGATTTTTCATCAAAGCAAGACTCAGATCAAGGTGTACCAGAAAATTTGGCATTCTTAAAAATAATTTTAAATTCGGGAAAGTCAATGCTTGTTAAGAAATCTACATTACGTTGGCTTTATCAGTCGTCAATAACTAAGTTAAACACCAATCGAATTATGAGAGTAAGAGGAACTGAGATTCGAACCGACCGATTTTTAAGAACTCCTGAATCTCTTATTCCAAAAATAAAGGATATGAACAGAGCAGCAAGAAAACGACGTATTGAAAGTAGTAGTTCAGATGAAGATAGTTCCGAAGATATTTCGTTTAAAGATTCAAGCTCCTTAGAGGACTTTAACATCGAAGATAACCGTGATGATAACAATGAAGTGGATAGAATTGACTTAAATATAGAAAAATATTATGAAGATTTAGAAAGGCATATGTGGCCTAAAAAGGAGGATATTCGAGAAGTAGAAAAGCAATTTATTTTCTATGGACCTATCCAATTATTAGGAAATAAAACATTTACAATCCGAAGAGCTGAGAAACTAAAAATTAATACAATATTTAAAAACATGAAGAAATGCAAATAAAAAATTCGAAAAACTTTTTTCTCGTTTTAAGCTATTTTTGAATTTTTTTTCTTGTTCATTTGTTCATGTCTGTAGCCACACTATAATAAATCACATAAAAAAAAACTAGAACTCATCATATGAGAAAATAATAAAGGCTTTTCAATCCTTAAAAATCAGTTGTTTTCTATTAAAATAGTATACAACATGACCTGTTTGTTAAGCGCAGACACAGGGTCACAACCCTCTAGAACAGTCACTTTTGACAGGACGAAAACCTATCCCAAAAAATAATATTCGCTGAATTCATCCGATTTTAAAACAAATAAAATCTTTCGATCGCGATAAATCTCATTTTAATCACTTAAATCTTTCTTAAATCACTTAAATCTCTTAAATCGTCTTATAAATCACTTAAATCGCAATTTAAATCGCTTAAATCGGCTTTTAAATCTAAATCTGTATTAAATCACCTAAAATCAATGTAACTTCAAATTTAAATCACTTGCTATCATCAATCCTTATTTAAATCATATTAAATCAGTTAAAATCATTGCTGATTTAAAATCTGTGTACACCTTTTTTGGGAGTTAGCAGCCCCTCGAAAAAATGTAAACTTTTTGGAAGGTGATAAAGATAAATGTCATACCTGCGAATGATGTTGATGCTTCCACTGAAGGCTCAATACAAGCTCTTTTTGGCTGACTCGGTTGACTCTCATCGACACTTGAAACATCTACAAGTTAACATTATTTTAAATATAAAACAAAAAAGTAATACAAAATAAGGTCTTTTATATTTGTGACTCCATAATATGTTCAACCTTTCATAAGACACTCGGAACCAAAAAATAACTGTATAAATGAAGTATATTGTGGTAATAGTAAGCCTTTTATTTTATCAATTTACCTGGTATTGCGTGTAAAAATAATGTGGGTTGGGCCCTATCAAACAAACGTGGTCGTACACCACCTTTGGATATAAACGAGGATATACACTTTTTATTCAAAGTGTTTATCACGTAGCAGATAATTTTTGTTGACTTTATTTGAATTCATGCCTAGTAAATCTTCCCTGTTGCAAGCTTTCAGCCAGATTTTAGCTCTAAAATATAAATTAAATTATTCCTAAAAACAAATAACAACAAGGAGACAAACTGTTTATTTTAGCAGCGATAAAATTATTCTGCATTTATATTTCTGAGGATTTATCCACCGTTTTTACAGCTATTAAATTAAATTTAAAACATACCTTTCTGGGTCTTTAGGAAAAGCAAGAAAACTGGTTCCAATATCACTTTGGGCAGGGCAAGGGCGATAAGCACATCTGCTCCTTTTTTTTTGGGAATCCATCGAAAATCAGCAAAAGTTCGACACAAACACTTCAAACCACCTTCAAACACTTAAACGCACGATAAAAACCAATAAATTACAAAAACTAAACAAACTACAATCCACATAAGCTTTGTTTACCTTTCTGACTGACTTATTTGTCACTAGTGGTGTAGCAAACCATATGTATTCGTTACTAAGTAACGAGTAGTCTGTTAGATACGAAGTACCGATTCGTTACTGCCACTGTTGCCCCGCATCCCGCATCTTTCGTATCACAAGCAAAGTTGACTGAATACTATAAGTTGCCGCACTCCCTAAAATGCCGCCGATTGACCGTTGCTACCTAACGTATTCCCCGTCTAAACCGCAGTCGTTTGGCAGTAGGTGACCTTTGATCGAGACGGTACACCGTGACTCGAGACGTTCGTATTAGAGCAGTAAACGGATTTTACGCGTGCAATACGAGGTGGTCCAAATAAAAATAGATTTCAAAAGTATTTCTTGTAATGTCTGCTACGTACTGTGTTGTGGAAGGTTGTCTGTGGCGGTACATGCAAAATATTATTTTTTAATTTATCAAGAAAATATTTTGTCATCACCTGGTCAAGCGGTCTACGTGCCCGAGAAAGGGCAATAAAAGAGTCATTGCATCTTGACCGTCCGTACTGCCGCCATAACCCACCAAGCCGGAGACGAGGGCAAATAAACCAAACAAATGGACAGACAATAAGCTGGTCGCCCATAAAGGTTTTATTGCCGACGTTCTTGGGACTTTCCAAAAGGCAGCGCAAAGGGAAAAAGGATAGTTCGTCTCAACTAGCCACGATATACGCACGGCACTTTTGAGACACGCTTACGTTTTTTGTAAATTTGTAATCTTTGTAAATACAGTTTAAGTGTACATATAAACGTGGACTATTTCATTTCATTAAACACCATACCCGAACATTCCCCCAAATTGGTGACCCCGATAAAAAAAAGGTGGAGTGCTTCGAGTTTTTTTTAAGTGTTTAGTGTTGCAAGTGATAGTAAAAGCAACATGGAGAACGAGCCAGAAGTGGAGCAAATATGCGTTGCGGCACGCGTCAAATTACCGAAATTCTGGCCACAAAAAATTAACTTATGGTTTCGTCGAGTGGAAGCCCAGTTCCAGTTAAGTAAAATTGTGAAGGACGATACAAAATTCACACACATCGTTTGTGAATTAGATGATAAGTACTTGGAAGAGGTCGAGGACATTGTGGAAAATCCTCCCGAAAAGGATAAGTACGAAACAATAAAAAGTGCGCTTATCAAAAGACTGACCGATTCCGACGCAACGCGGACACGGAAGTTGCTAGAAACGGAAGAGATCGGCGATCGCACACCTTCGCAATACTGGCGACACCTTAAACAACTCGCGGGTGATTCCGTTACAGAACAATTCCTAATCGATTTATGGAAAAGCCGACTTCCTACGAAGACTCAGGAAATTTTATCTGTGACGGAAGATAAAAAATGTGAAAAGCTGACGGCCATAGCTGATCGCATTCACGACGTGTCAGTGGAAAATCCGAGAATCGCGGTTGTGACAGAGCCACAGGCAGACCAGCTAAAAGCTCTTATCGAAAAAGTGGAGAGTTTGCAGCTGCAAATTAGTGCTATCGCGACAAATTCAAATTCGCGGTCGCGAAACAGGTCTCGCTCCCGCGCACACGGCGACAGGCGCGACCGTAGCCAGCCCAAAAAACAACATGACTTGTGCTGGTATCACTTTAAATTTGGTGAAAAAGCGACGCAGTGCAGGCAACCGTGCAATTACGAGAAGCCAAAAAACTAAGTGACCCGTTTGTATGCGCGGCTGAATACGACGGTGTTTTAAAAAGCCGCATTTTCGTGACGGACAAAAAATCAAAAATGCAATTTTTAATAGACACCGGTGCAGATTTGTGTGTGTATCCGCGAAGCAAAGTGCGCGGAAAACTAAAAAAGTGCGAGTACGAACTTTTCGCAGCCAACAAAACTCGCATCTCCACGTATGGTACTGTAGCATTTAATCTAGACTTTGCGATGCGGCGTGATTTTGCCTGGCGCTTCGTCATCGCGGACGTCGATATGCCGATTATAGGAATGGACTTCTTATCATTCTATAATCTACTCGTCGATCCGCGTAATAAGAAAATTGTCGACGCTACGACAAAATGTAGTGCCATCGGACGTGCAGTGAATGACGATGTTTTATCAATAAAAACAATTGTTGGTGAAACGAAATACCATAAATTACTCTCAGAGTATCCCGATTTGACAAGACCTGCGGTATTTAAAAAAGAAAGTGTCAAACACAGCACAGAACACCATATAAAAACTACGCCCGGATCTCCTGTGTATTGTCGACCGCGCAGGCTTGCGCCCGACAGGCTGAAGGCTGCCAGAACGGAATTTGACTTGCTACTTCGGCAAGGAATCATCCGTCCATCGAAAAGTCCTTGGGCGTCGCCGTTGCACATCGTCCCAAAGAAGGATGGAAGTTTACGGCCCTGCGGAGATTACCGTGCACTTAACGCCCGGACTATTCCTGACAGGTATACACCGCCACACATCGAAGACTTTACACAGCAGTTGCATGGTAAAAAGGTTTTTTCTAAATTAGATTTAGTACAAGCGTATAATCAAATTCCTGTTGCGCACGATTCTATCGAAAAAACTGCTATAATTACCCCGTTTGGCTTATTCGAATTTGTTTTCACTCCGTTTGGTTTACGAAATGCTTCTCAAACGTGCCAAAGATTTATTGACAGCATAACGCGAGATTTAGACTTTGCCTATAACTTTATCGATGACATTTTTATTGCATCCGATGATGAAGAACAGCATTATCGGCATTTAAAAATATTTTTTGAACGGTTAAGCCAATACGGTGTAGTTATTAATCCGGCAAAATGCGTTTTTGGTGTAAGTGAGATAGAATTTTTAGGTTATCAGGTCGATTGTAATGGCATCAAGCCGTTAGCTCATCGTGTCGAGGCCATAAAAAATTTTGCAAAACCACATACCATTAAACAGTTGCGACGTTTTTTAGGCATGATAAATTTTTATCGGCGTTTTATTTCTAATGCCGCGAAACTCATGCAACCTCTCCACGACCTGCTTAAGGGCGCGAAAAGCGGCAATACTCCGGTACCGTGGACTGACGCCGGTGAAAAAGCTTTTCTTGATATTAAAATTAACTTAGCGAATGCCACTTTATTAGCTCATCCAGCTGCCGGCGCACCAATAAATATTACGGTAGATGCTTCCGATTTTGCATGTGGCGCCGTTTTACAGCAATGGGTTGATAATAGCTGGCAACCATTAGCATTTTTTACAAAGGCTTTTTCAACTGCGCAGCAAAAATACAGCGCATATGATCGCGAATTACTAGCTATATATCTCGCGGTCAAACGTTTTAGACACTCAGTAGAAGCTCGCGAATTTTTTGTTTACACTGACCATAAACCAATCACGTTCGCTTTTAATCAAAAACTGGAAAAATGCTCACCGCGGCAGTTTCGATATCTTGATTATATCGGTCAATTCACTACAGATATTCGACATATTAAAGGTGTCGATAATCATGTGGCTGATGCACTTTCGAGAATAGAAACAATTACGCGAGCGCCCGATTATATAACGATTGAATGTGAACAAAAAAAAGACGCAAGTTTGAGAGACATTTTAAATTCGACTTCTCTCAAACTAAAAAAAATTCATTTTCCGGAATTTAAAATAAATTTATACTGTGACACGACGAATGATACTGTACGACCATATATCCCCGCAACATTGCGTAAAATTATTTTTGATTCATTGCACGGACTGTCTCACCCCGGAGTTCGCGCAACTCAAAAATTAGTCGCGCAACGCTTTATATGGCCCTCTATCAACAAAGATTGTCGCGAATGGGCGCGACATTGTATCGCGTGTCAAAAATCAAAAGTCACGAGACACGTCTCAAGCTCCGTAAAGGATTTTATAAGCCCAAGCGGTAGATTTGAGCACGTGCATATTGATCTTGTAGGACCTTTGCCGATATCTCAAGGCTATAAATACTGTTTGACGTGCATTGATCGATTTTCGCGATGGCCAGAAGCCACTCCGCTAGCTGAAATCGATGCTGAAACGGTCGCGAAAGCGTTTTTAAATATTTGGATCTCTCGTTTTGGCGTACCTTTACGCGTAACTACCGACCAAGGCCGCCAATTCGAATCTCGATTATTTAGCGAATTCACGCGTTTGATAGGAATTTCGCATTTAAGAACGACCGCGTATCATCCGCAGGCAAACGGTATGGTGGAGAGATTGCATCGGCAACTCAAAGGCGCTATTATATGCCACGATAATGACAATTGGGTCGACATGCTTCCAGTTATTTTATAAAGGCCCTTGTACACGTTTGGCCAACTAGTTGGGCCAATGAGTTGGGCCAACGTGTACAGCACCACTTGGCGTAACTTTGTGATTGGCGACCAGCGTTGGTCTACAAACCGAATGTTGTCGGTTTTTCGTCCACACATCAAAGGATCTTGGCGCGACCTGCCAAACAGGGTTCACACGTTGGTCATTGAGTTGTCTCTGTTTGCCAGTTCGTGTAGTACTGTTTTCTATTTTTGCGGCGTAAACAGTCTATTTACAATGGCGGTTTGGAATGGTGAAGAAGTTTTAAAGTTTATAGATTTGTACCAAAATGAACCAATAATATGGAATCCTAAACATGAACAACATAAAAGTAAGAACAAAGTAAGTAACTTGCTTTAATTTCTGAATATGGCTCAAATGATGCCATGAAATGAAAAACAAATAAAATACTTATTTAAAAATTAAAGTTTATATCGGCCAGCAATAAAAGAAATGTTATAATATTTTTGTATTCTGTTATTTTCTATTTTAGATTAATGATGCTTGGAATCGTATAGCTGATAATTTGCATGTACCTATAAATGAAGTAAAAAAGAAAAAAGAATCGCTAATGGCTACCTTCAGATTGCATCATAAAAAGCAAAAGCAGTCCATAAAATCAGGCATGGGTGGGGATGAGCTTTACAATCCCATTTGGCCATTTTACGAGCCTTTGTATAACTTTTTAAAGGATGTGTATGAGTGCCGCAGCCTAATTAACACCGAGGATAGTAATGTTAGTAAAACAACATTTTTATTTTACACAAAGTTTAATTATCTACGATTTCTATAAAAAATAGTTCATAAAATTCAATCGTATGTCTGTCGCAATACGCTTGGCTCTACGAGGTAAAGTCAATAATGGCAAAAAAGCATTTTCTTCATTATTTCTCCATACCCCTGGCCGAATCATTTCTCCGTTAGCATTATAAGTATCAAATGAGCCTTGGGGTGTATAATTATCCCGAGAAGTGTTACTGTTTCTCAAAAGATTATGTAGATAAAGACAAGTCATCGAAACAATGGAGGCTCTCGTGGGATCTAGAGGTATGTGTCTTTGAAATATTCTGAATTTGGCAGACAGTATACCAAAAGTATTTTCTACTTTTACCCGAGAACGGGACAATTCTTGATTAAATATTCTTTCCGGAGACCCTAGTGCGTAATGACCTGGAAAAGGTTTCATTATATGGCTACTGAGAGCGAATGCGCCATCGCTTAAAAATACGTAAGGCATATCATTATCGCTATTAGGTAGTGGACTAGGAAGGGGTAAATTCAAACTGTTAGATAATAGTTTTCGGCATAAAACACTTTGATTAAATACTCCGCCATCACTTATTCTACCTTGAGAGCCTACATCGGCAAACATAAAACAGTAATTACTGTCCACCACTGCTAGTAGAACGATGCTGAAAGTTCCTTTATAGTTGATATATTCCGATCCTGAATGCGACGGTGCCTGTATAGTTATGTGCTTCCCATCAATAGCTCCAAGGCAATGGGGGAAGCTAAACTCCTGTGACTTGGAAATCCATCCTTCTGCAGTTTCAGGCATCTGAAATAAAATAAAAATAAATGAATAATATAATAATAATAATAATAAAATAACAAGATAAGATAACAATAAACTAAGGTTTTTCTGTTACAGGCCTCGCAATCGACATATAATGAAGAGCAAACAAGCACGGATACAGAATTAAACTCCCCTGTACCTGAAACCAGCAGTCACTCCGAAATTGCACCTGGGACTAGCAGCGGTTCCGAAAGTAATAAAATAAAAGTCCCGGTTCTTAAACGCCGTGCGAAAGACCCGCCAGAATTAGCAGAGGCCGGTAGGGAAATGTCAAATCTTTTTCCACACTAAACAAAGTACTTAAAAACACTGCAACACAAGATGATGAATGCGAATTGTACGGCAGACTCCTTGCAACAAAATTGAAAAAATTTCCTGAGAATGAACGAGAAGAAATTATGTTGGAAATAGACAACATGATAATAAACAGACGTCGAAACAAGCAAACTACTCACAATAATTGGTACCCTTATACCACTCGTCCAGGCTCTTCAATAAGTTCGGCTCAATCTGAATGGTCATACACATCCCCTTCACCACACAGCCGTCCTCCATCAGCAGACGTAAACTGTTCAACTTATACCCCTTATAAAGCACCAACTCAACGGGTTCAAATACTTTCCAATGAGATAGCACCTGTCCAAATTATTCAATCAGGTCCATCATCAAATATACAGCCACAGTCTGAAGAAACGTACAATGATTCTTTGCAATCTCAGTCAGGCCAGTTTTCAAATATTCTATATGAGGCATATAACAATGCATAAAAAAATTAAAGACAAAATTTATGTATCTGTTAATAAATGAATGGATAACAAATATGAATAGTTTTATTTACCTACCCTAATCATATCTTTCAGGACTTCATTCAGTGCCAAACAGTTACAATTATTATGCGTGAGATAAGTGGACTTGATATTTTAAACAGATAGTGTAAACTTCTGAAGCTATCTCCAGTAGCTAAAAATCTTAACGTCAATGCAAGTCGTATTTTTACTGGTATAGCTTCTCTCCAGTCAGTGTCTTGTTTTGCAACCATTGGAGAAATTTGTTGTAGAAGATTCTCAAAATCGGCATATGACATCCGAATGAAATTATCAAACTCCCCAGATGGTTCTGCAAGAAGCTCAGCAAGTTGGTTGTTCATAGTCTCCCTAAAATAAACAATTTTAAAAAAATACAACAAATATTTTTACATGCTACGATCCAGATACACCTCTTTCCCTTCATTCGCTCTCATAATTGGGTTCATGTTCATATTGTAAAAGTCAACATATGCAAACTGGATGTCTTTTTATAATTACCTTGTCCTGTTTCGATGAATACTCAGCATCCAGCACCTTCTTTTACGCCATTTTTTTTTTAATCACTTTCGTTTGGTGCACCTTTCTATAAAAATTGAAAGCGCTGTACAAATAAATTGCCGCGGCTGCGATAGTCTCCACATCCATAATTACAGAACACCCACCACGAAATCTATACTCGTCAAATGGCCAATGCAGACTGAGTAACTCCACCAACGTGTAATCACTGTTCTTATAGGGCCAACTTATTGGGCCAACTCTTTGGCCCAACTAGTTGGCCAAACGTGTACAAGGGCCTTAAGGCATTCGCGCATCGTTAAAAGAAGATTTAGGCGCGACCGCTGCGGACATGGTATTTGGCTCTCCCTTGCGTTTACCTGGCGAATTTTTCGGCGAATCAAGCAAAACAATTGATGCTTCCGAATTCGCGAAACAGCTTCGTCAGCACATGCAAGAAGTTAAACCGACGCCTGGTACGCGACATGGTTTTCATAAAATTTTTATTTTTAAAGAATTAAAAACTTGTGAATTTATATTTTTACGCCACGACGCCTCAAAAGGATGTTTACAACCTCCATACGATGGACCCTACAAAGTTATTGAGCGAGGCGACAAAAACTTTATTATAGACATATTTGGCAAAAATGTAAAAGTGTCAGTCGATCGATTAAAACCAGCTTTTGTCCTTCGCGAGGCAGATGACCAACTATCGATTGAACCTTCCCATAATGTTAAACCCAATAATGTCAATGATTTACCATCGGTAAACAATAACAATAAATTTCACACAACTCGAACAGGTAGAAAGGTAAAATTCCCAGATCGTTTGCAGGCTGGATTTGCATAATTAAGCAACTAAGAGTGCACATATACTAAGTAGGTACTTATAATTAACTTTTATATACAGCAACTAATTTTGGTATACTTTGCGAATTAGTCAATATTATTATTTCTTTAGTATATTGTATAGGTATATTACTTCCATGTATATAATGTTGCTATTTAAAATACTAGTTTTTAAGGCATAATGTACAAATAAATGTTAGAATTATGTAATTGTTCTGCTAAAATAGCCTAAGATGAAGTACTACATTCTCTTCTCGTTTTTTTTTTACTCTTTGCGTTGTCACTGGTAAGGGGGTAATGTGGCGGTACATGCAAAATATTATTTTTTAATTTATCAAGAAAATATTTTGTCATCACCTGGTCAAGCGGTCTACGTGCCCGAGAAAGGGCAATAAAAGAGTCATTGCATCTTGACCGTCCGTACTGCCGCCATAACCCACCAAGCCGGAGACGAGGGCAAATAAACCAAACAAATGGACAGACAATAAGCTGGTCGCCCATAAAGGTTTTATTGCCGACGTTCTTGGGACTTTCCAAAAGGCAGCGCAAAGGGAAAAAGGATAGTTCGTCTCAACTAGCCACGATATACGCACGGCACTTTTGAGACACGCTTACGTTTTTTGTAAATTTGTAATCTTTGTAAATACAGTTTAAGTGTACATATAAACGTGGACTATTTCATTTCATTAAACACCATACCCGAACATTCCCCCAAACTAGTAAACTAGGTGGAGAACTATCTTTTTTTCGGTGTCCACTAGACGAAGCCAGGTACGAATTAAAATTAACTTTTGGCAAAAGCAATAACACTTTCCCAATTTATGCAGATAATTTAATTATGTTTACCTACTTTAGATTATAATTAGATTATGTTATGGCAAATTATTCGTTAAAATTTCCTGTGTTCAATGTTGTACTTTGTAGGTGTAAAGCTTGGAAAAATATCCTGAAATTCACAGGCACCCATAAATATGCCAATATAACATTGGAGCAAAGTCATACCCGAATAAGGGTTTGTTGCTTACATTTTAGTGAAGATAGCTTTGCAAACAATACTCGAAATCGTCTATTAAAATTTGCGGTTCCTTCTTTAAGACTAGGCTCTAGTTGCGTTCTCAAAGGTAAGTTTATTCATTAATTATTATGTTTTTTTTTTCTAATTTATACTTACCAAAGTGATACAGGGTGTTACTTAGAATATGGATAGAAGTTTTTATATATTTTTTTAGACATAATCAAAGATCAGGATGCAAGAAAAAAAGATGAATGCATACAGACTGAAAGTGAAACCATAGACGTGGGATGCCAGTCAGAATGTGTAAACCATAAAGGTACTATAACAATAATTATTTAACTATAAAAATGTTAATAAAGGAAAAGATTAATCGGCAATCAGATAATTTTTTTAAAAATTGAAAAAGTTTTATGCCTCCGCCGGGATTCGAACCCGGGATATCCTGTTTTCCCACATTACTCTAACACCCTCCCCCCAGTTACAGTCGCCGAAGACTGTATCTGGTATAATACTAGCCAAACATTGAATAAGTTATATGCTGAAGTCGTTGAATAAACTCGAGAGCCTCCGTGGCCTAGTTGGTAAGGCCACTGCCGCGAAAACATGAGATCCCGTGTTCGAATCCCGGCGGAGGCATATAACTATTTCAATTTTTAAAAAATTGTCTGATAGCCGATTAATCTTTTCCTTATTGCATTTACGGTTTTATGTTTCTAGTTCATAGAGGCCACTATAAAAGTGTTTATCAAAGAGGGTTTTTGATATTTCCATTAGTATCTGACTATCCAATACAATGTATCCGATACTCACCTAAAAGTATCAGCTACTTTTGAAAGCATCGATTACAACATGACTATATCGCAGTGACCTTTCACGTAAAATGGGCTTATAGAACTGTTTTTCAGATCAAACTACACAAACAGCAGCGCAACTTTCAGCAAGGACTCCAAGAAAAGTCATGATGGGAGACAGGATAAAATCATTGGAGAAAGAAGCTCGTGATTGTAGAAAAGCGATTAACTTTGAAACAACCTTGGAAGACGTGTTGAAGTTTTGCGAGAAGAACTATCCAGAGCCGTCTTATAAGCTTTTCAAAGCCCAGTTTTCTTTACTTAATAAGGCACCAAAAGGATCACGGTATACAGATGAGTTTAAACAGTTCGCTTTAAGCGTTTATTTTCTAGGTCCAAAAGCATATAAAAAAATGTCTCGTGTGTGTCGATTCCCGTCGAAAGCCACTCTTGAGCGATTTACTAAACGATGGATGGTGAATCCTGGTTTTAACGATTTTTTGTTCCGTATAACAGAATTTCGAGTTCGGCTTCTAAAAGATAAGGAGAAAGACTGTGTGCTCTGCATTGATGAAATATCTTTGAAATCAAATCTTTTTTACGATATTTCTAAAGACAAAATTATTGGGTTCCAAGCTTCTAACAGCGAGCACACATCATCCATTGCCAGCAGTGCATTAGTGGTAATGGCCTCAGGAATAGCGAGTAGCTGGAAGCAGCCTATCGCATATTTTTTTTATAGAACGTCGGCACCTTCCAACGATATCAAAGATATTTTATACGAAAGTGTCCGTAAGATAAACGCTACTGGATTGAATGTGTTAGGTGTTGTCTCAGATCAAGGACCCAACTTCCTTAAATTAGTGAAAACTGAGTTACACTTGTCAGTGGATAATCCTTACTTCTTTGTCGATGATCGCAAACTTGTAAATCTATTCGACGTACCTCACCTACTGAAATCAACACGCAACAATTTTTTTTTCCTATATTTTCAAACTAGATGATGGCG
Source organism: Polydrusus tereticollis (assembly GCA_963920685.1). Lineage (NCBI taxonomy): Eukaryota > Metazoa > Arthropoda > Insecta > Coleoptera > Curculionidae > Polydrusus > Polydrusus tereticollis. The sequence continues at coordinate 86,590,105 of OY987332.1, forward strand.
AGACACGAAAACATTATCTAGAAACACTGTTTAATGTTGATAAAACTAAACAATTTAGACTTGCTCCTAAGCTAACCAATGACCATATTTATCCTAATAATTTTAAAAAAATGAAGGTGAAATTAGCGTCGCAAGTGTTTAGTCACTCCGTAGCAGTTGCCATGCATACCTATATTGAATTTAATGTTCTCCCAAAGGAAGCTCGTGTAACGGCAAATTTCATTAAGAAAATGAATGATCTTTTTGATATTCTAAATTCTAGTAACCTAGGAAGTTTCCAAGCATTTATGGGAACTGAAAAGCAATTTAAAATGTTGAAAGAAATTGACAGTCTCTTTGAACGTCTTAAAGTATCTAGTTTTGACGGAAAGGACGTAACAAAACAGTTAAAATTTATTTTCGGGTGGAGAATTACCATAAAATCAATACTCGTTTTATGGGAAGATTTAAAACAAAAAGGGTACAAATATCTATTTACACGGCACCTTAATCAGGACCCTCTAGAAAATTTTTTTGGACAAATACGAAACTGTTGCGGTAACAATAAAAACCCTACTCCTGTACAGTTCTCCAGGGCATTTAAGAAAATATTTGCTATGAGATTTTTTGATCAAACTGAGGGATCAAACTGCATGGAAGATGTGAATGAAGTTCTCCTGCATTTAGATCAGAATTTAAACGCTAGTTATAATGAACTCCTATACGTGCCACCCCCCATAAACAAGCCACTTAAAGTTTTCACAAACGATTACTCTAATCTACAAAGTCCAGAAGGAAATGGTTTGGTATATGTTGCAGGATATTTATTAAAAAAGTGCTTAATTCAACATTCTTGCGAAATTTGTACTGAATTTACAAGCTCAACTAATCTGGTGAATGATGAAACAATTTTTTGTAAGCTTAAGGCCTATACCACTTCTAAGTCTGAATTTGGCGGACTTACCATACCTTCTAGAGATTTCGTGGACTCTATTATAGAGATGGAGAATATTTTTGTTCAAAAATTCAACGAGATAGCCTGTCAACAAGCTGTTGGCAGGAAACTTAAGAATGAATTTTGCAAGATAACTTTCTATCATCCATGTACAAAGTTTCCTTTTGAATATTTCTTTTCTTTATATACAAGGCTTCGCATCTATTACACATTAAAATTCCTGAATTGTGACTTAAAAACGGGTAAAACTAACAAAGCCAATCCAAAAATCACTATCCTACAACATTTGTAGTTTTCGTTTATTAGGTATTTATTACATTATATTTTTATTATACCTATATACAGTGCGCGTATAAAATCTCCCACCCTCCGTTTAACTTTTGATTAACAAAAAATGTGAGAATAATAAAATTTTGGTATGTTCAATAATCGCTAGGTAAGATACTTCTTTTTTTTCTAGTATAAATTATGGACTCAGTTTTCAAAGATGGCGCCGTAGGGTCGAGTGATACCAAAGACCAGTTCATTTCCTATATACTGTGAAAATTTGAAGTGTCCAAATGTATTATCAACGAAGATATTCGACTTTGTTTATACCTATCGACTTTTATTTAATTTTATGCATTACCTACTCGAATAATATCAAAATTAAAAAAAAAAACTGTTCAAAAATTGTTGTTAATTTTTTAACAATTCAACATGTACAGTTCATTTCTTATATACTGTGAAAATTCGAAGTGTCCAAATGTATTATCAACGAAGATAATCGACTTTGTTTATACCTATCGATTTATATTTAATTTTATGCATTACTCGAATAATATCAAAATTTAAAAAAAACTGTTCAAAAATTGTTGTTAATTTTTTAACAATTCAATATGTACAGTTCATTTCCTATATACTGTGAAAATTTGAAGTGTCCAAATGTATTATCAACGAAGATAATTGACTTTGTTTATATCGACTTATATTTAATTTTATGCATTACTCAAATAATATCAAAATAAAAAAAAAATGTTTAAAAATTGTTGTTAATTTTTTAACAATTCAACATGTACAGTTCATTTCCTATATACTGTGAAAATTTGAAGTGTCCAAATGTATTATTAACGAAGATAATCGACTTTGTTTATCGCGCCCTGCCGCCATCTTTGAAAACTTAAGAATTTATGCTAAAAAAGTAGTATCTCAGCGATTATTGAACATACTAAAATTTCATTATTCTTACATTTTTGTTAATCAAAAGTTAACAGGAGAGAAAATTATATACGCACTGTATATAGTACATTTTGTATGTTCAAAATTTTTTTACGTAATATAACACATAAGTATATGAAAAATAAAATATTTATTGAACTAATTTGTTAACCCATTACAATTTTTATTCACGCAGTAAACACACAATTTTAGAGACCCCCAGGTAAACAAGTATTCTCCGCGTGCAACAAAACTACATTTCGAGACCCCTCGTAACGCGAGGAATTTGCGACTGCATGCAGGTGGTCGCGGCACGCTTTTGATCTCCAACATCAAAGGGTATTTGGGGAGTGTGGCAACTTTTATTTATTCAGTCAACTTTGTCACAAGTCCTACGACGAACAAACGGAGATAACCGACACAAATCCGATGATCGCATCGTAGCTCTGCTGACTGCGCTTTGGCTGGCGGGGCGACTGACACGTAAAAGGTACACACACAAAGAAAGCAGGTTTCCTGCTTACTGGCAACCGGCGCGCGGCGCCTACAAGCGCCGATAATTCCCTTTGGTTTTAAATTAGTGCGGACATAAACAACGCGGGTCGGAACTTGTTACAAGCGTAAATCGGCGCGGGCTATTTTACCGGAATGAACTTTTAATTCTTGGCTTCTTGTTTTCGGCGCCGGTTGCATATTTTCAGTAGAAATTTATATTAATATACCTAATTTGCTGAAGTAAATAAAATGGATATTGACATTCTGATCGCTGCTGTTTTTAAAAGATCCGCATTGTTGGATAAACGGCTTAAATCTCACAGCAATAGAAATGTGACGCAACATTTGTGGAATGAGATAGCGGCTGAAATGAAAGTCGATGGTAAGTTTTCCTAGTAATAATAGCCTATTTATTTTTAATATATTTATTAAAAACTACGAGTACAATATGTAGATGCTCAAAAAGTGGGCGGCTAAAATATGGTATAAAAAGGGTCATTTATATTTTAGCAGAAAGTTGTTTAATTGCGATAATTTAATGGATTATTGGAGAGAAAATTGACAAAGATATCCCTAATTGTTTTAGCTGCATTTGTCGGTCGTCCTGCAGTAACTTGATTTTCACGATTTCTTTGATGCATAATTTCTACATTAGTTAGATGTCTTTGAAAATTTTCTCTATCAAGAATGACGTTATGTAGAATACATATGCATTTAATAACATTGTCTGCCACAAGTATATCCGTTTCGATGGGTTTGGACAAGATACGCCATTTTGCAGTTAGTATTCCAAAAGTACATTCAATTGTTTTGCGAGCTCTGGAAAGTCTGCTGTTAAAGCATTCATGCTCGATAGGCAATTGTTTTCCGCCAAAAGGTTTGAGTAAAAAGTCCAAAAGTGGATAGGCTTCATCCCCTATAAAAACAAATGGTGCCTTCGTATTTGTTTCTGGAAGAGTAGACGGTTCGGGTATTTTAATTTCTTTTGTAGTTAACATTTTATAAAAATCTGAGGACTGGAAAGTTCCGCCATCACTTTGTTTTCCATAACCACCTACATCTATAGCAATCAGTATATAATTGGCATCTGCAATCCCTTGAAGTGCGATAGAAAAATATTTTTTATAATTAAAAAACATAGACCCGGAATTTTTTGGACAAATAACGCGAATATGTTTTCCATCAATGGCACCTATTACATGCGGAGAGTTCCATATGTTGTAAAAGTCTTCAGCGATTTTTTCAAAAGTTTCTTTTGTTGGAACAGGCATATGTTGAGGCTGTAACTCTTGCCATATTACCACTATAGTTTCAGCTATAATATTTCCCACAGTTGAGGCTCCCATTCGAAAAGCAAACCCGAGATACTTAAATGAACAGCCTGTCGCTAAATACCTAAAACAAGAAATAATAACACGTTAATCTCCTTCAACAAATATTTCCAAATATATATTTTTTTAGAGACTACGTTACGGAAAAAATGGAAGTATTTGCGAGACCAGTTTGCAGTGGAGTTGGGAAAAATTCCAAAACCTCGATCGGGAGATCCAGCTTCCTCTGATTACACTTCAAAATGGCCATATTTTCATACGCTATTCTTTTTAAAGGATGTAGTAAAAGCCAGGGCGTCCAGTGGAAATTGCTTCAAAGAAACTGCAGAAAGAACACAAATCGAATATGAAAATAGTCAGGAAACTGAAGGTATTGAAGAGTTTGCAAATAAAAATTTAGAGAGCGACATAAACATATTGCAAAATGAAGATCCAAACCCAAACATAATTCAAAATATAAGTAAAAGTAACGATATCGAAATAAATAAGGGTAAAAACAAAATAAGAAGCCAACAAGAAGTAAATAAAATTACAAAGTTAATTAAAAGAAAACGGGAAACTGAGACTTGGAATGAACAGATGGTAAACATTGAGAAACAAAAATTACAATATTTACAAGAAAAGGCTAAGCGATCACAAGTGACTGAGAAAGATGATGATCACGCCTGCTTTTTTAAAAGTTTGCTTCCTTTTGTACGTAAAATACCAAAAGAAAAGGTACTGCTATTTAGAGGGCGCTTGCAACAACTTGTTGAAGAATTTGCATACGGTAGGGTACCACCTTCTGGACTTTCTCCCTACTATCGAAGTTCAAGTTCACTTTCTTCTACATCCACGTATTCTGCACAAGGTGGACATATATTGCCACAAAGGCAACATCACACGCAAGGACCAAATGCAGATTATACAACTGCAACCCTTAGTACATATGAAGAAGAAATACCGAATTTGCTTAATTTAGGTTAGATTTAAATAGATAGGGTTTGTATACCTTGGATGTATTTATAAAGTTTAATGTGTTTAATAAGTTTACTATGTTTAACAAGTTTATTTCCAGTTGTTACTTGTCGTTAATTATTTTTGTTTCTTTTATTCGGAACTATGCTTTTGTTTAATAAATGTTATTGTTATAAAAATATAAATTTTACTTACCCAATAGTAATCACAAGTCTTTCTTCGGAAAGAATTGGCTGTTTGTGCCAGTTACACCATGTTTTTGTAAGGCGGTGTTCAGTTTTTTCCAATATATAATTAAATGTATTTAACGTCATTCTCATGTATTGGAAAAAACTTTCGTCATGTTTTTTTTAACGTTAAAAACAGATGATGGTATTCTCCATAACGTCGTCTTTCTCGATTTACTGGATGTATTCCCTGTCTTTGTCTTTTCATTTTCATAAAAACGTTATCCATTAGCAGAAATTTTTCCTCAGAGGAAGAACTAGACATCTTGTCTTCACAAAACCTGCTTTTCTACTGACTGGTAACCAGCGTTCTTTTGTTCGTATCCAGCAAGAAAACCGGCGCCGGAATTCAGCGCCGAAAACAGGCGCAGGAAACCTGCTTTCTTTGTGTTTGTACCTTTAAGGCGTGCGACCGTCTCTCGTTACTCCCGTACATCAACTCTTTGGGCCTTGGCCTTGGGCCTCATCATCATGATTGACCGCATCTTTCGTTACTTTCGTTACCATGGTTTCTTTCGTTATTTCGCATGGGCATCTTTTATACATACGTATAATATGCGGCTTACGTAAAAATAAACCGACGTGCCGAATTTCATTTATGGGTTGCAGTATATTGCAGTCGCATTTTGTGATTGATGGTATGCGGTTTGAGTGATTGTATTGTAAGTAATAATAACACTTTTTGTGTATATTTGTATTACTTTTTGAAACATTTATAGTTTTCGTACCTACCAAATGAGTTTTTTCGCGAAAATTTTAAATTTTTATTTTTAACTGCGTCATATTTTTTTAGTTTTAAACCGTGTACCATGGATGGAAAAATAAGTAAACTTTGGCACCTTTTCAGTAAAGAATCAGAAAATAAAGCTAAATGTGATTTATGCCGTTCGTCATATTCAGTTAAAGGAGGTTCTACAACAAATTTAAAAAAACATTTATTGTCAAGACATCGTCCATCTTATGACAGCTTATTTCAACCGGTACAAGAGTCTGCCCCACCAGATTTAACAACTGAAAATAATGAGCCAGACCCATCAACATCAACAAGTATCAGCAACCAACAACCTCACGTGATTCAACATAGTTCCGAATCTCCTAAAGCAAAACTAAATCGCAGGCAAACAAGCTTAACAACGTTTACAAAAAAAAACCCATGAATATTGCCAGAGAAAAAAAAATTAATGATTTGATTTTAAATCTAGTCATCACAGATCTTCAGCCCTTTTCTATGGTTAAAGATACCGAATTTATAAATTTGATTAATTATCTAGAACCAAATTACAAAATCCCGTCCAGGTATGTTTTGAGTACTGGTTTGCTCAATGCAAAATTTGATTTGGTCAAAGAAAAACTGCAGGATGAGCTAATATGCGCTACACACATATGCTTGACCACGGATGGTTGGACTTCTCAGGCAACAACATCCTATCAAGCAGTTACAGCACATTACATTTTAGGGGATACTTGGGAATTAAGATCAGCTCTCTTGGGGTGCTTTGAATGCCATGAGCGACATACGGCTGAGTATATTAAAGATGAGTTGACAAGAATAACAACTGATTGGGAGATTAACAATAAAATATTTGTTTGCGTTACAGACAATGCTGCAAACATGAATGCTGCCATACGTCTAACGGGGTGGGAACATTTTCCGTGCATTGCTCATTCCCTAAATTTAATAGTACGATCTGGTCTCGAAGCAATACAGGATATTATTAAAAAAAATTAAAACCATTGTTGAATATTTTCATAGAAGTCCTATTGCAACAAAAATACTATTTGATATGCAAGTACAGCTAAAGCCAGGAAATAAACCTCTAAAGGTTATAATGGACGTTGCAACTCGCTGGAATAGTACATTAGACATGATAGAACGGGTCACAGTGTTACAAGAGCCTATTGAGGCTGCAATTAGTTTATTACACAATCCTGTTCAAAATATATCAGAAGAAGAATGGCGGACCCTTCCAGAAGTTGTTAAAATCCTAAAACCGTTTAAACAACTTACAGAAGAAATGTTTTCAGAAAAGGAAATAACTATATCGAAGGTTTTGGCGGGGAACTTTAGCATTTTACGTATTTTAAACAATCTAAGAAATACAACAATGGGAGATTTAGCCAAAAACTTGCTCGAGAAATTAATAGTGGAATTTAATAGTAGATTTAAAAATAGCTCGCGGCATCCGCTTTTATCAAAATCTGCACTGTTAGATCCAAGATTTAAAAAACAAGCATTTTTTAATGATATACCGTAATATAAATGTGCGAAAAATGCATTAAAAGCCGATTTAGAGAGAATGCCAAAACCTACTGTTCCAGAGAATCCAAGAAACAAATAAGATGGACGTAGATGAAGACTCTATTTGGATGGAATTTGATGTGCAAACTTCATCGAGTGCTACATCAAACATAGTTACATGTAATTACGATGCGGCAATATATGGAAGAACAAATAATACACAGAAAAGAAGATCCACTAAAATGGTGGTGAGCACGCGCACTTTTATAAACTGAGCTTTCTAATTTAGCTCAAAAATATTTATGCGTGATGGCTACGTCAGTACCATCAGAAAGAATTTTTTCCAAATCGAGACAAATATTATCCGAAAAACGTACCTGTTTGAAGCCAAAACGTATGGAAAAAATATTATTTTTAAACGTTAACCAAAGATTTTCGATATAAAAAAATACTACCTATTAGTTATTATTTATTTTGTCCGTTGATTATCCGTCCATTAAAATAAGAGGAGTTAATTTATGTTAAAAGTTATAAATAAATATTTTGTCCTTAAGTGTATTAATATAATAAATTACCCCCCCCCCCCCCCCCAATAATATTATCAATTAGAGTAATAATCCATACAAAAAATATGTTACTTTCATTTTACGTCATTTTCCGCTCTCCTTATCTTATGAAAATTTCACAGTAACGAAAGTAACGAATAACGAATATCGGTATCAAAAGTAACGTGTACGTACGAGTACTCAAATTTTCGTTACTTTTACAGCCCTAGTTGTCACTAAAAAGATGGCCGCTACGCGCATTGCGCAGAGAAATTGGGGTCTGTCTAAAACGCCACGTGTCGCTACTGTATAGTTCCGTTCTACTGTGGTTGTATGTCATAAAGTAGTACTTTTAAATAAAGCAGTGTCCAACAGAGCGTCAAGCGTATTACTTCAACCTAACCTCAAACCCTCAATCCTCATGTAACCTAACATGACATGGCGCAGTTTTAGAAAATAGGAACCTATGAAGAAATCTTTAATCATCGCTCACATCTTAAGATATTTTGACCGGAATTTGGTGAGAAATACAGTGTTGCCAACTTAGCGGTTTTACCGCTAGATCTAGTGCTTTTTTTTTAATTTGGTGGGTAAAAACTTCACCTAGCGGCTTAGCGGTTTTTATAGCGGTTTTAATTGAAATGAAAACTAAAGTAACATAGGCGCAAAAATCATTGATCTTCAAAATCTGCGAATTCGCGTGTGTATGACCTAAGCTTATAACTGTAATTCCCCGACCGCTGATATAAGTTCTTCTCGGATAGGTGAAGCACGCGTCGTGGGCAGTCGTGGCTATATATGTATTATTAGAAAATTAGAAACGTATATGCTGTGACGTCTCGGTAATAAACATAATTTAAGAAAATAATTAAGGGAATTGATAAAAATTATTAATTATACAAGGGTTAATTCGGGTCACCAACCAGGTTAACAACAATCTGTTTTAATGCAAAAAAATTAAAAATAATTAAGAATGACCTACCTTAAATTCAAAACTAAAATAATCCAAAGATATTTTGCACACCATGGAAAAACAATTTTAAATCCTAAAAGAAAAATTAAAGTTAAAAGAAACTTTCAAATTTAATTTTCAAATGCATTTCTGATTTAATTTTATTAGACTATTAGACAATAAATTTAAGCAAAAATCTAGAATACACTAAAGTACCTAGACTAAGGGTGCGTTTATGTTGGAGCTGCGATAAACGATAAGAGCGGCGATACTAGCGAAGCAAAGAAAATTATTTCATTATTTTATATGCAGGTGTTTATATTGGAGCGACGCGTCGAGACACGCTTGGCAGGCGAGCAACGATAAGAGCAGCGCTAATTGTTTTGTCTATTTTCTTTGCTTTTATGTCAAGTGTGGTCAGCATGGATATCGATAATTTAATAAGTGAAATATTTATTAGATCCGCCTTGGGGGACCAAACAAATAAAAACCACCACAATAGGTTTGTTCTAGACAAATTGTGGGATGAAGTGGCTTTAAAATTAAATACAACACGTAAGTAGAAATTTTATTTATGAAATAGTAAATACATAGGTATGTAGGTAGGTATTAAAATAATAGGGAAATGAAAGAAAAATTTATCAGTTAAGTATTTAAACGGCATTGCGACAAAGATACGTTTTAAATAGATTACGAATATTTTCAGCAGCTTGATTTGGTCTTCCCATATTATCTGGTCTGATATTATTTCTTGGTTTGGTTAGGTTTGGTTCTTGAAGATGATGCTCAATACCTTCTCTGTCGATAATAATGTTATGTAGCAAACAAATACACTTAACAATATGATCAGCGACATCTGGACATGTTTGTATCGCGGTTCCTAAAATTCTCCACTTGGAACATAGTATGCCAAAAGCACATTCGACAGTTCTTCGTGCTCTTGATAATCTGGCATTGAAGTATTCTTTATCTGCATCTAATTGTTGTCTACTATAAGGTTTTAATAAATAACGTAGAAGTGGATATGCTTCATCACCTATAATAATATGGGGTACAGTGATATCTGAGTTCGGTAACACACATTCGTCGGGAATGTTAAGTCGCCCATCTGACAAGTACAAAAACAAGGCTGAAGACCCAAAAGTTCCACCATCACTCTGTTTGCCATAACCTCCAACGTCAATGTTAATAAATCTGTAATTGGCATCAACTAATCCTTGCAAAACAATTGAAAAATATTTTTTATAATTATAATACGTTGTACCAGAATGCGCAGGGCAGTTTATTCTAATATGCTTCCCGTCAATGGAGCCAATGCAGTTAGGGAAGTTCCAAATATTATAATAATCGTCTGCTACTTTTCTAAAATCATCCTCGCTGGGAATTTTCATATGTAATGGTTGAAGTATTTCCCAGATAATTTTAACAATTTCTTTAACAATTTGTGAGACTGTTGCTACTCCCATTCGAAAAGTAAATGCCAAACTTCTAAACGATTGACCAGTTGATAAATATCTGTAAATTAATATAGACCATTTAGTTCAATTTTTTTTTGTTATTTTTAAAAGTTCTTTATTTCTTTTTTTTTGTTTTAGGAACTATAGTACGAAATAAGTGGAAAAGTTTACGGGACAAATTTAGAACTACCTTGGCGTCCATTCCTAAACCAAAATCTGGAGATGCTCAAATAAATTATTACAAAGGAGAATGGAAATACTTTAAAAGTCTGTCGTTTTTAAAAGACCAATTTACTCCAAGGAAATCGGAGGGAAATTTCCCCAAAAATAATAATGAACATATTTCGGTTCAGACATCCCAAATGTCACAGGATGAAAGTGGTGAAAGTTATGAAGGTGAAGTCAGTGAACAGGCTGTAGAAGATGAGATTATGCAACATGCAGAAGCAGATGAGATCATGCAATCTCCCTCTCAGCATTTTGAACATTTAGACTCAGCACCGTCTACATCTAGCGTTACGGGATCTTCATCCCGAGTTTCAACACCTGCTATAAAACATCGTAAAAAGCGTCCACCAAAAAATGATATAGGCCAAAGTTTACTAATGGTTGAACAACAAAAACTACAGTTATTAGAAAATAAAAAAAATAAAAAAGAGGATGAAGATTTGAATTTTTTTAAAAGCTTATTACCCCATGTACAGACGTTATCGCCGTACGATAAGCTAGAATATAGAATGAAGGTGATGAAATTAACTCAAGAATTCGTCAAAGCAAGCAAAAACTCTTATGCCAATGAAAACACTTTTAACTCTAAGTATGACTCAACATCTAGCTGTCAGCAAAATACAGCAAGACATTTTTATAATGATGCAGAAACAAACTTAAATTTATCTGAATCAGAATGTCGCTTATTTAATCTTTATTCATTGCAATGATATTAAGTACTCATTAAATATTTTTAAAAATGTGAAATACTAGATTTCACTTAAAGTTTAGTTTTTTATGGTATTATTATTTTTCGTTTTTCTTTACTATTACTCTTGTGTCTGTGTTTAATATTCTACATTGTTTTGTAATACATATTTTTTTATAAAATTAAAGACTATGTTTACTTACCGGATTGTAATCATTAGCCGCTCTTCGGATAAAATTGGTCTACTATGACAATTTCTCCATTTTTTTTGGCTCCTACCAGAAATTTGCAAAAGTATATAATCAAAAGTTTCTATTTTCATTCTCATGTATTCCATAAATTTTGCAGGGTGTTTCCTTAATTCTTTATAAAGATGATGAAATTCACCAAACCTGTACCTTCTGGTATTTATAGGGTGTGCAGAGAATTTTCGTTTTTTAGCTGTTTTTTTTCAAAATATAATATTTGACAGCATTTGAAGCTAAAAGTATTTCTTCTTCAGAATCACTCATTTTAAACAAAAATATTTTCAATCGATCGGTTTGATGAATTTGATCTCCACGGCTTGACGTCTACTTAACAACTTTAACTTGCAAAGCAGAGATCGTCGCTACTATCACAGCTTCACTATAAACGGCACATTAAAGAAGTGAATTTTGCGCAGCTCTTATCGCCGCTCTCATCACTGCTTTTATCGTTTATCACAGCTCCAACATAAACGCACCCTAAGGGTGCGAACATGTTGAAGCTGCGATAAACGATAAGAGCGATGATAGTAGCGAAGCAAAGAGAAAGAAAGCATTTAGCTTATATGTCGTGTTCATGTAGGAGCAGCGAGCAGAGCGAAGTTATTTGCCCGACCAGTGATAAGAGCGGCGAGAAGTAGCTGTGTATATTTCTTTGCGTTTATCGCTTGTAGTTGTTACTACTTTTCCTCTGAATTATATTTATTTTTAAATCACCATTTGCCAACAATATGGACGTCGATAAATTAATAACCGAAGTGTTTATAAGAACAGCTTTGTGGGACCAACAGGACAAAAATCACCATAATAGGTTCGTGCTTGATAAAAAATGGGACGAAGTGGCCGAACAATTAAACACAACCCGTAAGTTAAAATGCGTAGTGTAAAATATTACCTTTATTATTCTTTTAAATTTACATAATAAATAATAATTAAGTTACTTTCCTAAATAGTGCCTTCTTAACTGTGGTTTTGGGGTTAAAGGAAAATTATAACTTCTTGGACAATATTGATTTTTTTATCGAAAATTTCACACCTCTACTTTTTAACCAATAAGATACCTTAATTTTGACTAGTTACCATGGCAACTAAAAAAATTTCCGGAAATTTTTTCGAGGCGCCACGATATTTAAGTGAAAAATTTTTGACAGTTGAAAAGGTAAACATATGATCTACAACCATTAAATAATGTAGATGTACCTGTGAATAATGCAAAATTTCTGAATTAACATTATTATTTATTATTCGCTATAAAGTTTCATTAAACAGAAATCACAAATTTGTTTAATTATTATGCGTTAACAATTTATATTTCAAAAAACGTCGAATGTACAAACATAGTAAGATTTAAATGTTGCTTGAATTCTAACCCATCCTATAATAAGATACCTATAATAATTAAATTTATTAGGTTATTATTTTGCTTATTAGTCGATATCATTAGAGATTCGCCAATGAAGATATTAGTTCAACATGAAACAAATTCTAAAAAAATCATCTAGTAACCTGAACTAACCTGAACTAATCTAAAAAAATCATGTAGTAATTATTAAGCTTTGTGACAGAACCGGTTAAACAAAAATGACAAATCAACATATGTCAAAAACAACAATACCCTGGCCAACTTCACAAGCAGTGAAATTAATTTAAAATGTCCGGTTGGATTAATAATTTTTTTCCAAATTATGGTGTGAAGTGGTGTGAAATTTTCTTACCGAATCCCACGCAAGCTTAAATTATTCCTTGAAATAATTTAAGCTCTTGTGATATTATAAGTGAAAATTTAGATTTTATTTGGATATATGCAAAAGTGCCCTATATCTTAATTATTAATTATTTACTAACAGAGGGTTGCGACAAAAATAAGTCTTAAATAAATTTCGGATGTCTTGTGCAGCATTAGGCGGTCTACCAATATCAGGTCCCACATGTAAATGTCTCGCAGGATATGATGATTGTTCTAGATGATGTTCAATGCCCTCTTTATCAATTATCGTATTATGCAAGACACAAATAGCTTTAACAATATCATCGGCTACATTTATATGGCCTTGTTTAAAATTCTCCATTTCGAACTAACAATTCCGAAGGCGCATTCAACAGTTCTGCGTGCTCTAGATAATCTAGCATTAAAACACTCTTTGTCTGCATCTAAGTGTTGTCTGCTATAAGGTTTAAGCAAATTTGTTAAAAGTGGATAAGCTTCATCTCCGATGAATACATATGGTACAGCAATCTCTGAATTAGGTAAAGCAGAATCATCTGGAATTAGTAGACGCCCCTCTGCTAAATATAAAAACAAAGCGGATGATCTAAATGTTCCACCATCGCTCTGTTTTCCGTAAGCCCCCACGTCAATGTGTATAAATTTATAATTAGCATCTACCAAACTCTGGAGCACAATGAAAAAAAACTGCTTATGGTTGTCAAACATTGATCCTGAATTTGCAGGGCATACCACCCTAATATGTTTCCCATCAATCGAACCTATATAATTTGGAAAGTTCCATATGTCATAGTAGTCATGTGCAATACTTTTAAAATCCTCTTCTGTTGGTACTTTCATGTGAAGTGGTTGAAGTTTGGTCCATATTGCCTTTACTGTCTCCTTTACAATTGCCGAAATCGTTGATACTCCTGTTCGAAAAGAAAAGCTTAAACCTCTGAATGACTGTCCTGTTGACAAGTACCTGCAAAAAAAATAAAATTATAGTAAGTCTTGTGTAAATAAAAATCTTCGACGGTCAACCCAATTTTCGATCAATTAAGTAACGAGTTATTACAGCTAAATAAAAGGGTTTGCCTTTGTTTCAAATATTTAAGATTTTTTTTCTAGGCGCTGTTGCACGAAACAAGTGGAAATCCCTGAGGGATAAATTCAGGACAACTCTAGCGGGTATTCCCAAACCCAAGTCAGGCGATCCTGCACCACCTAATATCAAATATACAGGGCAATGGAAATATTTCCAGTCTTTATTATTTTTAAAGGACCAGTTTACGCCTAGAGGTCATGGAGGAAATTTCGAAACATACGTCGAAGGAGAGGAAAATTTGGAAGATGAAGAAACCTTGGACCCCCAGGACAGTCAGCAATCGACAGAGGGTTTATCAGAGTCGAATGAATTACCAGAAGTTGCTACACCTCGTTCCACCCCATCTTCATCTCGTCCTTCCTCTGTAGCCGGCAACCATACCAGTATAACTATAAAAAAGAAGCGTTTTTCAAATACAGATATAGGACCTGCATTATTAGAAATAGAAAACCAAAAAATACAATATTTGGAAGAGAAAACGAAGCAGGCACAGACAGAAGAAACTGAAGATTTAGCTTTCTTCAAAAGTTTACTGCCGCATGTGAGACAATTTTCAGCGGTCGATAAAATGTCTTATCGCATTGAAGTAATACGGATAACCCAATCATTTATGAAGCAGGTGCCACACCAGATTCCACAGCAGTGGTCTCAGCAACTTACTCAGCAAATTCTCCAACAGGTTACCTCAGGGATTTCCAATCTAGTTACGGATCGGAATGAGGCTTCAACATACCGTACTGCTGATAATACTTTTAATGCGAACAGAAACATTCATGAAACCCCGTGTGCAAGAACATATTACAATAATTGTCAAACTCAGCTTGAAATTACTTCTGATAATCCGTTCCTTGCAACTATATAAATTAATTATCCCTTGCAATTTTTTCTCAGGTTTCTTTTTATTAGTATAGGTATGTATTTAAGAGAAATTTTCAGTTATGTTAAACTTATTTTAAATAAACTTAGATTATCTCAGGTTAATTTTTAATATTTCTATATATTATTAGAAATCATTTTTCAGTTTTGTTAAAAGATAATTACAAAAACCTTTTTTTGTAAAGTTAAATGTGTAATAATAAAATATTATTTGTTCTTTTACTTACCTTAATGTTATCATTAATCGTTCTTCAGGAATTATAGGCCTGGATGACAGTTGTTCCACTTTTTTTCTATTGTTTCAGAGATGTGGCATAAAATATAATCAAAAGTTTCTGCCGTCATGCGCATATACTCAAAAAATTTTTAGGGAAACTTTCTCAGATCGTTGTATAAATGATAAAATTCTCCAAATTCAAATCGCAATGTATTAATAGGATGTGCACAATATCTACGTTTCTGCCGGTTATTAATATACCATATTGCGGTGTTTGAGGATAGCAAAAGTTCTTCTTCAGAATCACTCATTTTATCTTGAATTTCGGTTATTAATGCCCGTTAAAGGTTATGCAATCAATGTCTTGTAGTAAAAAACAGTACCGACTGAAATAATAAGGCTACAGCTTACGAGACTTTGATCCTCGCTTTGATCACTGCTTCATTATGCACACATAAAAGAAGGATACTTCTTGGCTGCTTTTATCGCTGCTTTTATCGGCGCTTTTATAGCTTTTATCACTGCTCCAACATGTTCGCTGCCTAACTCCAAAAGAACGAAGCGCAACATCACCACAACGTCACATACGTATACCTGAATATAGTTCATTTCTTATGACGAGGCAAATGAATTTCGCTAGTTAAAATAAGGCTAGTATCAATCAAAAGGAATGAACACTACCCGATTTGCGTTTGACCCAGACCAAATAAGGTAATCTGGCTACCGAGGGCTGGACGCGACTTATTTGGACTGATGACACGCTAGTCTTAAGCATCCACGGTCTAATAAAACACAATCTCGGGATAGCGGAGCGACAGTTAATACTTTTAATCAGGACTAATACAATAGGTCCTGCTACAAGTCAGTCGGTCGGTTAAAAAAATGAGACTTTCGGACAAAGTTTTGCTAGTAATTCGGTACTTGAAAAGATAATTTTCTGAAGCCATTTTTCAGTAATTCGCGGAATTAAATCCGAGGCTACGGCGAGCCTACTGAACATTGACGCGACAATCAGTCAAAAAGTCGACCAAAAAGTAAGTGCCTGCAAATGGTGAATTTTTGTGAAATTCGTTTATTTAAAATAAATATGTTACCACTGAGTTAAATTGTATTGGTGACTCCAAATGAACAGTATAATATTTATGAAGAATTAATAAAAATGTTAGTGGATTATCGAACTATGTGTTTTCATTTCTGTGCCCCCGGGCTCTCCCAGAGGCATTAGGCTAATTAATAAATTAAAATAGTTAATTTGGGGTGTTACGTCGACTCAATCTGCAAGAACTTGACCAGAGAAATACGAAAAGATATACTGCAAGAACTACTTGTTGATTAGTGTGTGATGCTGATCTATCAGGGCAAGCTAATAGTAAGGAGGTTAGTTCTGGTTGGGTAAGTACAAATATGTGCTCCCTTTCTGAGAAGTGAATCCACAAAATAAAGATCTTGTACCCAGCCCCGTAGCGCCCAATCTGACTTACTCCTACCGGGCTGGTTTTCACAATTGGTGTCGGAGGTGTGGGGTATATTTTGATGTTCGGCATTAACGAAAGTTAGCCACATCTGAGAGAAATTTGTAACTTGTATTCAACCAGACTAAAATTCAAAATGACGACTAGAACACCACCTATTTCTTCAACAGTATCTCCAGTACCTTCAAAGAAAATAATAAATAACAATGTAATCATTGGAATTGATTCTATTTCAACATACAATGGACAAAGCAGCATTGAAGAGTTTCTTTCAGTTATCGACGAAACTGCACTTTTAGCCAACTGGACGGATGAACAAAAAGTGGCTATTGCTCGACTTAAACTAAGAAATAAGGCAAAACAATTTATAGAATCGGAGCAAATACTAAAAACTACTATTTCCTGGACTACTTTAAAAGATGCATTGAAGAAACAGTTTATGCGACAATATGTTAAGGGTGCCGCCATGAAAAATTTTATAGAATGTCGTCAAAGAAGTGGTGAAACTTGCCGTCAATTTCTCACTAGATTGAAATTGCTAGCAAATCGCACAGTGACGTTGACAGGACCGGGTCATAACTACAAAGTTTACTTTAGGCCTGCTAATGCCAATTAAGCAGCGAGTTTTGTCAGCAAACCCAAAATCACTGAACGATGCTTTAACACATGCCGAAATGAAGGAATCCATAGAAAACCTGATACATCCAACTATTTCCAAGGAATGCAGAGTCGTGCAAAATCAAAATGACAGGAGGATGGAACCACAAGGACCACAAACAAACCAATACAATAGAAGATACGGAAACCAAAACACTCAGAGGCCGGTTAGATGTTTTAAGTGTAATAAGGAAGGTCATACTTCAAAGTACTGTCCTATGGCATGTTTCAAATGTGGGAAAATTGGACATTTTAGAGGAGACTGTCCGGAAAACAACACCCCTCGACGATGTTATCGATGCCGAAAACCTGGACATACAGCCAGATTTTGTCCACAAGTGGAAGACGGAAGCCAACCAGTGAATTTTGCTTTAAACCGCAACACAGTCGCTCAACAACCCCGGAGAACGGCTGTACCAGAAGCAAGTTGGGACTAAAAGACAAAAAGGTAGGGATACTCACGTGCTCACAAAGTGAATCTCCGAAATCGTCCAATGTTACAAAAGTGTTAATAAAAGATACAAATTTTTATGCGTTAGTGGACTTAGGAGTCGTAGTTTCCCTAGTGAAACCCGATATTGCCAGGGGGTTTAAAATTGAACGTACTCGGACAGTGATAGTTGACATTCAAGGAAATAATATTCCAACTTTAGGTACAGTGTATTTACCAATTACTTTTATGGGTGGAAAAACAGTCTGCCATAGTTTTGTTGTAGTAAGTTCGGATAGTTTTCGGGCAGACATGTTGTTAGGCATAGACTTTTTAAGAAAATGTGAAAATTGATTGGGGAAACAGTTGTATGTATGCTTTTGACGAGGAGATACCTCTAATGGAGGAAGAAGTGGATGCTATGGTAACGCTATCGAGACATGAAGTGGAGAGGATGTTGCTAGGGATACAAGAAGAGTTAAAGAACTTAAACCGAAGATTAGAAGAAATGGAGGTCAAAACAAAGCTAGTTATGCTAATCATTCCTCGTTAGTACCAATAACGAAGGAATGTGGAAATCAGACGATTGGTACTCGTTTGGACTCCGCCATTAACAACGAAGTACGAGTAGCTAATGAGACTTTGGAAAGACCTAGGAAAACTGCAGTTTCCAGAAAAAAGAATATATCAAGTAACGTCAGTGTTTGTCCACAAGAAAGTCAAAATAGTCAAATAGTGGAAAGCCACGAGGAGCAAATTGCATCAAGGTGCAGACCCAGTGCTTTGGAAGAGAGAAGAGTGATACGTTTTAAAGAAAATGAGAAAATTCTAGCGAAGTGTCAAGCAGTATGTATGGCGACGTTGGAACCAGCGTCAAGAGTCAAGGCTCAACATATAGTGATTGAACCGTTGGAAGATGGTCCCCAAGAATTGCTAGTTGCAAGAGTTCTTTGTAAAGCGAAGAAGGAGGTACCAGTACGTGTAAGTAATATTACGAATAAAGAAATCGTAATATCTGAGAAAACAATAATTGCGCAGGCATTTGAAGCCGAAGAAGAGAGACCTATCAATGGAAATAAGAAAAATATGATCAGAGCAATTAGTGCGAAAGATAAGGAAGAAATATTAACCCAGTTGGGTTTAGATAAATTATTAAACAAGGATCAGGAGATGCTAAAGGACTTAGTAATGGAATATATTGAAATATTTAAGTCTCCTAATCAAAAATTATCATGTACATCCCAGGTTACCCATCGGATTATTACAGAGAATATTCCTCCAATCTGTAAAAGACCTTATAGAGTACCTTATCACCGACAAGAAATATTGAAAGATGAAATACAGAAGTTATTGGACGACAATATCATTGAGGAAAGCGCATCTCCATGAAGTTTCCCGGCCATCCTTGTGGAGAAGAAGCGACATCCAGGTGAAGATGTACAATATAGGCTTGTAATCGATTATCGGGAGCTCAACAATATAACAAAGACAGACTATTTCCCTCTACCAAATATACAAGAAACAATCGACAAATTGTCAGGAGCATGTATATTCTCAACCATGGATTTGGCGTCTGGCTATTTTCAGGTTCCGTTACAGCAAGAAGATCAGGAAAAGACAGCCTTTTCGACCCCGGAAAATCACTACCAATTCAAAAGAATGGCGATGGGATTGAAAAATGCACCAGCCACTTGGAGGCGTCTAATGCAACATATATTCGGCAAATTAACGTATACAGAGTGCCTAGTTTATTTAGATGACATAATAGTATTTTCCGTGGATATGGATACACATTTAGAACGTCTTAGACATATCTTCCAAAAAATGAAGGAAAGCAATTTAAAATTTAAACCAACAAAATGCATTTTCCTTAGAGAAGAAATTGAATATTTGGGGCATATAATCAAAAAAGGTGGATTTACCGCTCATCCTAATAAGACAGAAATTATCAAAACCTACCCTATTCCAAGAAATGTGAGAGAAATTAGAGCATTTCTCGGACTTTGTGGATTTTATAGGAAATTTGTTCCGAATATTGCAAAAATCAGTCAGCCCATAACAGCCCTAACTAAAAAGAATATACGATTCCATTGGACGGAGGAACAAACTACATCATTTAAAGCCTTAAAGACAGCTCTTATTACGCCACCAATTTTAAAATATCCTGATTTTAAGAAGGAATTTATTGTGAATACTGACGCAAGCGCAACCGCCCTAGCGTCGATTCTAACTTAAAAATATGATGGTTTAGAACATCCAATTATGTATTCTAGTCGAACACTTAATGCCGCCGAACAACGCTATTCAACAATTGAACGTGAAATGTTAGCCGTTGTGGACGCTGTAAGAAGATACAGAGTGTATTTGACTGGAACCCATTTCACCATTGTAACTGATCATCGACCTTTGAGATTCTTACTTACCGTTAAGGACCCTAGTTCCAGACTAGCAAAATGGGCGATATACTTAATGGAATTTAGTTTTACAATTGTTTACCGGCCAGGAAAAATGAACTCCAATGTTGACGCGCTCACCAGACATGACGATACAGAAGGTAACCCTACAGAATCCATCCAACATAAGGAACCGCAAGTAGTCGCAGCAATCTCCGAGGAAAATGACATTTACCCTACAGTGTCTGTTATCTGGAGCAAAAGTGAACTAAAAGAACTTCAACATAAGGATCCCAAAGTAAGTCAAATAATAACAGCCTGTGAACAAGATAATGAGCCATACTATTTGAGTGCAGACGCACTACTCTATCGTAAACGTGAAAACGATCAGAGAAGTGATCAACTAATGGCACCAGCATCAACAACTCCAGAATTACTAAAGATGTATCACACGTCAATTCTAGCTGCTCACCCCGGTCAAAAGAAAACTCAAGCACTAATCTTAAGAGATTTTTATTGGCCTACCCTACGAAAAGATGTCAAGACTTACATAGAAAAATGTCATTTGTGTAACATTCGAAAAACAAATGCTCAACCACCTGTAGAATTACAAAAATCTTACATACCATCGATAGTTTGGGGACGAATTTCACTCGATCTTGTGGGTCCTCTAAATAAAACAAGGGATGGAAATCGATTTATTTTGACGTGTGTAGATTTCTTAATACGCTATCCTGTATGTATAGCAATACCAGATATAAAAGCTGAAACCGTGGCGAGAGCATTTGTCGAAAATATTGTCACAGTGTATGGAGTACCACAAGAACTGCTTACGGACTGCGGAAAACAATTCGTCGGACAATTATTCCACGAAATCTGCAAATTAATGAAAATAACTAAACTTCATATTCAACTTTATATTCAACTTTAACCTTATTTAATAAACAAGAACTAGAAGAAATAGCAAATTCAACAATCAGAAAGTTGTATGGTTATTTCACAATACTGGGAGAATGGACCAGTGGAATTTTGGGAATATATTTTATTTTTAGAGCAATAAAATACACAATAGAAATATTTTTAAATGCAGTCGCGTTACACAAACTAGGAGGTTGCTCTTTCCACATATTGGCATCATTTTGGGATACATTGACATTATTTGTGCTACATCACAAGCACGGGAATTTACCAATATCAGCTTGTGTGAGAGAAATTTAGAGATACCAGACGAAACCCTAAAACAAATTGAAGCTCCAACCGCTCCCGAACCACCGAATAGACATGTGGATGGTTATTCTGGACATAAACAAGTAATTTTCAAGGTTGAACATGAAGACAAATCAGCTAATTTACGAGAACACCCCAGAAACTGGACGTTTAAAACTCTTCGAACGAACTTAACCCAAGTAAACCCTGCGCCAGAACAATATGCCAAAATAGCATGGAGTATGTATGGTAAAGACGACCAAAAACCAGAAAACTAAAAACAAATTTTCATAATTAAATAAGTGTGAGCAGTATAATTTCGGCTAGAACATTGAAGAGACCCACCGAAATTCGAACTAATCAATATTATGCTGAGCAGTGTTAATCCTAAAAAACGCCAGACTCCCGAAACAGCGCGCGCGGTACCAAAGATGCAGCGCGAGAAACTAACAAAAATAACCCTTATGCATAGCAGACAAAGATGCGGCCAAGACGCATGAAAATTGGAAGGCTAAATTCACACTGAAAGCCGGGTTCGGGTTATAATAGGAATGGAGCACCGAAACGCATAGAAGAGGATTGTTTATACAGGGTCGTTGGTATGTATGGAAACGGTCGATTATTTCTTAAAGTAAAACAGTCAGTAAAAAATAGTTTAGATAAAAGTTTTAGGGTTTTTTAAGGTGTATTAGAATTTTAAAAAATTAAGTATACAGGTTGAGTCAGAAAACCGTAGAGGAACAAAGTTACTTTTTTTTAAATGAAACACCCTATATCTTAGAACATTTTTGGTTTTTGCATAAAATAACAATTATTTTTAAATACGTGCATTATAAGTCTAAACTTAATAGTTTCCGAGATATCGACTTTTGAAAAATAAAATTTTTAAACTTTGACAGCTTCTAGCTTTCTAACGATGCGTTTTAGAGTAAAACGGCTTACATGCCCCTATCTTACTTTTTTATTATCTTCACAAAAACATCAACTTCCGGTTAAACCGGATATAACTCAAAAGCCGGAAATACAGTACTTCCGGTTAAACCGGAAGTTGATGTTTTTGGGAAGATAATAAAAAAGTAAGATAGGGACATGTAAGCCGTTTTACTCTAAAACGTATCGTTAGAAAGCTGGAAGCCGTCAAAGTTCAAAAATTTCATTTTTCAAATGTCGATATCTCGGAAACTATTAGGTTTAGACTTATAAAACAGAGAAGTGATCAACTAATGGCACCAGCATCAATAACTCCAGAATTACTAATGATGTATCACACGTCAATTCTAGCTGCTCACCCCGGTCAAAAGAAAACTCAAGCACTAATCTTAAGAGATTTTTATTGGCCTACCCTACGAAAAGATGTCAAGACTTACATAGAAAAATGTCATTTGTGTAACATTCGAAAAACAAATGCTCAACCACCTGTAGAATTACAAAAATCTTACATACCATCGATAGTTTGGGGACGAATTTCACTCGATCTTGTGGGTCCTCTAAATAAAACAAGGGATGGAAATCGATTTATTTTGACGTGTGTAGATTTCTTAATACGCTATCCTGTATGTATAGCAATACCAGATATAAAAACGTAAAGTAAAACACACAATCTGCTCCACTAGTTTAATGTAAAAAATTTTTCTTTAAACCATACATGTTTCGGAGGCATAAACCTCCATCATCAGTGGGATTTAATTAAGTCAAATTAAGGAGAAAAATACCAGAAACATTGTGAGAACTGCAAAATAAAGAGAGAAAAGCTATTAGTGAAACAAGAAAAACTCAAAAGACAAGATGCACATCAGAGTGCGTGGAAATATGATAATAAAAGGAGAATCCTTAAGTGAGAAAGTGATATGTACCATAATAAAACAAAATGGTGTCGACTTACCTTGTGTCGCAGAAAAAACTTCATCATTTTATATTAAATAAATTAAATTAGAAATTGGAAAAGGTTGTTATTATTTAAAAAATCTTTAGTATTAATTTAGTAGTTATAATTAAAAAGCACATATTATTTTGAATTTTTCGTTTTTTGGATAACCCAAAATTTTAGTCCAATGCGGAGGAAATAAAATGATAGATACGAACATCTTGCTAGAGTTGTATCAAATGGTAGTTAAAATTTTTAATAAAGAGAATGTACCTATGTATAAAAAGCTTTTCTGTCGTTTCTTTTTTTTAAATAAAAACCGTTGAATTTAGTGCAGTTCCCCAATGTCAATGGTAGACAAGCCGGGACACCTAGAGTAAAAAGCCAAACAAGGAGAGAAAAGAACAATTAGTGTTAAATAAGCATAGAATGTGAATAAATTTGTTAGTAAATTAAAGTAAGTATAAATGAATAGATGGATAAGGTAAAGTTCAAACGAGAGTCACTAGATAGAGTAGTAAGATGTGAGGAGAGAAAACTGTAACTAAAGTAGAAAAATATGAGAAAACTATATAAGGTAAATGTTGTAGTTGTAATAATAAATCATAGATGGAGCAATATGTCAGGGTAATTATAACTATTAGTAGAGACACTGGAAACAAGAGATAAAACGTGTATTAAGTTTGAGGTTATAAAGGTTATTGGGGTAAAAAAGCAGGGCTAGGGCCGATTACTCATTAATAAATCGCAAGGAATTGAAAAAAGGTACACAGGTAAAATTAATTTGATCGTTGATACATAGTAAATTAGGATTGTTGAGAGCTCTCTGTATTTGCAGAATTTCCAAGAGGTTCAAAGTGGCCCCCTTCTCACAAACATGAAGCACCCTTGTACCAGTAGAGGGATCAAAAGAATGTTGTTCATTGATTATGTGGTTAGCAAATGTTGATTTTGTATTGATATTACTTTGATTATGGTATTTTCAATAATTTTTAGATGTTCGTTAACTCTAGTGGCAATCTTTCGGCCACTCTGACCAATGTAGCACACATTGCAACCAGGATGACTACATGAGATGGAATAAACGCCTGACTTATCCAGAGGAGGTATTTTGTCCTTAGATTGAACTACAAACATACGTAAGGTGGATTGCGTTTTGAAAGAAATGTTTATATCAAGAGATTTGAAAATGTCTTTAATTTTATATGAAATATTGTTAAAAAATGGAAGTGAAAAATATCTCTGTTGTTTTGGTTGCATAGGAATGAATAGTTTTTTGTTGAGAGAACGAGATAAGTGTTTATAATAGAGTTTGTTAATAAAAGTTGGAGGATATTGATTGTTAAAGGCTATTTGTTTAATTAGGTTGAGTTCAGACATAAAAGTATCATGCGAGAGAGGAATATTAAACAGTCTATGAAAAAAACTATTGAAAGCAGCAGATTTGTGGCTATGGGGATGGTTGGAGTGGAAGGGAATAACAAGGTCAGTGCTGGTAGGTTTATGATATATTCCAAACTGTAATCTACCATCCTTTCTTTCTATAAGTAGGTCCAAGAAGGGAATAGAACTGTTGGTCTCTAATTCCATAGTAAATTCAATGGCGGGGTGTAAAGTATTCAAATAGTTGAAGAATGAATTTAATTCTTGATAAGAACCCGTAAAGATAACAAACGTGTCATCAACATATCTGGAAAAATGGATTATTTTGTTGAAAAGAGGACATGCCTCAATTTGGGATTCAAGGTTAGCCAAAAATATCTCTGCCAGAAGAGGACTGAGGGGAGATCCCATGGCCAAGCCCGAAACCTGAGTGAAGAAACGGTTGTTGAACTGAAAGAAGTTTTGTTTTAGAACAGTGTCTAGTAAAAGGCAAATGTTGAGGACGTGATATGTGTAGATAGAGTGATTGGAGAATAAAAGGTTTCTGACAAGCTCAATACAATCTTCAGGAGGAACACTAGGAAAAAGGTTTTTGACATCAAATGAAATTAAAATGGCATGTTCTGGTATGTTAATGTTCTTAAGTTTAGCAGTTAGTTCATATGAGTTTTTAATTGCAAATTTACTAGAAAAATCTGTTAATTCCAATATAGTTGAGTTTAACCAAGAGGCGAGTTTATGGGCAGGAGAATTGGAGTAGCAGACCACCGGACGTATTGGGATGTCTATTTTATGTATCTTTGGCAAACCATACAGAAGAGGAGTTTGTGGGTTCATGGGATAAAACCTACTTTTGTCTGATTCTAAGAAAATAAGGGTATCATTGGTAATAGAAAGGATTTTCTTCAAGTAATAGAAAAAAGAAGCTGTAGGGTTGGAGGGGACTGCAGGGAATGTAATTGGGTTTAAGAAATCCACAACTTTGGAGACATACTGTTGCCTGTTCATGAGAACAAGGGTGTTGCTCTTATCTGCTTTCGATAAGGTCAAGTCACAGTCCTTAATTTTTTTGCGAAAAGAATTTAAAGTACTATTTAATTTATTATTAGAATCAAGAGAAGGGTGTGGAGAATTGTTAAATTTGTTAAGAGTGACTGCGACTTGAGATCGAATGGTATGTGTTTGTGAAGAAGAATTGACACTCTCTAAAATCCTCTCCGATCCTACGGCTACATACCATTCGATCTCAAGTCGCAGTCACTCTTAACAAATTTAACAATTCTCCACACCCTTCTCTTGATTCTAATAATAAATTAAATAGTACTTTAAATTCTTTTCGCAAAAAAATTAAGGACTGTGACTTGACCTTATCGAAAGCAGATAAGAGCAACACCCTTGTTCTCATGAACAGGCAACAGTATGTCTCCAAAGTTGTGGATTTCTTAAACCCAATTACATTCCCTGCAGTCCCCTCCAACCCTACAGCTTCTTTTTTCAATTATTTGAAGAAAATCCTTTCTATTACCAATGATACCCTTATTTTCTTAGAATCAGACAAAAGTAGGTTATATACCATGAACCCACAAACTCCTCTTCTGTATGGTTTGCCAAAGATACATAAAATAGACATCCCAATACGTCCGGTGGTCTGCTACTCCAATTCTCCTGCCCATAAACTCGCCTCTTGGTTAAACTCAACTATATTGGAATTAACAGATTTTTCTAGTAAATTTGCAATTAAAAACTCATATGAGCTAACTGCTAAACTTAAGAACATTAACATACCAGAACATGCCATTTTAATTTCATTTGATGTTAAAAACCTTTTTCCTAGTGTTCCTCCTGAAGATTGTATTGAGCTTGTCAGAAACCTTTTATTCTCCAATCACTCTATCTACACATATCACGTCCTCAACATTTGCCTTTTACTAGACACTGTTCTAAAACAAAACTTCTTTCAGTTCAACAACCGTTTCTTCACTCAGGTTTCGGGCTTGGCCATGGGATCTCCCCTCAGTCCTCTTCTGGCAGAGATATTTTTGGCTAACCTTGAATCCCAAATTGAGGCATGTCCTCTTTTCAACAAAATAATCCATTTTTCCAGATATGTTGATGGCACGTTTGTTATCTTTACGGGTTCTTATCAAGAATTAAATTCATTCTTCAACTATTTGAATACTTTACACCCCGCCATTGAATTTACTATGGAATTAGAGACCAACAGTTCTATTCCCTTTTTGGACCTACTTATAGAAAGAAAGGATGGTAGATTACAGTTTGGAATATATCATAAACCTACCAGCACTGACCTTGTTATTCCCTACCACTCAAACCATCCCCATAGCCACAAATCTGCTGCTTTCAATAGTTTTTTTCATAGACTGTTTAATATTCCTCTCTCGCATGATAATTTTATGTCTGAACTCAACCTAATTAAACAAATAGCCTTTAACAATCAATATCCTCCAACTTTTATTAACAAACTCTATTATAAACACTTATCTCGTTCTCTCAACAAAAAACTATTCATTCCTATGCAACCAAAACAACAGAGATATTTTTCACTTCCATTTTTTAACAATATTTCATAAAAAATTAAAGACATTTTCAAATCTCTTGATATAAACATTTCTTTCAAAACGCAATCCACCTTACGTATGTTTGTAGTTCAATCTAAGGACAAAATACCTCCTCTGGATAAGTCAGGCGTTTATTCCATCTCATGTAGTCATCCTGGTTGCAATAGTCAGAGTGGCCGAAAGATTGCCACTAGAGTTAACGAACATCTAAAAATTATTGAAAAATACCATAATCAAAGTAATATCAATACAAAATCAACATTTGCTAACCACATAATCAATGAACAACATTCTTTTGATCCCTCTACTG
Organism: Polydrusus tereticollis; assembly: GCA_963920685.1. NCBI lineage: Eukaryota > Metazoa > Arthropoda > Insecta > Coleoptera > Curculionidae > Polydrusus > Polydrusus tereticollis. Next base: position 86,617,800 of record OY987332.1, read on the forward strand.
GTACAAGGGTGCTTCATGTTTGTGAGAAGGGGGCCACTTTGAACCTCTTGGAAATTCTACAAATACAGAGAGCTCTCAACAATCCTAATTTACTATGTATCAACGATCAAATTAATTTTACCTGTGTACCTTTTTTCAATTCCTTGCGATTTATTAATGAGTAATCGGCCCTAGCCCTGCTTTTTTACCCCAATAACCTTTATAACCTCAAACTTAATACACGTTTTATCTCTTGTTTCCAGTGTCTCTACTAATAGTTATAATTACCCTGACATATTGCTCCATCTATGATTTATTATTACAACTACAACATTTACCTTATATAGTTTTCTCATATTTTTCTACTTTAGTTACAGTTTTCTCTCCTCACATCTTACTACTCTATCTAGTGACTCTCGTTTGAACTTTACCTTATCCATCTATTCATTTATACTTACTTTAATTTACTAACAAATTTATTCACATTCTATGCTTATTTAACACTCATTGTTCTTTTCTCTCCTTGTTTGGCTTTTTACTCTAGGTGTCCCGGCTTGTCTACCATTGATATTGGGGAACTGCACTAAATTCAACGGTTTTTATTTAAAAAAAAGAAACGACAGAAAAGCTTTTTATACATAGGTACATTCTCTTTATTAAAAATTTTAACTACCATTTGATACAACTCTAGCAAGATGTTCGTATCTATCATTTTATTTCCTCCGCATTGGACTAAAATTTTGGGTTATCCAAAAAACGAAAAATTCAAAATAATATGTGCTTTTTAATTATAACTACTAAATTAATACTAAATATTTTTTAAATAATAACAACCTTTTCCAATTTCTAATTTAATTTATTTAATATAAAATGATGAAGTTTTTTCTGCGACACAAGGTAAGTCGACACCATTTTGTTTTATTATGGTACATATCACTTTCTCACTTAAGGATTCTCCTTTTATTATCATATTTCCACGCACTCTGATGTGCATCTTGTCTTTTGAGTTTTTCTTGTTTCACTAATAGCTTTTCTCTCTTTATTTTGCAATTCTCACAATGTTTCTGGTATTTTTCTCCTGAATTTGACTTAATTTAATCCCACTGATGATGGAGGTTTATGCCTCCGAAACATGTATGGTTTAAAGAAAAATTTTTTACATTAAACTAGTGGAGCAGATTGTGTGTTTTACTTTACGTTAAAATATCACTCCACTGAGAGATGGACTTCTTCCATAAAACCAGATATAAAAGCTGAAACCGTGGCGAAAGCATTTGTCGAAAATATTGTCACAGTGTATGGAGTACCACAAGAACTGCTTACGGACTGCGGAAAACAATTCGTCGGACAATTATTCCACGAAATCTGCAAATTAATGGAAATAACTAAACTTCGAACGACGCCTTACCATCCAGCAGCAAATGGAATATTGGAAAGATATCATAAAACTCTAAAAACAATGATAAGTCGTTTCGTAAACGAATATAATGACAGTTGGGACAGAGTATTACCCTATTGTGTAATGGCCTATAGGAATTTGCCTCACGATGCCACAAAAGAGTCTCCGTATTACCTGATGTTTGGACGCGATTTCTCGCTCCCAATCCAGTTGACAATAAACGATAATAAAGTAAGATATTACCTTGATGATAATTACGCCAGTGAATTAGTGACCAGAATGCACATTGCGCATGAAATAGCAAAGAAAAATATTCAGATAAGCATTGACAACAGATGTGAATGGTTGAATCAACGGAAAACACGGCGAGAATTTTTATTGGGTGACCAAGTTTACCTATACAGTCCTGCGATACCTGGGAAAAATTTTAGCTGCAAATTACATACTAAATGGAAAGGACCCTATCAAATAATTGATAAAAAGGGACCAGTAACCTTTAAGATAAAAGAAATGCATGGAAAAAAGGAACATATGGTACATGCGGAAAGACTTAAACTATACAAAGGAGGAGAACAAAATTTCAATGAGGAAAAAGAAAATATTAACAGAAAACGATTTGAAGATAAGGGGCAAGGGAAAACCGAAGAGCGTATAGATAATGAAAGGGCAGATCAAGATGAAGTAGATGAATTTTTAAACCAAGGTACTGAACTAAAAGAAGAAAATGCTGGAAATCCGGAAAATCAAGATTTAAATAGCAGTGAAGAAGAAGAGGGTGAGAATTCCGACTCTGCGAAATCCACCCTTCAACCTGAAGACGAATCTGAGGGAGAACTCACCGATGAATATAATAGTGCCCTCGAGAATTCAGGCAGTGACGATGAAGAAAATGAGAATGTCAGACAAACCCGTACTCGAGAAGTGAAAATGCCTAGCCGATTTAACGACTATGTTTTAGATTTTTAATTTAAATTTGGAGTCACCATGTATAGAATAAGAACTAATGTATATTATTATTGTAGTGGGAAGAATCACGCTGATACTATGGTATTGCATGTATTGCATAGAAGCCGCCCTAATAGCTTACGATTGTAAGAATCCATCAACGAACGTTACTGTGATATCATTGCGAGAAGTAGCGTCCTGTCCAAGCCCTGAAACTGGCTATGATATCCAGGAAGGATATGCCCAAATTGTGGAGAAAAGAAGGTTTGAATATGTGCATGTATACTCGTGTCTTATTGAAGTAACAAGAACTATAAAACAGTGTGGAATGTTCTCACACGAATCTTCAGTGGAAGGTGGGTTGCTAACATACATACACGAAATAGGAGCAGAAGAGTGTCGAAAGACTCATCTCTATAGGGAATTTCGAGGACTTAGAGGGCATATAATTTCAAGGTTGAGAGCCAATGCCACCATATCGTCATCTGCGACATTAGCGGGTAGAATTGATGGAAACCGATACTGTGAAGCGGGTCAGTAAAATGAAAACGGACTCAACTGGAACAATGTAGTTGTACAGTCAAGTATAAAAATTACGTTAAGTGACCATTACGCTAAAGTTTCCTTGGATACAAACGAAATTAGATTAACAAATGGGGTGACATGTCAATTTTTAGAAGGATATTGCATGGATGCAATAAATGGAGAATCTACATGGGAAAGAAACGTACTTGGTGAATGTAGCCAATATAGTATTATGTACGATGGAAAAGCTACGTATGTAAAAGAAAAGAGGCCACAAAATGCTGGAAACAGATACCTAGTTGTCGAAAGCAAGGATAAAGTATTCGCAATGCAACTAAAACGTCAACAAGCAACGTGTGGATCATTTTTATGGGAGAGTGAGCATCCTCGCTTACTGATTTTAGAAAAGAAGAGTGCCACACTTCGTTCTCTTTAAATAAATCAAATGAGGAAGCAGATCTTCTAACGTACATAAATACCAAGTTCCTGTACGTGGAACAATCGGTCAAACGAAGTATTAATAGCATGTTTGCACAGACTATACATCGAAGATGTTTGCTACACCGAGAAATATTGAAAAATCGACTACTATTAGCACCACTTACATCTAATGCAGTAGCTTCCGTTGTCAAAAATCAACTAGGTTATATAGGAACTGTATCAGGGGAGGTCATGTACATCCTCAAGTGTCTCCCCATAACAGTCGAGGTAAGACGAGAAAAAAACTGTTATGACCTGTTACAGTCAATAACAAGAGCTATTTTATGTCTCCAGTGACCAGAATTTTACAAGAGCAATGTATTATCTTGACAATAAGTGGGTGGGATTTGAACCACGTCCTGTACAGGGAATAACACCCCAAGTATTGACTATTGACTCTGAGGAACCATGGATATTCCAGTCAATTAAAGAATAAGGATCAGGCGGGCTTTATACATATAAAGAAATAAAGAAAGCTCAGGACGCCATGTTGTTCAATTCCGAGAGAGAAGCCTTAAGTAATATTATTGTTAGAAAAATGGCTGGACAGAACATAGAATCACAAGGATATTCAACTTTAACCTTATTTAATAAACAAGAACTAGAAGAAATAGCAAATTCAACAATCAGAAAGTTGTATGGTTATTTCACAATACTGGGAGAATGGACCAGTGGAATTTTGGGAATATATTTTATTTTTAGAGCAATAAAATACACAATAGAAATATTTTTAAATGCAGTCGCGTTACACAAACTAGGAGGTTGCTCTTTCCACATATTGGCATCATTTTGGGATACATTGACATTATTTGTGCTACATCACAAGCAAAGGAAGGAATTTACCAATAGCAGCTCGTATGAGAGAAATTTAGAGATACCAGACGAAACCCTAAAACAAATTGAAGCTCCAACCGCTCCCGAACCACCGAATAGACATGTGGATGGTTATTCTGAAAACCCTTATGCATAGCAGACAAAGATGCGGCCAAGACGCATGAAAATTGGAAGGCTAAATTCACACTGAAAGCCGGGTTCGGGTTATATTAAAATTAGTAGTTAGAACAAACATGGCCATTGACCAAATTAATATAAAAGAGATTCAAAATATCCAGGAAAAGTCAGTGTTAATTAATAAATCGACTTATCAATAGACAAAGTACCTGCAGTGTAGTGGTGAATTTGGAGTTGCGGACGAATTTTGTGAACTTTGTAAAGTTAGTGAATGGACTATTGGGTCGCTAATTTATTTAATTTTTGGAACAATTTTATACATTTAAGTTTTACTTGACAATTTAGTGCACGGACTATTGGGTCGGTACTTTATTTAATTTTTGGAACAATTTTATTCATTTAATTTTTACTTGACAATTTAGTGCACGGACTATTGGGTTGGTAATTTATTTAATTTTTTTTGGAACAATTTTATACATTTAATTTTACTTGACAATTTAGTGAATGGACTATTGGGTGAAAAAAAAATTATTTATTTTATTTGGAACTATTTTCATAATAATATAGTGTTACAAACTTACGAGATTATTTTGGGACAGTATTAAACCAAAAATATGATGTGGATGTTGATGTTCTTTCACCATATGGGTCTCATCACAGAGCCATGGCTACAGGACTATCTCTACCGCCTGGCTCTGTACCACCTATATATACTAGGGAGGATGACCTCGCCAGAGGACCATCATCCCATGTTACAACCGATCAAAGCGCTGAGGGCCCTGTGGACGGACCTGGTCCATAGCCAATACCAGGTAATAAGAACCAGGATGGCTACCCTCCTAGGGCGAGGACAGCTTCCCCTGGAACCGTGTCCCTGTGCCCTGTGTATTGCCCCGCAGAGTGGACTATTTACGCCTATCGAGTTTTGGGCGGTATGGCGCCGCCTACGGTTACCGGGTTGCCAATGTCCCGTCTGTCTGACACCGGAAAACCCCCATCGAGAAGCCACAGCCGGGCCATCAACCTCCACCCACCGCCCCCCCCCCCCCCAGCAACGAAGAGCGAGAACACAGCGTACCCCAAGGGCCAATCCAAGGTCACCTTCCGAGGCTGGGCCATCCGGCTTAGATCGAACCAGGCCCCTACCACCCCGAGAAGCAAACCCCCCAGTCCCAATCTCCCCACAACCCCCGGTCGAGGCAAGCAGGCCCCCACCAGCGGACGATGTGGAGATGCCTGTGGACATCCCGCCGCCTCCGGCAGTGGCCCCCAGACCGCCACCAGCCGAGGCAAATGCCCAACCCCCGGCAGCCATCCCTCCTCCCCGGGAACCATACCGACCCTGGCGATACGTCCTGGAACCTCGGCCAGGGCAGTTTAGGATGGTGATCCGGAGAGATCCCCGTGACCTGGACGAAGGTTATTGTTCTCCATAAAAGAAAAACAAATTTTTAATAGTAAGTTCAATGTTTAGTACTATTTTAAAACCATACGGTATATATTTTAAAAGAAAAACAAATTTTTAATAGTAAGTTCAATGTTTAGTACTATTTTAAAACCATACGGTATATATTTTAAAATATTTACTTTTGTTTGAAAAGGTAATTAGGGAATAAGTTTTAATTTTAGAAGGAAACATTTTAATTAGTAAATATCAATACAATAAAATAAGTACGTTACGTACTAATAATAAAATATTAATTAAGGAATTAACCATGTTCTGAGCTTGGACATAATAATTTTTATAATATTCTAGTGAATTAAAAAAAAAACGAGTGTAAACCTAGCCAACGGTAGTGATAGAAATATTTGTAGGATAACAGCCGAGAATTTATCTCGGATAACAGCAAGCACTTATTTTCTGGCCGAAAGAAAGAGCGAAAAGAAAACAAATAGGCCGTGGACCCTCATAAATTAAACTTATCTCATGATCGCACGTGTCCAAAATACACCATAGCAAGTCAATGAATATAAGCTGGATTATTTACGTTATGAACTTAATGTTAAAGTCAAAGGCAATAAATTGTATTGCCAATGACTCAATAATGAGGGAGGAATGTGACGTCTCGGTAATAAACATAATTTAAGAAAATAAATTTTATTTAAAAGCTATTACAGGGTCTAGACTACTCTAGACCTTTAAAATAAAATATTTTCTCGAAGGGAATTGATAAAAATTATTAATTATACAAGGGTTAATTCGGGTCACCAATCAGGTTAACAACAATCTGTTTTAATGCAAAAAAATTAAAAATAATTAAGAATTACCTACCTTAAATTCAAAAGTAAAATAATCCAAAGATATTTTGCACACCATGGAAAACAATTTTAAATCCTAAAAGAAAAATTAAAGTTAAAAGTAACTTTCAAATTTAATTTTCAAACGCATTTCTGATTTAATTTTATTAGAGAATAAATCAAGCAAAAATCTAGAATACACTAAAGTACCTAGACTAACTCCAAAAGAACGAGGCGCAACATCACCACAACGTCACATACGTATACCTGAATATAGTTCATTTCTTATGACGAGGCAAATGAATTTCGCTAGTTAAAATAAGGCTAGTATCAATCAAAAGGAATGAACACTACCCGATTTGCGTTTCACCCAGACCAAATAAGGTAATCTGGCTACCGAGGGCTGGACGCGACTTATTTGGACTGATGACACGCTAGTCTTAAGCATCCACGGTCTATAAAAACACAATCTCGGGATAGCGGAGCGACAGTTAATACTTTTAATCAGAACTAATACAATAGGTCCTGCTACAAGTCAGTTGGTCGGTTAAAAAAATGAAACTTTCGGACAAAGTTTTGCTAGTAATTCGGTACTTGAAAAGATAATTTTCTGAATCCATTTTTCAGTAATTCGCGGAATTAAATCCGAGGCTACGGCGAGCCTACTGAACATTGACGCGACAATCAGTCAAAAAGTCGACCAAAAAGTAAGTGCCTGCAAATGGTGAATTCTTGTGAAATTCGGTTATTTAAAATAAATATGTTACCACTGAGTTAAATTGTATTGGTGACTACAAATGAACAGTATAATATTTATGAAGAATTAATACAAATGTTAGTTGATTATCGAACTATGTGTTTTCATTTCTGTGCCACCGGGCTCTCCCAGAGGCATTAGGCAAATTAATAAATTAAAATAGTTAATTTGGGGTGTTACGTCGACTCAATCTGCAAGAACTTGACCAGAGAAATACGAAGAGATATACTGCAAGAACTACTTGTTGATTAGTGTGTGATGCTGATCTACCAGGGGCAAGCTAATAGTAAGGAGGTTAGTTCTGGTTGGGTAAGTACAAATATGTGCTCCCTTTCTGAGAAGTGAACCCACAAAATAAAGATCTTGTACCCAGCCCCGTCGCGCCCAATCTGACTTACTCCTACCGGGCTGGTTTTCACAATGCTTGTGGCGTGTTATGTTGAAGTGTTGTAGTTAGTTCTAGCGTTTGTAGCATTGAGATTGTAGTAGTGAATTAGTGAAACCGCTGACTGACGGCCAGGCTAAACAACATAATATTATTATCTTCGATATCGGTGGATCACTGCCGAATATTTTATTTATTTGTCCAAATTAGAAAACTGGTAAGTTCGTATTAGTAAAGGTATTATGCACGCATTTTACAAAACATTCACATATTTATAATTAATAAATATTTTAGTTTCAAATATGTCCAAAGTATACAGTCAAAAGTTTAGAGAAATATGGACAAAAATCCTTTGTTAAAAGACTGGCTAATAAGCATCGAATCAACATCTGGAAAAGTGGCAAAATGTAAATTTTGCATGTGTATATTATGTAACAAGTATTCCGATCTTAAAAATCATGTGGCTTCTAAGAAACATAGGTCAAACGCTGAGAATACATTTGGAAAAAAGCAAACTAAACTTTCGTTTCTTCCTGAAACTCATTTGGGTGGAGCTAAGATGGCTGAAGCTAAATTAGCTTTGTATATTGCATGTCATTCTTATTCGTGAAACGTATGATTTTTTCTCTAAATCCTCCTTGAGGCAAGTACAATATAAAGATTTATAAAAAACCAGAAACGATGGATCTGAACCATTAAAAATAGTTCAGGCTTGCGGTACTAGATCGCTCTCTATTGAACCAGCTATTAGCAGGATATACGCTCAATGGCTAGAACTAAAAAGTCATTTTCAAATTGCAAAGTTAAGTAATGAGAAATGCTATACAGCCGAATTACTTCACCAAATGTATTCCGATGATTTTAATTTTGCATATATATGCTTCCTTAAACCAGTCTTAGCCGAAGTTAATAAAGTTAATAAGACGTTTGAGTCAAATAACGCAGATCCAACCAGATTGTTAAACGATTTGATGAATCTTTTGGAATCGTTAATTCAAAAAGTTGTAACTCCGAATACAAGGTTTGATGTTTTTAAACACAAAATTGAAGATTATATTGGTTATAAGTGCTACTTGGGCTATCTATTTGAAAATCAACTTCAAAGTATGGTATCCAAGGGGTTTAAAGATGAAGACGTTTTGCGAAAACGCTGTATAGCATTTCTTGTTACTTTAATTAAAGAAATTTCTAACCGCGTACCAGACAATGTACAAATATTACAGAAAATGTCCCACTTTTCAGTACAAAAATGTCTTCGGCATAATAAAATTGATATCAGAGATTTACTCAAATTTATAAATAAAAGTGATGATGGAATTACTATTATCGAATGGCAATGGAAAAAAATTCACTTGATTGAATGGTCTAATATAAATGAGACTCATAAGTTCTGATTAGAAGTATTAGATTATAAAGACTCTGGAATCACTCCAGTATTTAAAGAATTGTCCCTTGTTGCACTAGGTTATTTAAGCCTGCCGTATTCTAACGCCGAAATTGAGAGGCAGTTTAGCCAGATGAATGTTGTAAAAAACAAATTACGCAATCGAATGAAACTAGTTATGTTAAAATCAATTCTAATCATTTGTAATGGTTTAAGAAAAAATAATATTTGTTGTAAAGATTTTATTATTCCCGATGAATTATTAAAAAAAATAAAAAGTAACGAATGTTATCTATCAAATAACGATGATAATAACAATGACGATTTCGAATTTCCAAATAATTTATAAAACAAAATGTGTAAAATTATTTTACTTCCCGTATCATATGTGTATCACATCCCGACTACCGATCTTTATCCTTAATAATCTCACGTTTGGCGGGTTCTAGCGGTTTTAAAATAAAAATCCAGCGGGAATGCGGCGTGAAGTGTTGGCAACACTGGAGGCATACCACCAATGATATTTAGCGGAAATATGGCAGAAAATTAGAAGATATGGAAAGAACGATTTTAATGCACCTTCAGGCGACAGAAATAGTAAAAAAAGAAGGTGCCACCAAATGTGCTCAACTTTTAACACTGATAGGAGAAGAAGGTATGACAATTTTTAATACTTTCAAGTTGGATGACCAAGAAAAGGTTAATTTGGATGTTTTAATTAAAAAGTTTGATGAACATTTTACTCCAAAGACTAATTGAATCGGTGAGAATAAGAACAGTACAAGTCCAAAATTTGACATTTCGACCTGGTATAGCCATTTTGTCTGTAATACAAGGCTGCATCAAATGAGTGTAAAAACAGTACTAATATCACTATATTAAGGCGTATGACGGCGCTCATCGTGAAGCGTTGAGTGTAAGAACAGTACAAGTCCGGACTTGTACGGTTCTTATTCTCAGCGGGGGGATTTGTTGACACGCAATGGCAACCAGCTGTTTTAGTTGGTTTGTGTTTCTAGTCGAGTGTGTTTGTTATTTATGTGGATAGTTATTTTGATAAAACATCATCTAAAATATATTGTTAAAACAAAATAAAATGATGTCATCAGATAATAGTAGCTAGGCAGAATCTGAAACTGAGAGAACTGAAGGTAAAAAACGTACCAGAAATCCAAAAAAATGGAAAGTTAACAAGAGGAAGGTTGCACGTTAACTTGGTAAATCATATATATCGACATCTGGGAGGGTGGTGGAAGAAAAAAAGATTGGACCCTCATGCACGTAAGTTTATTTTGGTCATTATTGTTTTTAACTTGTTAAAGTGCGGTTTACTTTTGTAGGTGCAAACTAAAATGTACAAGCAAATTCAACGACGAAGAAAAACAGTTTATAATTTCTAGATTTTACGATGGAAAGCCAAAAAATGAACAGGATACTTTCCTTTAAGGTTTAATGGAAACAAAACCCTTTGTAAGACGTCGCAAACGATTGGTCGATGGCGATGAACGCAATGCAAAGCTAAAAGCTGCACATTTTCAATATTTTGTTCAGAAAAATGAAGCACGAGTGCCGGTATGTAAACAAGCTTTTCTCAATTTGTATGGCATATCTCACTTTCGTGTACAACGCCTCAATGTGTTACTCTGTAGAGGAGAATCCGCCAAAGACATGCGTGGAAAGCACAATACCAGGCCTACCTCAATTTGCCGAATCCAGGCATAAAATAAAAATGCATATTGATTCCTTTCCTTATAAAACTTCACATTATGGTACGAAGGACGTTAAATATTTGGACTCCAAACTGAATGTAAAAGTTTTGTTTGGACGTTTTGTCAAGAAACACCCTGAATTGGAGAACATTGTAAAATATGAGTTCTTTTTAAAATACTTCAATGAAAATTAATCCTTAAAGTTTGGCAGACCACAAGTCGACGTGTGTAGCGAATGCGAACGACTGGGTACGCGGTTAAGAGACAAAAGTTTAAACGACAATGCCAAAAGAGTGTGTGCGGCAGAGCTTATGGTTCACAAACGAAGGGCCAAAAAGTTTTATAGTAAATTGCAAGAAGTACAGGCACTGTCCAAGGACCACTCTGAGATATTAGGAATCACGTTTGATTACATGCAGAATTTGCCTCTCCCAGTTTTACCGGTGCAGGAAATATTTTATTACAGGCAGCTTTGGGTTTACTCCTTTAAAATTCATAACTTAAGAACAGGCGCTGGCCATTTTTACATGTACCATGAGTGTCAAGCCCTAAAGGGCCCCAATGAGGTGTGCACCTATTTGAACGATTATATTACAAGTCATATACCCCAAGAAGTTGAAGAATTGCACATTTTTTCTGACGCATGTCCAGGGCAGAATAAAAATAACACCATGGTTAGATTTTTGATGACTCTACAAATTAGTCGGCGTTTTAAAAAAATTGACCACCATTTCCCAATTCGCGGCCACTCTTTTTTGCCTTGCGACAGAGATTTTGGAAGTGCAAAAAGATTTATCAGAAAATGTGATTGTATTTACGTTCCTGAGGAATATGAGGCAATGATTAAAAATTCCAGAAAAAATACGCCTTTTACCATACATAATATTTCTAACAATGACATAATAGATTTTAAAAACTGGTGGCCAACCTTCTATAAAAAAACTTGCGGAAATCTGTCAAATAAGGCAAAGGAGAATTTTACGATTTCAAAATACATGCAGTTTGTGTATGATGCATCTAATCCCGGTTATGTTAAATGCCTAGACTTTATTGACGGAGCTTCATCCTACACTTTTAAGCTACTAAAATAAAATCAGAATCCAGAGGTTCCATCTAATAAAGCCTATTCTGGGCCATTGCCAATCAACGTTAAAAAGATGAACGATATATGGCAGATCATGAAATATGTAGAGGGAGAGCAGCTGGAGTTTTATTTCCACATTTCATCGTGGCCAACCACCAACAAAGACGATGATAATCCTGCTAGAGATTAAGATTTATTATTCTGTGTTTTGATACTATAATAAAAGTGTGTTTTGACATGTTGTTGTTTATTCAAAAAAAAAGTTGGTCAAGTATTTTAACAATACGCAGATTGAGATTAAGAACAGTACAAGTCCAAGTTAGTTGTTTGTGTATAAGTGGAAAACTCATGAGCCAACAAATTTTATTTTTAATTTAAACGACGTACAAAATGATACACTAAAACTTTTATGTGCACACGAAACTCGTAACATTAATAACTAACTTTACAGAGAGTTTTTTTCGTTTTCCCAAAACTGTAACATTTAGACTTGTACTGCTCTTATTCTCACCGATTCAATTTATCATTCGAAAGATATAAGTTATTGAAATGCAAACAAAACGAGGAACAATCGATGGAAAATTATATTACAAACATCAAAAATTTAGCACTTTCATGCGAGTAAGGGAGAACTTTTTAATTAATAATTATTATAATATGTGGCTTAACATCGGAATCCTTGAGAGAGAAACTATTATTGGCTGAGACTTACACGCTAAACGACCTCATAAGAACGTGCATTAGTTCAGAAAACACCAAAGAACGCAATAAACTTATTACCAATGGGTCATCGAGTCAACCAATCTATGCAGTAACGAGACACACAGCACCAAGACACAACTATAGAGGTACGAAGGCAAACAATGGGAGTCTCTTGTTCTTGATTGTTTAAATTGCAATCGTCCAAAACAAATGGTTTTCTTATTGATTCCTTCGGTTCCTTATCTAGTCCCTGATTGTTTAGATTGCAATGTTCCAAAACTAATGGTTTCCTTATTGATTCCTCCGGTTTCTTTTCTAAAGTATTACTTTGAGTTAACCCGGCGTTTTTTATTTGTTGTGCACTTGTCTCATCCAGTTGTGTCTTGTTTTGTAGTTGTTTGATCACATCATAAGTTACTTTTTCGTCAGAAATAATTTTGATTTTTTTACTATTTTTATTTTCTTTTTTTTTAATTGCATTCGTTTTTTTTGCTTTAGCTCGTTCTAACCTTTTTCTTTTCCTTTCTTCCTTCTCTTCTTCTTCCCTCTGTTTTTGGCGCTTTTTTCAGTTTGCATGTTTTGCTATTGATCTGATGTAAGTACAAATGACATCTTTTCTGAATTTTTAGTTCCTTTTCTCTGCGGTGTAACAGGCCAGATTAGATATTGTTTCATCAAATGAGTATTATTTTTTTGTAAGAAACTAGTAGTCACTTCTTGTTGAACATCTTCATTAGTTGCGGGAGCCTCGGTGGGAGAAAAAACAATTGGAAGATCTGTAATATCAAACATTTTCTTCTGCAGCATTAGACTCGCTTACATTAATATTCAAATTATCAGTTTCAACAATTTTAATGTTGTTGTTTATGTAATATTTTATAGGGGTTTCTTGCTCCACATTTTGGCTTAATTCTTTGGACATTTTGTAGACGTTATTCTCTTCATTTTCAAAAATTGTATATTTCGTACAAAATTTCGGAATCGTTTTTCTCGTATGTGACATTCTTTGCTTGAAATTAAGCTAACTTTTGTTGTCCCACCATCTGCCTAAACTTTCTTAGTTTAAAGTTTTTTGGATTATTATATTACTACTTTCACTTGTGTTAGTAAGTAAAACCTTTTTTTTCCCAAGCATTTTGAATAATCTACAGCATCGGGATTCCAGGGGAACAAACCACATACACGAAAACCATTGGCAATGGAGTCAGGTTTTAGTTTTGGCAAAACGCTTTCCAGAATCGGTGCCAATTTTTCTCTGGATAATGATTCGGTGGGATGTTCTCTTCTCCAATCATTTACCCCCCTTTTCCACAATGTCTTTAAGGGTTTAAAAGCGGAAACATCCGCCGGCTGTAATATTCGTGTTGCGTTGGGGTAAAGAGCTATTAGGATTATATTCAACTTTTTACACAATTCACTAACTTGTAAAGTAAGGTGTGTGGTGTGTCCATCTACAAAAAGTATCACTGGAAATGCTACAATTATTCTGCTTAAGATGTGTGTAGAAAATATTTCCAATATATCCATAAAAAATGTGTGATTTCATCCACCCATTTTCGGATAATGCTACTCCCCAACTTTTTGGTACTGACGAGCTAATCTCGAAGGGTAGACGTTTATAAGGGTATACTATTAATGGTGGTGTGGTTTCTCCAGCTGCCGAAAACGTAAATAATACTGTGATATTTGATTTTGCCTGACCTCTATCGACTTCATAGACGTTCTTCGGCCCTTTTGGTGCAACGACAGTTTTTGTTTTCGGACAAAGTTGAAAGTTGGTTTCATCACTATTAAAAATTATTTTTGGATCTTTTAAAATATCCAATAGCTGTTCCTTTGTTAAATAAGCCTCGATTTTTGCAAACCATCCTCGTATATCATTTTCACTAACGTTGGCACTTGCCGATGTTACTGCTTCTGGCTGCCTTTCAGTTAACGAAGGATTTCGACGTAAAAAACTCTTGTACCACCCCTCTCCTGGGAAATTTTTTTTAAAAGGCGTTGGGCGAGGATGGTCCTCAAGAAAAGTTTTGACACTTATTTGAATGTCTTCCGTTCTCTGCGGAAATCCTTTTTTAACGGAATCTGATACCCATTTGACCAAGAGCTGTTCTTCTGCCAGTGTTAAAATTGGTGAAGGTCCATGAGATGTTTTAGAGAATTTACTACTTTCCCTGAATTGCAAGGTTGATCTAGGAATATTATATTTTTTGGCCACGGCCTTTTTGCTGACACCATTTTCAATTTCTTCTAAAGCTTTGTTAAGTGTTTCTTCTGAATATTTTTTCTTGTAGGGCTCTGAGTTTGCTACCTTCGGCATTCTGTAAAAAATACAGTTATTGGCCCAGAGTATGAACAATGATTGACACCGTGCCAACAACTGTCTGCGTTGCAAATTTATTTATTTTTATAGGTAGTAAATAATTAAAATGTTAAATTTATGGCTTTTAACATATTGGCACTCTGGGCCAATCACTATATTTTTCTATTTTGTAAATGACAGTTGTTGGCACTGAAGAAACACTTTCCCGCGCATTTTAACGAGTGTTTTATGGTTATAAAGCCATATTTTTGTCTATGTTAACACAGAAAAAAACATAATCGTGGATAATGCCGCTCGAAACATTAATTAAATGCTACCAAACACCTATCAATCCTTAGCAAATTATGAACAACTCACCAGATCTTACAAGAACCAACAATACACGCCCCTTCCAACTGTCATAAAACAACTAAAATATAGGTTAGCTTGCAATGCTGGCGGTGACGCCGCAGAGCAATGTTGTCAGATATCATTAAAATTATTATGATTTTAATAAATATTGAAATAGCCTTAAATTCAACTATGTTACAAATAATGTGCCAATAACTGTTGGGGTGCCAACAACTGTACCGTTTACCCTATTATTTAATTGGCTCTGATTTTCTTATAGAAAGGGATCTACTTTAGTAGACTGGTCTTGTATTTTGATAATAAATTAATACAGGGTGGTCAAAAACTAACATTAAAATTTAAATTTAAAAAGTCTCTAAAAGTCATTTTTTTCAAATGGAAACCCCATATTTTATAATTTTATCTTATTAAGCATACAAAATAAAGGTAACTTCGTATAAGGTTCTATATTAAAAAAAATCGTAGTTTTCAAAATATTGGCACTTTAACATTTATCTATTGTAAAAATGTTGTAGTCGGCTCATAAGTTTTACTATAAGTTGGCCATGATGAAGAGGCGCGGCGAAAAAATACAATCCACCATTACAGAACTGTCACTATTAGTCTTTCTTCTTTTGACACAATATAATCCTGTTTGAGTACTTATTTTTCTTTTTACATTTAGATTACTAGCTTACTTAATAATGTTTACCACAGAGGAAAAGATGGATATGTTAGAAAGTTATTTATCACACAATAAAAATCGGACCCTGGCTCTTAGGGATTATATAACTAAGTTTCCATTAAGGCAACACCCAGAAAAAAAGATCTTCGATAGAATTTACCAGCAATTTAGAATAAATGAAACCTTTAAGAAAGAGAAAAGAATACGTCGTTATGTTTTGACTGACGAAGAGCAACTCAACATTTTGTTGCATATTGAGGAGACTCCCGAAACTTCAACACGGAACGCATCTTTAGACCTAGACGTCAGAAGAACAACGCTTCAAATGTGCCTTCCAATTAACAATTTTAAGCCATATAAATATTGTCCAGTACAAAAATTAGAACAACGTGATTACAACACAAGGTTAGATTTTTGCAGTATTCTTATGGACAGACATTTTCTAGAAAATATATTTGATAAAGTTATTTGGACCGACGAGTCCATATTTACAACCGCAACACAAATTTTTAATAGAAAAAATACTCATTACTGGAGCAGCGAGAATAATAAAAAAGTTATGGAAGTTACTAGATCGGGAAGAACTTCTGTCAAAGGTTGGTGCGCCATTTAGAGGTCCAGAATCATAGGTCCAGTATTTTTTTATCGGAATTTAAATTCTCAACGTTATTTAGAGCTTTTAAATAATGTCCAACTCCTTGTGGAGAATGAAGTGCCTGCAAGAGAATGGGCAAATTTTATTTGGCAGCAGGATGGTGCTCCCTATCATAGAAGTCAGGAAATTACCAACTATCTGAATGGACACTATAGAGAGTGGATTGGGGAAAATGGTAATTATGCCTGGCCTTCAAGGAGCCCCGACCTAACTCCCCTAGATTTTGTTCTATGGGTTACACTTAAAGAGCGAGTATACAAAGACAAGCCGTCAACTGCGCAGGAACTTGAACGTCGGATTCGAGGAGGTATTCACTACCTAAATGGAACTGACTATGTGAGAAATGCCGTTTTGTATTTAGAAACTCTTTATACCACCTGTATTGTTCAAAACGGAGGGCATATCGCACACCTGTTGCAATAATTATGATACTTTGTCTTTAATTAAATTATTACCCTCGTTATTACCTAGTTTAATATGTTCTTTAATGAAGTAGTCACCTATGATAACTGTGCATAAATTCAAAATGGTGCATCGCCTATTGCATGTTGTTATACAGGTTGTTTCACCATGGATGGGACGTTAGAAGTATCTGGCGAATAAATCTCAACCAATCGTTTTGAAAATTTTTACAGTAGAAAAATGTCGCCGCGCCTCTCCGTCATGGCCAACTTATAATAAAACTTATGAGCCGACTACAGCATTTTTACAATAGAAAAATGTTAAAGTGCCAATATTTCGAAAACTACGATTTTTTTTAATATAGAACCTATACGAAGTTACCCTTATTTTGTATGCTTAATAAGATAAAATTATAAAAAATATGGGGTTTCCATTTGAAAAAAATGACTTTTAGAGACTTTTTAAATTTAAATTTTAATGTTAGTTTTTGACCACCCTGTATTAATTTATTATCAAAATACAACACCAGTATACTAAAGTAGGTCCCTTTCTATAAGAAAATCAGACCCAATTAAATAATAAATGCTTCAGTATGTAAAAATTTGCTAATTATTTTTTGGCCTATAAAGGTAATTTTTGACATAAAATTTGATATATGTCAAAAGGTTTAGACTTAGGTATGACATTACACATGAAGCATATCTAGAATTTCACGTAGAATTGAAATCTGCAATAATATATAGGGTGTCCCATTTAAAAAAAAGACAATGTTAACGCTACGTTTTTATCAGACACCCTGTATAAATGAAAATATTTAAAGAATATGCAGTACCATATCGACACCCCCAACGAACAAGGTCGTAACTCAAGTTAGGCACATTTTGAGTTTTTAACACGGGCGTACTCAGCAAGAAAAAACGAACATGGCAATAACAAAGACGTATCTCTACGACCAATAGTTTTGCAGAAACCCATTTTAACAAGGAAGTATCTTATCTTGATATTTTAATTTCAACTTTAAAATGGTTGTAATGTGGTATACATTATTCTTAATACCAATAATTTTAAGTAGTTTTCCGTAATAAAGACGGTAAATGAAATACAACCTTGTTCCCTGTAATACTTTTATCATCAGAGTTTAAGTTTATATCATAATTTGAGATACAACTTTGTTCGACGAAAGTTAGAACTGTAAACTTGCGATAGTTCTCGACTTATAGCTTTGCTTTAGTGCTAAACGTTTTTTGTTTAAATCTTGAAATACGTAAAAAAAAAGTAATTTGGGTCGTAAGAGGAAGAGGGATCCTGAAAAGTGGGAAAGTAACATTAAACGCAGGCAAAAAAAATTAGGGCAAGAATTCATAAACCAACGGGGTAAGTTAATGAGAAAAAAATAAATAAAATCAGGCAGTAAAGAAAAACGAATCAGAAAATGTGCTGAAAAAATGACTGCTCAAAGGAGAAAATCGATTTTTACTAATTTGGTGGTACTAATGGGCTCTCGGTGACCACAATAACCGGATACAGCTTGTAAGCAGATGTGTAGAAAGGGCGTACAAGACAGAGATTCTCATGTCTACTATTGAAACCTCCCGTTTACTATAGACGACAAAAAAATCCAGGTATGTAAAAAAATGTTCTTTGATACGTTGAATATCACTGATAAATGGGTCACTACAATTTACAAAAAGATGAACACGCAGGAATCCAGCTGTGCAGTTCTTAGTGATCGGCGCGGACATCACGATAATCAACCAAATCAAATACATGAAGACATTAAAGCGACGACGGTCAGAATGCATATTTCGCAAATACCAATGGTCGACTCACATTACGTAAGGGCTAGGTCACAAAAGAAGGATTTCGAAGAATCTCTAACTTTTACAAAATTATATAGGCTTTATAAAGAGTGGCTAGTCGAAAATCATTACCAATCATTATCAAAAGGCAATATCGAACTTTGTTTTATAACGAATACAACATTGATTTTTTAAGCCAAAAAAAGATCTGTGCCCGACCTGGGATATATATAAAATAGCTTCTAATGAAGAGAGAGACGCCCTTCAAACAAATTTTACAAGTTACATAGCTCACAAATCTATAGCTAGAGAACTTAAGGCAGAACATAAATTGTTAGCTCAACAACGTAACACAGTTCTAATAGCAGCTTATGATTTGCAGAAGATATTGACGACACCTATGTCTGAAGTATCTTTATTTTACTATAAGCGAAAGCTTGCTGTCTACAACTTCACTCTATTTGACGTCGGAAAAAGCGAGAAAAAGATTTTGTTATGTTTGGGACGAAACAATAGCAAAAAAGTGTGCAAACGAAATAAGTAGTTCTGTATACTTGTTTATTGAAATAAAGGTAAAAGAGGGGGTTAAAGACTTTTTTTTTATTCCAATAATTGCGGGGGACAAAATCGAAACCGAATAGTGTTTAGTATGTATTCTTATGCTGCTGAAAAATTTGATGTTAATATTACCCATGTTTTTTTCGAAGTAGGCCACACTCAAAATGAGGGTGACTCTATACATGCTCTCATTGAGATACGCAAAAAAAAAACAAATCGTTTACGTGCTAGAGCAATGGGTTACAACAATAAGATGTGCAAAAAGTTCAGGAAAACCCTATTCAGTACATGAGCTAACCACATTCTAAATTTTAAAATAATGATAAATAATAAGCTGCTTAATTTCGAAGTAACAAAATTAAACGGAATAAGGTTAGACATTTGAGTATTAAATGTGATAATCCAAAGCTAATATAGGTTAATTATGATTTTTTTTTATCTGAAACCAATTACTACATCGATTTGAGTCGAAAGCGCGCCTCACATTCAACTCAAAACCTAAAAAATTAAGAGTTATCCACATTATCTAATATCCGATCTAATATCCCACCGGTCTACAATGGCCCAATTCCTATTTCAAAGGCCAAATATAAGGATCTAAACAACCTCTGTAACTCTAAAGTTATTCCGGAACTTTACCATAGTTAGTATTAAAACTTAAAGTATACCGATAACAACACAGAAGATTTGTCAGATTCAGAATAGATTAAGTAAACATTTTTTTCTCTAACATCAAACCTTTTTTAACCCTTAAAAATGTTTTTTTGATAATAATATGTTTTTGTTCAGTTTTAAGTACATTAGTTATACTTACCTATTTTATAACTGATTTTTTGTTGTTTAACTTTGTGAATTTTGTGTTTGTACTTCTTGAATCTTAATTCTAGTATTTAGTATAACATAGTATTAGGTATTTTTGACAGTATTGATATTTCCTAGTTTTTAAATTTATTATTTTGTATCAATATTTCCTTTACAATTACCCTAGCTGGTTATCGTTTTGTTGTACAATGTCTATTTAGATTGTATTCATTTAGTATAGAAATAAAACTAGTCACAATAATTCAAGGAGATCTCTTGTTGTTCTTACTGACATTAAAAGATGTAATATTTTAAAAGCGTTGGCTACTTACCTATATTATGTTGAAAAATGTAATTTCTTACTATAGTAAGAACATTATTCAATTATCAAAGCTAATTGTTACTAATACGCCGCTAAATTGCTTGTACCTACACATTTTTATGATACACAGCGTTGTACCGAAGCGTCAAAAGCACTAATTAGTTAACCCAGCCCTCCTATGCTAGCAATAGTTGTCGGAAAGGACACTAAAACTATTAAAACTTTTAAAGATTCGTCTTTTCAAACTTCCAAATTTGGAAAACAAGCATCATATGGACTGTAAGAAGGTCGTATGTGCGAGTTACAACCTTCTTCTACGACCAATTTTGTAACCACTTATGGTTGTATCTCACTAAAATTCCGCTTTCCCTTGCACCTACAAGTACTAAATTATAATAACAGAAGCGAAAAATAGTATGTTTCTAATGTATTTACTTAACAAAGAAATAAGTTGTCAAGTTTGTTTTTTTTAATTTTTTAAAATATTATTTTCAGTTTTTTTGTTCTCCTGAGAAATAACCAAAAATGAGTTACAACCTTGTTCGTTGGGGGTGTCGATATATCTTATAACTTTTGTATTTAACTTTTCGCTTCATCTCCTATACTTTCTGCGATAATGTAGTGTCCCAAGATAAACGGGCCACCCTGTACAGATGGTGCACCCAGTATGGTTGGGAAAAATATTGGAGCGCCAATTTTAATTAAGAAACATGTAGGAAAGAATATTAAAAAATATCAATGTATTATTCACCAACAGTCTTTGTGTTCGAAAATATTACCATATAAACCCGTTGTTTCTACAGTGGTGAAAATAGTCAACTATATTAGGTCAAAAGGACTAAAGCATCGGGCTTTTCAGTCATTTCTTGAAGAAATAGATGTCGTATATACAGATCTAATTTACCATACAGAGGTACGATGGTTAAGTTGCGGCAATGTGCTTCGTCGTTTTATTGCGCTAGAAGACGAAATCTCACAATTTTTGCAAGAACACAATATGGTTTTGGAAAAACTTCAAAACTACATTACTGCAAGGAAAGGAGAATATGGTGTTTACAATGTACAACTCAGTTAAGGCGTTTCGTCTTAAGCTTAATCTTTTTTATGATCAGTTGATAAAGCTAGATTTTGCTCATTTTCCGACATGTCGGGAAAAAATAAAAATTAAGAAAAACGTTTACAAAGAAAAATTTGCTACCAGCATTTCTGTGCTTAAAGATGAATTCGACTCCAGGTTTAATCTTACTAATGAAGATAAAATATTCTTCAAGCTTGTTGAAACCCCCTTCTCTGCTGATGCCAGTGAGATGCCTCCTGAACTTCAATTAGAACTTATTGACTCACAGTGCTCAAACATATACAAAGACAAGTACCGCGATGGAAACCTTCTAGAATTCTATAAGTGTCTTGAAAAAAATAAATTTTTAAATTTAATTGATACTGCACGAAAAATTTTATGTCTTTTTGCCAGTACTCACATTTGCGAACAAACCTTCTCAGTTATGAATTTTAATAAAAGTGAAAACAGATCAATGCTCACCGACGCACATTTAAACGACATATTAAGAACAGCGACTTCGAAATTTGTTCCTAACTATGATGATTTGGTGTCCAAAAAACGGGTAAATGTATCTCATTAAAAACAAAAATATTATTGTATGTACAAATTTTTTTCTCTACCCAAAGGTTCATAAAAATATTTTTTATTTTCTATTTGTGTTAACTGTAACAAATATAAGTAATGTTTAAGTTTAAAATTCGTTTTAATTGCTATGTGCAAATTGATACGGGAGCAATGGTAAATGTCATTTCTGTAGATTTGCTTTATAAAATGAATTATGACCCTAGAAAAACAATGAAAAGTACTGTCAACTTGTCTTCTTATACAGGGGACAATCTTTTAATTTTGGGAAAAGTTAATCCAAATTGTAGTTGTTAGAAAACTAGTTCTAACCATTAGGTAGATTATTGAAAATAAAAATAATAAGTGACTCATGCAAGAATTCTTTCGGTACTCTTTTCTTTACATTACAGCCCATGTTTTGTATTTTCTCATCGGTCTACTAAAAGATTGTTTTTTATAGATTTCCAAAGTGATAAGCTTACTAAGAAAGACCGTTTCGCCGGCATGTACGTGACATTTCATAAATTTATAGGATTAGAAAGTATCTAATTTAAATCGGCAAAATAAACATTAATGCATGTGGCCATAAAAATGATTCATTGCTAGAAACAGCCTAAGGTATTCCCACCTTCCCTTTTCAATATAGACAATAAATCCTCATTGGTCAGATCAAACGTCTAGCTGACGGATTTTGCCAATGGTGTAAATTGGATGAGTGACGTCACGCGCTCTAATTGGTTGTCCCACTTTTTTAAATCAGGATCCTCTGAATTTGAGGTAACAGGGTAGGTCCCGTAAAGTTAGTTAGTTTCAAACTCTTCGCCTAAACATATTCGCTTTATCGAAAAGTTAGTTTTTCAAGTCTCTCTCGTGTGGTGACGGCAAGTATTCTTCGCTGTATCGAAGTCGTGCACCGTGTCTCTATTTTTGAACGTTGTTGATCACGTCGATCGCGGCATTTATTCACACTGCTTCTGAAGTTAAAAGATGACGTAAAGTTGCTGTCTCCTACGCAATCACAAGCTGGTATAAGAATGTAAATCTTAAGATCCTGAAACGACTGACTCCAAGTTGAGTAAAAGCTACGAAGAAGGTAGGATCAAACCATATTATTTGTTTTTACGATACAAGCAGCCTACAGAGCCTAATAAAGCGCTCAATAGACAATAATTTGTACTGGCAATTAGGTACTGTTAGAAAGAAAAGAACTAGAATACAAGAAAAAGTCTTGTTTTTTCTTCTTGTTCTTCGCCATAAAAACTTTAATAATTAGGATTAATGAACGAATAGTTACAAGTTATTTTTGCTTTCTTATACAGTTTTTAAACCGAACTCAAAGTGCTTTAGTTTAGTAGACAAGTTATTTATTTACTTTTTGCTTTTGTTTCGTTGTGTGTTATTGATACTGTGATTTAAATAACGTTAATATTATGTTTTTTTTTTTTTTTTTTTTTTATGATAAGGCACAGCACTGCAGGATAAATCCTTTATGGCGCTCTAGGAGCGGTGCGTGTGCGCAGGAAACGATTCACGTTGGTCTTGAATCTTTGGAGACTATACTCGTTGGGGAAGACGATCTCAGGGAGGTCGTTCCAGAGTGATGACGTTCTCCAGATGAAAGAATTTTGAAACAGTGTCGTTCGAGGGACACTAAGCTGAACCACGTACTGGTGGGCTGCAGTGGCTCGTCGTGTACTTCTACCATGCACCGCTCTGGGTGGTATTAAGCGGGCAACCTCAGTTGAACACTTGCCATGAAAATATTTGTAAAATAGACTCAAGTCGCCAACCTGCCTTCGATGTTCAAGGCTTTCCAGGTTGTTTGTCAGACTATGGTCACCGATCAAGCGAATGGCTCTTCTTTGAATGGAATCTAGCAATCTCAGGGTATGTTTAGGAGCAGAGCCCCAAATATGCGAACAGTACTCCAGTGATGGTCGAATTTGGGCTTTATAGAGCATCAAAAGTTGTTGGGGTGTATAGAGGTTCTTTGTTCGGAAAAGTACTCCAAGCTTCTGCGAGGCTGCCTTAGCAATGGCCGCAACGTGGCCATGCCAAGACATATGACTATCCAGATTAACGCCCAATAAATGAATTGATGAAGCCAAGGGAATTGAGTGTCCCGCCATAACTATATCCGGTTCTTCAACATTAACTTTTTTAGAAAAAACTGCCGCCTGGGTCTTTTTAGCGTTAAATTCTACTTGGTTACTGTCACCCTAAGACAAAATTTCTTCCAGGTCTTTGTTGAGATGTGAGACCTCTTGCTGCCTATAGAGATGTGCATTAGCAGCCGATGTCCGAGCATCCAAAGTAAAAGTTGAAACAAGTGTGCTGTCATCAGCGAAGCTATATATAGGATTTTTAGTTTTTTCCAAAAGATCGTTAATGTATAGTAAGAAAAGGGTGGGCGACAATATAGAACCTTGAGGGACTCCGGCGTTGATGTTAAATGTGTCTGAAAGAAATCCGTCCATCGTCACTCGCAGAGAACGGTCTTTAAGAAAGCTCGACAGCCATGAACAAAATTGAACCGGCATTCCGTATGCTCTCACTTTAGTTAGGAGCCCCTCATGCCATACTCGGTCAAAAGCCTTGGAAATGTCCAGTGCTACCGCCCGGGACTCCCCATGGTGTTCTATTGCGTTGTTCCAAACATGAGTAACATAAGCGAGAAGGTCTCCTGTTGATCTAGACTTACGGAATCCATACTGGCGGTCACTAATAATGTTGAAGCCTTCCAGGTATTTTAGTAATTTTTCGTTGATAGCCTTCTCCATAACTTTTGATATAACCGAGAGCAATGCGACTGGACGATAGTTGTTTGGCAAGGTCTTCTTGCCTTTTTTGTGTATGGGCTGGACTCTCGCAGTTTTCCAGCAAGAAGGAAATATTCCTTTTTTGTAGGATAAGTTAAAAAGCCTACAAAATACCGGTGTCAGTTCGTCAGCGCACTTCTTAATTACAATGACTGGAATATCGTCAGGACCAGAAGCCTTTTTAGTGTCGAGACTCCCCAAGATTCGCTTAACATGGCGGTGGCGAAAGACAATCTCGGGCATTCTCGATTCTACAGGGGTAATGTTCGGTGGAGTACTTCCCTGAAAATTTACCGTTGAATGTGAAGAGAATAGTTCCGCCAGTAAGTTTGCTTTTTCCTGTGCTTTGGTCGCAATGGTGCCATCAGAACGTGTTAGAGGTGGAATGGTTGACTTGGTAAAGTTCTGACTGACGGCCTTAGCTACCGACCAAAATGATTTTGAGCCGCTAGGACATTCAAGAAGTTTGTCTCTGATCCTCTGGTTGTGTGCTTCTTTGCTTTGGTTTATCGTTTGCTTGCATTGGTTTCGAGCGTTAACAAAGATGGTACGATATTCGGCGGTAGGATTTTTACGCCATTGTCGGTAGAAATAATTTTTTGATTTAACAGCTCGTTCGCAATTTTTGGTAAACCAAGGCTTGCCGTTAGAAGGGCACTTTTTTGAGAAAGGGATGAAGGCTTCCATACCAGTAAGGATAACCTCCGATATTTCTGTACTATAATTGAACTAACAAACCCAGTTCTGTAACTGTTATTAAAGTAAGGTTTTTCATTTCATTTTAAATTTTATGTAGTTTTTAAGTTCATCATTCATTAAGATTGATATTTCTTTGAGTTTTTATGAAGTTTTCAATATTTGTAAAATTGTTTGAAAATAAATTGAAGCTTCAACGGAATAAACTTTTAGTTTGTGTTATTTTTTCAAGCGAAACAAATAAATTTGATTTTGAACCAGCCCATAAAAATTGCTTGGTTTTTGTATAGACATCAACCACTCTGCGTTGATATGCGGGTGAACTCTACAGTTCCCCTACAGTAGTTATAAGCAAAAAGCCTATATAATTCCTTTCTTTTTATCAGCTGTGAAGAATAGTGTCCCAATATTAGGGCTTAAGTCATGTGTCGATTTATGTTTAGTTAAAAGAATAGATGCTGTAGAAGCAGAAAGAGACACACGTTTGAATATTTTACTTGAAAAACATAAAAATTTATTCGAAGGTATAGGTTGTTTAAATAAAGGTTATAAAATTGAACTTAAAAATAATTCAGTACTGGTTGTACATCCAATTAGAAAAGTCCCATTTGCAATAGCTGATAAAATGAAATCTACTCTTGAAATGTTAGAAAAACAGAATGTAATAAAGAAGATGAATGAAAGCACTGAATGGGTAAATGCATTTGTTATAGTTCGCAAGCCTAACGGTGATTTGCGTATATGTTTGGATCCGGCTGATTTGAATAAGTGTATTAAGCGACATTATTTTAAAATTCCCACTTCAGAGGAAGTGACACTAAAATTATTATCGGGAGCAAAATATTTTTCAACCTTAGATGCGGCACTAGGATTTTTACAATTTTTTTTAGATAGAGAAAGTTCTAAATTAACAACATTCGGGACCCCGATATTGTTGGTTACGAATGACGTATGGTTTAACTAGTAGTCCAGAAGTGTATCAGGAAAGAATGAATAAAATTTTTGGAAATATACAAGGTTATAGCATATATGCTGATGACATAATTATTTATACTCCTGAGAAACATAATAAAATATTAGAAAAAGTTTTAGATGTAGTTAATATTCACAACATAAGATTTAATAAAAACAAACGTAAATTTGTTGCTAATGAGGTTAGATATATGGGACATGAAATTTCAGATAAAGGCTTAAAACCAGATGGTTTAAAAATAGATGCAATAAAAAATATGACTAGACCACAAAATAAAACAGATTTGCAGAGATTCTTGGGTTGTATAACATATATAGGGAAATTTATAAAAAATGTATCGGAATAAACAGCCCCCTTAAGAGATCTTTAAAAAAAAAAATGTAATTTTTAGCTGGAATGAAATACATGAAAGAACGTTTGAAAAACTGAAAGAAAGAGCATGTGATAGTCCTTGTTTACAATTTTTTGATATAAATAAAGAAACAACTATTTCAGTGGATGCAAGTCAAAAAGGTATGTGTGCAGTCTTAATGTAAGATGGTAGACCATGTGCGTACGGATCTAGATCGTTTACTGTGGCTCAAGAACGATATAGTCAAATAGAAAAAGAACTTTTAAGTATTTTTTTGGCATAGAAAAGTTTTCTCAATTTGTATATTCAAAACACTTTACAGTGGAAGCTGATCATAAGCCTCACATACATATAATTAAAAAACCTCTTAATCAATGTCCAGCACGTTTGCAACGTATTTTGGTACAATTAAGAAAGTATGATTTTGATTTAATTTATAAACCGGGCAGAGAGCTAGTAATTGCGGATACGCTCAGCAGAGCTTTTGAAAAGAACAAAGAATTTAATGAACGTATAGATTTGGAAATAGATGCGCAAGTATGTTTGACATCCATGCAGTTGAATGCGACTAAGGAAAGAATCAACGAACTTAAAAAGGATACTGAGAGTGATTGTGATTTAGTGATGTTAAAGGGTTACATTCAGAATGGATAGCCAAATGGCTATAAAAATGTACCAAATAATTTGAAGTTTTATTATAAACTGCGAGGTAAACTCAGTATAATGGATGGTCTTGTATAGTATAAGGATCAGAAGTTAAAATAGTCGAAGACATATACTTGATAAAATACATCATAGTCATTTTGGTATAAATAAATGCATAGTTAAGGCTAGACTTCCTTTCTTTTGGCCAGGTATGAATAAACAAATACAGGATGTTGTGGCTTCCTGTCACCTATGTCAAACATATCAAAAAAGTCAAGCGCCTGAGCCGATGATTTCTCACGAGGTTGAGGAAATTCCATTTAATAAAGTTGCTGCTAATATTTTTTACTTGCTTAATGAGTCGTATCTTTTCGTGTGTGATTATGATTTAAAATATGTAGACGTAATGAACCTGAATGGGGACCTTTCAAGTCATAAAATAATTTCAAAATTAAAATCATGTTTCAGTAGATTTGGTATCCCAAAGACAGTTGTGTCAGATGGAGGACCAGAATTTTCTAGTTTTCAAATAGCAAATTTTTCAAAACAATATGAATTTCAACATATTAAAACCTCACCTAGATATCCACAAAGCAATGGTGGAGTGGAAAGAGCTATTCGAACAGTTAAATCAATATTAAGAAAATGTTATTTGGACAAAAAGGACCCCTATTTGGCATTATTAGACTTTAAAAATACACCAATAATTGACAATGAGAATACACGGAAAAAACTGAAATATAACAAATGTCAACAATAATGGTGATTTACATTTTAAACAAATTGCCAAATATTCTCTTACAATTGTGAAAGATATTAATAAAATAATTTAAACAAGCTAATTAGTTACTTGCAATTTTTACTATTGAATTGTATTTAATACTTTGTAGGAAAGAATAAAACTAAACCTTTTAAATGCAGATAGAGCTTGTGTAAACAATAATTGTAATAAAAAATATTAGGAATTACCAAATTTTACTGTACAAAAGTACATCTAAAATTTTAAAATCTTGTGGTAAATTTTAAAATTGTTCAGTTTTAAAATGTTGGAGAGTTTATGCCAAATATTAAGTTAATTATGTACCGGCTCCATATATAATGTCATCTTTGTTTTTCCTATTTAAATAAAAATTAGACGAGTATAGACGTGTGTCGCATCTTGCAACCTAATTCTTTATTTACGGCGTTTTCCGCGCTGTTCACACCCGCGCCACTTGTGGGTATTGGCGTATTGTGCATTATTGGCGCAATTGTTTGTACCCTTCCCGGCATTTTTTGCTATTTTATTTGGTTTTTCGTTTTGGTCAGACATTTGGAATTTACATGTTAGGTTTGGTGGTGTGCTTGTGCTTTATAAGAAATGGCCGAATCTGTGACGGACCTGTTGAGGAATTGGAGATTTGAGAATCTAGCAGATTCATTTATAGGTAAGTAATTTATTTATAGGTCACATTTTAATATAAAAATTGTGTTATTTATTAAATTTGTTAGGTACGTATAACTACATACTATAT
The DNA here is from genome assembly GCA_963920685.1 of Polydrusus tereticollis. Taxonomy (NCBI): domain Eukaryota; kingdom Metazoa; phylum Arthropoda; class Insecta; order Coleoptera; family Curculionidae; genus Polydrusus; species Polydrusus tereticollis. Next base: position 86,646,836 of record OY987332.1, read on the forward strand.
TATCTTATAAGTAGGTTTATGTTAAATTATTTGGTAAATGTTATTCTGGCTAGGTTAGATGTTAATAAATAATACAAAATCTACTTCAATTTTTAAAGTCTTGCAAAAATTGTTGAATTGGAAAATGGAGGTTATTAACGTAGGTATGTGGGTATGTGGTGAAGCAAGCACATTTATTTAATATATAGATTTTTAAAATGGGTATCTAGGTACTGAAAAGGTTGGTTTTGTCTTAACATTTTTTTCAAGTTTTTTATTTTAATTTTAATATTGTCCGTAACAATTAAATATACCTATTGTTCCGAACTTAAATAAGAACATTCACGTGCCTGATTAGCCTGATTTAGTCAAATTTTAACCGCAACCTTGACCTTGAAGTTATTTAAACTTCAACTTTTACCACAAAAGAAACGTTTTTGTAATACCTACTTATTTTCTGTGTTTGGTTTATAAAATACACACAGGCACACACTTTAGGTATAATATTTACAACAAACTAGGTCTTATTATCCCTATAATATACATAATAATTATTTAAGCCTAGACCTAGAAACATTTGCTCGCAAACATTTAAACATAATCTGTATAAAATCTGTTTAAAAAGTGTTTGCACACATTTGTTTAAAAACATTTAAACAAAATGCAACATACATATAATAACGTGTTATAACAAAAACTATATACTTTGATGACAGCTGAAATTATTTTTAAGTTGTTCAAAGTCTTATTTGCCTTTAAGATTTAAGAAGTAGTCCATGGTCTGTGGTTATGTATTTTAAAGGGAAATGAAAGTCTGTCTTTACCACCAAAATTTTTTTAATATATTAACTACACTACACCCTAGATTTGGGTATCGAGGGCATATATATGGGAGGGATTCACCATATGAGTTAGATGTTCAATATACATTCAAGTTTGAAAATTGAGTCGGACTAGTTTCGACCTTAGAAAAGATCATCATCAGCAACTCTATATAATTATAATGTAAACAAGGTAAAACACAGTAGTGGATAGTTCAATGAATGTGTGTGCCTGCCTATGGACTTGACTGGGAACGTCCCTTTGGCTACACAAATAGGTTAAGAATAAGAGGTTAATTGGAACACTTCTTGAGTATTGAGTGTATAGGTTTTATATTTATTTGACGTAAGCTAATAACTGTAAATAGTAGGAGAATTAGGTCTTAAACAAGTTTGTTTTTTCTCTTGACCCATGCTAGTAGGGAAATGATTATAATAATTATTTTCATTAAATATATTATTGAGAGAAAAGGATTAGGATTTTGAATTTGTGGTGGTAATCTTTATGGAATAGACTTTTTAAATTAAGGTGGGTTTTTTATTTTTTAATATAACATTTTTAGACGTCAGATAGAACTAAAGGTTTGTTTTATGTTAAATTTAGGTATCTTTTAGTTATTTTTTATCTGCAAAGAGAGAGAAAGAATACATACAATAACCTCTCAAATGCTGACATAATTAGAACTAATGTAGCCAATATCATTAATCAACACTCCAAATCTAAAAATAATGTTCCACATCATAATTATGTAACACAAAATTTGAGAATGAAACAACTTACCAAGAAAATCAAAGAACATAACCTAACTATCACAAGGGCGGATAAAGGTGCATGTATAACCATACTGAATAAAGATGACTATGTAGGTAGGGTTGAGGACTTTTTGAAGAGGGCTTCACAGTCTTAGGTAATAATCCCACAAATAAATTTTTCATATATTTAAAAGCCAATTTGGACATCACTATAGACACCACAAAATACCTAAAATCCAACAAATACAGATTATACCCAATGAATCCCTCTACCCCACTGCTTTATGGCCTACTGAAAATTCACAAACCTCCTCCTTTTCCTGTCAGGCCTGTCGTTAGTTATAGCCAATCACCAGCATCACGACTTTCTAAATGGCTCAATCAAATAATTTTATCTGAAACTAACTTTTCAAACCCCTTATCAATAAAAAATAGTAAACACCTCACGAATAATATTGCTCAAATAAGAATACCCCCCAACACTACACTAATCTCTTTTGATATAAAAAACCTGTTCCCAAGTATACCACCGGAGGATTGCATAGAATGTGTCAGAAAATTACTAATCGAAAAATCTAACCTCAAAATGTTTCACATTCTAAATATATGCCTACTAGTCGATACCGTATTAAAACAAAACTTCTTTCAATTTAATGATAAACATTATAGCCAGCAATCTGGTCTTGCCATGGGATCGAATCTTTCCCCCTTACTTGCAGAAATATTTTTGTTTTCACTAGAAAAAAACATCCAAACCCACCCTTTATTTAACAAATTTCTATTCTAGTATAGATATGTCGACGACATACTAGTTGCTTTTGTTGGTGATATGCATGAGCTGAAGGATTTCCATGATTATATTAATAAAATTCATCCTAACATTGAGTTCACAGTCGAATATGAGAATAATAATAGCATCAACTTCCTGGACTTAACAATTTCCAAAAATAATTCGGAATTACAATTCTCTATCTTCCACAAAGCTTCCTCGAGACAACATAATTCCATATCATTCAAACCACCCAATCAACCAAAAACTTAGTGCCTTCCATTCATTTTTCCATAGGTTATTTACTATACCGTTAAACAACATCAACTTCAATAAAGAACTCTCTTTTATCACACAGTTAGCAACAAACAATCAATACCCTCTACATATAATCAATAAAATTTACTTCAAATTCTTAAATAAATTTATAAACAAAAACTTAATTTCCAGTATCGAAAACAGTAAACCAAAATATTATAGCAGCTTACCTTATTTTGGATCTATATCTCACAGCATCAAAAATACTTTACTCAAATATAACAGCGACCTTCAAATCTCTTTTAAAACTCAAAACACATTAAAACAATATATTAATAATAACAAAGATAAGATTGATATACTACAAAAGTCAGGAATATATAGGTTGAATTGTTCTCATGTGGACGGTGGAGTTCCATGTAATTCTCGCTACATAGGGCGTACAGGGCGGAAGTTTAACATACGTATTAAAGACCATCTTTCCTTGATTCAAAGAAATGTGGGCAGACAGCCGCCACCGGTGGACACAAAGTCAAACTTCGCCGACCACATATTAAATTCCAAGCACAGTTTTAATCCGGATACTGACATTCAAATTCTCCACGTTGTAGATGAGGGTAGGACTTCCAATTTGCTCGAGATCTACGAAATTAACAAAGCAGTAAGGGCCCCTAATTTAAATGTTTTAAATGAACAAATTACCTTCGATTGTCTTCCATTCTTTAATTCACTCGCAATTGACCATTAACCCATACTAAAGAACTTTCGTAGAAACATCACATACCATCCTCGGTTTTGTTTTAATTATAAATAACAATAAGCTATAAAATTCTAAGTATTTATAATATTTATTAATAAAAAGACCAAATGATTGACAGAGAATATATGTCACCACTGAGAAAGATGGGTTATTTCAGACAGGTCCAATAAATATTTTGTTTGTCTCTGTGGTGGTTGCCTGCCTTCATTTTAGATAATTAAGGTTACTTGCCTGTTGACTCTTTGAGGTACTACCACTGTCATTGTCCCCCGCTCAGCCGTGCTCGGGTGAAGATATCTACTTTTTCAATTGTTAATAATACACAGGATATTAAAATACTAAACGATAAAATCCAAACTTAATTTTATCGATTTATTTTCAAATTTCGTTTATATAACTATTAACCAAATTTAACTTAAATAAACATGTATACACCCCGAATAAGGGATGTTAATTAGTGCTGGGATGACCTCTTTGCGGTTTGAGATTGTCTCTAAATTTAACATTTAACTTCAATTCCTCTCAAATATTGCCGCCAATGGACTTGACGGTTTACCCCGGAAACTAAAATTGTAGGAGGGAAAAACTTTGAATTATTGTACCATCTTTCCGGTAACTCCATTTTCTGAATTCCTCTGCTAGTACTTAGAGTGATTTAAACTGATGATTAAATATTACCGAATTAATATGTTCTACCTTCTCAAAAGAAAAAAGAGAAAAGCCTCATCTTTATTGAGTGACTGAGAAATACAAGTGAGTACCATTTTATCTACATTTTATTGATTCTTTCGTACAGCTCTTACACGTGTTCCTAAAATACTCAACACTAAAATATTCTTTCTCTCTCTTTGCAGATAAAAAACGAACTAAAAGTTACCTAAATTTACCATAAAACAAACCTTTAGTTCTATCTGACGTCTAAAAATGTTATATTAAAAAATAAAAAACCCACCTTAATTTAAAAAGTCTATTCCATAAAGAATACCACCACAAATTCAAAATCCTAAACCTTTTCTCTCAATAATATATTTAATGAAAATAATTATTATAATCATTTCCCTACTAGCATGGGTCAAGAGAAAAAACAAACTTGTTTAAGACCTATTTCTCCTACTATTTACAGTTATTAGCTTACGTCAAATAAATATAAAACCTATACACTCAATACTCAACAAGTGTTCCAATTAACCTCTTATTCTTAACCTATTTGTGTAGCCAAAGGGACGTTCCCAGTCAAGTCCATAGGCAGGCACACATATTCATTGAACTATCCACTACTGTGTTTTACCTTGTTTACATTATAATTATATAGAGTTGCTAATGATGATCTTTTCTAAGGTCGAAACTAGTCCGACTCAATTTTCAAACTTGAATGTATATTGAACATCTAACTCATATGGTGAATCCCTCCCATATATGCCCTCGATACCCAAATCTAGGGTGTAGTGTAGTTAATATATTAAAAAAATTTTGGTGGTAAAGACAGACTTTCATTTCCCTTTATTTGCCTTTCTCATCAAGATGATTTATTTTTAGCTGGCTTCCACCGATTCTGAAGTATCTGTAGAAAACTTGAAGGCTCAATATATTTACAGGCAAAAGGCAATGGTTGGGCAACCTTACATTATTTCTCTAGCTGAAGTAGACACCAATTCAGTATGTCAATTCACATTACCTATTTTGATAATTAAATTTAAAAATTATGCTATTTTTTTTAGACTGTAAAATATTTGCTGGATACTACAGACGAGAGAGCGATGATAAAAGCAAGTTATGGTGCAAATAAGCAATTTCTGAGAAACAAATTATCAAGCATCATTGTTAACCACGAACTAAAAAAAAATCCAGATAACAGGTTTGCTCATACACAACAAAAATATGTTGTTGCTTACATAGGTTTACTTTTAGGATAGCAACAACGCGCTTTATTAAGCTGGCAAATGAGATTTACGACATATTTCCCCACGAATGTCCAGAAATATATTATGTGCCATATGTTAATCACAAAGGCAAGCCTAAAGCAGCCAGAGGCAAACATTGTAGTACTTACATACATATGAGGAGCAACCTAAAACAGTTGGGCCTTATGTCGCCAAAGAATTCAGACGATGAAGATAAGGTTAAAAACGTAGGTAAGTTTCAATGTGTCCTTGTCTTTTAAAGGTAAAATAGGCTAATATAGGCTAATAATTCTAATAAATTTTGTTTGCAATAATTTTAGTCCAAAATGAAGCCTTTAAATGTTAAAATACTAAATGTTGCCATTTATTAATTCATCATTTGCAGATGATCCATCCTCAAATGATAAAATTGCATGATTAAAAAACAATAGCCAACCATTTTGCCAAGTGCAAACATATTGGAAAGAAACATCCATTGAGGCCAGAAAAAAATTTCTAACTACGATGACATGAATACATTTCCGGTACTTAAAGAACCACTAGGGTACACCCTTGTAAGTACTAGAATGCAAATTATTCCAAAGTTTGTCAATACTGCGTTAAATATTGATATCTCAATATTAAATAATGATTTAAGATAAGTTTAAATACAAAAGTTGTATTTTGACTTAAAAAAAAACATTTTAAAGTAAAAAGGGATGGGGTCATTCACTAATGTTGAGGTATCGACAAAAACACTTTATTTTTAAACCCTCTCTCTCTCTCAAACCAATAATCTTCAACTTCAATTTAAGTTTGAAGAAGACTTTGAAAATTTGTACCCAAAAAAAGGAAATAAGTTTTATAACGATTGGCCTCAGTTTGCGAGGATGGTTTTGAAATATGTCATGTTAAAAAAGCCTTCCTATGCTATTCAAGAAATGGAAGGATATGATAATCTACAAAATAAAAAATTGGAGGCAGATAATCTAAGCGGTAAGTACATATTAACTCAAATTGTGAAGTATTCAAAAGCTCTGTATATAATATTATATAAGTATAACTTCGCGACGATTACTTAAATACCTATGTTGTCTAAGGTTTTTTAGACGCTTGTCAATAATAGTTTAATAATTGATTTTTAGTTAAAAAAATAAAACTTTTTTTTATGCTTCAAATGGAAATTATACGAAATTTTTGTTCTCTTTTAGATCGGGATATCGTTTTTATACTTACAGATTGTTTGCCACTATTATTCCAGTCTCCAGCATTACAATCGAAACAAAATAAAAGATGGAAACCATCGAAAATTGAAGTAAAACAAGGATTTGTTCTTCAAGCTACAATAAGTCGTTTTGTTAAGTTAAATATACTTTTAATATTTTAATACTAACAGCGATATAATCTTTAGAAAATCATTGTTCAAACAATTATTATGTCAAAAAAAATATGTGTCTGATGCCTCTTATATGACACTGATCTCTTATATTTAACCTTGCCATGGATATTTTTCTATTTGCTAAGATTGGTCCTTCCCTATTTTTCTGGATGTTCTATAATAAACTGTGAGGGAATTATAAATAGTAATGGTCTTGTCATAAGTTATTTGATATTTGGGATAATATTTAAATGCGTGCAGTTTGATAAATTTGTGTGTCTGTGTGTTCAATCGCAATTTCGCAATAGTGTTTACATACTCCCTATTTATAAGAACCTTTATTATTTCTAGGATGCTGCTGATATGGAAGTTAAACTTCAACAGAGACAGGAAAAATACGAGTTGCATGGACTTACCGCTCAGCCACTTCCGATAATAATAGTTAGTAACAGCAACATTGAGGCTTGCTATGTTATTGTTAACAAAATTTATTATAAGGTTGATACTCCTTGCAAGGCTGTTGACTTAACATTTAAAATAAGTCACGTTTTGGATGCAGAATATTGCCAAGAAGCCAAATTTGTTTGGCTGTTTTTGCAACAAGCAGTATATGAAATTTTTACTTCACATGATGAAAAGTTCACAAGTGTATCCGCTATAATATCTGACTTTAAAAGCCTTAAATAAGAAACATACTGTTTCCTCTGTATTACATTAACTGTTTCAGTGTAATGATAGTTTTAAGAGACGTTTTATAAGATGCAGTGTTTTATGTGTAAAGAGAGTTTTCCCGGAGCGAAAGTATTAATTTTTCATTTTAGATTTCTTTCAACACAATCTTAAGGATAACGATATATATCAGTGCTTGAGTCCTAATTGTTTAAGAGTCTTCCAAAATTTGAACTCGTTTCGTAAACATATTAAAGGTCACGATCTTAATACTCTAAATTTGTGCAGTAAATTAACAGAAGGTCCATCATGTTCAGAACCCAAAAGTACACCAAATATAGAAACTAAAAACCATAAATTGGACGTTTTACCAAATTTAAGCCAAAGTATACAATACTATGTTGACCAGCACAAATCTAATATTTCTTGTTTCGTGTCAAAATTGTACAATAACCCTTTAATTCCGCGTGTCGCGGTTCAGCTAATAATAAAAGAAATTTGTAAACTGTTTTGTAAAAATGACGACTCCTTAATGAAGTTTTTAAAAGATTTGATTTTTACTGAACTGAATGGCTTAAACGAAGCACAAGAAGATACTGATAATATAAAATATTGTTTTGAAACATTAGAAAATTCTTTTGATCCATTTTTATCAGAATAAAAGTGCTTCGAATTTTTTTCATCGAGTGGATATTATGTAAAAGCTAATGATTTCGTTATTGGCCAAAAAATGTTAACTATTGCTGTCAATGAAACTATGGTTCTAAAACCAACAAATGTGGTTGGTAAAATAGTCCCATTGGGAAAAACACTTAAACTGTTTTTTGAAACTCCAGGTGTTTTAGATAAAATGAAAACATATTATAACGGCTTGATTTCTAATCGAGACACGTTTATTAATTTTGTGCAGGGTAATTTATGGCTAGATAATGGCAGAATAGTGTTTCCAATATTTTTGTTCTTCGACGACTATGAAACTGGAAATCCATTGGGATCTCATTCCGGCAAAAATAAGCTAGGAGCTGTTTACATTTCCCTTGCATCAACTCCAGAAGAATTTTCGGGTTCTTTGGATAATATTTTTCTATTTTCACTATTTTATTCCAAAGATCGAAGTCATTTTGGAAATCAAGCTGTGTTTCGGGAAATTATTAAGGAGTTAGAGTTTTTACAAACTGTAGGTCTCAAAATCAATGTTAATGGTACCAAAGAATGTATTTATTTAAAGTTAGGCCTTATTTTAGGTGACAATCTAGGGCTTCATTCTATTCTAGGATTTACAGAGAGTTTTTCCGCCAATTTTAGGTGTCGAGTATGTAAAATTAAAAAAAAAAATCCTTTTCATCCGCAGTGGAAATTCCAGAAAATTTAAGAACTGAGGAAAATTATGCCCAAGACGTTATCTTAAATGATCGTAGTCAAACAGGAATTAAAGAAAAATGTGTTTTTAATCAGCTTTCTGGTTTTCATGTGACTTCAAATTTTGCTGTTGATGTCATGCATGATGTGTTTGAAGGGGTATGTAATTATGACATCAGTAATATGTTAAATACCTTAATATTTGAACTTAAATTGTTTTCGCTAAATATTTTAAACCTAAGAATTAAAAACTTTGATTACACGTACCTTGAAAAATCACACAAACCTCCATTAATTACAACTGATGCTTTAAAAAACAACAAAATTCGAATGTCTGCCACAGAAATGCTTTGCTTTTCTAGATATCTTGGTTTGCTTATTGGTGATTTAATCCCTAGAGAATTGCCTCTTTGGAATTTGTGGATTTTGTTACGGGAAATAATAGACGTTGTAACAGCCCCAGTCCTCCAATTTTCTGAATATATGCGTTTGAAAATTTTAGTTGAAGAACATAATACCATTTATGTTAAATTTTTTAAAATTTTAAAGCCCAAACATCACCACCTAGTTCATTACCCCAAAATGCTATTTAACTCTGGCCCTTTTGTAAAATACTCTTCTCTGAGGTACGAACAAAAGCACAGAGTGTCTAAGATGACCTCAAACGTTTCTTGTAACTTTAAAAATATTCTTGAGACTTTAACTATAAAACATCAATTAAGATATTGTCATTTACTTTACAATAAAGATCCTTTTCAAAATAAAATAAATTATGCACACGGTACCAGTATTGATCGTAACCTATTTAATATACATTTTAACAGTTCTGATTTCTTAGACTTTATTTCAGTGAACTGGGTTGAAACCAAAGGCACCTGGTACAAACTTGGTATGGTTTTGACATTACAATGTATAGATTATCCTAAACTTGGTGTAATTGAGCACATACTTATAAAAAAGGACGAAGTTTACTTTATTTGTAATGTTTTAGAGATAATTTTGTTTGATCGACATATTTTTGCGTATGAAATCGTCGATCCAAAAAAAAAAATTAGGTCTGAACAAATTAAACATTGCAACTTGCACGATTTTATGCCTTGTCTTTTATCACAGTTAATGGGAAAATATTATGTTTCCACTAGACATGCATTATAGTTATTTTTTACTTGTTCTCTTATTCCAAGTTGATAGGGCAATATCGGGGGTGCTCTAGGAATGGCTTCTATTTTAAAATATTTAGCTTTTGGTTATCTTAATAGTCGTCCATGTATGGACCATTATTATTTTTTCCTGGGTAGGAGTTTTATTTTTGCTATGGTAATATTTTTTATAGTTTACCGTTACATTAAAAACATGTTTTTTTTTAGATTTGTTTTTTATTTTCATTATACTAATACTACTACCTGAAGCAATATTGCGTTAAACTGTCATTTACAAAATATGTTAGTTTATGCAACAATATTGTATCAAACATAACGCAACAGTGTGTTTTAAAAATTACCACACATTGTGTTAAAACAGGCACCATAATTTCTTAAACTTTTTGTTACAATATTGTATTAAAATCTAACATAATATTACAGTTAAGATAAGCACAAGTTTGTGCAAAAACAAGTAAATACCTGTATTAAAAGTTTACAACAATTCTTGATTCTCGGGATACAAACTAGATACAAAAATTTTAAAATATTTTACTATTTGTTTTAAATTTTAATAAAATTTCTTTAGGATAGGTCCATCTTTATTATAAAACGTACAATAAATTCGGTTAACTACTAAGACAATATTATTGCACCCGCTTACATTTCATGCGTAAATAATTCACAGCACCAAATAGGAAAAATATTTACATGTTATTTTCAATAAAATTACCTCATCATTTTTTATATTACAGAACTACAACTGTAATTTCTACTTGCAGGACCTTTTACAGTTTTGTGCAAATAATTTAAATGAGATGAAGTAATATGATGGAGTAATTTACAACAAATTGTAACTATCCTTATATGTAAAACAATTTGGTGCAATGAAGTCTACATTTGTAATACATTTTACAACTTTTTTTTTGCCGTGTACATCTGCAAATATACTTATGTGTAGAAACCTAAGATCATTACTGCCTTTAACAAATTCTAAATTTAAATCTAAATTGTATAACAAAAATAAATATAACAATTTTATTCAAAATTCACAAAGGAAACAGAAGTATTATTATGGCAAAAAAGGCACTAGGTCTGAGAAATTTAAATATTAATGAAAATGTACTGGTTAAAACCTAAGAGTAGTTGGCAAGCAGGAAACGTATCTAAAGTTCTAGAAAATAGATCGTATCAGGTGATATTGGACAATGGTACAATTTTGCAAATAGAGACATAGAAGGTAATACAATTTTTGAACATTGTAATTCAGATTTGAGTATTAATTATTTACCTATAAAGGAAAATACATTCAATGTCTCTAAACCAAGTCTTTCACAACATTTAAATGTAGAGGATACTAGTGGACACCTAGTAGAGGTTAGAGATGACGCTCAAAACGATAGTAATGACAGTAGTATTAATAATGACACTTAAAATAATAGTAATACTAATTTGTATAGTGGTCGATCACTTATCGCCCTTATTTTCTCTCTTACTAATTTTTACAAAATATTGTATTGGGTTTTTACTATATTTATTTAACTTTACTTTCCCTACCCCTACTATCTGGCCGACCGCGACGGCTCGTTCAAGACGAGACGAAAAACTCCTGGCGTCAGCAAGCTCTGTCCACGCACTGTTGCCGCGCCTATTCGTTCTATTAACACTTTTTAAACCGGAACATATAGTAATGACGTTCGCAATCATAGTAGTGATAATGATTTGTTTAGTAATTGTAGTAGTAGTAATGATGTTTGTGAAAATACAGAATATAACGAATCGAAGGAGAATAGTTTAAGATGTAAATTTGATAACATTAAACAATGTATATCAGACGGAAGCACTGCAAGTTCCAGCCATAATACATAACCAACATGGGTTCCAGAAAACTTTAATACTAAGTTTGGTCGAGCAATAAATAGACCTTTTAAATATTGTTAATAAGAATCTTTTTAGATATGCGGTATAATTAATAGATTGATCGACTTACCTGTAAGGATGATCGATCTAAATTATTCGAGCTGTTGTCCGGAATGATTATTACACCCTGTAGTATGCATTTTATTCATACTGGCCAGCACAATATACAAAGATAAACAAATTACTCACGGCGGCGCCACTCAACGCTCCGGACACCGTCATTGCATTCGTTTGGTTAATTAGATCGGGGAAATGGGTAGGGGGGGATTGTAGTAATCATTCCGGACAACAGCTCGAATAATTTGGATCGATCATCCTTACAGTTAAGTCGATCAATCTATTAATTATTCTTCGCTGTTGTCCTACATGATTATTACACCTGTAGATGTTTGAAGAACTAGAAGATCTAATTAACAATTAACAACCATCAGGTTTAGAGATATTCCAGAACATTGAGATACCTACTGCATGTCTATAGGAAAACAAAATTATTTTTCAGATATAAAATTTTAATGAGTAATCATTAATAAGGGTCTACATTTTTATGTATATTATATATATAAGAACATTGTAACAATAAACTATAACTTAAATTTATGTCTTACATCTAACCATACGATGGATTTGTTTTAACCTATAATTGATGACTCTGATTTATAATTGACCTAGCAAATTTACCTGGACAGGCTGTATTTGGTCTATTATAAAATTTCACAAATACATTAGATTTTTCAGACCATCCGGCTGTGTTTCGTATTATTTCTATATTTACTTCCGCTCGTAGGGCTGCTGATGTACTAGCGTGTCTAGTACTATGCGTTGTAAACCTTGAAATATCTACCCCACTCTGTTTTAAAACGTTTTTAACCCATCTACTTAAAGTTTGGCAACTAGCTGCATGATGGGGTCTCTTCCATGTAATGAAAAGTTTGTTGTTTTCTGGCGGTCTCAATCCGAATGTTTTTTGTATGTAATATGACAAGGTTTTTGCAACACACAGACTAGGTCGGTCTAAGAATATAGGAAAAACTAACAAGGGTTGTAATTTTTTATATCCTGATGTTTTAATCTTATCTGGTATCCGTATTTTTAAAACATTGTCGTTTTCCTTGATATTATTCAGACAAATTTTTGATAAGGTTTGTATCCTATGAGCGGAAGTTAAAGCAAGTAAGGTAATCAACTTATAACTAAGGAGTTCTAATGATAACTTATCCAATGGGTAACATGTTTCTAAATAGGAGAGAACAACATTTGGGTCCCATGTTGCCGCATATTTAGGTTGAGGTGGTTTGAGATTAAAAACCCCCTTTAAAAAATCTTTTAAAAATCGTTTCGTCCTTTTGGTTTGGGGGAAAAAGTAACGCTATTGCGGCCCTATGCGTATTTAATGACGAAAAGGATATGCCCGAGTTTTGGATTTCTAAAATATATTCCAATAGTACATTGAGATTATATTCATATGGACTGTGGTCAATTTTTATGCAAAAAGTCCACCATTTTTTTAAACAATGGTCATACTGCTTTAATGAACTATCAGCTAGGGAGGCCAATAAAGTTGGGATTACGGTTGTAGGCGTTCCTCTTTTGATAAATGACCGCCGCACAACTTCCCGGCCACCAGGATACTCTTTCGAATCTGGTCTATTGTTGATCTGAAAGGTGACAAAAGGAGGCGATCAGAATGTTGGAATTTAATTGGTTTTTCAATTAACAACTGACTAAAGCGAGGGTACCAGAACTGGCTGGGCCAATCTGGTACAATTAAAATTCCAGTTGCCTGGTCGTCGATAATTTTTTGTAAAACTCTTCCAATCAACGCGATAGGTGGAAAAGCATAAAAATAATAATTATTCCAAGGTACAGTGAACGCATCAACACATATGGATTCTGGATCAGGGTGCCACGATATAAAGTTTTTACATTTTTTATTTTGGTAGGTAGCAAAAAGGTCTTTTTTCGGTATACCAAATCTGGTTGTAGTAGTCAAAGTTTGAGAGAACTGCGGATCCCCCCTCCACTTTTTATGACCTTGACCTAACCCGAATGACCTTGGATGACCTTGACTAACCCGGATTTGACCTTGACCTTGAACTTGACCTTGGATGACCTTGAGTAACCCGGATTTGACCTTGAACTTGACCTTGAACGACCTTGACCTTGACCTTGAACTTGACCTTGAACTTGACCTTGAGTAGCTTGACCTTGACTTTCAAGAAATCACCTTGACCTTGAGCATGCGTTGTTTCTGGTAATATTCCCCCTCCTATGACTTTGAAATTGGATATTATAAATATGGAGCTCTTTCGAAAGGAAGACCATAGCCATACAGGCATTGCTTGTTGTTGCCTTGAAATAGAAAAATTGTGTTTGTGGTGTGTTTTGTGAAAGTTATTAAAGGTATTTTATTACAGATTTTAATAATGAGTCTTTCACAGCAGACTTTGGCTGAAATTAATAATATGATAAACAAAGATGTTGAATTTCTTGAGCACCGAAAAATTTCAACACTAACGGTTGGAAAAATTTATGTTATAAAACAGATATCATTTGTTTCAACACGTTTTGGTAAAAGTATTCTTGTTACTGTGTATGATACAACACATAATGTAACATTTCAAACTTTCTTACCCAAGCGTGTTGCTGAAACATTATCAGAGGCAACTGTTGACATAATGAATAAATCAAATGATAAATTTACCCTAACATATTTGGGGCAAAGCTCACATGTATTTTCTGGGGGTAATACTAAAGCATTAATAAATTTTGGGTGTTTAGAGTAAACAATGTTGTGTAAAGAATATTTTAATCTATAGTTTATCATATTTTTAATTTTAATTGATAATGTAATAAAAGTGTAATACCTAGTATCATAAAACACAATCACAATATCATTATTCTATTGTAGATGTGTGACAATGTTGTTGAAAAACAAGATACGTATATAAGTTGGTTAGCATGCAAATTAAGACGTATGGCTCAAGATATACTACAGTTTTCGATGTTTGATGGTTCCTGTTTGGATTCAACTGGCTGTCAGTACAGAAAGTATGTGCGTGATGCAATCAATTTTATGGCTGGTACGCATCTATGTGGACAATATCTCTACGGATCCATAAACCTGAGTCAATTTTGTGCTGAAATGATTGATAATGATCTTGCCAAGTTTGTCATTCATATACCAGATCTACCAAGTGATTTGGTAACAAAATTTAATTTGGTTGATTATGTGGATCCCGACGATATTACTTATATCGTAAAAGATGGTGTAGTCATCCGCAGCGATGGTGCAAATGGTTGTGAAATTATGGACAAAGTAGAAGATCAAGAGAAGTAAAATTAATTATTGGAACAACTTTTATTTGTAAAAACACGTTCTGAACTGTGTTTCCATAAACCAGTATAATATATATATATATAAATGTATGTATGTATTATTATAAATAATGGCCATGTTACAAAATAAATGGTATGGTTTAATATATAAATAAAACCAATAGGAAATAAATTGTTTGTAGTAGAAGCATTGTTTTATTTTTCCCAACATAAAAAACCCTATATAAGCGTTTGTAAGATGAAAAACTTATGAAGTTATATAAGTAGAAGGTAAAATAGAAAATTAGTTTAGTTTAATTTGAGGATGAGTCGAAGTAACAGCACAGTTGATAAGTTTGGACGTAAGAAAACTAATGAAAAATGTCGGTTTTTACGTGGACCACCTGGAAATGGATTCAGGCTTACTCTCGATGATCAGTATGATATGCAAGAAAAATCCCTAGAGAATGTTGCATCACCTAAAAAACCAAATGATGCTGCTACTCAAGAATATGTTCTCACTCAACGTGATCTTCTGCGTATACAAATAACTGCTGTAATTGTTAAGAAATTATCAGATCTGCGCATACAAGTTGCTGACGAAATTAGTAAGGATGTAATACAATTTTTTGAGCGAAAAATCATAGGATTGAATACAGATATTTCTCGGAGATTCGCTGTATTGAATGAAGAAATAAATAACTTAAAGGAGAAAGTACAGAAAACTAAAGAAAAAGTTGTTAGAAATTTTCATCCAGAATTTACATTCGGAAAGTAGACAGAAGGTTTTATCATGATAAATAAAAAGTCACTCCAAGAGAGAGAGGTCACACGTGAAGGTCATCTGTTATATATAAATACACGTATCCAAATTATGGCGACTTAGTTCATTTGTAGCATTGCTTTCACAATCATTTACAATATGGAAAGTAAAACAACATTAGTGTATCCGTTTTCAATCAATGGTCGTCAAATGTGTTCAAATTGTGAACATTGGGAATTTTTAAGTGGGACAATGGGATTATGTAATTGGTGTCAAAACGAGAGCAATAGAGGATCTGTACCTGCTGACCAACCTCAAAGTCCCATTATCTTAGGTGGTGGACATCAACAACATACTGATACGTCCACCTCTTCAAGTCAAGAAGATGAAATAATGGTAGAATCGCCATCACCGCAGTCGTCATCGTTAAGTCCAACGTCGTCGCTACCAAATGCACTACTCGATTCTTCAAGTGATTAGTATATGCGCTAAAAAAGTAATGATGAAGAAGTATTTTTCCGGACCATATGTATTAGTGAAAGTGAACTTAGACAATTTGGTTATAGTCCCTAAGTGTTTTTGGTCATTATGTATTATTGCTTAAATGTGAATAAAACATTTTTTAATACTTCATATTATGTTTATAATTATATTATAAATTAATAAATCGTTCATGAACAATTTTATTTCTAAAATTACTTTCTAAAATCATATCCAAAGTTGTTTTGATTTTCTCTATTCGCCGTTGGAAACGGTACCTATCAAGCATTAGCTGTTGAAAGTCGCTCTTTCGAGCTTCTCGATATGCAAACGCCCAAACAAATGTTTGGTGGACAATATTTTCCTCTTCATCAAATGTTACGCTCTTCATGGTTATTAATTCAATGAAAACAATTTTTAAAAAGATAGCAATATATACTGATAAATAAAATTCATATGTTTTAAATTACATGTTTATTTTATCATTCAACTGATACAATAATTGTAATAGGAAATACAAAGCTGTTTGTACAATATCAGACTTATCTATCCAAGAATTAAATTGATTGGGGAAACCCAACCATTTTACAAACAATTGATCAGTAAGATTTTTCTGACGTTTTCTAAGAATTTTTTCAACCAGATAAACACCTGGACTGGTTGTCTTTTGCAGTTCAGCTTCATAGAAACAACCTTTAATCGGTTCACCTTCTAACGATTCCAGTATATAGGCGGGTGGATTGGTAATGTTACTTTTTACAATTTTAAACAGTTCCGTTGACCATGAAGGTGTGTAACGTTCCGTTTTTTTTGTGGAACCATTTAATTAATTTTTGAATATTTTGTTTCTAAATTTTATTTTCTAATTGTTTAAACAATAAGTGTCGCCAAAGTGTCAAGAAAGGTAGGTAGGTTCAATAAACGTAAACGCAAGGTTTCTTACCTATTTATAATAAATTTAAATATAAATTTCCATATCGTAGCGACCCTCAATAATTATTTTTTTATACATTCAAGTGTTAACAAAATATTTTCCCTCATTCAATAGTTGGCGGTAATCTATTTTAAACTGCGTTTATTCCCCGAAAAGTAACTAGACTGGCGCATTGGATTGAATGCCGTGCATCGATCCGTATCGAGCCGTCAGAGGCGGCACACATTTTTAATGCCGGTTAAATTAATTATCTTTCAATAGTCATTTAAAGATCTATATTAATATATTGATTAGGTAGAATTAATGTTATAACATTGGGAATGCCCAAATTTAATTGATTGCTATGTGATGAGTGCAAATTTTAGGAGTTTTGGTCCAAAAGTTTAAATGCTTAAATCTATAATGACGAATCGCTACTGTTTTTTTGATAAGTTAGAATGGTAGATATTTTGGAGGCCTTTGGCTATATGGGGATTTTGTTTTCTTACCATACTGGTAAAACTAAGCATTTTGGTGGGGAATTGTCTGGCGCCGAAAACGGAAGTCACCATTTTGGTACCAAAAGTTGTGCTCCAGCGTGTTGGCTAAAGTCGTGTTCTGGTTTGTGAATTTGGGGTGATTGTGGAATCCAAATTCATCCGTATTGGGATTAACCTGGAACTACGGCTCGATTTATATTTCCGATTGGAATTTGTTGATTGTTGATGTTCCAATGGAATCTTCCTGAAAGGGGATTAAATAAGCCATCAATCGCTGGAATCCATCAGATTTTGTTCATCCATCATCTACTTTTGTAAAGGCAAGGAGCATTTCACCGAAATCCAGGATTACTAAGAAAACCCTCCGAAAGAGGTTTTTTTTTTATTTTCCTGTCATCCTTTTGACGTTTCTGTCTTACTCGGGATTTTCCTCTTCTGCACCCGGTTTCCTTTATTGAAACTGGTGAGGGTGCCACTGCAAAGCTCCCGAGCAGAGTGGCAAGCGATATATTGCCATAACGCTGACCCGGACAATACCTGACTGGTGCCCGAGACGGATCAACAACGTTATTACGCAACAGATAAGTCGTAGACAATAGTGTTATTAACTTTTTTTAAAGAAATCGTGGCTTGCCAATATACCTATAGTAAAATAGTCTGGTCTGATAGTCATTATTAAATAATACCTCTAGCTTTTGACATAACTTGTAAGGGGACCTTGTAAAATATGGATCCATATTAAAAGGGTAGTTGAAGTAACTGCCTCCCTTGTGCGATATCCGGCTTTTATTTATCATATAAATATACATATTGTGTTCTTTTACCTACTTTCAGCAAATATATATATTCCGTAATCAGAATAGACATTATCTCTAATGCTTGTTTTTTTCCTTATTTGATTATTTCTTTGGGGGATAATTTTCTGGGTTAAATTTGAGGGTAGTTCAGGGGAATTACTAAGGGATAAATCAACTAGCAAGGTGGACCACACCTATTAATCCATATAACCCAGTGGCGCCGATTTCTAGCTTGGGCTCTTTGGTTCACCTTAATTACAAAACACCCCGAATTACTGTCAGCCCCAAAGAAATGAAAAGATTCGAAATTCATATTGTTTACTTTTACCGAGCTAGCCTGGGTATATGCCACATTTAAATTTTTTTTGGTTTATGTTAAGCGACCCTGAGAGCGTGGCATAATTGGCGCCCAACGTGAAATGGTAGGGGTGTAACTGGCACCGAACGTAAAAAGGGATGTAATTGTCGTCCGACGTAAAATAATAGACATTTAATTGACACACAACGTATAAAAAGGGGTGTAATTGTCGCCCAATGTAAATAGGTATGTAATTGACGCCTTACGTAATCATTGTAAGGGAGGTAATTGGCAACCAACGTTAAATTCATTTATGGTAATTGGCACCTTTATTTTAAAAATACGATATATTTATTTCCTGAAAAATATTTATGAATATTGAATTTGAACTAAGGTCGATTTAAAAAAAAAAATGTTTGTTGACCGTCTATGCTTATAAATATGTTCTTTTAATTTCTTATAAACCTTTTTTTTTGCATTGCACAGTTTTATAAAGACCAGATAAATACTAATGAATTGTTATTTTGAGTAATTTATTTCTGAAATTTGAAGGATACCTTTTTTATTTAGGTCGTTTTTTATCGACACCCATTTCTGACTTGAGATTGTTGTGTTTACTAATAGTAAACGGTTGAATGTTTTTCTTTGGGTTGATTATAATGGCAATTAATTTAAATTAGAGCATTAATTGTGGTTATTTGAAGAGGGAAATTTACCGTTTAAGCATATTATTTTATTTATACACTTAGTATAATTATTTTCAATGTACAGAGTAGGTGCAGAGGGTTCTTTGAATGGGACTAGTTGAGTTATTTTATACAGGATTTACAAATCTTGTAAAATAATATTACTATACAGGGTTAAGTTAAAGTAATTTTATTTGTTTCTTTTATCAATAGGTTTTGTAAAACTCAACACAAAAGTTTTTTTATTTTTTTCTTTCGGTTTTATGTTTTATTCTGGCTATCTAGTTGGATACTAGAAGATATACTTATCTCTATACAGGGTGTACAAATATATACCTAATATTTTTTTCTCTCAATTATTGATCTTATTCTATCTTCTATTGTTAGTTATGTTTATTATTTTGTACAGCATTAATGATATGATTTGCTGTGTACAATAAGAAATTCATACAGGATTTGTCAAAAGTTAAGTGCGTACAGACATTCCTTTAAATGGTAATATTTGTAATAAATTTTTTTAAATAAATAAGCAGAAGGTTTTCTATATATTCTATTTTCTCTTTATTTCGCATAGGGTGTTTTGTCGTGTTTTCTTCTTCTCTGTCTTAAGGAGGGGGAGGGATTTGTAATTCGTAGCGATTAGGATCTTAATTTAGATACACTTTTCCTGAAACTGACTAAAACGCTATTCATTTTTTTTTTTAATTTATTTTGCTGGCCATTATTGTAGAAAATCGTTGTTGAGATTTGATATTAAATATGGATATCGGAAGACTAAAAAGTGATGAATTAACATATGAGCTTTTAATACGGGGATGCGCGATACCACGTACGGTTGATAATAAACGATCGGAACTTAGGAATTCGATCCGACAAGAAAGCTTAGGACTTTTAGTTAGACCCGCGATATATTATGATCCTGTTAAGGAGTTAGAAACTTGTCATAATAAACTTACTGAATTATTATTCGATATCGACAGGTTTGATAGACAGAACGCAATTAATGAATTTCGTAGAATAAGTTCTCGTCTTTTACATATTGAGGGTCGACTAGAGCGAGTAAATCCTAATTCCGAGGATATCGGAAATAAAAGAACCGAAATGTTAACTTTACTTAAGGATAGTTTTAGAGCTCTAAACGAGGCTTTTAGCGGAACTCTTATAAATCAAACTTTATCAAACCATGAGGCGTCTCTTTTGGATCAACCGAATCCTCCACTTCCTGAGCCCGACTTGGCTTTTGATAATGGTGAAGCATCAGGGGTAAATAATAATTTAATTAATTTAGGGGATAACTCTGCTAGTGGGGAAAGTTCGGAGGAATCAGATGACGTACCTCGTCAACAACAACCGCGTCAATCCGACATATTGGCCGAACCGAATAATAGTAATCGTGCTTCCGACCTAATACGGAAACTTAGTCAGATGTCAGTGCAAAGTGGTAGAGTTAGTGATAATGTTTCATTTGATAGGGATGTTTTTAGTGGTGGTGCAACTAAT